>OW052183.1:45200461-46437336 GCA_932526625.1 Rhingia campestris
GCAATTGACCTGAACCTAGAAAAATAATGACAAAGCTATAAGTATAACCATTATCTCTAATAGAAATTGAAAATGCATAATAATATGGTCCTTATTTAGGGGTGTCTAATTTGGGTTGCTCGGAAACGTGATATAACCTCGAATGCCACAATTCCGTATGCCGACTTTTAAATATTCCGAATGTAAAAATATTGAGTGTTGAAGTTCCAAATCTTGAATAGATACGTTTAGGATTAATAACGAATTAAATACTTTTGTGATAGTTGACAATGTATGTACATAATGAAAAAAAGTTCCCTCTGCCTGATTCTCACTTTTAAGCGACTGTTTTCTATGTAGGTAATATATTAAATTAAGTTTTTACAAGTCATTATTATAATTCATCTTATTTTTATTATAATATATTGAATTACAATTATAATTATTATTATTTTTAGCTTTCTCTTACAAAGAGAAAATTGTCTACCTCGAGATTTTGATTGATTCTAACATTACGATGAAAGCGGAACGCAAAAAAGTGGTTTTTGGAATTCCGTCCGTGGGTTCGTCGGTCCGTCTGTCCGTAAAGGTCTCCCCAGCCTAAACCGCTTGACCGATTTTCTTCAAATTTCGTATACAAGTTTGTTTTGGTCATAATACTAGGCCATTTTTAACTTTCTCTTACAAAGAGAAAGATATTGTTTTCGTGAAAATGTTCGACCTCGAGATTTTGATTTATTCTTACATTACGATGATAGCGGAGCCTAAAAAAGTGGTTTTTGGAATTCCGTCCGTCGGTCCGTCTGTCCGTAATGGTCTCCCCAGCCTAAACGGCTCGATCGAATCTCTTCTAACTTCGTATCCAAGCTTGTTTTGGTCATAATTCTAGGCCATTTTTGGTTTGCGTTTAGCCATGTTAATAGCGGTACCTGCCATATAAAAATTACACATATCCTAAATTTTCTCGAAAATGGCTTTAACGATTTTGATTAAACTTTATATATACTATAGCCATGTTAGTTCCAATTAAACTGAATACACAGTTTTTTTTCGAGAAAATCCATATAACGGATTTTGTCATATAGGTCATATTAAGAAAATAGTTAATTACTCGCAAACTATCGCAAACTATTATGTCAAATGGAATATATATATATATATATATATATATATACTATCAAATTTCGAAGTAAACGTTCGTATAATCGCATTTCGACATTATATCAAATTTTTGGCATCAAGAATCAAAATGCTTATGATTTGATATAACGCCCAACTCGCTGTAAAAGAGAAAGTTGCGTACGACCCAGTCGTGCACCCACCACTCGTTTAAACTGTGGTCGATCATAACTGGTAAAGATTTTATTTATTCATTTATTTTTTTAAATATCAATATACAATTATAAATTGTTATTAATACAACAAAGGCTTTCGAGCTCAACAGATTTTATAAATTGACACATATTTCTAATCCGTTTGACTATTTTTTCAGACATTTTTCAAAATATCAAATTGAAATATTTAAACAAGATTTTTCTTGTGCTCACAGTTCTAAAAGACTGCAATTTAGAGCAGTGGTTGTCGCTCATCAATTATTTTCACCTAATCATTTTTGAAAAAAATCAAAGTCGATTTCAATAGTCGAAAAAATGTTTAACAATTTAAATACACACGTAAAAGTAAAAGATCATGGTCTTTAAAACCATTTGTCAACTCTTTTGTGGAGTATAAAGAAAAATTCATTTATATAGACCTAAAACAAATGGTTTCCGGATTGAAGTCAGCTTTGTGTGAAGAAGAGTTAAACCGTAATAGGGAAAAGGACGTAGATTTTTTTTCAGATGTATTTAGTTTTATTTTATGTTGAATTATGTGATCAACATAAACCTCGGTTTGATTTAATTCGGTTTAGACCCGAAAGAACAAACTGAAATCCGACAATCCTTCCACTTGTTAATGGTTTTCCCTATTATGATAAAAATATCACAAATATAAATAGAATCTTTAAACTCGATGTTAAGTACCGCTTCTTCCCTTTTTTACATACTAAACAATTAATACGATAATTTTGTAAATTTAAATATGTTTCGTAGGGCTAAGTTTTAAAAAACTGATTAAATTATAATCATAAAGTATTACAATATAAATATTTTAATTTTTATTTATAAGTAGTATGTGAATTTGTGTTATTTATACTTTAGAGGAGAATCCCATTGAATTGAATTGAATGAAATGAATGATTGAATTAAAATAAACTAATGTACTACGCTAGTTGGCATAAGTATTTTGACGAAACCTTTTTGTGACTATTGAGACTAACTTTGCTTGGTATCGTTAAAACAACGGTGCAAAAATGATGCGCGAAACAAAGAATCTATTTTTAGCTCTATGCATGCCAAGTTTTGTATTGTTTACCTTTTGCATTCTCTTTCTGCTGATAAGAACGCATGCAGACAAAGAATTTTTACGTGGCATAAGTATTTTGACGGAAACTTTGTGTAAATATTTTAACAGTTTTGAGCACGTGATAACCAAAAAACTTATGTAGTTAACTTTAATTTACATTAAACGTTGATAACAAAATAAAAATTTATTAAATTTTATTAAAAACCATGGGTAAAACGGCTGAGTTGAGTTTGGTTGTCAGATCTTCAATGGTAGCGAAGTTTAACGCTGGAACGATGGTAAAAGACATAGCAAGTGAGTTTAATGTGTCGCGTCAAACTGTGCACTATCAAATCAATAAGTTTAAAAAGCATAATGACATCACAAACCTAATGAGATCAGGTGCTAAGCGCAAAACAACGCCCACTGAAGACCGAACCCTTCTACGGGAATTTAAAAGAAATATATTCCTGAAGCCTCAAACTGCTGCAAATCAATGGAATTTGACGGCAACGAATCCAATCAGTGAGCGCACTGTCCGACGACGTTTAATGGAAGGAGACTTTAAAACATTTAAAGCTAAGGACGTGCCGTACATATCAAAGGTAAACAAGCTTAAAAGACTGTCTTTCGCAGAGGAACATCTGCACAAGCCAAAGGAGTACTGGAGAGGCGTTCTACGGACAGATGAAAGCTCCTTTGAGTATAACTCATCAAAAAACAAATTTTACGTTAGATTGCCAAAGGTAGAAAGGCAAAAAAGACGCCCCGTTTGTCAAAAAGTGAGCCATGGTGGAGGTTCTGTCATGTTCTGGGGATGTGTTGCGTATAATGGCCTGGGTGAATTGGTTCCTATCACCGGCTCGATGAACCAAGGTCAATATTTAAGAACCCTAAATGATAATGCCTTTCCTTCCGGAGGTAGGCTTATTGGTGAACCATTTATCCTACAACAGGACAATGCCCCTAAATTTTTGAAGGATGTTGGTGTTGCCACTTTGGACTGGCCACCTCAAAGTCCAGATTTAAATATAATAGAAAACGTCTGGTCTCTTTTGAAACGCAAAAGAACAGTTTCTTTAAATAAAACCAGAGAGGAGACGATTTCTGAGGTCACTTCCCTTTGGGAAGAGATATCTCCAGAGATTCTTCAAAATTTAGTAGATTCAGTACCGAGACGCCTTCAAAAAGTTATTGAAGCCAAAGGAGGTTATATATTTTACTAAATTCTTCTTTATTTATTTACTTTTGTTAAGTTTAAAATGTTTTTTCTTAGAGTTATATACTTGTCAAAATACATATGCCAACACACGAAATTACAAATTAATTTATATCTTTTTTGACTTCTATGAAAAAATATTTGTTTGCCTATTTTTAAGTTTGTATTAGTTATATATAAAAATGAAAAAATAAACATGAATTCTTGTCAAGCCATTTAGAAGTTAAACTCAAAAATGCACGATTTTTATTTCGTCAAAATACTTATGCCGACTAGTGTATGTAATGAACCCGTGAATTTGTGAAACTTATTCTATACAAAGCTGTAATTATTAAACGAAAAACGAGTCACTTTTTTCCAAATCTACTTCGTTTTTAACTTTCTGTTACAAAGAGAAAGATATTGTTTTCGTGAAATTTTTCGACCTCGAGATTTTGAGTGATTCTAACATTACGATGATAGTGGAACCCAAAAAAGTGGTTTTTGGAATTCCGTCCTTCGGTCCGTCTGTCCGTAATGGTCTCCCCAGCCTAAAGGGCTTGACCGATTTTCTTTAAATTTCGTATCCAAGTTTATTTTGGTCATATTTCTAGGCCATTTTTTTTGTTTGCTTTTAGCCATGTTATTAACGGTACCTGTCATATGAAAATTACACATAACCTCAATATTCTCGAAAACGGCTTTTACGATTTCGATTAAACTTTATGTATATTATAAGAATATTACTTTCAACAAAAGTGCATTTCCAGTTTTTTCGACAAAATCCATATAACGGATCTTGTCATTAAAACCATATAAAGAAAATTGTTAATTTCTAAAACTATTATATCAAATTGAATGAAATTTAAAACATATACTTCTATTACAGTTTGAAACAATCCCACATAACTAGTTTTGGACAAACTACATATCACTTAACGGAATTTTCAGTTTTGGCCGATAACGGAAAATCATTATTATTCACATAGACACCTATTCCTTCAAATTTCGGAGTAAACGTTCGTATAATCACATTTCGACATTATTCATATCATTTTTAGCATCAGTAATTAAAATGCTTATGATTTGATCTACACTATCTGGGATTCGCATTGGCAGCCCTAGTTCATTCTATTATTTTTCGTATTTGTCTTATTTCATGTGCAATTATATCTGTAAAGGGTCTTTTTTAGAGGTATAAAACTTTGAAATGGAATAAAACAAAGATGATTTTTTTAAATTGACATGCAATTTAATTTATTTAAAAGATAATCTTCTGGCATTAAAATTTAAATATCACTTTTGACATATCTTTATTTATTTAGAACATTTGTGTGCTACTTCTTCAAACACAATATGATTACCACAAAAGTGCTTGAATCGTTTTCCGATTGTTGGCATAATATATGGCCTTCACAAAACAAGTCCAAAGGGGTCAAATCGCAGCTCCGAGGCCTCCAATTGACATTTCCAAGACGGCTGATAATACGATTTGGGAATTTGGTACGCACAAGATCGATAGAGGCATCAACCAGAGGTCGTCCAAATTCATATCTTCGATTTCAGTAAAAAAAACATATGAGAAGGCTACAATCCGCTGTGCGGATCGTTGAATACCCTACCCATCCCATCTGTAAAACTAATATCCCCAAAAAGTGGCAAAAATGGCTTAAAATACGATGGGGATTAAAAGAAAATGACATTGTCACAACAAATTTTGCGGTTCTACAAAAGTCAAGGTTTTTCTACTGCATATGTTATGGGGTAGTGTATAAAAATGGTTTTTATATAAAAACGCCCCCAAAAAGTGGGCGTGGGTTAAAATGGTCTATTGACGAAATGTTCATATTAATATTACCAATGATTCTGCATCAATTTTTTTTCGAAAATTTTAAAATTTGACCGGAAAAAGTGTTTATTATAAAACACCTCCCCAATAAAGTGGCTTGGAAAAAAACTTTATTTGAACGAAATATAGATATTAATATTATCTAAATATGTTGTTCAGAAAGATTTCAAAATTCCTTATAGTTTGCCAAAAAGTATGTTTTTCTAAAAAGGAAGCGTGGTAGTGGGCGGATTTCAAAATTGTGTACACTTGTTCTGTAGGCACGTACGAGAATCCTATATATACCAAATTTCATTATCCCTCAAAATTTAAGGCCTAAAAGTCGGTAACGTACAGGCGGGCGGACGTACGGACAGATAGACAGACATGGCTTAATCGACTAAGCTAGCGATCCTGAGTCGATCCATATACTTTGAGGTATATGTAGCTAAATTATTTCTTTATGTTACAAACTTTGTATCAAAACTAATATACCCCTATTGGATTGTGTATAAAAAGTCAAACCGAAACTTTGTTCACAGCCCCATTTTCGAAGCCCCGTGCGTGGGTGCTTCATTTTTATTAAAGCGTAAAGCGACTAATTTCGCTCTGCGGAGGTACGATACTGACTTACTGTCAAGTTTTCGAACGGAAAACAGCTATCAGTGTCAAAATAACCTATATGATTTCAAAAAAAAAAACACTAGATGGCTCACCCGTTAAAGGCGAGTAAATAAAGTATTAAAGTGTAAATTGGAAAATTGAACAAAAACAAAAAACAATTTACCGAATAAAACTATTTACTAAACACATAATCAAATCGATCACAGCCAAAAACCAAAGTTAAACTTTTCGAACGAGCTGAGCTGTTTAATATCCTAACTTTAAAAATTCACAACTTCTTACTTTATAGTTCACCACGACATGGCATTCATCTCACCCAACGCTTCACTGTGTCTTTCCATTCAAATGAGATATTAACACCCCATAAATCTTTCGAGGATTCCGCATGTGATTTATGCCAAAGGGGGAGACATTCGTTTGTTTTTTCAACTGCTGCAGAAGAAACAAAACAAACTCCCACCACAGAAGGATCAAATGGAGGAAATTGATTTTTATCTCATCGGTGTTTTCAACAACACACCCCACTCTCTCCTGGTCCACTCATATATTTTATTAATTTGAAACGCAAACAGATACAAAATCAACAAAACTTGAACCATTTCAGACTCAGACCGATTATATCTCTTGGCTAATTTTTCCACGCCAAGGCACGGCCTGGTAAACCAACCCTTTTATAGGTGAAGCTGAAAAAAAGTCTGACCCCTCGAAGAGGGTTATCACCACCCACTGGGCGATATGCCTGCTTATATTTTCCATTAAAAATAATTGTTCTTCGTAAAAGATAATTTCCTTGATGTGTTGGGTTAAAAATTAGAGATTGGCGCCAGCAGGGATATTATTATCCCGTTTCATCTGTTTTTGTCGGACGCGCTTGCTCCTGTGTTTGGCATTTAGCCGACTCGGCGAAACTTTTCAAATTAAATTAGAAAAAAAGAAAATAAATGCTGATGACTATGCCGTTTCTGATTAAAAGTCAATAAATCATAAAAAAGGGATAAGACAAGAAAATGTTGTGGACTTTGCTTTTTTTTCGGGTTCGGAGAATTTTTTTTTAAAGAAAGGGAGATATTTTTCCAATTAGACTCAAACGATGTGTCATGCAAATTGGTTTGCTTTGCAACATATGTTGGAACATGACAGCTTCGCGATAATTTGCATATGTTCCGACAGATGGAGGCTTTTATGAGTAGTACATGAGTACTTGTAGACATATTTTTGAAATGTGGGTTTTGAGTAAGGGTGCAATTGGCAAAATAGAAAGCTGGGCTCAACTGGGATTTTAACCCGGGAGCTCTCGCACCCAAAGCGAGAATCATACCCCTAGACCATTGAGCCGCTTGAACCTGGCTTAAATGAAATGTTTTAAATATTGAAGTGCGTGGTAATGTCTTTCACGTTTTTGGCTTTCGTAAATATTTGGACTGATGAATTAAGACCTTATAAGAATGTATTATTGTCTGGCGCTTTAATGGGTTTTATCTGGGGATGTAGCTCAGATGGCTCAGATCCAACATAATCAGATGGTAGCAGCTGCATGAGGTTAAGCAACGAAACTAAATAAATGATTTAGACAAACTGAAACAAACTGAAAAATTATTTTATTTATTTTTTTAAATTCCAGTTTCCGATGAAGTGATATAGTAATAAATATTAAAGTAAGAAATTCACGTGCAGTATAGCGACATGGTCAAAAAAAACTTCGCGTTGGACGTTTAAGATGGGAGGGACATGTAGAGCGAACGGTCACTAATACTCTGGTTCGCAGAGTCTTCGCATTCCATCCAGACGTCAGAACATCAGACGCAGTTGACGAAGACCTTGCCTTAAGTAATTCGCAGAATTAGAAACCGACCTCAACCAACATTAATTGCACAACTGGATGCAGTTAGCTAGGGATCATTTATAATGTACAGAAGCGAAGTTGATCCTTTCCGAAGTAACTTTTTAAAAAGTTCTTCCATAATCAAGTCAACACCGTTTATACCTAATTTTCTGTATTTGTCGATTATGCTGGAGTAGGAAGTTTATATTAGTATGGCTCGGTGTTTTTCTTGGATCGACTTCACGATTACAAGTTGAGTGTGTCTGTCTATTCGTCTTTCTGTCCGTCCTACGGTGCATTTGTGTACCGATTTTGAGCTAGTAACTCTATTTTTGTTCATAAACTTTTCTCAGGTGAGAGATTGTGTCAATATATATATTTCGTCCATATAAATTGGTTTTTATTTTATTTTTATTTATTTGTTTTAATGGCTTTTTCTTTGAAAAAAAAAATAATTTTTGGTAAAAGTTACTTAGACAACAATCGTATTCCATTTACGAAAGCCTCAGAGATTTGCTTCCGCTGCATCAGTTGAGGCTTTTAATTAGGTAGTATAACATTCTGAGGAGAATTCGTTTCGTCAGAAAACAGCTTCTTTTTTTCACATCTTATAATAATGATGAATTCCCCTCAAGATCCAACATAATAATTTAGTCTCAGTATATCATAAAACATCTCCGGTTTTTCAAGTTAGGAATCGTGTGAATTATAAACGGAAAATGAAGTTAAACAATTCGCACAATGGCTTATAGGTTTCTCAAAAATGAGCGAGCCTATTAACTTTATGTGGATGATATAACTATAAGAAAAGACATTGTCGCAACAACTTGTTCAGACAGTTTATCAAAATCGTTTATGGTTTGACAAAAACCAATGTTTTTCTATTGCATATGCTTAGGGGTAGGGTGTAGAATTAGTTTTTATAGAAACACACCCCCAAAATGTGGGCGTGGGTTAAAATAATCAATAAAAATGATTCATCGAAACTTTGTTCGAATTTCTTAAAAATTGTAACAAAAATTGTTTTTTTTTTTTTTTTGTTAAGTGAAACTTCTTTTTGGACGGTGTGAATTGAATTTTATGAAACAAAAAATAGTAAGATAAGACCCGTTTCTATATAGTTCCCCTATATATGTTTGTCTCGTTTGTGCTATGGTTAGCAGCGTCCGTAGTACAGTACTGTCGCCTCGCGTCGTATAGGAGCCCGTACACCAGAATTCAGTTTCACTTCTACAATGTGCGAACTCACACCCGATTACTTTAAGTAACGACCCTAAAAAGTAGGCATGGCTAAAAACATTGTATGGATGATAAATAGAGAATTATATCTAGGTTATACACTTTTCAAAATGCTTAATTGTTAGACTAAAAATAACAGGCCTGGTAGATTTAGAAAATTTGAACACTTGATCAATAGTCATGAACAACGACCATATTTGCCTACTTTCATTATCATAGCCCAAAAAGTAGGCGTCACTAAAAACTTTATAGAATATAGACAATGACATAGTCGAAATATCATGCTAAGACACTTTGTTTAAATATCGTATGTTTTTTTTCAAAAAATACATTTATTTATAAAGTGGGAGTGGCTGTGAACGGATTTTTAAAATGTTTCGACTTATTCTGCTTTTTCGATAATGGATATGGTATACACTAAACACAGTTTAAAATGTTGTCAGCTGCAATTTCCTAGGAAAAATAAATGGTTTAAAACTATCAAAATGGATTGGAGATGCGGGGCATCGATCCCCGACCTCTCACATGCTAAGCGAGCGCTCTTTTTTTTTTAAATTCATTTTTATTTTTCTTCAACTTAGAACTAACTTACATGCTAGACAAAAATTAATGAAAAACTAGCCTACTTATCTACTAACTTAACTAACTTACTGGTCCTCTGCGGGCACCCTAAATTAAATAATAACAACCTAAAAACTAATGCCTTTCGGCCTATAATCTAATTTAGTGATTTTATTTTACTATCTAAATATTTTTGTTTACCAAGAAACATTTAAAAAAAAACTTGGTTTCGATTATTTTTTTATTTTTATTTTAACTTACTAACTAATTAAAGCTACTTATGAACTAACTAAAACTACTTAGAATTAATTAAAACTACCTAAAAATAACTTAAAAACTAGAACAGCCACAGCATGCATTTTGTATTTTTTTTTATCTATTTTTTTTGTGCCACCCTGACTGTTTTTCCTAACTAACCTTAAAACCTTAGAATTACGTAAGTCGGCCATTCTTCACTATAAAAGTCAACTATCTATAACTAGTCTTGCAGCCACCACAACAGGTTCTCCTGTTGCAACCTACTCCGACGGTCCCAATCGGACACACTCCTGCTGAACTGCAGGCGCTCTCCTCCGCCCTGAGCGACTACGTCTCGGTCGTACAGGAGCCGCCTATCCACAGTTCGTCAGAAGACGTGGTAGATTAGCGGAACCGCCGATCTGTCCTGTATCAGCCCTCGACTATCCAAAAATAGGAAAGCTTCAGGCGGAATAAAGCCGCTTAAACGCGCACTTTCAAAATATTCATCATTGGGGTAGAAGGCCCCAAAGATGAGACTATTGCTCGAGGTCATCGCTCTTGCCGCGTGAAACCGAATGAGTTTCACCAGAAAATTGTCTATCCTGTTTATGTTAGTCCCGTTGTATAGGACCTGGTTGGAATTATATTTTGTGTAGGTAGTCAGATACTGGTGTGAAGACCAAGGCAGCTTCTCAAACACTGCCTCTCAAACACCCGTATCTTTTTGATTTGAGATGGGGCAACGTTGAACCACACCAGGCACTCATAGGCAATCATTGGTCTGATAAGAGACATGTAGCAAATCACTTTCACCCTGCTGTCAAGACGGCTGCTGTAAAACAATCGTCTTGTCAGGGCAAATGCTCCCTAGCCCTCGCCAGAACAGCATCTTCATGTCTTCCGAAATATAGATACTGATCCAGCCAGATGCCAAGGTACTTTACTACACTTTTACTCCCCAGTGGATGACCGTTTGGTCCAACGATCACCAGCTTGCGCCAGTTCTTTCTTGTATCCCTAGAGGCCTTAGACAACGGTGTCCTTAACAGGATAATTTCCGATTGCTGAAAGTTGATTTTCAACTTCCAGTCATCACAATATCTCTGGATCTTATCGAAGTCCCGCTGCAAAGAGTTCGGATGACCTCGACAGTAGGTGCTGTTCTGTACGCGATAAGATCGTCCGCATACGCAATTGCCTGAGTAAGACTACCTATCATATCGCTGGTGTAAATGCTGAAGAGAATCGGCGAGTTCACCGCTCCCTGTTGCAGACCATTTTTAATAAAAAAATTCGGTGGTAGAAGTTACGTTGCCACTTTTGACAACAAACGTTCTACCAGTCAACATGTCATAAAGCATATATAGTAGTGGTTTACTTATGCCAAGTCTGGTCAGCTTTAGATAGAGGCCCTCTAAAAAAAAAATATTCCTTAAATACATCCAATACATTAAAATTTTGATCACGTTTATTGGAATGAAAAGTGAAAGTTGAATTTATTAATTAAAGAAAATTTATATTGTTTGACTAAATCTAGTTTTAAGCGGCTCAATGGTCTAGGGGTATGATTCTCGCTTTGGGTGCGAGAGGTCCCGGGTTCAAATCCCGGTTGAGCCCGATATAGAATTTTTGGTTAAACAATAACGGATTTTAAACTTAATAAACATAAACATGTGCGACTCTTATTTTCTCCAATTTAAAAAAAATAATAATATGTAGCAATATTTAAAAGTATTATATAGTATAGTATTATTATACTTAAAAGATCTTAATAGATATATAAATACCATCCAACATCAATTGGTGATCAGTGTGTCACGGAAAACTAAAACAAACGTTATGCGGATGAGATAAGATTGAGTTAAAGTACGTGGCACATGAGTTGCTTGCGTGGCTTAGGGGGTTTGCCAGAATGCTTAGAATCGACAGGTGCCTGGTTCGATTCTTTAAAGAAATAAAACAAAATTCAAATATGTGATTTGTGAGAAAAAGAGAAGTCTACAATTTATAACATAAAAAAATTAAGAATGGAATGGTCGCGCTATGAATCTATATATGTGATAAACTGATAATACAAGGTATTTACATATAAACTAACTGCTTTCGTTATACCAAATGCCATGACATGAAGAGTTGACAAATTTGAACGAAATTTGTAATTTATTAACACAAATCTTGGCGTCTCATCCGCATGTAGATCTTTAAGAAGTGGCACCCAAAAGGAGGCATCCTGTATTCTCTTGCTTAACTTCAATTAAGTCCCCTTTAGGTAACCCTTTTAGGTACCTGCTGTCTCTTGCCCCTTTTTTTTCTAATTACATTATTACAAGTGCAGGTAAATTTTTTTTACAATACCTCCTAATGTAATGCAAGAGAATAATAAAAGTACCATGCTGCCGCATTTGAAAATAATTCACCAGCGGGAAAGGAATGCTTTGAATGTGTAGTGTAAATATGTGGTAAAATAATGGAACCACTTAAAATATTTAGCCATCCCTATGAAAATTCAAAGGCATCTTCAGAAGATAAAATTCACGGAATTGACACCTTATTCAAGTAAAGTATCGGTAGCAACTATTTGTTCACTAAAACCGCGTCTTTGTCCTAGCTAGCTTATACAGCCTTCATGTTCCTTCCTGGTTTGTGACCTTCAAAATTTGTATCAACAGTAGGTAAGTATTTTAATCAAATTAGACGACTTCCAACATCATCGTAATCGGAAACATAAACCCCAATCTCCTTTTGAGGAAGTTCAAAGACTGCTGTTGGAAACATTTTGGATCTCGCGTTTATACTCAGAGCTTCTAAGTTACTTTTTATTGATAAATAGTTTTGAGTACATTCAAAAAGTAGGCCAAATTTGCCAGTGTCTAATGATAGTCTGAATAAGGTTTATTAGTTTAAAGTTTCTACGGTTCCAACGATTGCCTCAATATTAAATGGACCTTTAATGTCATGAAATGCAGCAAAAGTATAATCCTTCTGATGACGAGTTTATTATATTGTACTTACTATGTCATGAAGTACAGTTTCCACTTCATTTCCATTTGCGAGTTGTGTCAAGGATACACTTACTGGCAAAATTATTTTTTTTTTTTTTTTTTTTGAAATTCATTTTTATTTTTATTTAACTTATAACTAACTTACATGCTAGACAAAAATTAATAAAAACTAGCCTACTTATCTACTAACTTAACTAACTTACTTATCCTCTGCGGATATCCTAAATTAAACACTAACAACTTAAAAACTAATGCCTTTCGGCCTAAAATCTAATTTAATTATTTTAAAATAAATTTATCTTTTTTCTTGACCAAGAAACATTTTTTTTTTAAAAAACTTGGTGTCATGTGTTTTTTTTTATTTTTATTAAACTTACTTACTAATTAAAACTACTTATGAACTAACTAAAACTACTTAGAACTAATTAAAACTACTTAAAAATAACTTAAAACTAGAACAGCCACAGCAAGCATTTTGTACTTTTTTTTTTGTATTTTTTTTGATTTTTTTTTTTTTTTTGTATTTTTTTTTGTAATTTTTTTTTTTTTTTTTTTTTTTTTTTTTTTTTTTTTTTTTTGTGCCACCCCGACTGTTTTTCTTAACCTAACCTTAAGTGAAACCTTAGATATATGAAAGTCGGCCATACTTCAAAATGAAAGTCAAGAGTCAACTACCTATAGCTAATCTTGCAGCCACCACAACAGGTTCTCCTGTTGCAACCTACTCCGACGGTCCCAATCGGACACACTCCTGCTGAACCGCAGGCGCTCTCCTCCGCCCTGAGCAACTACGTCTCGGTCGTACAGGAGCCGCCTATCCACAGTTCGTCGGAAGACGTGGTAGATTAGCGGAACCGCCGATCTGTCCTGTATCAGCCCTCGACTATCCAAAAATAGGAAAGCTTCAGGCGGAATAAAGCCGCTTAAACGCGCACTTTCAAAATATTCATCATTGGGGTAGAAGGCCCCAAAGATGAGACTATTGCTCGAGGTCATCGCTCTTGCCGCGTGAAACCGAATGAGTTTCACCAGAAAATTGTCTATCCTGTTTATGTTGGCCCCGTTGTATAGGACCTGGTTGGAATAGTATTTTGTGTAGTCAGATACTGGTGTTCTGTGAAGTCCAAGGCAGCTTCTCAAACACTGCCTCTCAAACACCCGTATCTTTTCCATTTGAGATGGGGCAACGTTGAACCACACCGGGCACCCATAGGCAATCATCGGTCTGATAAGAGACATGTAGCAAATCACCTTCACCCTGCTGTCAAGACGGCTGCTATAAAACAATCGTCTTGTCAGGGCAAATGCTCCCCTAGCTCTCGCCAGAGCAGCATCTACATGTCTTCCGAAATATAGATACTGATCCAGCCAGATGCCAAGGTACTTTACTACACTTTTGCTCGCCAGTGGATGTCCGTTTGGTCCAACGATCACCAGCTTGCGCCAGTTCTTTCTCGTATCCCTAGAGGCCTTAGACAACGGTGTCCTAAACAGGATAGTTTCCGATTTCTGAAAGTTGATTTTTAACTTCCAGTCATCACAATATCTCTGGATCTTATCGAAGTCCCGCTGCAAAAGAGTTCGGATGACCTCGACAGTAGGTGCTGATCTGTACGCGATAAGATCGTCCGCATACGCAATTGCCTGAGTTAGACTACCTATCATATCGCTGGTGTAAATGCTGAAGAGAATCGGCGAGTTCACCGCTCCCTGTTGCAGACCATTTTTAATGAAATATTCGGTGGTAGAAGTTACATTGCCACTTTTGACAACAAACGTTCTACCAGTCAACATGTCATGAAGCATATATAGTAGTGGTTTACTTATGCCAAGTCTGGTTAGCTTTAGATAGAGGCCCTCTAACCATACGGTGTCGAAAGCCTTCTCCAAATCAACCAGACATGCACCCGTGCACTGTTTTTTCGCTTTGTTCCATTGTATATCAGAGACGAGCTTGGAGGCGGCATGAATACAGTCATGTCCGGCCTTGAAACCAAACTGGTTCTCTGGTATAATATTGTTGTCCTCAGACCACTTGAACAGAGCCCGATTGAGAATCTTTTCGAATACCTTGCTGATACTCGGAAGGAGACTTATCGACCGGAAATTTGCCGGATTGGAGTTGTCCTTTCCTTTTTTCGGGAGAGGATGAACCACCGCCGTCTTCCAACGCACTGGATAATATGCATTATTCAGCGCATTGTTGAACAGCGTGGCGTAAATGTCCACAGCTTCAGGGGGTAAGTGTCGCAGTACAATGTTGGATATACCATCGACTCCCGCTGACTTCTTTTTCTTTATGGAATCGAAGATGGTCTGGAGTTCCACCTTCGAAATTAACAGGGGACTGGACCCACTTCGCTCGGCGACTATGGCGTTTGCCAAGTTTTCGTCATCGAACCGCGTGAAACCGCGGTTCTCAGATCGCCATTGCGTTATGTCATTTCTGAGGTAGAAGTGATGGAGCAGGGCATTGTTTTCCAGGATGCGGTTCGGGCGAACGCTATCATTCACCTTATACACTTCCTGAAAAACAGCCCCCACTGCCTCCACTTTCTCCTGAGGATCTTCAATAACATAGAAATCGTCGTTGAAGACGGCTTCCCCTGGATCGATTCCTGCTGTCAAAAGTATGTTTGTATTGTCAGTTGTTCTTTGGAGCTTAATACACGGAAGGTCGTTATGACCTTTCCTCCTAAAGATCTTATTAATTTGTGGAAACATACTCGGGTCGCTGGAATTTACGGCCCGAATTCTGTTATTCCAGAACAAATTAATGGACAACCGATAGTTCTCCTTGATCAATTGGTTGATGTTTTTGATCGACGCCTTCAGTGTTCTAATCTCCGGGTCACGTGGGTTTGTTAGTCGTCTGTACAAGTTTTTTAGTCTTGTCAGAAGTCCGCTTTTTTGTCTGTGCAGTGCGTCAATGGTCGCGTTTCTATACGAAGACGTTATGTCACGTTCTTTGTATTTTGGAATCGTCCTGTCCATTGTCCTTTGGATCGATTCGTCCATTTGTTGTAAGTAGTTGTCGATTTCGTTGTTTGTCAAATTTCGGTTGTTAGGTGGCAGTATGTCCCTCGAACGTAATTCTCTTGATAAGGCGTTGGTAAAGCGTGGCCAGCGCATCTTACCGTAGTTGTAAGAATGCACAGGCACATAACTGGCAAAATTATTTACACATTACAATGCTTGCTTCATTAACAGTCCTAAAAGCTGCATAACTATTAAAATAGCTAAAAAATCAAACATGATTTCATTCAGTTTGTTATTTTATTAAAACTTACTTAAGTGGCGCTATAGTCTGGAATGAACCTAAACCTCATGACTCTCCAATTAGCCCGGTCCTTATAGCTACTTCGCACTTCAAGTTGGTTGTGTGCTTAAACCGAGGTATTCATCTACTGCGTGCGCCCGCCGTCATGCTGGGAATCGAAAACTCTGTGTTCTGGAGCAGAATTGATGTCCATTCGCTCTACATGTCCTAGTCATCATAAACGTCCAATGCGGAGTTTTTTTTATGATCAGTTCTGTTGTGCTCTACAGATCGAATAGTAATTGATTGAATCTTTGTCACCATAGCCCATCAACCAAAAAAACCGAAGATTGTGCGAAGACTTTTTCGCTCAAAACGACCAAGGATTTCGCCGTCGATTAGGACGGGCATGATCAGCATCTTATAAACGATATTCTTAGTAGTTAGTTTGCTCATAAATTGTCTCATTAGCCCTAAGAAACAGCGGTTGGCAAGAGCAATTCTTCGTTTTATTTCTAATGAGTTCGCTTCCAGGATCTGTCGAAGTGTTAATATTGAATCAGTTGTGGTCATCTCTGGCTTAGAACGATAATGATAAGGGCCGATCAGGTTGTTGCTAAACGGTTTTAGCCAGTCACATATTGCGGCAGATATGATCTTGTGAGCGATCTTAAGGATACTTATGCCTCTGTAGTTGTTTTTTTTGTATTTCGGGCAAACGATGCAGAGGTTCTATTCTTCAGGCATAAATAAAAAATCATTTTCACCGGCTTTATATAGGTCGGTAGGAAGGTAATTTCCGGCAGCCTTGTTAAGCTTATGTTAAGAAATTGCTATGCTCACTTCACTTAGGGTTATTGGTAGTTTGTCAGTTGTCGCCATTATTGGATAGGAGGTTCTGCCTGACAGCGGATGATTGTTCGCCATCGCTGTTTAACGGTCTGCGGAAGTAGTTTTCCTTATTCCTTGTTTGTTTCCTTGTTTATCTCTACATGATTTTATTAAGGCCTTGTATGCCTGGGTTTGAAGTTTGGAACTTTTGTAAATCGTACGCACGGCTTTCCTGGAGTGTCAACTCTCTATGTTTTCGATCGCTGCTCTTGCTCATTTTTCTTCTTTCTGAAAAACCAGTGTTCGTGTTCTTCCTTCCATCTTTGAATATAAAGCTTAAAAGCAGCTCTTATTACCTTCTTCTTATCTGTAGCTTTGCCGTGTAATCCTCGTTTTTGTCGCCTCATCTGTTGTCATTCTTCATCAAACCAGGGTTTCTTGCTGGTGGTCGCTAGACACCTTGCACATCAGTTGTAAGGTTTCGAGTTCGAGGCTGAACTTGAGTGAGACTTCCAAATATTTCGTGCTATCGGATAATTGAATAACCGTTAAGTTATTATATTGTAGTTATGCTATTTAAATGTTCACCCGTTCGGAGCCCACTGTTAGTTCCTTTTTTTTGTATCTCAATGCCATCAACATACGCTATGACTTACCACACTGTACCTCAACCCACAAAAGAGGTGAGATGACCCCTTCTGCGTCTAAGCACCATCTGGTTACCCATGGTTACCACTTACCGTTTCTATTTTCTACGTTTCTTATGACAGTTGAAGGATCCTTAAATATCGGGAAATACAGCACAAGTATATAAACCTACTCGTGTCGAGACTTTTCTATCGTACATCAGGGCAGTAGGGAAGTTTCGACTCCCTTTCCTTTCGTGTACGCAAGTTGTTTCTTGGGCTTAGCTTTACCAAAAAAGCTAAATCGGGCTCAACCGGGATTTGAACCCGGGACCTCTCGCACCCAAAGCGAGAATCATACCCCTAGACCATTGAGCCGCTTAAATGTAACCAAGTGGCTTTAAACTGATTTAAATCGAAGCACCTAGTCGTTGCGTACTGTCTTTTGGTTTAAAAAAAATGGTGCAAGTAAAAAGCGGTTTATCTGCGTATGCTTTCTCATACATTCGTGCTTTGAGCATAAATTAGGTTGGGTTTACAGCTACCAGAATGTTAATGACATGATTAATGCACATTGTTGCGGTACAGCACTTTATTTGTGGCGCCATATTTTTTGTTATTATTTTGGCTTGTGAACAGTTATCATCAGGGGATGTAGCTCAGATGGTAGAGCGCTCGCTTAGCAGAAAGTCATTTGCTACATGGCTCTCATAAGGTCGATCATCGCCTACGGTTGTCCTGTGTGGTTCAATGTTTCACCAAGCTACATGGAAAGGATACGGCTGTTTGAGAGGCGTTGTCTCCGATCCTGCTTAGGATTGTACCGAACGCCGGACTCCAAGTACATAAAATATTATCGCAACGAGGTTCTTTACAATGGGGCCCAGCTGAACAGAATCGACAATTTCCTAATTAAGGTGACTCGAAGGCACGCTGCAAGGGCGATGGCTAGCAACAACAGCCTGATCTTCGGGGCTTATTACCCCAATGAAACATACATGGAGAGTACGCTCGTGTCTGGCTTTATTCCACCAGAGGCATTTATTTATATCGATTCGTTAGGGTTGTTACAGGACAGGAATGGTATCCCGGTTTTATACCACCGCTACCGTGACGCGCGTGACAAGCTGTTAATCCGCGACGGGTATGTCGATAATGCTCCGGAGCTCCTCCGCTTTAGCACTTCGGTATCGGATCGCGATAGGACCGATGCTGAAAGGCAGAGTACGGAATTTTGGTGGCTACGTGAGGGAAGTGATTCTGCACTTCCTCAGGACTTTGCGGACTTTTAGTCCACTCCTTAATTTTCTAAGAAAATAAAATTTTGAAAAAAGGTCTCGGGCGGGGCATGTGCACCATATTGGCGTACAATATGGTGGAATACATGCAGCCTGGGGGCCAAAAGTCTCGATCGGGATGGCGACCCCTCGGGGCATTTGCAACGAGTTCTCGCCACCCCGATTATAATTAAGTTAGGTTTAAGTAGTTTTAAGTAGTCTTAAGTAGTATTAAGTAGTCTTAGGTTAGTATTAATCTAGTTTAAGCTTTTTAATAAAAACAAAATGTTACTGATCAAAGTTTTTTAAATTTTCTTCGAAAAAAAAATATAAATTATCTACAAATTAAAATAAAAAATAAAAACACGACTAAAGCTGAAAAGGAAATTAAAACGTTAATTTAAGCTTAGAGTGCCCGCTTAGGGCCGATAAGTTAGTTTAAGAAAAAAATGTTAATTATAAGTTAGATTTAATCATTTTTGTCTAGTTTTAAGTTAGTATTTTAAGTTAATAAAAAATGAATTTAAAAGTAAGCGCTCGCTTAGCATGTGAGAGGTGCGGGGATCGATGCCCCGCATCTCCAAATCGTTTTTGTGGTTAAACTTTTAGTTTGAATTTCGGCCACTTACTAGTGAGATTTTCACAAAAAATTTCAGCACTTTCTGAGCACGGTAATCCGATTAGGTCCTTTTCATCATATTTGCCAGAGCTTTGTTGAAAGTATTTTTTACAAGCTTAGGCTCACATAAGGTCTCACTCCTATAGATGGCGGTCAACTATCACAGCTCACTGCAAAATCTATACTTTTTTTTTTAATTCTGACCTGCCTAAGCAGTAATATACACATCGACTTAAAAGATCTATTGTGCTTGCCGTCAGATGCTTTTAAGGTTAGTAGCGCTTCTACTTTCCTAATGTAGCTGATAATACTTCAGCCGAAGATTTCCTCAATTCTTCGGAACTTAAAAATTCCCTGAAGAAAGATTCCCTTCTCATACCGTAAAGGGCCGAGCATTCACATATGATATGCTCGGCTGTTTCGTCTTCTTCTAGACATAGTCTGCACTCCGGTGAGTCGACTAGACGCATTTTGTTTAGGTAATATCGCAGACCGTGATGACCAGTTAGGTAGCCTACTAAGTTTTTGATATCGTGCCTGCGAAGATTTAGTATCTTATTGGCATCTGATTTGAAGGGCTGAATAGCTCTTTTGGCCTGTCTTAGGCCTGGGATGTTTCCCCAGTATGAAACACATTTGTTTTGTTCCCAGTTTTCTATGATTTTTTATGACCAGATTTATGGCTGATTTGGGGATTGCACAGAAGGGTTCAGGTCCAATGAATGGGGTTTCCGAACCTTTTCTAGCTAGTTCATCAGCTTTTTCGTTACCTTCAACTCCCTAATGTCCGGGGACCCACCATAGTCTGGTTTTGTTCCTGGAACTGAGTGTTTGGAGGGAGTTGAAGCAGTGTAGTACTGATTTGGAGTCAATGATGTGTGAGCTAAGGGCTTTTATAGCTGCTTGACTGTCCGTGAATATATGGATGTTTGCGCCTTTAATACCTGAGTTGTGCATTAGGTTTGCGCATTCTTTTATGGCATGGAGCTCAGCTTGGAATAAACTAGGGTTTTTTCCCATAGGTATTGAGATGTTTTTATTTGGTCCATGTATGCCAGCTCCTACCCCTGAGTCCATTTTAGAACCATCCGTATACCACTTTAGGCCGATTAGGCAGTTTGGTGGGTTGTTGCTACACCATGCTTCTCTGGTTGTGATCTCCGTTGAGAATCTTTTGTCGAATCATAGTGTCTTTGGTAAGCGGTCTGTAACCGCACAGATCATGTCAAGTTCTGGAAGTTCGGATAGAAGTTCAATTAGTTTTAGATGTTCACTAATGTTTAATTCTTCCGCTTGGGTCAAACTTGCTGAGCTGCGAATTGCCACTTTTTTATATAAATGTGGATGGGTGTTAGTCCTATTAAGGCTTCTATAGCCGCCGTGGGACAGGTACGCATAGCTCCGGTAATGCCCAGACAGGCAAGCCGTTGTACCTTGTTTAATTTATTTATAGTTGTTTTTTGGGTGACTTTGTTCCACCATACTATTGAAGCGTATGTTATAATGGGCCTGACCATGATCGTGTAGATCCAGTGTGTAGTCTTTGGAGAGATTCCCCATGTTTTACCATACATGCTTCGGCAAGCCCACAAAGCTTTGGTTGCTTTTTGAATTTTGTTGTTGATGTGGGAGTTCCAGCTTTGTTTTTTATCGAGGATCACTCCATGATATTTTACTTCGTTGGAATACTCAATGTATGTACTATTAATTAAAATTTGGGTAAGATTTAATTTCCTCCTTTTTGTAAAAGGGACGATGATAGCCTTGCTGGGGTTTATAGAGAGACTTTCTTTATTACACCAGTCTATGACTATCTTAAGGGCGTTTTGCAAACGTGTTGTAACTTCGTTTGGTTCTTTGCCCTTTATTATGATGACTAGGTCATCGGCGTATCCAATTATATTGAAACCTGCATTACTTAGGTCTTGAAGTAGGTTATCGATAACCAGAGACCATAGTAGGGGTGAGAGTACTCCTCCCTGAGGGCAGCCTTTAACGGCTTTTACTGATACTGAGGTCTGTTCTGATGAAGCAGTTATTTTCCGACTTTCAAGCATCGCTTTGATCCATTTGATGGTGGGATGATCTATTCTTCTATGAGTCAAAGCATTTGATATGGAGTCATATCCAGTGTTGTCAAAAGCGCCTAAATGTCTAGGAAGGCACATAAAGCTACTTCTTTGTTTTCGTATGCACTTTTTATTTGTGATGTTAAACTTAGAAGTGCTCCTTCCGTGGTTTTAGCTTTTTGGTAGGCGAATTGACATGGGTGCAGAGGAGTGCTTTCATTTAAGCACTCTCTAATGTGTACGTCAAGTATTCTTTCCATTGTTTTCAGGAAAAACGATGTTAAGCTTATTGGACGGTATGATTTAGGTAGTTCTATTGGTTTGCCTGGTTTGGGGATAAATACCACGTTTCTTCCCGTTCGCATGTGATTTTACCGTCAGCTTTGACTATAGTAGTAGTGACAGAGTGCCCTCTGGAGACGCGCCACCGCCGCGCCGGCAGCTCTTCGAGTTCCTCACACTATTTGCGCCAGGACGCTCTTTTTGATTTTCGCAACTCTATGTTGTATTGGGTAAGTAGAGATTTATATTGGTCCCACTTTCCGGTGCGTTTGGCTTTATTGAAAAGTTTTCTTACTCTTTTACAGAAACTTTCTAGGTTATCGTTCCACCATGGTGTGCACCTCTTTGCCATAGTGCGTTTAACCTTACAGCTATTTGTAAAAGATGAGATGATAATGTCATTTAGTTGACATTGTGCGACTTCCGCTTCACTTACACATGAAGGTTTTTCTGGAAGTATGACACATTTAATCGATAGATTTTCTCGATACGTTCTCCAATTTGTGAGTTTGTTGTCGTATTTAATCGGCGCATCCTCGGTGTTGCATCTTAATTGGAAACTTATGTGCATGTGATCCGATAAAGATGCCTCACCAGAAACGTGCCAATTTTCGACGGTGTTTTGTACAAACGGAGAAGAGATGGTAAGGTCTAAAACTTCTTCTCTTAAAACGTTTCTAAACGTGGGTTTATTTCCCTTATTTAGTATAACTAAATTGTTGCTATATAGGTATTCTAATATAGACTCACCTCTTTTGTTTATATCTCGACTGCCCCATATTGTGTTATGCGCGTTGGCGTCGCAGCCGAAGATAAGATGTAGTTACTGGGTTTGGCAGTACTGGGCGAGGTGGTATTTCGTCATCTCCAGCAAAGTACGCCGATGCGCATACAATTTTTTGTAGCTCTCGGCGGTTGCGTCTTTCTAAAAGGACAGCCACCAGATCTTTGGTAATGAAACCTGGAATGGGAGAGAATTTTATATCTTTTGCAACTAAAAGAGCTGCCCTAGCTTTGGTCTAAACTGTTGCTGGATGATGTTTACGTTGCTCGCACTATGGGCGTTTGGCGATACTGTCGTAGGCAGTGAACAAGTCTTCTTTATATCGCTTCCGGCGGCAGTACTAATACTGGCTGCTGGTTGCGACGAGCTGGCGCTTGTTTTTTCTGACGACTTTTTCTTTTTATTAGTGTCAGTGTCACTATTTTTTCGGGTCTGAATTGCAGACTTGTCGGATCCCTTAAGGATTATCTTGATTCGTCCAAATCTATATGATACCACCCCCTTTAGCTCCGCAAGCCTACGCATCGCACTCTCGTTAATTGCAAAGACCATGTGGGCGACGTCTTTCTCGTCCGATCTTTGCAGAACTCTTCACGTTCTCGTATTCAGGTCTCTGTTTTGACCGTCTAGTATTGCCAGTATTCTCTCATTTGTGACTCCGGTACTCTGCGGGAAGAAAGCTCTGACAGTATGTGGTTTCGGAAAGTCTTCCTCTACCACAAGCATTACCTTCAACTCGCATTTCTCCTTCAGTCTGAGGAAGTTGGTTTTCATCCACTCTGAAGTGGTGATGTCCGCACATACTAACAAGAGCCATCCGGCTTTGAAAGTTGTCCCGCGGAAAGCTGGCTATGCATCCCCGTCGCGCAGTTCGATCGTGATGTCCATAACCTCTCTTGTATCTGAACCATTTGTTCATTTGTGATAGATTGCGATCGATATCGACTGGTACGACACCCAATCTGACATAGCGAGCTCGTTTCGCTTCGGACTGAGGTGGTGTGTTGTCCTCAGATCTCATGCGTTTGGCTTCTTGAGCATCATCTTTTGTTTTTGCAAAGATGCGGGCTTGCTCTATGCTGCTACCCTGTTTCACCGCTCTGTTGAAACGACGCTGTTCCGCTGGCGTGAACCTGATGCGCTTGGAATCAGTTTGAGCCGTTTTACCAGGGGTCCCTGGAGCTTCTGTATATTCCGGATGCAATTCATCCGAGAGTATACTGATGCTGTATACAGTACTTGATTCCGAGGCTGAGTCGCTCAGATAAGACATTTTCTCTTCTAGGCTCATAATCTCGAAATCACTGTTTTGTGACCCTTCCCGATTGGCAGGTGTCGTGTCGGTTTCGACAGGGTGTTCTGAAACATCCCTAGTTGTTGATGCATTTGTAGAGGCATCATTCTCTATGTTTTTTTCTTTTGGTACTTCAATTTTTCCCACGAGTAGGCGGGATTTATTGGTCGCCCGTGGTCTACCCGTCTAACCACAGGAAGGCTATCTTGAGATCGGAGGTAGGCCGGTATACGAAATTCGCAAACTAGCGGCTTAAAACTCCCTTTTTAGCCATGCATCCTTCGGCGTTTGCTTTTCCACCTTGGATTTGGGTTTACGGGTTTTCTCCCACCTCAAACTAATGGTTCCCGCTTGTACATTGATCGTGCGTTGCAACGTGTTACAGCGCACAGTCAATATCCAAGTGGGACCCTTGGCTGACCCTAAACAGGCATGCTGATTAGTCATTTTCAGTTGGGCGCCCGCGAGAAGGACTGAAAGATGAGGATTTTGCCCAACCCAAATCTATACTTGCTACACAACAGAACAAACTAGATACTATTGAAATAATTAATTTCTCCAAAAAGAACACACCGCTCTCGAATAGATTTTCTGCCAGCAGACATATTGAACAAAAAGAACAAGTCCCTTATTTTGTTGTACCAAAATGTAGATAAGACATTAACTTACAAAGGGAAAACGAGGGCTGGGTATACGACTGGGTCGAACGTACTTGCTTCTTGCGCGATCGTTTAAAATTGTGATTACGGCAGAAAATTGTAATTTTTCGTTTCTGGAAAAAACTGAAAATTCAGTTAAGAGACCTTATAGGCTGATTATAAGGAATTGTTACAATAGTAACTTTTCTTTTATTTTTTTTTTGCAGCTGACAATATAGTTCTCGAGAAATTGATGATTTTTCGAATTTGGCCTAAATACAAAAATCTTGAAAATTATATGATAGGTACAATTAGTTTACATCCTATAGTTTCAATTCCAAAAACCCTTCTGGATATTGACTATTGTATCAAATTTGAAAAAAAAATCGGTTCAATTGTTTAGCCTGCAACTGCGATCACAGACCGACAAACGGACAGAATTCCCGGACCCGATTTTTCGGTCTTTCTATCATGATTAAATTTGATTTCATTAAAATTTCGAATACACTTTTTTCTACTTAAGCAATACAGGTTAGGATTTTTTTAGGCCTACGGTCAATTTTGTATTTTGTATTTTGTATTTTGTATTTTTTTAGGCCTAGATGGTCTAAGGTTTGCCATTTTATTGTTGGCCAGGGTTAGGCACAATAGAAGATGGGAAGGTATACGTTAGGTTTTAGAACCTTCATATGCTGTTAACTGAGTGATTAACTTTCTGTAGATTATAAATCGGTTTATTGTTTCAATGTTGGCTTGTTTGCGTCGGTTTTAGTTGTTCATGCGCTGCTACTGATTTACATGTTGGCCATTCAAATATACCAAGACTTGATATGATGATTTCGCTTTGTTCTTCTTTGTTCCACAGTTGGCGTATTCTGCAATAGAAAAGGTTAAAGTACTTAGTTGATGGCATCAGTGTTAGTTGGACTGCATGTCCAGCCGCTGATCATGTGGCATATACCAAACATCTCTCGTCTGAGGATGACTTCGCTTTATTTCTCCTGAGAAAGAATTGGTTTAGTGAAAAAAAAATTTAACTTAATACTTTAATCAAACGATGTCAGAGATCCCCGAAAAGTGGAGTGAATTGGTTTGTCGATTTGTGCACCCAAATGGAGGCTCAACGTCTCGTATGATTTAATTTAATGTTTATATACGAGGTTCATGGGATATTACCCAGAGGGGTTTTTGTAATTACCTACCTACCATTTTACGGTTTTGATAATATCAAAATGTTTCAAAAAGGGATCTAACGATTTTGATTAAAATTAACTTTGAAAATAAACTGCGTACCCAGTTTTCCCAAAAAAAGGATAACGGATATTAAGACCGAATTTGAAAAAAAAAAATTAAATTTATACTGTCTAGTTTAATGAAATTAAAAATTCCTTTTTTTAATTTCTACTGAATACTTACAATGTCTTCAAATTCGTTTTGGCCTTAAATTCTCTTAACAAAATTTTCAGTTTTAACAAAAATGAACAAAATTAATTTTTTTTTATTTAATATGCTTTATTTCATAGAATGTTTTGAGTTCACAATTCTTGGATTTTATAAAATTATTTAGTGATAAGTATGAAATAGTAAAGTACTATCTATTGTCCGATTAACAAGAGTCGAATGTAGCAATCAATCTACAAAGAAAACAATAACAAAAAAGAGTATTTTTAAATTCAATTATTTAAGAAAAAAGCAAAAATATACCTGACATTCAATGATCAATATTTATTAAAAACATATGAGAAGGCTAAAATCCGCTGTGCGGATCCTTGAATACCCTTTCCCATCTCATCTGTAAAACTAATGTCACCAAAATGCGGACATGGCTTAAAACACGATGGGGATTAAACATGGAAAATGACATTGTCACAACAAATTTTACGGTTCTACAAAAGGCAAGGTTTTTCTCCTGCACATGTTATGGGGTAATTTATAAATATGTTTTTTTTTATATAAAAACGCCCCCTAAAAGTGGGCGTGGGTTAAAATGATCTACACTAGTCGGCATAAGTATTTTGACGAAATAAAAATCGTGCATTTTTGAGTTTAACTTCTAAATGGCTTGACAAGAATTCATGTTTATTTTTTCATTTTTATATATAACTAATACAAACTTAAAAATAGGCAAACAAATATTTTTTCGTAGAAGTCAAAAAAGATATAAATTAATTTGTAATTTCGTGTGTTGGCATAAGTATTTTGACAAGTATATAACTCTAAGAAAAAACATTTTAAACTTAACAAAAGTAAATAAATAAAGAAGAATTTAGTAAAATATATAACCTCCTTTGGCTTCAATAACTTTTTGAAGGCGTCTCGGTACTGAATCTACTAAATTTTGAAGAATCTCTGGAGATATCTCTTCCCAAAGGGAAGTGACCTCAGAAATCGTCACCTCTCTGGTTTTATTTAAAGAAACTGTTCTTTTGCGTTTCAAAAGAGACCAGACGTTTTCTATTATATTTAAATCTGGACTTTGAGGTGGCCAGTCCAAAGTGGCAACACCAACATCCTTCAAAAATTTAGTTATCATCCGGGCTTTGTGACATGGGGCATTGTCCTGTTGCAGAATAAATGATTCACCAATAAGCCTACCTCCGGAAGGAAAGGCATTATCATTTAGGGTTCTTAAATATTGACCTTGGTTCATCGAGCCGGTGATAGGAACCAATTCACCCAGGCCATTATACGCAACACATCCCCAGAACATGACAGAGCCTCCACCATGGCTCACTTTTTGACAAACGGGGCGTCTTTTTTTTTGGCTTTCTACCTTTGGCAATCTAACGTAAAATTTGTTTTTTGATGAGTTATACTCAAAGGAGCTTTTTTTCTTAATTGTCCATAGAACGCTTCTCCAGTACTCCTTTGGCTTGTGCAGATGTTCCTTTGCGAAAGACAGTCTTTTAAGCTTGTTTACCTTTGATATGTACGGCACGTCCTTAGCTTTAAATGTTTTAAAATCTCCTTCCATTAAACGTCGTCGGACAGTGCGCTCACTGATTGGATTCGTTGCCGTCAAATTCCATTGATTTGCAGCAGTTTGAGGCTTCAGGAATATATTTCTTTTAAATTCCCGTAGAAGGGTTCGGTCTTCAGTGGGCGTTGTTTTGCGCTTGATAGTGCACAGTTTGACGCGACACATTAAACTCACTTGCTATGTCTTTTACTGCCGTTCCAGCGTTAAACTTCGCTACCATTGAAGATCTGACAACCAAACTCAACTCAGCCGTTTTACCCATGGTTTTTAATAAATTTTAATAAATTTTTATTTTGTTATCAACGTTTAATGTAAATTAAAGTTAACTACACAAGTTTTTTGGTTATCACGTGCTCAAAACTGTTAAAATATTTACACAAAGTTTCCGTCAAAATACTTATGCCACGTAAAAATTCTTTGTCTGCATGCGTTCTTATCAGCAGAAAGAGAATGCAAAAGGTAAACAATACAAAACTTGGTATGCATAGAGCTAAAAATAGATTCTTTGTTTCGCGCATCATTTTTGCACCGTTGCGTTGTTTTAACGATACCAAGCAAAGTTAGTCTCAATAGTCACAAAAAGGTTTCGTCAAAATACTTATGCCGACTAGTGTATATACGAAATTTTCATATTAATATTACTAATGATTCTGCATCAATATTTTTTTCAAAAAATTGGGCGTGGCAAAAAACTAATTAAGAACAAAATATAGATATTACGATTCTCTAAATACGCTTCTCAGACTTTTTTTTAAAATTCCTTACGGTTTGGCCAAAAACTACGTTTTTTTTAAAAAGGGGGCGTGGCAGTGGGCGGATTTCAAAAATGTTTACATTTGTTCCGCTGGGAGCAACAAAGAGCACGTGTACCAAATTTCATCATTCTAGCTCAAAATTTAAGGCCCAAAAACTGGTGACGTACGGACGGACGGACAGACATTTCTAAATCGACTCAGCTATCGATTCTGAGTCGATCCATATACTTTGAGGTAGATGTAGCTAAATTATTTCTCTATGTTACAAACTATGTATCAAAACTAATATAACTACCCCTATGGGATAGGGTATAAAATCGATTTATGGCTGAATAATCCAAAGACAACAAAAATTTCTTAACATCTTTCAAAAATACATTTTTAACCCTCTCACACCTAATAGCCCAGTCATATTAGGTAAAAAAAGGGGTCAACCTCGGAATGAAAGATAATAAGCTGCAAATTGGTATGAACCTTTGTTTTGTCATTCTAAATGTTGTCTCAAAAGTCACAATCGTTATCGTGTCCGCGTCTCAAGATATTCAAGGTCAAAGGTCACAAAAATCGGTTTTTCGCGAATATCTGGCTTCCTATCGGTTAAATGAGATTTGCATTTATTATAAAAGTTGTAGGCTATAAAATTCCCTACAACTTTTGTTTAAACTTTTTTTTCATACGACCAACCGTTTTGAAGGTAGAGCGCGAAGAGTGCACATCGTACAGTCATATACGGCCTAATGCAAGGTCAAGCGTGAGTTATGGTTATCAGTACGTTATAAAGTCAATTATTTACTTGGAAATTATAATTATTAAACAATGCCTATTATTTATGTACTAACTATTAATTATTTATATTTAATTAAAGTAAGTAACTTGATTATTTATATATAATTATTCATATTTAACTATTTAAGTATAAAATATTATTAATTCTGGATTATATATTTTAGTTTTATTTTAAGTTAAAATGATAGTAAGAGTATGTATTTTACACATATTTTTATTTATTATTAAATACGGCATAATATACATTTATCAAAATGTGAGTTCAAATATCAAAAGTATCTTTGTTGATTTTAATTGTAATGAAATTGGAAATGGAAGCTAATTATCTTCTTCTTGTTCGTCGTCTTCTTCTTCTTGTCGCTCAAAAATGTTCGATTCATTGTCATCATCCTCATTATCTGTCATGTTCATCTCCAAACCTTCCAGAATATCGGGATCATATGTATTTTCTTCATCGGGATTACTTGGATACAGTGAAGCGTTGAGGCAAGCTTGTCCGTTGCACTGGCCGCAAGCTAAAGAACATTGTAGCCCTGATTTTCTGCATCCACAGCGGGAACCACAACCATTTTTGCAATTGCAAAATATTACGTTTAGTAGTTCGGCTGGTGCTGGAGGTAATAACGTTCGTATGGGCTCCAGGATTTCATTTTCAAGCATCCAGCCCCATTCTTGAGGTTCTAAGTCCTTCCCTAACCACGTTTGAATCTGGTAGTAGACACGTTTTATGTGTTGATGAGCTGCTACACTTGTTGGTGGAAGTGTTGACAGTTGTACAGGTTTATTTAGTTTTGTAAATTTGATGAATTGCGTGTAGCGGAAATGATCAATGTTGTCCTCAGATTTTGGAGCATTATATAATGCCAACAAGATGCGCACTCCATTTTCTAATAATGTTTGTTTTGGGCAGTTTTCTTGTTGAAATACTTCCACCAGTTTATATAAATCAGGAATTTTTTCCAATGCTCTAGTAACAGTTTTTTTTCCTTTTTTAAATAGCGCAGAAGTCGTACTTGCAGTTTTTAAAGTTTGTAAACCACGTACGACATTCACAGAAACACCTTCTGAAAGTTTCTTATCACATATAAAACACAAATCAGCCATAGCTCTTAAAACCGTACGTCCGTAGTTGCAACGGTACAATTTCAAACTAACGAATAATCTTGACTCATACAAAGTGGAGAGAGTGGCCTTGAATACTATAGAACATCTGTCCCGGCAATGAATAGAAAAGGGCATAGGGTAGGGACAAGTATTTCCAGGTATATAAGTATTGAGAAATTTACGCGTTTTAAAGAAAAGATATATAATGTCGTGTTAACTTAAAATAAAACTAAAATATATAATCCAGAATTAATAATATTTTATACTTAAATAGTTAAATATGAATAATTATATATAAATAATCAAGTTACTTACTTTAATTAAATATAAATAATTAATAGTTAGTACATAAATAATAGGCATTGTTTAATAATTATAATTTCCAAGTAAATAATTGACTTTATAACGTACTGATAACCATAACTCACGCTTGACCTTGCATTAGGCCGTATATGACTGTACGATGTGCACTCTTCGCGCTCTACCTTCAAAACGGTTGGTCGTATGAAAAAAAAGTTTAAACAAAAGTTGTAGGGAATTTTATAGCCTACAACTTTTATAATAAATGCAAATCTCATTTAACCGATAGGAAGCCAGATATTCGCGAAAAACCGATTTTTGTGACCTTTGACCTTGAATATCTTGAGACGCGGACACGATAACGATTGTGACTTTTGAGACAACATTTAGAATGACAAAACAAAGGTTCATACCAATTTGCAGCTTATTATCTTTCATTCCGAGGTGAAAGCCCTAATATGACTGGGCTATAATGGGATCTGGAAGTGAGTCAAACAAACGGGTTGCGGTGTGTTTTATAAATTGTGGTGAAGTACTTACTTGGTATGCGCGTAAATTCAAGACTTTCACTTTTTGGAAACTTTGCTGTGGAGGTATTTATATGACCGGTCTTAAGACCGTTTACCTTTTCATTCTTTGTTTCCTTCGTTGAACACGCGTCTTAAGTAGGTCACTACTTTGAAGTAATTTTATCGGATTGCAACCTGAATATTGATTTTGTAGGCATTTTATTTGTGTGAACGTTATGTATTTATAGGTACCGAATGTTGTATTATTACTAATACCCAATAATTATGGGGGGATGTAGCTCAGATGGTAGAGCGCTCGCTTAGCATGTGAGAGGTACGGGGATCGATGCCCCGCATCTCCAGACTATTTTCTTTTGATGTAAAAAAAAGGACACAAACAGTATAAAGCAATTTTCATTCAATGAAAGCTCAAATTTATTATTTTTGAATTCAAGACATTCTAAATTTGAGTAAACTCGCACCGTATCGCATGTATCCATTCAATGATAGAAAAATGCTCATGACATACAAAATGATTTTTGAGCATGAACTGCAGTTAAATCGCACTGAATTAAAGATCTTGGCAATTCAATTACAACGCCATCTACCGGGTCCAAACAAAACATAAATACTAGAAGATAGAAATAATAGAAGATAGAAGATAGAAGATAGAAGATAGAAGATAGAAGATAGAAGATAGAAGATAGAAGATAGAAGATAGAAGATAGAAGATAGAAGATAGAAGATAGAAGATAGAAGATAGAAGATAGAAGATAGAAGATAGAAGATAGAAGATAGAAGATAGAAGATAGAAGATAGAAGATAGAAGATAGAAGATAGAAGATAGAAGATAGAAGATAGAAGATAGAAGATAGAAGATAGAAGATAGAAGATAGAAGATAGAAGATAGAAGATAGAAGATAGAAGATAGAAGATAGAAGATAGAAGATAGAAGATAGAAGATAGAAGATAGAAGATAGAAGATAGAAGATAGAAGATAGAAGATAGAAGATAGAAGATAGAAGATAGAAGATAGAAGATAGAAGATAGAAGATAGAAGATAGAAGATAGAAGATAGAAGATAGAAGATAGAAGATAGAAGATAGAAGATAGAAGATAGAAGATAGAAGATAGAAGATAGAAGATAGAAGATAGAAGATAGAAGATAGAAGATAGAAGATAGAAGATAGAAGATAGAAGATAGAAAATAGAAGATAGAAGATAGAAGATAGAAGATAGAAGATAGAAGATAGAAGATAGAAGATAGAAGATAGAAGATAGAAGATAGAAGATAGAAGATAGAAGATAGAAGATAGAAGATAGAAGATAGAAGATAGAAGATAGAAGATAGAAGATAGAAGATAGAAGATAGAAGATAGGAGCAGTGTCAACAAGCAGTAACTGGCATTAAACAGGAGAACAATTAAGCATACACACATGGTCCTGATAAAAAGCAAGGTCGTAGGTCCTAACGAGTAACGAGCCTGTTGCACGTGCAATGTATGTATGGGTGTTCATAGCTTCAAAATATATTACCATTCCTCTAAAAGGGTGATTTGGAGATGCGGGGCATCGATCCCCGTACCTCTCACATGCTAAGCGAGCGCTCTACCATCTGAGCTACATCCCCTGATGATACCTGTTCCCGCAATAAAATCCAACACTTAAATAAAAAGAAATATACTGCTCCAAACGCAAAATTCATTGAGCATTCATCAACAAATGCCTTTTTAACATTCAAGTAGCAATAAACCCTAACTTGAATGCAACGTACGAGTAGTAGTAGTAGAAGGTATAAGTAAGAAGCACACACAGCACGCAAAAGTGCTTTGACTGCGTTTAATGACTTTTTGTGGAGCAACAATATGCATGTTGCATACTGTAAACTAGTTTTAAGCCAATAAGATGTATTCAAGCGGCTCAATGGTCTAGGGGTATGATTCTCGCTTTGGGTGCGAGAGGTCCCGTGTTCAAATCCCGGGTGAGCCCAATCTGCTTTTTGCCATGAATATTTTACCCAGGGTTATGTTAATGTTAGGACGCTTAACAGTAACGGTGTATCCTAACAACTAGAGAAAGCCCTAAGTTGCTACAAAGCAGACTTTACTGCCACCCAGGAAATATGGTGGGATGAACAGGGACAAACAACTGTGAGCAGATATAGCGATTGTTCAGTTGTGAATTTGTGAATTTGTTATAAGCGACAGACTTAGGCAAGAAGTCTTATGTTATGAAGACATTAGAGAATGGATTGTAGCAATCCACATCAAGACCAAATTATCCAACATAAGCTTTACAGCCTTGGAAAGGACTGATTTTATTGTTGACGACCCTGCTAAACGAAAAAAGGACAACGACGTTCGTATCTGCACCTGGAATGTGAGAACATTAAACAGAAGAGGTGCAGGCGAACAACTAGCGGAAGCCCTAAACTGCTACAAAGCAGACATTACTGCCATCCAGGAAGTACGATGGGATGGGCCGGGCAAAAAGAGGATGAAAAACTGTGACATATACTACGGACCGTGTTATAGTGAGCAGAAACAGCGACTATTTGGATGCGGATTTGTTATAAGTGCCAGACTTAGGCAAGAAGTCTTATGTTCCCAAGACATTAGCGAACGCATAGTAACAATCCGCATCAACAATGCGCTCACGCTCCGACGGAAGAAAAAGGTGATATAGCTAAGGATTGCTTCTACGAGCTCCTTGACAAAACCTATGAGCGACTACCGAAGTACGATGTTAAAATCGTGCTGGGAGATTTTAACGCAAAGGTAGGAAGAGAAGACATCTTTAGAAGTATTGTCGGAAAACATAGCCTACACGACAACACGTCTGGTAACGGACTTAGGCTATTTGATTTCGCTACGGAACGAAATGCCACTATACCCGGCACACGGTTTCCTCACCTCGATATCCATAAGGGGACATGGCGGTCTCCAGATCAACGAACGGTCAACCAAATTGATCACATTGCGATAGATAAGAGGCACGCATCCAGTATTTTGGATGTCCGAACATTCCGAGGAGCTAACATCGACTCGGATCACTACCATATAGCAGCCAAGGTAAGAATGCGGATATCCACCACGCCACAACAATCCAGAAATACTGTGAAAAAATTTAATGTCGGAAGACTGCAATCGCAAGAGACCGCCAAGAACTTCGCGCAACGCGTATCCCTTAACCTCTCGATTAACACCATATCTCCGGCATCGAATGTCGAAGAGCAATGGCAACGATGCCAACAGGCCATTAGATCAGCCGCAACTAATATGCTAGGTTTCTCGCGCCCACCAGCAAGAAACCCCTGGTTTGATGAGGAATACCGACAGATGCTCGCAGCCAAGAACGAGGCCTACAAGGCTAAGCTGCAGGTGAAGACGAGAGCTGCCATTGAGCTCTATAGGCAAAGAAGAAGGGAAGAACATCGGCTTTTCAGCAAGAAGAAAAAAGAGCAAGAAAAGCGCGCGATCGAGGATATAGAGAGGTGCCACTCCAGGAACGATGTTCGCAAGTTTTACCAAAGTGTAAAACATCAAAGCCAAGGATACAAGGCTCGAACAGAATCCTGTCGAGATGAACAAGGAAATATTGTAGTTGAGACACAGTCGATGCTGAGGATATGGAAGAACCACTTCTGCAGACTGTTAAACGGCGATGACGAACAACATTCCGCTGTCAGGCAGAACAAACCATTCAATATTGGCAATGAGAGCGAAAACTGCCAACCACCCGACCTGAGTGAAATGAGGATAGCAATATCTAAACTCAAGCTTAATAAGGCTGCCGGAAATAAGCTCTATAAGGCCGGCGGAGATGACTTGGTAAGTAGCATCCACCAACTCATAAGCCAAATCTGGTCGGATGAAAATATGCCTGAAGAATGGAACCTCAGCATCGTTTGCCCGATCCACAAAAAGGAGACCCTCTGAACTGCGCCAACTACAGAGGCAAAAGTCTCCTCAACATCGCCTACAAGTTCCTATCTGCCGTAATATGTGAACGCCTGAAACCGTTTACCAACAACCTGATTGGCCCTTATCAGTGTGGTTTTAGGCCAGGAAAGTCCACAACCGATCAAATTTTCACACTTCGGCAGATCCTGGAAAAAACTCAAGAAGTCCAAATCAATACTCACCACCTATTCATCGATTTCAAAGCCGCATATGACAGCATTTATAGAGACGAACTGTACAGAGCCATGTCTAGTTTTGGTATACCGCCCAAACTCGTCCGTTTGTGTAGGATGACGATACAGAATTCTCGCTGCTCCATCAGGGTCGGAAACGACCTTACCGACACATTCGATACCAAAAAAGGATTTAGGCAAGGCGATGCGCTGTCAATGGTTGATTTGGATTCGGTTCAAATATGAGTTGAAGAAGAGTACGATAATTCAAAGTCAAAGACAAAGTAAAACCAATTTCGAATTTCTTAAAAAACGTTATAAATATTTATTGATATATTTTACCAACACTTATTACTTTACCAACTTGGATGTGATGTCTGCTGCGGTCAAAAACTAAGTGGACGAGAAACGCACAAATCACCCACAAGCTGGTACAACAAAATCAAAAGTTGTGCATAGCATAAATGCATTTGTTGTTGCAGTTCAACATAAAAAAAACAGTGCACGCATAAATTGTTGCTGTATCATAACGCGACCAACATTATGTGCTGGCGAATTGTTGTTGTACTATAACGCAGTGCGTGCGGTTAACATTCAAAGTGTTATTGAAGTGTTAAATGCATAGGTTTTGTTGTTAGAACATATGTGTGAATATACAGTGAGTCAATGTAATTATTTATACAAAATAATAATATTTTAGATAATGAAATGAATTTAAACAAATTAAATATAACGATTTCTAATCTCAAACATCCCGGCCCCCCTGGAACAAGTTTCAGGAAATGGGGAGAGCCGCTAATTTAGCAATAGGTCGAACAAATATGCCTCTGCTGGTAGTGATGGTAGCAACACGTACACGTCCGTCTTGGCCAGCAGTAACGTCTTTGATTTTCCCAAGAAGCCATTTGGTTGGTGGTAACTTGGGCTCCTTGATCACAACGACATCACCTGGGTTAAAGTTTACAGTTGCCTGCTGCCACTTAGGACGCTCCTGAAGTGATGTGATGTATTCCATCCTCCATCTTTTCCAAAACCCCTGGACCATGCTCTGAATGTGATTCCAGTGCGCCAAACGATTTGGGGATGCATCGAGTAGACTGGGCTCTGGAACAGCGGTTAAAGGCTCACCTATAAGAAAATGTGCAGGGGTTAATGGATTTGTATCATCGTCAGATAAAACACATAAAGGACGAGAGTTCAGTATTGATTCTATTTGAGTTAATATGGTGTACAACTCCTCGAACGTTAGAATAGAGTTTCCAACAACACGTCGCAAGTGCAATTTAACGGAACGTACTCCAGACTCCCACAATCCACCGAAATGTGGTGCGGATGGTGGAATAAAGTGCCACGAGATTCCATCTTTTGCCAGAGCTGCAGCGACGTCATCGTTATGGATCTGAGACATTACCACCTGATACATTTCATCTAGGCAACGACGAGCGCCTTGGAAATTTGTTCCATTATCACTATAAATGTTAGTGCATTTTCCGCGACGAGAAACAAATCGACGCAAGGCAGCCAAAAACGCATCAGTGGTCAGATCACTTACCAATTCAAGGTGCATAGCCTTTGTTGACATACACACAAACAGAGCGATGTATGCCTTGGAGAATTTAGGATTGCGACCACGAGACAATTTGATGGTAAGTGGGCCAGCATAATCGCATCCAGTATTTGTAAACGGTCGACTCGGTTGTATCCGCTGCAATGGTAGGTCACCCATCAGCTGAGTACTTGTATGCTTTCTTTGCATAAAGCACACCTTGCAGGAATGTACAATCTTTCGAATCAAGTTTCTGCTACCCAATATCCAGTACTGTTGTCGAAGAATTACGAACGTCTCAGATACTCCTGTGTGAAGATAGTTTATATGGATACCTGTGACTATAATAAACGAAACATGATTATTATTTGTTAAAATGATAGGATGTTTTATATTATAGGCGATATTCGCATGTTTTAATCTTCCTCCAACACGAAGAAGTCCGTCTTTGTCGATGAATGGTGAGTATTTTAGTAGCTGTGACTTAGCAGGTAATGTTTTGTGGTCAACCAAATGACGAATCTCGTTTCTAAATGTTCTATGTTGAACATGTTTGATGATAAGTATTTGTGCTGAACGAAGATCAGTTAAACTGAGACCAGAAATACGTCGATTTGGCTTTGTGGAACGGCAGTTTGACAAAAAACGAAGACAATATGCGACGATTCGTTGCAATCGATTCCAAGATGAGATTTTGTCGATAAGGATTTGCAAAGTGTTGTCGTCCTCGGTGACGGCGAGTGTTAACTTAGGAACACGTCTTTCTTCGATGGCAGCAGTTTCTCCTGTTGATTGTCGTCTAACGAATTGGGATTTGGGCCACTGCTGTTCGGGTGACATCAAAAAATATGGTCCATTCCACCAAAGGTTATGCTGTAACAGTTTGGATGGCAGTATACCTCGCGACGCACAGTCTGCTGGGTTTAATTCCGACGCGATATGGTCCCAAGAATGTCGTGGAATTGATTCGAGTATAGCAGCTGTACGGTTAGCAACAAATGTGTTCCAACGCCGTGGTGGCGAAGAAAGCCAATGCAACACAATCTCCGAGTCACACCACGCAAAGATTTTTGTAATATTTATCGGAAGTGAAGATTTTACGAGAGTGAAAAGTCTGGATAATAACAGAGCTCCACATAGCTCCAGTCGCGGGATCGACACGGGTTTCAACGGAGCAACCTTCGTTTTCGCGGCAATCATTGTTGTTTTAAAATTATCATCCGAATTACGACAGCGGGCATATATAACAGCTCCATAAGCAACAGATGAAGCATCACAAAAACCATGAAGTTCTATACCATCAGATTCCAAAGATGCGATATATCTTGGTACACGTATTTCTTGAAAATGGTGTAATTCTTGGCGATATGTTAACCATTTTTGAGCTATGTGAGAAGGTAGCGGATCATCCCAGTTCAGCTTCAATTCGTTAGACCAAAGTTCTTGGAATAAAGTTTTAAAAAGAACAACTGATGGAGCCAAAAAGCCTAGAGGATCAAAGATTTGTGCAATTTCAGATAACAAAATTCGTCTGGTTGGCAAAACATGTTCAGATGACTTGCCCATTCGAAAGGAAAATTGATCACTTACAGGACTCCAAAACATTCCAAGAACTTTTATGGACGATTTGGATTGTTCCGGATTAAGCCAGGACATTTCGCAATCATCTCTTGGTAGCTGCGATATCAACGGCCAACAGTTTGAAGTCCATTTGCGCAGCTCGAATTTAGCTTTCGACAATAGTTCAACGAGCTCACACTTTAGAGCTATAAGTGTTTCAACAGAATTAGTGCCCGTCATGATATCATCTACGTATACATCATGTAACAGCACTCGAGAAGCAATTGGATAATGAATCTGGTAATCCTCGGCAAGTTGTTTTAACACGCGAACTGACAAGAAAGGAGCAGAGGCAGTACCATATGTTACGGTACGCAAACGATAGTGTTGGATCTCATCGGTAAAACTATCACGCCATACAATGCGTTGAAAGTCTGTATCTTGGTCAGCTATCCAGATCTGTCGGAACATCTTCACTATATCGGCGGTAAAGACGTATCTATGCTGGCGAAACCGTAAACAAACTCCCATTAGATCGCGCTGTATAGGTGGACCGATGAGTAATTTAGAATTGAGCGAGTTACCTGAAGAATCTTTCACAGAACCATCGAAGACAACTCGCAGTTTTGTTGAACAACTATCGGGCTTAAAAACCGCATGATGTGGTAAATAAAAACATTTACCCGAAGCTGTGTTCAAGTGTTCTGAAGGTATTTGAGTCATGTGGCCCAATGATTTATACTCCTGCATAAACTTTGTGTAGGCCTGATGTAACTCTGGATTCGAAAAAAAGCGACGTTCCATTGACCGTAAACGCGAAATCGCAGATGAAAGAGAATTCCCAAATATCGGAGATGGGTCGTTGAATGGAAGTTGAACAATATATCTTCCATCCGCCGAGCGAGTAAAAGTTTTTTTGAAATGAATTTCAGCTGGATCATTAATGGCCGTTAGATCCGTTAGAGGGGACACATCTTCTAACTCCCAAAATCTCTGCAAGAGGACATCAATATCGATAGAAGAGTGGAACGCCGACAATGAACTAGAGTGAGATGCGTTGGGTTCGAAAACTTCACCGGATATAACCCAACCGAATGTCGTGTTTTGAGCGACTGGAACTCCTAACGAACCTCGAATTTGTCCTCCTTCTAAAATATCCCACAGCTTGTCTGCTCCTAAAAGGATATCTACAGGACCTGGTACATTGAAAAATGGATCTGCTAAATTTAACTTCATAATCTGCGACAAAGAAGAAACATCGACGGACTGAGAGGGTAGTTTTGAAGTCAGCTTAGGAAGAATGAATGCATCGAACGAAAGAACAGCTGAACTATGAAGCGAAAACATATGTACTGGAACATAACCCCTTGTATAACCTGCTTCAGATGACGATAAACCGAGAATTGGAATACGAGCGTGTTTGCGAGTGATACCGAGCTTTTGTGCAAACGATTCAACGATGAATGAAACTTGTGACCCCGAATCAAGTAAAACTCTACAATTCACAAAATTTCCCTGATTTGTTTGTATCTTGGCTAGTATAGTTGGAAGAACAGTTTGTTTGCGATGACCAAGCTCAATCGAATGATTATTAACGATCTGTTGGGATGAGTTGTTCGACGACGAATTTGATTGTTGCGGGGATGAGGAAGGTAAGTCAACAGATGCTGATGTTTGTGCAGCATCATGTTCCGCCGGATGAACTAACGAATGGTGGTGAGATTTACACACCCGACAGCGAAACGTGGATCGGCATTTATTCGATGAATGCCCGATTCTTAAACAATTAAAGCAAAGCGATTTGGTTTTTACGAAGTTTCTACGCGAAGTGATATCTAGTGCGACAAATTCTGAGCACTGTGAAAGAATATGATCCTTCTCACACTTAGGGCATTGAATTTTACGATTCGATTCCGCGAAATGAGCTTTAATTTGTCCATGAGGTTTGCCACGCGAAGAAATTGAACGGTTCAGTGATTGACACGATTCAAGAGCATCGCATCTTGCTTCTAAAAATGATAAAAGTTCATCAATGCGGCAATCATCGCGAGCACCCACTTTCTCTGCCCAAGCTTGCTTTGTATCACTATCTAATTTGTTGAGCAATATGTGTATAACCCACGGATCGCGACCGATTTGCTCAGCGGCATGAAGTCCACGAATAACTTCATCCGCACCATCGGTTATCTTTCTCAAAATCTGTACATTAGTCGTATTAACCGACGGAAGCGACAAGAAAGTTTGTATGTAAGATTGCACGATTAGATTACTGCGATCGTATCTATTTTCTAAGCGTTCCCACGCTTCGATATAATTCGCGTCTGATATGCGCATATTTTGCACCAAAGTTGCAGGACCATCACGCAAAAATGAAATAAGATAACGAAACTTTTGTGTAGATGTGAGATGCGGATTGCTGTCAACCGAACCAGTAAAAAGATCTCGAAATGCGGGCCAATCTTTATACTCGCCCGAAAAGAATGGTATATTTATTTTGGGAAGATTCACTGCGGAGGAATTTGCAGAGTTAGAGTTTAATTTCTCTAAAAACGACGACTGTTGTGTTGCCAGCCTTTCAACCATTGAAATGTTCTCAACATTCACTGCACCACGCGGTGGTTGTTTTTCACGAATTGCTCGCGTAAAAGTTGAATTTGCGGAAAAATATCGATTCTCGTACTCACTAAACTCTTCTTCAAGGGCCTCTATTTCATTCCCATCCACTTCCTCCAAAAGTTGATTATGCAGCGAAGAAAAATCTGTCCACGCATCATCTAATTTCCGTAATCGAACTTCAAGCATTTCTATCGGTGTATTTGCATCTATAGTGCTTGTAAAGGTTGTCGCGCGCGTTAACCGACCTTTAGCGTTTCCACGTTTCACTTTAAGCGAATTCATTTCTCACGAACACGAGTTGAAAAGAAGATAATAATATCAAGAAATGAATGCCTAATGCGAATTGTTCTTTAATGTACAGGCACACTATTCAGACCACAGCACTATTCGAATTGTATTAAAACACTTGCCTATGAATTGTTCACTTTTGATATAATTTTCAAGTTCTTCGTATAAAAGGGAAATAGTCATTTATTGGAATATTATCAATATTGTATTCGGCTTTGAAGGACCAGTTAATGATTTGGATTCGGTTCAAATATGAGTTGAAGAAGAGTACGATAATTCAAAGTCAAAGACAAAGTAAAACCAATTTCGAATTTCTTAAAAAACGTTATAAATATTTATTGATATATTTTACCAACACTTATTACTTTACCAACTTGGATGTGATGTCTGCTGCGGTCAAAAACTAAGTGGACGAGAAACGCACAAATCACCCACAAGCTGGTACAACAAAATCAAAAGTTGTGCATAGCATAAATGCATTTGTTGTTGCAGTTCAACATAAAAAAAACAGTGCACGCATAAATTGTTGCTGTATCATAACGCGACCAACATTATGTGCTGGCGAATTGTTGTTGTACTATAACGCAGTGCGTGCGGTTAACATTCAAAGTGTTATTGAAGTGTTAAATGCATAGGTTTTGTTGTTAGAACATATGTGTGAATATACAGTGAGTCAATGTAATTATTTATACAAAATAATAATATTTTAGATAATGAAATGAATTTAAACAAATTAAATATAACGATTTCTAATCTCAAACAATGGTCATGTGACTTCTTTAATCTGATTCTTGAGAGGATTGTGCAAAACTCCAAAGCCAACACCAGAGGCACAATTTTCCACAGGTCGGTGCAACTACTAGCATACGCTGACGATATTGACATCATTGGTAGGACTCAACGTGATGTCATAGCCACGTTGCTAGTATAGAGAAGGAAGCGGCGAAAATGGGTTAGCAGTACATGAGGGTAAGACTAAGTATATGCTGTCAACACGAAAGGACACACAACATCGACGAATTGGACAGAACGTCACCATTGACAGATATAACTTTGAGGTAGTACGGGACTTTGTCTACCTCGGCTCCGCTATTAGCTCTGACAACAACATCTCGTCAGAAATTAAACGAAGAATTACTCTTGCCAACCGCTGTTTCTTCGGGCTAAGAAGGCAATTTAGTAGTAAAGCCCTCACTCGAGCTACTAAGGAAACCCTATATAAGACCCTAATCATCCCAGTCCTGCTCTACGGCGATGAAGCATGGACCGTATCAAAAGCGGATGAAGAAATCCTTGGTAGATTCGAGAGGAAAATTCTTCGAAAAATCTTCGGTCCCGTTTGCGTTGACGGGCTATGGAGACGAAGATTCAACCAAGAACTATACGAGCTGTACAGCGACATGACCCTGGTCAAAAAACTCCGCATTGGACGTTTAAGATGGGTAGGACATGTAGAACGAATGGACACCAATACTCCGGCTCGCAGAGTCCTCGATTCCCAGCCAGAAGTCGGACGCAGTAGAGGAAGACCTCGCCTTAAGTGGTGCGCACAAGTGAAAACCGACCTCAACCAACTTGGAGTGCGCAACTGGAGGCAGTTAGCTAAGTTAGCCGGGCTAATTGGAGAGGCATGTTGGTTGAGGCCCAGGTTCATTCCGGACTGTAGCGCCACTTAAGTAAGTAAGCTTTACACGTGATCACTCTTCGGTTAAGGATCGCTAAGGATTATTTCTACGAGCTGCTGATAAAACTTTAGAGCGACTAACAAATTACGATGTTAAAATCGTGCTGGGAGATTTGAACGCAAAGGTAGGAAAAGAGGACGTCTGAAGCAATATTTTCGGAAAACACAGTCTGCATGCTACACATCTAACAGAGTGCTTAGGCAGATTTACTTCTCTGTGGAGCGCAATTCTACCATAGCTTGCTAACGATTTCCTCACCTTGATATCCATAAAGGGACGTGGCGGTCTCCAGATAAAAAAAACGCTCAGTAAAATTGATCACGTGGCGATAGAGAAAAGCACGCTTTTAGTCTGTTGGGTGGAACATTGAGGGGCTAACATTGATTCAGACCATTACTTTAAAAAAACAGTTATCCTCTAACCTTTCGATTAACAAAAATCCACCAGCAAAATCGAAGAACACCTTGGAGCCCATGAGCCTTCAGCTTATGAATTTTAAAACACGATTTTCCAAAAATATTTTAATTTTTAAATAAATTCTAAGCATATAATCAATTTTTGTCGTTCAATGATCAAAATTTATTTTTCTGAAGTAATGTTTTTCAATCCACCCAAATTAAGCACAATTTTTGAATGATGCCTTTAACCAGCCTATTTTAATTCCATCATGTTTGGTGTCCCAATGAAGTTGTTCAATGATAGCTTTAACTGGACCCTAACAACCACCCCAAATGAAGTGAAGATGGCAATATCTAAATTTAAGCTCAACAGTTACAATTCGTCCGTCTGTCATCACTTAAACATTGGTTTGTTTTTTTTTCAAATTCATTTTTATTTTAAAGTCAACTTAGCTTACATGCTAGACAAAAATTAATGAAAAACTAGCCTACTTATCTACTAACTTAACTAACTTACTGGTCCTCTGCGGATACCCTAAATTAAATAATAACAACTTAAAAACTAATGCCTTTCGGCCTAAAATCTAATTAAATTATTTATTATATATTTATTTTTAGTTTACCAAGAAACATTTAAAAAATACTTGTTTCGCTTATTTTTTTTATTTTTATTTAAACTTACTTACTAATTAAAACTACTTATGAACTAACTCAAACTACTTACAAACTAATTCAAACTACATAAAAATAACTTAAAAACTAGAACAGCCACAGCAAGCATTTTGTATTTTTTTTTTTTTGTGCCACCCTGATTGTTTTTAGTAACTAACCTTAAAACCTTACAATTTACGTAAGTCGGACATACTTCACTACAAAAATCAACTATCTATAACTAGTCTTGCAGCCACCACAACAGGTTCTCCTGTTGCAACCTACTCCGACGGTCCCAATCGGACGCACTCCTGCTGAACCGCAGGCGCTCTCCTCCGCACTGAGCGACTACGTCTCGGTCGTACAGGAGCCGCCTATCCACAGTTCGTCGGAAGACGTGGTAGATTAGCGGAACCGCCGATCTGTCCTGTATCAGCCCTCGACTATCCAAAAATAGAAAAGCTTCAGGCGGAATAAAGCCGCTTTCAAAATATTCATCATTGGGGTAGAAAGCTCCAAAGATGAGACTATTGCTCGAGGTCATCGCTCTTGCCGCGTGAAACCGAATGAGTTTCACCAGAAAATTGTCTGTCCTGCTTACGTTGGACCCGTTGTATAGGACCTGGTTGGAATAATATTTTGTGTAGAACATTTGCTTGGTGTTCCAATGAAGTTGTTCAATGATAGCTATAACTGGACCCTAAAAACCACCCTAAAGGAAGTGAAGATGTCAATATCTAAATTTAAGCTCAACAGTTACAATTCGTCCGTCTGTCACTATCATCACTAAAACATTTAATTCTCGTCAGAAATTCAATGAAGAATTTTCTTTTTAGCTGATGTTTCTTCGGGCTAAAGAGGGAATTTAGTAATACAGGTCTCACTCGAAGTATTAAACCGTCCTCGACAAACTTGAAGTGCGCAACTGGAGACAGTTGAGTACTGTAAGTATCAGCCGTCGCCATGCAAGAAATACACAAAAAAATATTATTGTTGGAAAAAGCTAATTTTATTTTTTGGTGTTGAATGTTCAAAAATGGGTTCTGTTCAAAATTCTCTATAAAAGTGAAAGAAACCCCATATATCTTTAGGTTTTATGCCTAGAAACATAAAATTCTTTGTTTTTCGTTAACATCATCATTGCACGTTTACGGTTCTATTTCTTTTCTTAGAACCTCGGAATCTTAAATGACCCTTCAGATGATTTGTTTTGCATTTGTTTGTATCGGTTGTGGTTGGGTTCTTTTCGTCGTTGGTTAGGTAAGACATTTCATCGTCTTTAAGGATATGGTACACATTCTCTGGTACCTGTTGGTTGAATGTTCCTTTTTTACCTGGTATATGAGTTGCCGTTTAAAAAATGTTTAGGGATAATCTTTTGTTCCTCAGTAGTTTCTTGGAATTTTATTGCATATTGTCAATGTTGTTAAGGCCTTAAATATCGATATAATTACTAATGGAGGTCCAGTTGGGTTGTGATAGCCGGTAAAGACGGTATCTTTCAAATCAAACAAGTCAATAGGTTTGTTGTGTCTAAATACCACATCAATCAAATTCCGGAAGGGTGAAATGTGTCTTTATTACTTTAATTAAACACATCGGAATCTAACTAATTCTACATAAGTTATCAAAAACTTCTGTTTTGAAATAGTGGAAATCGAATATCGAACAGTGAGAACAATAAACTTGAACCTATCCCAAAAAATCCAGGTGTCCCAACATTACCCATTTCGATGATACAGAAACTGTTCTGTTCTTTGTGGGAAATAAACCCAAACAAAACACAAAACGAAGGAAACGCCGAGCATTGAATGCATTTTATTGATGCTAAAACCAATGACGATCGGGGACAAAAAAAAACATATGAGAAGGCTACAATCCACTGTGCGGATCGTTGAATACCCTATCCCATCCTATCTGTAAAACTAAAATCCCCAAAAAGTGGACATGGCTAAAAACACGATGTGGATAAAATAAAGAAAATGACATGGTGACAACAAATTGTTCAGACTGTTTACAAAAAACTTTGACGGTTCTACAAAAGACAAGGTTTTCTCCTGCATATGTTATGGGGTAGTGTGTAAAAATGGTTTTTATATAAAAACGCCCCCAAAAAGTGGGCGTGGGTTGAAATAGTCTATGGACGAAATGTTCATATTTATACTACTAATGATTCTGCATCAAAAGTTTTTTCGAAAATTTTAAAATTTGACCGAAAAACGTTTTTTATTAAAAACGCCCCCAAAAAGTGGGCGTGGCAAAAAACTTTATATGAACGAAATACAGATATTCAGATTGTCTAAATATGTTGTTCAGAAAGTTTTTCAAAATTCCTTATGGTTTAGCCAAAAAATACGTTTTTCTAAAAAGGGGGCGTGGCAGTGGGCGGATTTCAAAAATTTTTACACTTGTTCTGCTGGCAGCAACAAAGAGCACGTGTACCAAATTTCATCCTTCTAGCTCAAAATTTAAGGCCCAAAAACTGGTGACGTACGGACGGACGGACGGACGGACGGACGGACGGACGGACGGACGGACGGACGGACAGACATGGCTAAATCGACTCAGCTATCGATTCTGAGTCGATCCATATACTTTGAGGTATATGTAGCTAAATTATTTCTCTATGTTACAAACTATGTATCAAAACTAATATACCCCTATGGGATAGGGTATAAAAACGATCTTCGGAGAACGAAAACTGAAGTCGTATAAATAGATGTAATAAGGTGAACGCTGTGTAGTTTAGAGCTCAGTTTAAAGTGTTTCGTAGTAGTGTTGACCGCGTTATTTTTTATACCCTATCCCATAGGGGTATATTAGTTTTGATACTTAGTTTGTAACATAGAGAAATAATTTAGCTACATATACCTCAAAGTATATGGATCGACTCAGAATCGCTAGCTGAGTCGAATTAGCCATGTCTGTCTGTCCGTCCGTCCGTCCGTCCGTCCGTCCGTCCGTCCGTCCGTCCGTCCGTCCGTCCGTCCGTCTGTACGTCACCGATTTTTAGGCCTTAAATTTTGAGCTAGGATAATGAAATTTGGTATATAGGATCCTCGTCTCTGCCTACAGAACAAGTGTAAAAAATTTTGAAATCCGCCCACTGCCACGCCCCCTTTTAAGAAAAACTCAGTTTTTGACCAAACCGTAAGGAATTTTAAAAAAGTTTCTGAACAACATATTTAGACAATATTAATATCTATATTTCGTCCATATAAAGTTTTTTGCCACGCCCACTTTTTGGGGGCGTTTTCAATTAAAAACTGTTTTCGGTCAAATTTTAAATTTTTCGAAAAAAATTTTGATGCAGAATCATTAACATTATTAATATGAACATTTCGTCTATATACCATTTTAACCCACGCCCACTTTTTGGGGGCGTTTTTATATAAAAACCATTTTTATACCCTACCCCATAACATATGCAGCAGAAAACATTGTCTTTTGTAGAACCGTAAAAGTTTTTTATAAGCAGTCTGAAGAATTTGTTGTCACCATGTCATTTTCTTTATTTTATCCACATCGTGTTTTTAGCCATGTCCACTTTTTGGGGAATTTAGTTTTACAGATAGGATGGGATAGGGTATTTAACGATCCACACAGTGGATTGTAGCCTTCTCATATGTTTTTACAATGTTTTGAGTTCACAATTCTTGGATTTTATAAAATTATTTAGTGATAAGTATGAAATAGTAAAGTACTATCTATTGCCCGATCAACAAGAGTCGAATGTAGCAATCTATCTACAAAGAAAACAATAACAAAAACATATGAGAGGCTACAACCCGCTGTGCGGATCGTTGAATACCCTATCCCATCCCATCCTTAAAATTAATATCCTCAAAATATAGGCCTTATGGCGATGAAATACAGAAAATGACATTGTCACAATATATTGCTCAGACAGTTTATCAAAATCTTTTGTGGTTCGACAAAAACCAACGTATTTCTATTGGTAATGCCTTGGGATGGGGTATACAAATGGTTTTTGTAAGAAAACGCCCCCAAAATGTGGGCGCAGGTGAAAATGATCTATGGACAAAATGTTTATATTACCATTGCGAAAGTATTTGCATCAAAATTTTTTTCGAAAGTTTTAAAATTTGGACAAAAAGCATTTTTTACTAAAAACGCCCCCAAAAAGTGGGCGTGGCAAAAAACTTTGTATGAACGAAATATAGATATTAGGATTGTCTAAATATGCTGCTCAGACACTTTTTTGAAATTCCTTACGGTTTGGCTTTAAACTACGTTTTTCAAAAAGGGGGCGTGGCAGTGGGCGGATTTCAAAAAATTTTACACTTGTTCTGCTTTGTCGGCCAGAGAGTCTATATACCAAATTTCAACACTCTAGCTCAAAATTTAAGGCCCAAAAATCGGTGACACACAGACGGACGGACGGACGGACGGACGGACGGACGGACGGACAGACAGACATGGCTTAATCGACTCAGCTAGCGATTCTGAATCGATCCATATACTTTGAGGTATATGTATCGAAATTATTTCTCTATGTTACAAACTTAATGTCAAAACTAATATACCCCCCTATGGGATAGGGTATAAACATATGAGAAGGCTACAATCCACTGTGCGGATCGTTGAATACCCTATCCCATCCTATCTGTAAAACTAAAATCCCCAAAAAGTGGACATGGCTAAAAACACGATGTGGATAAAATAAAGAAAATGACATGGTGACAACAAATTGTTCAGACTGTTTACAAAAAACTTTGACGGTTCTACAAAAGACAAGGTTTTCTCCTGCATATGTTATGGGGTAGTGTGTAAAAATGGTTTTTATATAAAAACGCCCCCAAAAAGTGGGCGTGGGTTGAAATAGTCTATGGACGAAATGTTCATATTTATACTACTAATGATTCTGCATCAAAAGTTTTTTCGAAAATTTTAAAATTTGACCGAAAAACGTTTTTTATTAAAAACGCCCCCAAAAAGTGGGCGTGGCAAAAAACTTTATATGAACGAAATACAGATATTCAGATTGTCTAAATATGTTGTTCAGAAAGTTTTTCAAAATTCCTTATGGTTTGGCCAAAAAATACGTTTTTCTAAAAAGGGGGCGTGGCAGTGGGCGGATTTCAAAAATTTTTACACTTGTTCTGCTGGGAGCAACAAAGAGCACGTGTACCAAATTTCATCCTTCTAGCTCAAAATTTAAGGCCCAAAAACTGGTGACGTACGGACGGACGGACGGACGGACAGACATGGCTAAATCGACTCAGCTATCGATTCTGAGTCGATCCATATACTTTGAGGTATATGTAGCTAAATTATTTCTCTATGTTACAAACTATGTATCAAAACTAATATACCCCTATGGGATAGGGTATAAACATATGAGAGGCTACAATCCGCTATGCGGATCGTTGAATACCCTATCCCATCCCATCCTTTAAATTAATATCCTCAAAATATAGGCCTTATGGCGATGAAATACTGAAAATGACATTGTCACAATATATTGCTCAGACAGTTTCTCAAAATCTTGTGTGGTTCGACAAAAAACAACGTATTTCTATTGCTAATGCCTTGGGATGGGGTATACAAATGGTTTTTGTAAAAAAACGCCCCCAAAATGTGGGCGTAGGTGAAAATGATCTATGGACAAAATGTTTATATTACCATTGCGGAAGTATTTGCATCAAAAATTTTTTCGAAAGTTTTAAAATTTGGACAAAAAGCGTTTTTTACTAAAAACGCCCCCAAAAAGTGGGCGTGGCAAAAAACTTTGTATGAACGAAATATAGATATTAGGATTGTCTAAATATGTTGCAAAGACACTTTTTTGAAATTCCTTACGGTTTGGCCAAAAAATAAGTTTTTCTAAAAAGGGGGCGTGGCAGTGGGCGGATTTCAAAAATTTTTACACTTGTTCTGCTTCGTCGGCCAGAGAGTCTATATACCAAATTTCAACACTCTAGCTCAAAATTTAAGGCCCAAAAATCGGTGACACACAGACGGACGGACGGACGGACGGACAGACAGACATGGCTTAATCGACTCAGCTAGCGATTCTGAATCGATCCATATACTTTGAGGTATATGTATCGAAATTATTTCTCTATGTTACAAACTTAATGTCAAAACTAATATACCCCCCTATGGGATAGGGTATAAAGACTATTTATACCCTATCCCATAGGGGTATATTAGTTTTGATACTTAGTTTGTAACATAGAGAAATAATTTTGCTACATATACCTCAAAGTATATGGATCGACTCAGAATCGCTAGCTGAGTCGATTAAGCCATGTCTGTCTGTCCGTCCGTCCGTCCGTCCGTCCGTCCGTCCGTCCGTCCGTCTGTACGTCACCGATTTTTAGGCCTTAAATTTTGAGCTAGGATAATGAAATTTGGTATATAGGATCCTCGTCTCTGCCTACAGAACAAGTGTAAAAATTTTTGAAATCCGCCCACTGCCACGCCCCCTTTTAAGAAAAACTCAGTTTTTGACCAAACCGTAAGGAATTTTAAAAAAGTTTCTGAACAACATATTTAGACAATATTAATATCTATATTTCGTCCACATAAAGTTTTTTGCCACGCCCACTTTTTGGGGGCGTTTTCAATAAAAAATTGTTTTCGGTCAAATTTTAAATTTTTCGAAAAAAATTTTGATGCAGAATCATTAACATTATTAATATGAACATTTCGTCTATATACCATTTTAACCCACGCCCACTTTTTGGGGGCGTTTTTATATAAAAACCATTTTTATACACTACCCCATAACATATGCAAGAGAAAACCTTGTCTTATGTAGAACCGTTAAAGTGTTTTGTAAGCAGTCTGAAGAATTTGTTGTCACTATATCATTATCCCCTATCCCATAGGGGGGTATATTAGTTTTGATACATAGTTTGTAACATAGAGAAATAATTTTGCTACATATACCTCAAAGTATATGGATCGACTCAGAATCGCTAGCTGAGTCGAATTAGCCATGTCTGTCTGTCCGTCCGTCCGTCCGTCCGTCCGTCCGTCTGTCTGTTCGTCACCGATTTTTCGGACTTAAATTTTGAGCTAGGATAATGAAATTTGGTATATAGAATCCTTGTCCGAGTCACCAGAACAAGTGTAAACATTTTTGAAATCCACCCACTGCCACGCCCCCTTTTTAGAAAAACGTAATTTTTGGCAAAACCGTAAAGAATTTTAAAAAAGTGTCTGAACAGCATATTTACAGAATCGTAATATCTATATTTCGTTCATATAAAGTTTTTTGCCACGCCCACTTTTTGGGGGCGTTTTCAATAAAAAACTGTTTTCGGTCAAATTTTAAATTTTTCGAAAAAATTTTTGATGCAGAATCATTAACATTATTAATATGAACATTTCGTCTTTATACCATTTTAACCCACGCCCACTTTTTGGGGGCGTTTTTATATAAAAACCATTTTTATACACTACCCCATAACATATACAGGAGAAAACCTTGTCTTTTGTAGAACCGTAAAAGTGTTTTGTAAGCAGCCTGAGGAATTTGTTGTCACTATATCATTTTTTTTATTTTATCCACATCGTGTTTTTAGCCATGCCCACTTTTTTGGGGATTCTAGTTTTATGGATAGGATTGGATAGGGTATTCAACGATCCGCACAGCGGATTGTAGCCTTCTCATATGTTTTTAAATTCAATTATTTATGAAAAAGCAAAAATATATATATATATATTTATTAAAAACATATGAGAAGGCTACAATCCGCTGTGCGGATCCTTGAATACTCTTTCCCATCTCATCTGTAAAACAAATGTCACCAAAATGCGGATATGGCTTAAAGCACGATGGGGATTAAACATGGAAAATGACATTGTCACAACAAATTTTACGGTTCTACAAAAGGCAAGGTTTTTCTCCTGCACATGTTATGGGGTAATGTATAAAAATGTTTTTTTTATACCCTATCCCATAGGGGTATATTAGTTTTGATACATAGTTTGTAACATAGAGAAATAATTTAGCTACATATACCTCAAAGTATATGGATTGACTCAGAATCGATAGCTGAGTCGATTTAGCCATGTCTGTCCGTCCGTCCGTCCGTCCGTCCGTCCGTCCGTCCGTACGTCACCAGTTTTTGGGCCTTAAATTTTGAGCTAGAAGGATGAAATTTGGTACACGTGCTCTTTGTTGCTCCCAGCAGAACAAGTGTAAAAATTTTTGAAATCCGCCCTCTGCCACGCCCCCTTTTTAGAAAAACGTATTTTTTGGCCAAACCATAAGGAATTTTGAAAAACTTTCTGAACAACATATTTAGACAATCTGAATATCTGTATTTCGTTCATATAAAGTTTTTTGCCACGCCCACTTTTTGGGGGCGTTTTTAATAAAAAACGTTTTTCGGTCAAATTTTAAAATTTTCGAAAAAACGTTTGATGCAGAATCATTAGTAGTATAAATATGAACATTTCGTCCATAGACTATTTCAACCCACGCCCACTTTTTGGGGGCGTTTTTATATAAAAACCATTTTTACACACTACCCCATAACATATGCAGGAGAAAACCTTGTCTTTTGTAGAACCGTCAAAGTTTTTTGTAAACAGTCTGAACAATTTGTTGTCACCATGTCATTTTCTTTATTTTATCCACATCGTGTTTTTAGCCATGTCCACTTTTTGGGGATTTTAGTTTTACAGATAGGATGGGATAGGGTATTCAACGATCCGCACAGTGGATTGTAGCCTTCTCATATGTTTTTTATATAAAAACGCCCCTAAAAGTGGGCGTGTGTTAAAATGGTCTATTTTCGAAAATTTCATATTAATATTACTAATGATTCTGCATCATTATTTTTTTCAAAAAAATGGGCGTGGCAAAATACTTATTAAGAACAAAATATAGATATTACGATTCTCTAAATACGCATCTCGGACTCTTTTTTTAAAATTCCTTACGGTTTGGCCAAAAACTACGTTTATTTTTAAAAAGGGGGCGTGGCAGTGGGCGGATTTCAAAAATGTTTACATTTGTTCCGCTGGGAGCAACAAAGAACACGTATACAAAATTTCACCATTCTAGCTCAAAATTTAAGGCCCAAAAACTGGTGACGTACGGACGGACGGACATACATGGCTAAATCGACTCAGCTATCGATTCTGAGACGATCCATATACTTTGAGGTAGATGTAGCTAAATTATTTCTCTATGTTAAAAACTATGTATCAAAACTAATATACCTACCCCTATGGGATAGGGAATAAAAACGATTTATGGCTGAATAATCCAAAGACAACAAAAATGTCTTAACTTATTTCACAAATACATTTTTAACCCTCTCACACCTAATGGGATCTTTTTTTTTTTTTTTTTATAATTAGCGCGCGCTAAAGGGATTATTAATACCCTTATGGTGTTTAAGCACAGCGCGGGCATTAAGGAAATAGAGGAGTAGAGAAGAGGAGATACCGATGTGCGTTGGTTTTGAATTTTTGTAAATTGTAATTGAGAGGAAAAACTGAGTTTGGTAAAGCATTCCACATTCGTGTTGTTCGGTTAAGGAATGAATCTCTATATTTCATAGTACGTCCGAAGATAGGCTTTAGGGTGAACTGATTAGCATTTGTGGTACGGCGAGTATTACGGTTGAATTGTTGAAGGGGCGGAATGCAGCTGGCTATTTCGTTAGAGCATTTGTTGTAGTAATAGCGGTAAAAGAGTGTAAGGCAGGAGACATTCCTACGATGTTCGAGCGAAACTATGAAGTTCGCTAAGGTTGGGTCTCCTATCAGTTTTATCGCACGCCTTTGTATCCTATCTAGTAGTTGCAATGATGTTTTGGCTGCACCTGACCATATGTGGGCGTTGAACTCAAGTTTGGGGCGTATGTACGCTTTATATATTGAGGCCAGATCAGAAGGGGTGAAGTATTTCTTACATCGATTGAGGAAACCTAGACATTTTGCTGCATTTTTGGCGATTTCGAATATGTGGTCGTTCCAACGAAGGTCGTTACTAACACACATACCGAGCATGGAAAGTTTTTCGGTTTCGACGATGCAAGTGCCACTCATGGATAGTGGCTGTATAGTTTGGTTTCGCTTGGATGACAGGAGACAGCATTGCGTTTTGGAAGCATTAAATTCCACTCTATTAGATTTACCCCATTTAATTATGCTGTCAAGGTCGGAATTTAATGAACTTAACATATTTTGTCGTTTTTCTTCCACATCCGAAGGTGAGGGGCGTGAAATCGAAAACGAATATGAAAAGCTGAGGGTACTGTCATCAGCGAAGGAATGGATTGGATAAGAAGTTGCAGACAAGAGGTCATTAATAAAAATGAGGAAGAGTGTCGGAGACAAAGCTGAGCCTTGGGGAACACCAGCATTTATTTGGTGAGTAGCAGACTTGAAACCATCCAAAACTACTTGAATTGAACGTTTCGAGAGGTAGTTTCTAATCCATTGAAGAAGAGTATCATCGATACCAAAAGCACGCATTTTCGACAAAAGGGCTTGATGCCAAACCCTGTCAAATGCCTTTGAAATATCAAGTGCAACGATCTTGTTTTCGCCACCAAGGTGGATTGATTGGTTCCACTTTTCGGTGAGATATGACATCAAATCACCAGTGGATCTGTTGCTACGAAAACCATATTGTCGGTCATTGAGGAGTTTTCGTGATTCAAGATATTTCATAAGCTGACGGTTTATCAGCGTTTCCATGACCTTAGAAAGAAGGGAGGTAAGTGCAATTGGTCGGTAGTTGGAGAGAGGAAGATTCGCCTTTTTTGAGAACGGGCAGTACAAATGCAGTTTTCCATCGACTCGGAAAGAGTCCTGATGAATAGGAAAGATGGAAAAGCTTACGCAGTGGTTTTGCCAGCGTTGAAGAACACCTCTTCAGAATTATGGGGGAGATACCATCTGGACCAGACGATTTGTGTATGTCAAGATCGATTAATACTCTTGCGACTGTACGAGTACGAAAGTGGATTGGTCCCATAGAATGTTCTACGTTCTCTAGTACAGGGGGAGACTGGGCACAATCTGGCAGCGTTGAATTGGCTGCAAAATGAGCAGCGAGCAGATTGGCTTTGTCTAGAGAGGTGACAGCTGGAATGTCATTGTAAATGAGCGTTGGGATGGAAGATGAGGTCGAATTCTTAATGTTTTTTACAAACGACCAAAAGTTTTTACTACCTTTGGGACATAGTAGAATTTTTTGCCTCAACTTTTGGTCGTGGAAGAATTTGACACGCTTAATGTGGGCATTGCAGTCATTTCTGGCTCGTTTGAATTTTAAACGGTTATCCTCAGTTGGGTTGGCTTTATATGACCGAAAACATAACTCTTTCACCCTAACAACCTCTTTACAGCTCGAGTCATACCACCCGTTTACCTTCGGTTTGATACTCTTTATCCGGTGAGGGATATAGGTTTTCATACCCAGGAGAATGATGTTAGTTATCGCATCAGCCGTAGCATCCACGTCATTATCGAGGAAGCATAATGACCAGTTAAAATTCTTAAAGAAACCGTTTAGAGCTTCCCAGTTGGCTTTCTCGTAATGCCATACAGTTCTTATGTGGTTGGAGTACGAGAAATTAGCTGATACGATACAGTGGTCTGACGTGCCTAGAGGCGATAATACATTTATGGTGTATTTGTCAGAGTGAGATGTTAAGAACAAGCCCAGGGTGTTGGCGGCTTGACTATCAATATCCGGAATGCGCGTTGGCTCATTTACAAGCTGAGCTGAGTTATTTATGTCAGCAAGATCTCGACATACCTTCCTTCGGGTGTTGACTGTCCAGAATGTCGAAGCCACGAAGAATTGTGTACATTGATATCGCCCGTAATGACGATTTCAGTGCGAGGGTGTAGGGATACAATTCTTGAGATGGAGTCAGATAGCGCATCAAACTCGTTAAAGGTTGATTTGCTATCCAGGTTTGGGCTTCTATAAATGAAACAGTAGTGAATTAATTGTCTACGGACATGGAATTTCAGCCATATAAAATTTAATTCCGGATTGGAACATTGGCCGTATTGCTGTTGAAGTTAGTAGGCTACATCACTACGTATATAAATGGCGAGGCCGCGATGAGAGAAGAATAATGGTACTAAGTTATATCCAGTTAGACTAAGATCTGAAGTATCAGAGTTTTCGCCCACCTGTGTTTCACAAAGCGCCAAATCAGCTGGTTTATATTTTGAAATGTGGACGTAAGCCGAAAAGAGATTCGACCTTAACCCACGAATATTGCTAACGTCTACTCTAAAATTCCTATCCATTACAATTTTCAAAAATATATAAAACACAACTCCGACGCCAACTAAGCAAAGCCGTGAAGTGAAATTGTAACGTTTGGATTCCAATAACAATTTGTCATAGGTGTTATGCCCGTATGACATTTGCTTTGGTCACCCAACTAAATATTCACTCACGACCCGCTATTCGCCTGATGATGCTTATGCTCCGCCAATGCAAGTGCACGCATGAAAATAGAATCATACGGCACTTGCATTAGCCAAGCACAGTCAACAGCTAACGAGATGGAATGGGGCGGGAGGGATTACCACACGTTGTTAGCGCTGAAGTGCGCCGTTTTGATGCCAAATACTCGTGCGGTTACATGTTGTATCTTGTTGTTAGTTGGCGTGTACTAAATCCAACCAGTGACATTAAGGAAGGTGATAAGTTCTTTGATGTGTTTATCAGAGAGGTCGCGGATATTGTCAAAGAAAGGTTGCCTAGAGTTCGTTGTCTTGCTCTTGACAGAGCCGGGCATTTGCACAGAAAGTGAGTTAAAGTTTCCTTTTCCCCCACCTCCTTTCAACTGCGACAGTTGGTGTTGTGGGGTATACCCATTCTAACAGCATGGTCACCGATGGGCCAGTGTCCAGTGGTAATTGCTATCACCCTGAAGACTTCCTTACGGGATCTGCTTGTAGCTTGTAGTCTTGTTGTAGCGAGACCACATATCTCTTGAAATGGCGCACCCACTGAGGTTTCGCCACCTATGTTCAGCTGTTTTAAGAGAGTGTGTGTTGATATTATTCATGATAGTTTTTAAAGGAGTGAGAATGCCGATTGCACGTGAGCTGGGAAGGGACGAGCCCAACCTGGCTAGGGCATCAGCCTGTTCATTTCCATCTATGTCACTGTGGTATGGAACCCATATGAGAGTGATACTGTACCGACTCGCCTTAATAGCGGCTTGACAGTCGACAAAAATAGCGATATTTTGCTTGGGAGTAATATCGTGTCTAATCGCGTGACAAGCCTCCCTAATAGCCAACAATTCCGCCTGGAATACGCTGGAGGAATCAGGGAGGCGAAACGATTTTTTTATTTTTAGTGTGTCCGAGTAGACACCTGCGCCCACTCCGCAGTCCATTTTGGAGCCGTAGGTGTATATAAGTGTGTCAAAATCTTTTTCAACCACTGCGTTTTTCCAATCCTCTCTAGTTGGAAAGCCAGCGGTGAAGTGTTTGTGGAAGGTCAGTTTGGGTATCATGTAGTCGGTATGATGGTCAGCTAGACCTGCTGGCATTGAATCTAGGATATTGCTGTGCCCATAGGGCTTATTGAACCAGCAGCCAGATTCTCTGAGCCTGACTGCACTGCACATTGCAATGTCTTTGATATGGATATCTAGAGGGAGAAGGTGGAGAAGAACCGTTAAGGCATCAGTGGGACAAGATCTCATGGCCCCAGTTGTGCCGATACAAGCAGTTCTTTGTACCCTCTTAAGTTTGTCAATGATATACCCTTTAATCACAGAAGGCCACCAGACTAGTGCCCCATAGGTGAGTATCGGCCAAACAACAGCAGTGTACATCCAAAGTGTCATCTTTGGTTGTAGGCCCCATCTTTTGCCAAATGTTTTTCTACAGGCATAGAAAGCTATAAATTCTTTCTTGACAATTTGTTCTATGTTGGTTTTCCAATTAAGTATCTAGGATAGTCCCTAGATATTTGGCATTGGATGAGAGTGAGAGCGCTTGTCCATTAAGTCAGGGGAGATTAAAGGCTGGTATTTTGGTCTTCGTGGTGAAGAGCATCATTTCCGTTTTGCTCGGATTAACACCCAGGCCACAGCTTGTAGCCCACGTGCTCACAGAACCCAGAGCGTACTCCATGATTTCGCTAATCACTGGGAGAAACTTTCCTGACACTAGGATCACCACGTTGTCCGCGTATGCCAATGCCTTAATCCTATCCCGATCAAGTCGGACTAACAGTTTGTTCATAACAATAAGCCACAGCAGAGGAGATATCACACCACCCTGTGGTGTACCTCTGTCAGCATATCGCGTTAAGCTGCTGTTGCCTAGTGTTGATTGAATGATTCTAGATCTTAGTATGGATATAATCCATTGGCTAAAATGCTCCTCTACACCAGTTACGGTTAGGAGATATCACACCACCCTGTGGTGTACCTCTGTCAGCATATCGCGTTAGGCTGCTGTTGCCTAGTGTTGATTGAATGATTCTAGATCTTAGCATGGATATAATCCATTGGCTAAAATGCTCCTCTACACCAGTTACGGTTAGGGCTTCTAGTATGCTGTCAGTTTGTACATTATTGAAAGCCCCTTCTATATCAAAGAAGGTGGCTAGGGTGTACTCTTTGTAGTAGAGGGACTTTTCGATGGTCCCAATCACCTCATGCAGAGCGGTTTCAGTCGATCTGCCTTTGAGATGTGCGTGTTGTGATGTGGATAGCGGTGATTCATTAAAAATGCTTCGCACATGGATGTCAAGGATCCGCTCCAGGGTCTTAAGTATAAAGGAAGCAAGGCTGATGGCCTTAAATCTTTTGCAGATTCATGTCCACGTCTGCCTGCCTTTGGTATAAAAACTACCCTGAAACGTCTCCATGAGTATGGAATAAAGTTTAATAAAATACAACTTCTATAAATTGGCAACAACCACGGTAATACAGTGTCCTGTAATGATAATAAATCGGCAAATTATAAGTTTGTATTTTATGGACCGTTTTCTCAGTAAATCGAGGTCATAGTTCACATCTGCAAAAACATTCAGAAAACTTGTGTTTAAATTTGAAAGAACAGTATCTTGCTGATGATACTGCTGTAACTTAACCCTTAAAAGGTTGAAAAAATAATGATTTGACATATATCAGGAACACAATAGGACCCAAAACTGAACCTTGTGGAACACCCAGTTCAATGCAATTCGGAGCGCTGTAAATATTTTTGATTTTTACCATTTGCTTCTGATTTTTCAAATAAAAAACAAACCAATCGTATATAAATAAAATATCCTATATGAAAAAGTTTTTCAAGTAATATTGAGTCAATCCACCATGTCAAAAGCTTTAGTGATGTCAATAAACAAGAAAGCCGGTATTTCAGAGAAATTAAAAAATTCAACAGTTAAATTTTAAAAGTGCTGTGTTTTAGAAGACCCTTAAATTCCTAAAACCCTTCAAAACCCTTGTTTTGGTTAGTAATGGTGCACAACATGCTTTAAATTCCCGTCAGGGAGAACTTACTTCTTTATAAGGCTTTGGTCTCACAAGTCAGGTCTTTATTTTTTTTTTAACTCTCTCTACTACTTTATAGAGGAGGTGTTGTGTTTTGTCTACCATTTTCTAAAACTTGCTCAATTATTTGAGTTTTCAGTTTTTTTTTTTCATGTAAAACCAGCAGAGTATTAAGACTTGAACCTCGCACATGGAGATTCAGAACCCAACGTCCAACGTTCTGAGCCACGCAAGCAACTTGAGTGCCACGTGCTAATGGCAAACATGAATCGCAGTATAATACACACATACACCAACCTTCTCTTTCACTTTCTGATTTATATATCGTTTGTGTATCTGATTGTGTACCCGTAGCAGTTTATATACACCTCATAGAAGGGTAGTTCTTCTTTTTCTGACATCTCAGTTATTTTTATTATAATGTAATTGATTAGATAAAATAGATAAATAAAACATGATTTTAAGCAAAAGACCAAATCGGGCTCAACCGGGATTTGAACCCGGGACCTCTCGCACCCAAAGCGAGAATCATACCCCTAGACCATTGAGCCGCCTAAAGATTGTTTTTGTTAAATAAAGTACTAACTTGGTATGCGCGTAAATTCAAGACTTTCACTTTTTGGAAACTTTGCTGTGGAGGTATTTATATGACCGGTCTTAAGGCCGTTTACCTTTTCATTATGTGTTTCCTTCGTTGCACACGCGTCTTAAGTAGGTCACTACTTTGAAGTAATTTTATCGGATTGCAACCTGAATATTGATTATGTAGGCATTTTATTTGTGTGTACGTTACGTATTTATAGGTACCGAATGTTGTATTATTATTATTATTTTTTTTTTTTGAATTTTTACTAATACCCAATAATTATGGGGGGATGTAGCTCAGATGGTAGAGCGCTCGCTTAGCATGTGAGAGGTACGGGGATCGATGCCCCGCATCTCCAGACTATTTTCTTTTGATGTAATAAAAAAGCACACAAACAGTATAAAGCAATTTTCATTCAATGAAAGCTCAAATTTATTATTTTTGAATTCAAGACATTCTAAATTTGAGTAAACTCGCACCGTATCGCATGTATCCATTCAATGATAGAAAAATGCTCATGACATACAAAATGATTTTTGAGCATGAACTGCAGTTAAATCGCACTGAATTAAAGATCTTGGCAATTCAATTACAACGCCATCTACCGGGTCCAAACAAAACATAAATACTAGAAGATAGAAATAATAGAAGATAGAAGATAGAAGTTAGAAGATAGAAGATAGAAGATAGAAGATAGAAGATAGAAGATAGAAGATAGAAGATAGAAGATAGAAGATAGAAGATAGAAGATAGAAGATAGAAGATAGAAGATAGAAGATAGAAGATAGAAGATAGAAGATAGAAGATAGAAGATAGAAGATAGAAGATAGAAGATAGAAGATAGAAGATAGAAGATAGAAGATAGAAGATAGAAGATAGAAGATAGAAGATAGAAGATAGAAGATAGAAGATAGAAGATAGAAGATAGAAGATAGAAGATAGAAGATAGAAGATAGAAGATAGAAGATAGAAGATAGAAGATAGAAGATAGAAGATAGAAGATAGAAGATAGAAGATAGAAGATAGAAGATAGAAGATAGAAGATAGAAGATAGAAGATAGAAGATAGAAGATAGAAGATAGAAGATAGAAGATAGAAGATAGAAGATAGAAGATAGAAGATAGAAGATAGAAGATAGAAGATAGAAGATAGAAGATAGAAGATAGAAGATAGAAGATAGAAGATAGAAGATAGAAGATAGAAGATAGAAGATAGAAGATAGAAGATAGAAGATAGAAGATAGAAGATAGAAGATAGAAGATAGAAGATAGAAGATAGAAGATAGAAGATAGAAGATAGAAGATAGAAGATAGAAGATAGAAGATAGAAGATAGAAGATAGAAGATAGAAGATAGAAGATAGAAGATAGAAGATAGAAGATAGAAGATAGAAGATAGAAGATAGAAGATAGAAGATAGAAGATAGAAGATAGAAGATAGAAGATAGAAGATAGAAGATAGAAGATAGAAGATAGAAGATAGAAGATAGAAGATAGAAGATAGAAGATAGAAGATAGAAGATAGAAGATAGAAGATAGAAGATAGAAGATAGAAGATAGAAGATAGAAGATAGAAGATAGAAGATAGAAGATAGAAGATAGAAGATAGAAGATAGAAGATAGAAGATAGAAGATAGAAGATAGAAGATAGAAGATAGAAGATAGAAGATAGAAGATAGAAGATAGAAGATAGAAGATAGAAGATAGAAGATAGAAGATAGAAGATAGAAGATAGAAGATAGAAGATAGAAGATAGAAGATAGAAGATAGAAGATAGAAGATAGAAGATAGAAGATAGAAGATAGAAGATAGAAGATAGAAGATAGAAGATAGAAGATAGAAGATAGAAGATAGAAGATAGAAGATAGAAGATAGAAGATAGAAGATAGAAGATAGAAGATAGAAGATAGAAGATAGAAGATAGAAGATAGAAGATAGAAGATAGAAGATAGAAGATAGAAGATAGAAGATAGAAGATAGAAGATAGAAGATAGAAGATAGAAGATAGAAGATAGAAGATAGAAGATAGAAGATAGAAGATAGAAGATAGAAGATAGAAGATAGAAGATAGAAGATAGAAGATAGAAGATAGAAGATAGAAGATAGAAGATAGAAGATAGAAGATAGAAGATAGAAGATAGAAGATAGAAGATAGAAGATAGAAGATAGAAGATAGAAGATAGAAGATAGAAGATAGAAGATAGAAGATAGAAGATAGAAGATAGAAGATAGAAGATAGAAGATAGAAGATAGAAGATAGAAGATAGAAGATAGAAGATAGAAGATAGAAGATAGAAGATAGAAGATAGAAGATAGAAGATAGAAGATAGAAGATAGAAGATAGAAGATAGAAGATAGAAGATAGAAGATAGAAGATAGAAGATAGAAGATAGAAGATAGAAGATAGAAGATAGAAGATAGAAGATAGAAGATAGAAGATAGAAGATAGAAGATAGAAGATAGAAGATAGAAGATAGAAGATAGAAGATAGAAGATAGAAGATAGAAGATAGAAGATAGAAGATAGAAGATAGAAGATAGAAGATAGAAGATAGAAGATAGAAGATAGAAGATAGAAGATAGAAGATAGAAGATAGAAGATAGAAGATAGAAGATAGAAGATAGAAGATAGAAGATAGAAGATAGAAGATAGAAGATAGAAGATAGAAGATAGAAGATAGAAGATAGAAGATAGAAGATAGAAGATAGAAGATAGAAGATAGAAGATAGAAGATAGAAGATAGAAGATAGAAGATAGAAGATAGAAGATAGAAGATAGAAGATAGAAGATAGAAGATAGAAGATAGAAGATAGAAGATAGAAGATAGAAGATAGAAGATAGAAGATAGGAGCAGTGTCAACAAGCAGTAACTGGCATTAAACAGGAGAACAATTAAGCATACACACATGGTCCTGATAAAAAGCAAGGTCGTAGGTCCTAACGAGTAACGAGCCTGTTGCACGTGCAATGTATGTATGGGTGTTCATAGCTTCAAAATATATTACCATTCCTCTAAAAGGGTGATTTGGAGATGCGGGGCATCGATCCCCGTACCTCTCACATGCTAAGCGAGCGCTCTACCATCTGAGCTACATCCCCTGATGATACCTGTTCCCGCAATAAAATCCAACACTTAAATAAAAAGAAATATACTGCTCCAAACGCAAAATTCATTGAGCATTCATCAACAAATGCCTTTTTAACATTCAAGTAGCAATACACCCAAACTTGAATGCAACGTACGAGTAGTAGTAGAAGGTATAAGAAAGAAGCACACACAGCACGCAAAAGTGCTTTGACTGCGTTTAGTGACTTCTTGTGGAGCAACAATATGCTTGTTGCATACTGTAAACTAGTTTTAAGCCAATAAGATGTATTCGGGCGGCTCAATGGTCTAGGGGTATGATTCTCGCTTTGGGTGCGAGAGGTCCCGGGTTCAAATCCCGGTTGAGCCCAATCTGCTTTTTGCCATGAATATTTTACCCAGGGTTATGCAAATGTTAGGACGCATAACAGCAACGATGTATCCTTACAACTAGAGAAAGCCCTAAGTTGCTACAAAGCAGACTTTACTACCATCCAGGAAATATGGTGGGATGAACAGGGACAAACAATTGTGAGCAGATATAGCGATTGTTCGGTTGTGAATTTGTGAATTTGTTATAAGCGACAGACTTAGGCAAGAAGTCTTATGTTATGAAGACATTAGAGAACGGATTGTAACAATCCACATCAAGACCAAATTATCCAACATAAGCTTTATACGTGTACACTGATCACGCATCAGTTGGCAAAACTTTAGAGCTACTACCAAATTACGATGTTAAAATCACGCAAAGGTAGGAAAAGAGGACTCAGAAACAATATTTTCGGAAAACACAGCCTGCACGATACACATCTAACAGAGGGCTTAGGCAGATTGACTTCTCTGTGAAGCGCAGTTCTACTATAGCTTGCTCACGGTTTCCTCACCTTGATATCCATAAAGGGACTTGGCGGTCTCCAGATAAAAACATATGAGAAGGCTACAATCCGCTGTGCGGATCGTTTAATACCCTATCCCATCCCATCCTTAAAATAAATATCCCCAAAATGTAGTCTTTATGGTCATAAAATATTGAAAATGGCGTTGTCACAACATATTGTTCAGAAGGTTCATCAAATTCTTTTATGGTTCGACGAAAAACAACGTTTTTCTATTGCATATGCCTTGGGGTAGGACATACAAATGTTTTTTTGTAAGAAAACGCCCCCAAAAAGTGGGCGTGGGTAAAAATGGTCTATAGACGAAATGTTCATATTAATACTACCAATGATTGTGCATCAAAATTTTTTTTGAAAATTTTAATATTTTACCATTTTTTTTTGAAAATTTTAATATTTTACCTCTAACCAGCCTATTTTAATTCCATCATGTTTGGTGTCCCAATGAAGTTGTTCAATGATAGCTTTAACTGGACCCTAACAACCACCCTAAATGTAGTGATGATGGAAATATCTTAATTTAAGCTCAACAGTTACAATTCGTCCGTCTGTCACTATCATCACTAAAACATTTAATTCTCGTCAGAAATTCAATGAAGAATTTTCTTTTTAGCTGATGTTTCTCTGGGCTAAAGAGGGAATTTAGTAATAAAGGTCTCACTCGAAGTATTTTACCGTCCTCGACAAACTTGAAGTGCACAATTGGAGACAGTTGAGTACTGTAAGTATCAGCCGTCGCCATGCAAGAAATACACAAAAAAATATTATTGTTGGAAAAAGCAAATTTTATTTTTTGGTGTTGAATGTTCAAAAATGGGTTCTGATCAAAATTCTCTATAAAAGTGAAAGAAACCCCATATATCTTTAGGTTTTATGCCTAGAAACATAAATTTTTTTTGTTTTTCGTTAATATCATCATTGCACGTTTACGGTTCTAATTCTTTTCTTAGAACCTCGGAATCTTAAATGAACCTTCAGATTGGGTTCTTTTCGTCGTTGGTTAGGTAAGACATTTCATCGTCTGGTACCTGATGGTTTAATGTTCCTTTTCTACCTGCTATATGAGTAGCCGTTTAAAAAATGATTAGGGACAATCTTTTGTTCCTCGTTAAAACAGTAGTTTCTTGGAATTTTATTGCATATTGTCAAAGTTGTGAAGGCCTTAAATATCAATATAATTACTAATGGAGGTCCAGTTGGGTTGTGATACCCGGTCAATAGGTTTGTTGTGTCTAAATACCACATCAATCAAATTCCGGAAAGGTGAAATGTCTCTTTACTTACTTTAATTAAACGCTATCTGTTTCGAGATAGTGGAAATCGAACAGTGAGAACAATAAACTTGAACCTATCCCAAAAAATCCAGGTGTCCCAACCTTACCTATTTCGGGGATACAGAAACGTTCTGTTCTTTGTGGGAAATAAAACCAAACTAAACACAAAACGTAGGAAACACCGAGCATTGAATGCTTTTTATTGATGCTAAAACCAATGACGATCGGGGGACAAAAAAAAACGATCTTCGGATAACGAAAACTGAAGTCGTATAAATAGATTTAATAAGGTGAACGCTGCGTAGTTTAGAGCTCAGTTTAAAGTGTTTCGTAGTAGTGTTGACCGCGTTATTTTAAAGCTATAATTTGAATAAGAAGTGCGCGAATACAACCAGCCATATTTGAGTTTAATTTGTGCAATTGAATTGTTTAAAGTGGATAAATATACAACCATTTTTTTAATCAATAGAAACTCCGAAATTAATGTATATATAGGTGATTAACATACATCAAAGAAATGCGCTTTCTCCTTAGTAGCCCAGCTTCACCGAACATTTTGTGTTGGGTCAAATCGAATGCTTTCTGCGTCTTTACCACCAGTTTTTTATGTCGTAAAGCATAACACACTTTTGTCAATATTAACCTACCTGGCAGATTAGTGATCACACCCAAGTAGACAATTAAATACTTAGACAAACATTCCTCAGTGAAGTTAAGTAACCACGACAACACCATTCACAAATTGGCGTACACATAGTGCATCCGATTTTGAGGAGGCGAAGTGGTCTCAGCCATACCCTCATTAGCTCCCCTACCGTCATGGAAAAGATTAGTGTGCTTGAGAGAAAGAAAGAAGCCATACGTGTTTTCATCGAATGCCATTAACGGCTCGTACTATCGGATAAAGAATCTTAATGGATAAGCGGATTACATGTCAATAGATTAAGCGGCAGATATTTGTATCAGAGTGTGATATTGTTCCATGACTTTGGAATTTCAAAAAGATGTCGATACACTGAATTCTTCAAAACTCAAAATTTTTGGCGCAACAGGCTCGTTAGTAACCAAGGTCTTTCTGTAACAACTATACATATGTCCTCGACAATTAATTCTGTGTTTGTAATGATCATCACTAGCTGAACTAATCCGGTTAAATTTAGATGTTTCAAGCCCAACACGTTTATTGCCCAAATTGATGTATTCCAAGGAATTCATTAGGCTAAGGTCACGTACTGAGCAACAAGCTAGCTGCCTACAGTTGTGCACTCCAAGTTGGTTGAGGTCGTTTTCAACGTGTGCGCTCTACCTGAGGCGAGTCTTCCTCTTCCTTGGTGTCCATTCGTTCTATATGTTGTAGCCGTCTTAGTCGTCATTGCGGAGTTTTTTGTTTCAAAAGGAGTATAGCGCTGTACAGCTTATATAGTTCTACCAACGCAAACGGGACCGATGATTTTTCGAAGATTTTTTCTCTGAAAACCATCAAGGATTTCTTCATTCGCTTTTGACGCGATCCATGATATAAATTTAAAAAAAATTTAAATTTTATACCATGAGATCTAGATCTATGTAACCATTTGATCTCTGTGGGGGACCACCAGACTCAATTCGTTTATTCGTATCTGTACGTGTGATATTGGGCAGCTTGAGCAGTGGATATTCCAATGGCAGCTGTTCTACGGTGGTAACATCCAATTCGGCTGACATAATGCGCTTCTTTTGCAAAACCTTCTCGATTAGTGCCACGAGCGGTGTTAATGAAAATGGCTTTCGTTTCATTTTGGCTTACCCTGGCTGTGTCAGGAGTCAAAGTGCAGCTAGTAAAAATGTAATCGGCTTCCCTTCAGCAAATCGTCAAAAGAAAGTTTTCGAAAACCAAGTTCTTCGTCCTTTTTCGAACCGCTTACTTCCAAGTAAGCGAGTCGACATAAAGAGAATCAGCCTCCAATACATCCTTTTTTATGCCATTTTAGACTTCCTTGTTTGACTCAAACAGTCGACGACTACTCGCCGAGAGCAAGGCCACTGTAAGCCCCACAGTAGCGTCTGTGAGAACGTCGAGTGTATAACTGAGACGAACTTCTAGCTTCTGACACTCGGATACATTAATTTGATCGAACCAAATGGAAATGAGACAAATTTTCTTCAAATCAGTACCAATCATACCAATTCAGTACTTATTTGTACATTGTATCTAAAAGGTATTGTGAAAGACGTTCTTACAGGCGTTAATCTTTAGCAGTTCATTCTGTAGTACTGGGATGGTATCGCCCTTAATTGAAAACTCATTTGTTTCTTAAGATGGGTCTGGACATCTGCAAACAAATGAGTTTCTTAATTTTGACTAAGTGCTGCATGATGGTTGGGTGTTGTAGAACGAGGTAGACTCTGATTGGCGTTAACTTGGCAATGCCCAGTGTTGCAACTTTGACTACACATCAAATGTGCTTATCTTTACCTCCAAGTGGTAACCATCGGATACTGGTCTCATCCAACCGGATTTGACTTGCTAAACGATAAGTGCGAGTGTTGATAACACGACGAAAAACAGCAACACTATAAACACCCTGGTGAGAATGGCACGGATGAATACCCGGCCTGCTGTCCCAGGCGAACCTAGATGAGCTGCTCTGACATATTCGGACAACAGGTTGTCTAGGAATTTCAAGGGTTAGTCAGGCCCCTTGAACAGAGATGGTGGCGGATGAACCGAAAGGCCAACGGCAGCGCTCAATCCCGTAGTGGATACTGATGGCCCCGTGTCCTAGGGGTATCTAATAAATTGGAACTGGCCCTCCAGGTTGGGGGTTGTGCTTTGGGTTAACTACCCATCCACGGAAAAAACTATTGTTACGAAGCAACCAATAGCCTCGGAAAGGACTGATTTTATTGTTGACGACCCTGCTAAACGAAAAAAGGACAACGACGTTCGTATCTGCACCTGGAATGTGAGAACATTAAACAGGAGAGGTGCAGGCGAACAACTAGCGGAAGCCCTAAACTGCTACAAAGCAGACATTACTGCCATCCAGGAAATACGATGGGATGGGCCGGGCAAAAAGAGGATGAAAAACTGTGACATATACTACGGACCGTGTTATAGTGAGCAGAAACAGCGACTATTCGGATGCGGATTTGTTATAAGTGCCAGACTTAGGCAAGAAGTCTTATGTTTCCAAGACATTAGCGAACGCATAGTAACAATCCGCATCAAGGCCAAATTCGCCAACATAAGCCTTATATGCGCTCACGCTCCGACGGAAGAAAAAGATGATATAGCTAAGGATTGCTTCTACGAGCTCCTCGACAAAACCTATGAGCGACTACCGAAGTACGATGTTAAAATCGTGCTGGGAGATTTTAACGCAAAGGTAGGAAGAGAAGACATCTTTAGAAGTATTGTCGGAAAACATAGCCTACACGACAACACGTCTGGTAACGGACTTAGGCTAATTGATTTCGCTACGGAACGAAATGCCACTATAGCCAGCACACGGTTTCCTCACCTCGATATCCATAAGGGGACATGGCGGTCTCCAGATCAACGAACGGTCAACCAAATTGATCACATTGCGATAGATAAGAGGCACGCATCCAGTATTTTGGATGTCCGAACATTCCGAGGAGCTAACATCGACTCGGATCACTACCTTGTAGCAGCCAAGGTAAGAATGCGGATATCCACCACGCCACAACAATCCAGAAATACTGTGAAAAAATTTAATGTCGGAAGACTGCAATCGCAAGAGACCGCCAAGACCTTCGCACAACGCGTATCCCTTAACCTCTCGATTAACACCATACCACCAGCATCGAATGTCGAAGAGCAATGGCAACGATGCCAACAGGCCATTAGATCAGCCGCAACTGAAGTGCTAGGTTTCTCGCGCCCACCAGCAAGAAACCCCTGGTTTGATGAGGAATGCCGACAGATGCTCGCAGCCAAGAACGAGGCCTACAAGGCTAAGCTGCAGGTGAAGACGAGAGCTGCCATTGAGCTCTATAGGCAAAGAAGAAGGGAAGAACATCGGCTTTTCAGCAAGAAGAAAAAAGAGCAAGAAAATCGCGCGATCGAGGATATAGAGAGGTGCCACTCCAGGAACGATGTTCGCAAGTTTTACCAAAGTGTAAAACGTCAAAGCCAAGGATACAAGGCTCGAACAGAATCCTGTCGAGATGAACAAGGAAATATTGTAGTTGAGACACAGTCGATGCTGAGGATATGGAAGAACCACTTCTGCAGACTGTTAAACGGCGATGACGAACAACATTCCGCTGTCAGGCAGAACGAACCATTCAATATTGGCAACGACAGCGAAAACTGCCAACCACCCGACCTGAGTGAAGTGAGGATAGCAATATCTAAACTCAAGCTTAATAAGGCTGCCGGAAATGACGGCCTTCCCGCTGAGCTCTATAAGGCCGGCGGAGATGACTTGGTAAGTAACATCCACCAACTCATAAGCCAAATCTGGTCGGATGAAAATATGCCTGAAGAATGGAACCTCAGCATCGTTTGCCCGATCCACAAAAAAGGAGACCCTCTGAACTGCGCCAACTACAGAGGCATAAGTCTCCTCAACATCGCCTACAAGATCCTATCTGCCGTAATATGTGAACGCCTGAAACCGTTTACCAACAACCTGATTGGCCCTTATCAGTGTGGTTTTAGGCCAGGAAAGTCCACAACCGATCAAATTTTCACACTTCGGCAGATCCTGGAAAAAACTCAAGAAGTCCAAATCGATACCCACCACCTATTCATCGATTTCAAAGCCGCATATGACAGCATTTATAGAGACGAACTGTATAGAGCCATGTCTAGTTTTGGTATACCGCCCAAACTCGTCCGTTTGTGTAGGATGACGATGGAGAATTCTCGCTGCTCCATCAGGGTCGGAAACGACCTCACCGACACATTCGATACCAAAAAAGGATTTAGGCAAGGCGATGCGCTGTCATGTGACTTCTTTAATCTGATTCTTGAGAGAATTGTGCAAAACTCCAAAGCCAACACCAGAGGCACAATTTTCCAAAAGTCGGTGCAACTACTAGCATACGCTGACGATATTGACATCATTGGCAGGACTCAACGTGATGTCATAGCCACGTTTGCTAGTATAGAGAAGGAAGCGGCGAAAATGGGTTTAGCAGTAAATGAGGGTAAGACTAAGTATATGCTGTCATCACGAAAGGACTCACAACATCGACGAATTGGACAGAACGTCACCATTGACAGATATAACTTTGAGGTAGTACGGGACTTTGTCTACCTCGGCTCCGCTATTAACTCTGACAACAACATCTCGTCAGAAATTAAACGAAGAATTACTCTTGCCAACCGCTGTTTCTTCGGGCTGAGAAGGCAATTTGGTAGTAAAGCCCTCACTCGAACTACTAAGGAAACCCTGTATAAGACCCTGATCGTCCCAGTCCTGCTCTACGGCGCTGAAGCATGGACCGTATCAAAAGCGGATGAAGAAATCCTTGGTAGATTCGAGAGGAAAATTCTTCGAAAAATCTTCGGTCCCGTTTGCGTTGACGGGCTATGGAGACGAAGATTCAACCAAGAACTATACGAGCTGTACAGCGACATGCCCCTGGTCAAAAAACTCCGCATTGGACGTTTAAGATGGCTAGGACATGTAGAACGAATGGACACCAATACTCCGGCTCGCAGAGTCTTCGATTCCCAGCCAGACGTCGGACGCAGTAGAGGAAGACCTCGCCTTAAGTGGCGCGCACAAGTGGAAACCGACCTCAACCAACTTGGAGTGCGCAACTGGAGGCAGTTAGCTAAGGACCGGGCTAATTGGAGAGGCATGTTGGTTGAGGCCCAGGTTCATTCCGGACTGTAGCGCCACTTAAGTAAGTAAGTGCTGCATGTGTGTGCGGAAGGAAAGTGAAGAACTTGTTACTTTGGAAATTATTAGGATTTATAAAAATGTATTGAAATGAGTTTAATAATCCTTTTGTCACTTCTTTGCTATACAATTGTCTCATTCGCGTCATTTGAATGTATGACTGTAAATCTATTGTATGTAGGTAAATTGATTCTAGGGATGATCTACACAATTTAAGAATTTACTTTCATAGGGGTGTCAAATTAAACTATTGCCTTTCGTCCGACTATGAACACAATATTATATATTAAAGCCCTCGAACTGCTAAGGCGATCCTATATAAGACCCTGAGCGGATAAAGAAATCTTGAGCGAAAAATTCTTCGAAAAATCGTCGTCCCCGCTTACGTTAGCGAGCTATAAGAAGAACAACCAAGAACTTAACCTGAATAGTGACATAGCGACATAGACCTTCGCATTTGACTTTAAAGATGGCTTTTTAAAAGGTGGGTTAAATTTTAACGACCAATGTTGATTTCGAAAAAAGGAAATTCCTGCCATTTATTTTTATTATGATAATATTGGTATGGTTCAATTATGTATGGAACAAAATATCGGCCATATGGCAGCCGCGACATCGGCGGCCACACCTCCATCCGATAATCCATATTTTCGATGACGCTGAGGCATAATTGAGGTTCTATGACGTTAATGTGACGAATTATCTCATCCTTTCGCTCTTGAATTGTTGCTGGCTTATCGACGTAGACATTTTCTTTCAAATAACCCCATAGAAAGAAGTCCAACGGTCAAATCACATGATCTTGGCGGCCAATTGACATCGCCACCACGTGAGATAACACGGGCATTGAATTTGTCGCGCAAAAGAGATATTGATTCGTAAGCTGTGTGGCAAGTGGCACCGTCCTATTGGAACCACATATCGTCCACATCCATATCTTCCAATTCGAGCCATAAAAAGTTCGTTATCATCTCACGATAGCGAACACCATTCACAGTAACTGCCTGACAGGCCTCATTTTGAAAATACGGCCCGATGATGCCGCCAGCCCATAAACCGCACCAAACAGTGACTCTTTATGGGTGCATTGGTTTTTCGACAATCACTCTTGGATTATCATTCGCCCAAATGCGGCAATTCTGCTTATTGACGAATCCACTGAGGCGAAAATGTGCCTCATCACCGAAGATGATTTTGATTTCTTGCCACCATTCTGACCATTGACGACGCTTGAAATGGCCAAGAGGCTTTAGTTCTTGAGTCAATTGCACCTTGTTATCGTGTTAATGTCTTTTTGCGTAATGTTCATCAACGACGAGCGTGAGAGGTGCAATTGTTGGACACGACAACGAGTTGAGGTGGAGGCTCTTCAGCCACACTATCGCAAACAGCAGCAATATTTTCTGCGGAACGAGCTGTACGAGCATGCACTGGTGTTTTCACATCTCATACAGACCCGGTTTGCTCAAATTTTTGCACGATTTTTCCGATTGTACGCACATTTGGACGATTAAATTGACCGAAAAAATCACGAAGTGCTCAATATACATTTTGATTTGAACGCCCATTTTCATAACAAGCCTGAATAGGTTAGGTTTACGGGTTGGTGGAGTAGAGGATTCTCTATTCCGCCACACTTAGGTCCATGTGGACCCATTGTGATACCCTTGGTGGGATTACGTCCTTCCTTATCGTTACTACGGGTTACTCCACTCTATCCAGCCATCCTGATTTTCGTAGAAACCTGTAAAGAGAGGGTTATGGAATATCGGAAAGCTCTTGGATGTCTTGGAAGTTGTAGCTTCCAAGCTACCAAGTAGCTCTGTTCCTCAGGTGACAGAGACTCGGGCAGTGACAGAGGAAATTAGGTGTATCCTCGTATGTTTCCTCATCGCTGCAGCCTCTACAGATATCGTCATACTTGAGATTTAATTTCATTGTATGGGTTCTGAGAAAGTTGTGACCAGTGAGAGCCCCTACCAGTTTTTTTGGTCCGGTTTCCGTTGTATTCTGGCCAGAGCTTCCGAGATATTTCGCAGGTAGTCAGTGACTTCCACCTGGTATTGGCTTTCATTCGGGTTTTGAATTCCACTCTTTCTCTGAGGTTACAGAGTGGTGGTTCGACCGTTTGTAGTGCCTGGTCATGATCTGTAGCAGATCCATTTCTTGCCAGTTCGTCGGCCATCTCGTTTCCGTCTACGTCCCTGTGACCAGGAACCCAGCAGAGATCAGCATTATGCTGTGAACAGAGTACCTTGAGCTCTTCGCGACAGCGGCGAACTAGCTTTGATTTAATTTCGATAGCAGATTGCCGCTTGGCTGTCAATGAATATGGTGATATCACTGTGTGGTATTTCCGTTATTGACACCAAATGAGCCGCTTCAGCGATTGCTAGCACCTCAGCATGGAACACACTACTATGATCAGGAAGCCTGATGGATTTGTGTATTACTAATTCCTCTGAGAATATGCCAGCACCTGTTCCACAGTCCATCTTTGATCCAACTGTGAAGATGAATATCGATTTCCTTTTTGTGGGTTCATTCTTGTCCCATTCGTCTCTGCTCGGAAACGAGCACGTGAAGGGTCGATCGAAGTCTAGATAGGGAGATAGATAGTCAGAGTTTACTACGCTCCCTACGTATTTCGTTAGGACCTGTGCATGCCCAGCGAGGCTCGGGATCCAGCTGTTCGTTTGGCTGATCCTCGAGGAGCTTTTGGCAGCTGATTCCTGCATGTATAGATCTAAGGGCAGCAGATTCAGAATCACCTCCAATACAGAGGTTGGGGTTGTTCTCATCGCTCTGGTTGTCCCTATACACGCTAGTCTTTGTATTTTTGTCATTTGCTTCAAGTTGGTTGCTCTGTCTGTGGCTTGCCACCAGACTATACTGCCATATGTGAGCATTGGTCGCACGATAGCCGTATACATCCACAGGATTATTTTGGGATTAGGTCCCCACTTTCTGCCGAATATTCGGTTACATGCGTAGAAAGCGTTTGTTGCTTTCTTAACTCTTTCATTGACATTAAGTTTCCAATTGAGCTTCCTGTCTAGAATTATTCCCAGATATTCGCACTTTCAGCAATTTTAAGGGGTATTCCTTCTTTAGTTGGTGGTTCGAAGTGTGGTATTGTTCCTCTAATTGTGAACAGCACAAGCTCGGTTTTTTGGGGGTTGACCTTTACTTCTCGCCAAGCCCTTGGAATGTAGCCACACATTATACTGCTTTTAAACAGTCGTATGAGGACTGGTATGATCAGGGTTTTTGTCTTTTGGAGCATAATTGGAAATATTCCATCGCTTCCTGGGGATTTGAAGGGAGAGAATGTATTAATTGCCCAGTTTATTTTTCCTTCAGTTATGACTTCTTCTGGAGCTTCTTCTGGATAGAAGATAGAAGATAGAAGATAGAAGATAGAAGATAGAAGATAGAAGATAGAAGATAGAAGATAGAAGATAGAAGATAGAAGATAGAAGATAGAAGATAGAAGATAGAAGATAGAAGATAGAAGATAGAAGATAGAAGATAGAAGATAGAAGATAGAAGATAGAAGATAGAAGATAGAAGATAGAAGATAGAAGATAGAAGATAGAAGATAGAAGATAGAAGATAGAAGATAGAAGATAGAAGATAGAAGATAGAAGATAGAAGATAGAAGATAGAAGATAGAAGATAGAAGATAGAAGATAGAAGATAGAAGATAGAAGATAGAAGATAGAAGATAGAAGATAGAAGATAGAAGATAGAAGATAGAAGATAGAAGATAGAAGATAGAAGATAGAAGATAGAAGATAGAAGATAGAAGATAGAAGATAGAAGATAGAAGATAGAAGATAGAAGATAGAAGATAGAAGATAGAAGATAGAAGATAGAAGATAGAAGATAGAAGATAGAAGATAGAAGATAGAAGATAGAAGATAGAAGATAGAAGATAGAAGATAGAAGATAGAAGATAGAAGATAGAAGATAGAAGATAGAAGATAGAAGATAGAAGATAGAAGATAGAAGATAGAAGATAGAAGATAGAAGATAGAAGATAGAAGATAGAAGATAGAAGATAGAAGATAGAAGATAGAAGATAGAAGATAGAAGATAGAAGATAGAAGATAGAAGATAGAAGATAGAAGATAGAAGATAGAAGATAGAAGATAGAAGATAGAAGATAGAAGATAGAAGATAGAAGATAGAAGATAGAAGAAAGAAGAAAGAAGATAGAAGATAGAAGATAGAAGATAGAAGATAGAAGATAGAAGATAGAAGATAGAAGATAGAAGATAGAAGATAGAAGATAGAAGATAGAAGATAGAAGATAGAAGATAGAAGATAGAAGATAGAAGATAGAAGATAAGATAGAAGATAGAAGATAGAAGATAGAAGATAGAAGATAGAAGATAGAAGATCGGAGAAGTGTCAACAAGCAGTAACTGGCATTAAACAGGAGAACAATTAAGCATACACACATGGTCCTGATAAAAGAAAGGTCGTAGGTCCTAACGAGTAACGAGCCTGTTGCACGTGCAATGTATGTATGGGTGTTCATAGCTTCAAAATATATTACCATTCCTCTAAAAGGGTGATTTGGAGATGCGGGGCATCGATCCCCGTACCTCTCACATGCTAAGCGAGCGCTCTACCATCTGAGCTACATCCCCTGATGATACCTGTTCCCGCAATAAAATCCAACACTTAAATAAAAAGAAATATACTGCTCCAAACGCAAAATTCATTGAGCATTCATCAACAAATGCCTTATTAACATTCAAGTAGCAATAAACCCAAACTTGAATGCAACGTACGAGTAGTAGTAGAAGGTATAAGAAAGAAGCACACACAGCACGCAAAAGTGCTTTGACTGCGTTTAATGACTTCTTGTGGAGCAACAATATGCTTGTTGCATACTGTAAACTAGTTTTAAGCCAATAAGATGTATTTGGGTGGCTCAATGGTCTAGGGGTATGATTCTCGCTTTGGGTGCGAGAGGTCCCGGGTTCAAATCCCGGTTGAGCCCAATCTGCTTTTTGCCAAGAATATTTTACCCAGGGTTATGTTAATGTTAGGACGCTTAACAGTAACGGTGTAACCTAACAACTAGAGAAAGCCCTAAGTTGCTACAAAGCAGACTTTACTGCCACCCAGGAAATATGGTGGGATGAACAGGGACAAACAATTGTGAGCAGATATAGCGATTGTTCGGTTGTGAATTTGTTATAAGCGACAGACTTAGGCAGGAAGTCTTATCTTTTGAAGACATTAGAGAACGGATTGTTACAATCCACATAAAGACAGAATTATCCAACATAAGCTTTATACGTGTTCACTGATCACGCTTCAGTTGAAAAAACTTTAGAGCTACTACCAAATTACGATGTTAAAATCGTGCTGTGAGATTTTCACGCAAAGGTAGGAAAAGAGGACGTCTGAAACAATATTTTCGGAAAACACAGCCTGCACGATACACATCTAACAGAGGGCTTAGGCAGATTGACTTCTCTGTGAAGTGCAATTCTACTATAGCTTGATCACGGTTTACTCACCTTGATATCCATAAAGGGACTTGGCGGTCTCCAGATAAAAAAACGCTCAGTCAAATTGATCACGTAGCGATAGAGAAAAGCACGCTTTTAGTCTATTGGGTGGAACATTACGAGGGGCTAACATTGATTCGGACCACTACTTTAAAAAAAAAACATATGAGAGGCTACAATCCGCTATGCGGATCGTTGAATACCCTATCCCATCCTTTAAATTAATATCCTCAAAATATAGGCTTTATGGCGATGAAATACAGAAAATGACATTGTCACAATATATTGCTCAGACAGTTTCTCAAAATCTTTTGTGGTTCGACAAAAAACAACGTATTTCTATTGCTAATGCCTTGGGATGGGGTTTACAAATGGTTTTTGTAAGAAAACGCCCCAAAATTGTGGGCGTAGGAGAAAATGATCTATTGACAAAATGTTTATATTACCATTGCGGAAGTATTTGCATCAACATTTTTTTCGAAAGTTTTAAAATTTGGACAAAAAACGTTTTTTACTAAAAACGCCCCCAAAAAGTGGGCGTGGCAAAAAACTTTGTATATACGAAATATAGATATTAGGATTGTCTAAATATGCTACTCAGACACTTTTTTGAAATTCCTTACGGTTTGCCTTAAAACTACGTTTTTTCTAAAAGGGGGCGTGGCAGTGGGCGGATTATAAAAATTTTTACACTTGTTCTGGTGACTCGGCCAAGGATCCTATATACCAAATTTCATTATCCTAGCTCAAAATTTAAGGCCCAAAAATCGGTGACGAACAGACAGACGGACGGACGGACACACGGACGGACGGACGGACGGACGGACGGACGGACGGACGGACGGACAGACAGACATGGCTAATTCGACTCAGCTAGCGATTCTGAGCCGATCCATATACTTTGAGGTATATGTAGCAAAATTATTTCTCTATGTTACAAACTAAGTATCAAAACTAATATACCCCCCTATGGGATAGGGTATAAACATATGAGAGGGTACAATCCGCTATGCGGATCGTTGAATACCCTATCCCATCCCATCCTTTAAATTAATATCCTCAAAATATAGGCCTTATGACATTCTCACAATATATTGCTCAGATAGTTTCTCAAAATCTTGTGTGGTTCGACAAAAAACAACGTATTTCTATTGCTAATGCCTTGGGATGGGGTATACAAATGGTTTTTGTAAGAAAACGCCCCCAAAATGTGGGCGTAGGTGAAAATGATCTATGGACAAAATGTTTATATTACCATTTCGGAAGTATTTGCATTAAAATTTTTTTCGAAAGTTTTAAAACTTGGACAAAAAGCGATTTTTACTAAAAACGCCCCCAAAAAGTGGGCGTGGCAAAAAACTTTGTATGAACGAAATATAGATATTAGGATTGTCTAAATATGCTACTCAGACACTTTTTTGAAATTCCTTACGGTTTGGCCAAAAAATAAGTTTTCCTAAAAAGGGGGCGTGGCAGTGGGCGGATTTCAAAAATTTTTACACTTGTTCTGGTGGCACGGACGAGGATCCTATATACCAAATTTCATTATCCTAGCTCAAAATTTAAGGCCCAAAAACCGCTGACGAACAGACAGACGGACGGACGGACGGACGGACGGACAGACAGACATGGCTAATTCGACTCAGCTAGTGATTCTGAGTCGATCCATATACTTTGAGGTATATGTAGCAAAATTATTTCTCTATGTTACAAACTAAGTATCAAAACTAATATACCCCCCTATGGGATAGGGTATAAAAAAGTAGCAATAAACCCAAACTTGAATGCAACGTACGAGTAGTAGTAGAAGGTATAAGAAAGAAGCACACACAGCACGCAAAAGTGCTTTGACTGCGTTTAATGACTTCTTGTGGAGCAACAATATGCTTGTTGCATACTGTAAACTAGTTTTAAGCCAATAAGATGTATTTGGGTGGCTCAATGGTCTAGGGGTATGATTCTCGCTTTGGGTGCGAGAGGTCCCGGGTTCAAATCCCGGTTGAGCCCAATCTGCTTTTTGCCAAGAATATTTTACCCAGGGTTATGTCAATGTTAGGACGCTTAACAGTAACGGTGTAACCTAACAACTAGAGAAAGCCCTAAGTTGCTACAAAGCAGACTTTACTGCCACCCAGGAAATATGGTGGGATGAACAGGGACAAACAATTGTGAGCAGATATAGCGATTGTTCGGTTGTGAATTTGTTATAAGCGACAGACTTAGGCAGGAAGTCTTATCTTTTGAAGACATTAGAGAACGGATTGTTACAATCCACATAAAGACAGAATTATCCAACATAAGCTTTATACGTGTTCACTGATCACGCTTCAGTTGAAAAAACTTTAGAGCTACTACCAAATTACGATGTTAAAATCGTGCTGTGAGATTTTCACGCAAAGGTAGGAAAAGAGGACGTCTGAAACAATATTTTCGGAAAACACAGCCTGCACGATACACATCTAACAGAGGGCTTAGGCAGATTGACTTCTCTGTGAAGTGCAATTCTACTATAGCTTGATCACGGTTTACTCACCTTGATATCCATAAAGGGACTTGGCGGTCTCCAGATAAAAAAACGCTCAGTCAAATTGATCACGTAGCGATAGAGAAAAGCACGCTTTTAGTCTATTGGGTGGAACATTACGAGGGGCTAACATTGATTCGGACCACTACTTTAAAAAAAAAAACATATGAGAGGGTACAATCCGCTATGCGGATCGTTGAATACCCTATCCCATCCCATCCTTTAAATTAATATCCTCAAAATATAGGCCTTATGACATTCTCACAATATATTGCTCAGATAGTTTCTCAAAATCTTGTGTGGTTCGACAAAAAACAACGTATTTCTATTGCTAATGCCTTGGGATGGGGTATACAAATGGTTTTTGTAAGAAAACGCCCCCAAAATGTGGGCGTAGGTGAAAATGATCTATGGACAAAATGTTTATATTACCATTTCGGAAGTATTTGCATTAAAATTTTTTTCGAAAGTTTTAAAACTTGGACAAAAAGCGATTTTTACTAAAAACGCCCCCAAAAAGTGGGCGTGGCAAAAAACTTTGTATGAACGAAATATAGATATTAGGATTGTCTAAATATGCTACTCAGACACTTTTTTGAAATTCCTTACGGTTTGGCCAAAAAATAAGTTTTCCTAAAAAGGGGGCGTGGCAGTGGGCGGATTTCAAAAATTTTTACACTTGTTCTGGTGGCACGGACGAGGATCCTATATACCAAATTTCATTATCCTAGCTCAAAATTTAAGGCCCAAAAACCGCTGACGAACAGACAGACGGACGGACGGACGGACGGACGGACAGACAGACATGGCTAATTCGACTCAGCTAGTGATTCTGAGTCGATCCATATACTTTGAGGTATATGTAGCAAAATTATTTCTCTATGTTACAAACTAAGTATCAAAACTAATATACCCCCCTATGGGATAGGGTATAAACAAAATATTTGTGGAAAATCGTGTTTTAGAATTCATAAGCTTAAGGCTCATGGGCTCCCAGATGTTCTTCGATTTTGCTGGTGGATTGTTGTTAATCGAAAGGTTAGAGGATACCTTTTTTATACCCTATCCCATAGGGGGGTATATTAGTTTTGATACTTAGTTTGTAACATAAAGAAATAATTTTGCTACATATACCTCAAAGTATATGGATCGACTCAGAATCGCTAGCTGTGTCGAATTAGCCATGTCTGTCTGTCCGTCCGTCCGTCCGTCCGTCCGTCCGTCCGTCTGTCTGTTCGTCAGCGGTTTTTGGGCCTTAAATTTTGAGCTAGGATAATGAAATTTGGTATATAGGATCCTCGTCCGTGCCACCAGAACAAGTGTAAAAATTTTTGAAATCCGCCCACTGCCACGCCCCCTTTTTAGGAAAACTTATTTTTTGGCCAAACCGTAAGGAATTTCAAAAAAGTGTCTGAGTAGCATATTTAGACAATCCTAATATCTATATTTCGTTCATACAAAGTTTTTTGCCACGCCCACTTTTTGGGGGCGTTTTTAGTAAAAATCGCTTTTTGTCCAAGTTTTAAAACTTTCGAAAAAAATTTTAATGCAAATACTTCCGAAATGGTAATATAAACATTTTGTCCATAGATCATTTTCACCTACGCCCACATTTTGGGGGCGTTTTCTTACAAAAACCATTTGTATACCCCATCCCAAGGCATTAGCAATAGAAATACGTTGTTTTTTGTCGAACCACACAAGATTTTGAGAAACTATCTGAGCAATATATTGTGAGAATGTCATAAGGCCTATATTTTGAGGATATTAATTTAAAGGATGGGATGGGATAGGGTATTCAACGATCCGCATAGCGGATTGTACCCTCTCATATGTTTTTTAAATAAATTCTAAGCAGATAAATTTTTGTCGTTCAATGATCAAAATTTATTTTTCTGAAGTAATATTTCTCAATCCTCCCAAATTAAGCAAATTTTTTTAATGGTTCCTTTAACCAGCCTCTTTTAATTCCATCATGTTTGGTGTCCCAATGAAGTTGTTCAATGATAGCTTTAACTGGGCCCTAACAACGACCCTAAATGAAGTGAAGATGGCAATATCTTAATTTAAGCTCAACAGTTACAATTCGTCCATCTGTCACTAACATCACTAAAACATTTGATTCTCGTTAGAAATTCAATGAAGAATTATTCTTTTTAGCTGATGTTTCTCTGGGCTAAAGAGGGAATTTAGTAATAAAGGTCTCACTCGAAGTTTTAAACCGTCCTCGACAAACTTGAAGTGCACAATTGGAAACAGTTGAGTACTGTAAGCAGCCGTCGCCATGCAAGAAATACACAAAAAAATATTATTGTTGGAAAAAGCTAATTTTATTTTTTGGTGTTGAATGTTCAAAAATGGGTTCTGATCAAAATTCTCTATAAAAGTGAAAAAAACCCCATATATCTTTGGGTTTTATGCCTAGAAACATAAATTTTTTTGTTTTTCGTTAATATCATCATTGCACGTTTACGGTTCTAATTCTTTTCTTAGAACCTCGGAATCTTAAATGAACCTTCAGATTGGGTTCTTTTCGTCGTTGGTTAGGTAAGACATTTCATCGTCTGGTACCTGATGGTTTAATGTTCCTTTTCTACCTGCTATATGAGTAGCCGTTTAAAAAATGATTAGGGACAATCTTTTGTTCCTCGTTAAAACAGTAGTTTCTTGGAATTTTATTGCATATTGTCAAAGTTGTGAAGGCCTTAAATATCAATATAATTACTAATGGAGGTCCAGTTGGGTTGTGATACCCGGTCAATAGGTTTGTTGTGTCTAAATACCACATCAATCAAATTCCGGAAAGGTGAAATGTCTCTTTACTTACTTTAATTAAACGCTATCTGTTTCGAGATAGTGGAAATCGAACAGTGAGAACAATAAACTTGAACCTATCCCAAAAAATCCAGGTGTCCCAACCTTACCTATTTCGGGGATACAGAAACGTTCTGTTCTTTGTGGGAAATAAAACCAAACTAAACACAAAACGTAGGAAACACCGAGCATTGAATGCTTTTTATTGATGCTAAAACCAATGACGATCGGGGGACAAAAAAAAACGATCTTCGGATAACGAAAACTGAAGTCGTATAAATAGATTTAATAAGGTGAACGCTGCGTAGTTTAGAGCTCAGTTTAAAGTGTTTCGTAGTAGTGTTGACCGCGTTATTTTAAAGCTATAATTTGAATAAGAAGTGCGCGAATACAACCAGCCATATTTGAGTTTAATTTGTGCAATTGAATTGTTTAAAGTGGATAAATATACAACCATTTTTTTAATCAATAGAAACTCCGAAATTAATGTATATATAGGTGATTAACATACATCAAAGAAATGCGCTTTCTCCTTAGTAGCCCAGCTTCACCGAACATTTTGTGTTGGGTCAAATCGAATGCTTTCTGCGTCTTTACCACCAGTTTTTTATGTCGTAAAGCATAACACACTTTTGTCAATATTAACCTACCTGGCAGATTAGTGATCACACCCAAGTAGACAATTAAATACTTAGACAAACATTCCTCAGTGAAGTTAAGTAACCACGACAACACCATTCACAAATTGGCGTACACATAGTGCATCCGATTTTGAGGAGGCGAAGTGGTCTCAGCCATACCCTCATTAGCTCCCCTACCGTCATGGAAAAGATTAGTGTGCTTGAGAGAAAGAAAGAAGCCATACGTGTTTTCATCGAATGCCATTAACGGCTCGTACTATCGGATAAAGAATCTTAATGGATAAGCGGATTACATGTCAATAGATTAAGCGGCAGATATTTGTATCAGAGTGTGATATTGTTCCATGACTTTGGAATTTCAAAAAGATGTCGATACACTGAATTCTTCAAAACTCAAAATTTTTGGCGCAACAGGCTCGTTAGTAACCAAGGTCTTTCTGTAACAACTATACATATGTCCTCGACAATTAATTCTGTGTTTGTAATGATCATCACTAGCTGAACTTATCCGGTTAAATTTAGATGTTTCAAGCCCAACACGTTTATTGCCCAAATTGATGTATTCCAAGGAATTCATTAGGCTAAGGTCACGTACTGAGCAACAAGCTAGCTGCCTACAGTTGTGCACTCCAAGTTGGTTGAGGTCGTTTTCAACGTGTGCGCTCTACCTGAGGCGAGTCTTCCTCTTCCTTGGTGTCCATTCGTTCTATATGTCGTAGCCGTCTTAGTCGTCATTGCGGAGTTTTTTGTTTCAAAAGGAGTATAGCGCTGTACAGCTTATATAGTTCTACCAACGCAAACGGGACCGATGATTTTTCGAAGATTTTTTCTCTGAAAACCATCAAGGATTTCTTCATTCGCTTTTGACGCGATCCATGATATAAATTTAAAAAAAATTTAAATTTTATACCATGAGATCTAGATCTATGTAACCATTTGATCTCTGTGGGGGACCACCAGACTCAATTCGTTTATTCGTATCTGTACGTGTGATATTGGGCAGCTTGAGCAGTGGATATTCCAATGGCAGCTGTTCTACGGTGGTAACATCCAATTCGGCTGACATAATGCGCTTCTTTTGCAAAACCTTCTCGATTAGTGCCACGAGCGGTGTTAATGAAAATGGCTTTCGTTTCATTTTGGCTTACCCTGGCTGTGTCAGGAGTCAAAGTGCAGCTAGTAAAAATGTAATCGGCTTCCCTTCAGCAAATCGTCAAAAGAAAGTTTTCGAAAACCAAGTTCTTCGTCCTTTTTCGAACCGCTTACTTCCAAGTAAGCGAGTCGACATAAAGAGAATCAGCCTCCAATACATCCTTTTTTATGCCATTTTAGACTTCCTTGTTTGACTCAAACAGTCGACGACTACTCGCCGAGAGCAAGGCCACTGTAAGCCCCACAGTAGCGTCTGTGAGAACGTCGAGTGTATAACTGAGACGAACTTCTAGCTTCTGACACTCGGATACATTAATTTGATCGAACCAAATGGAAATGAGACAAATTTTCTTCAAATCAGTACCAATCATACCAATTCAGTACTTATTTGTACATTGTATCTAAAAGGTATTGTGAAAGACGTTCTTACAGGCGTTAATCTTTAGCAGTTCATTCTGTAGTACTGGGATGGTATCGCCCTTAATTGAAAACTCATTTGTTTCTTAAGATGGGTCTGGACATCTGCAAACAAATGAGTTTCTTAATTTTGACTAAGTGCTGCATGTGTGTGCGGAAGGAAAGTGAAGAACTTGTTACTTTGGAAATTATTAGGATTTATAAAAATGTATTGAAATGAGTTTAATAATCCTTTTGTCACTTCTTTGCTATACAATTGTCTCATTCGCGTCATTTGAATGTATGACTGTAAATCTATTGTATGTAGGTAAATTGATTCTAGGGATGATCTACACAATTTAAGAATTTACTTTCATAGGGGTGTCAAATTAAACTATTGCCTTTCGTCCGACTATGAACACAATATTATATATTAAAGCCCTCGAACTGCTAAGGCGATCCTATATAAGACCCTGAGCGGATAAAGAAATCTTGAGCGAAAAATTCTTCGAAAAATCGTCGTCCCCGCTTACGTTAGCGAGCTATAAGAAGAACAACCAAGAACTTAACCTGAATAGTGACATAGCGACATAGACCTTCGCATTTGACTTTAAAGATGGCTTTTTAAAAGGTGGGTTAAATTTTAACGACCAATGTTGATTTCGAAAAAAGGAAATTCCTGCCATTTATTTTTATTATGATAATATTGGTATGGTTCAATTATGTATGGAACAAAATATCGGCCATATGGCAGCCGCGACATCGGCGGCCACACCTCCATCCGATAATCCATATTTTCGATGACGCTGAGGCATAATTGAGGTTCTATGACGTTAATGTGACGAATTATCTCATCCTTTCGCTCTTGAATTGTTGCTGGCTTATCGACGTAGACATTTTCTTTCAAATAACCCCATAGAAAGAAGTCCAACGGTCAAATCACATGATCTTGGCGGCCAATTGACATCGCCACCACGTGAGATAACACGGGCATTGAATTTGTCGCGCAAAAGAGATATTGATTCGTAAGCTGTGTGGCAAGTGGCACCGTCCTATTGGAACCACATATCGTCCACATCCATATCTTCCAATTCGAGCCATAAAAAGTTCGTTATCATCTCACGATAGCGAACACCATTCACAGTAACTGCCTGACAGGCCTCATTTTGAAAATACGGCCCGATGATGCCGCCAGCCCATAAACCGCACCAAACAGTCACTCTTTATGGGTGCATAGGTTTTTCGACAATCACTCTTGGATTATCATTCGCCCAAATGCGGCAATTCTGCTTATTGACGAATCCACTGAGGCGAAAATGTGCCTCATCACTGAAGATGATTTTGATTTCTTGCCACCATTCTGACCATTGACGACGCTTGAAATGGCCAAGAGGCTTTAGTTCTTGAGTCAATTGCACCTTGTTATCGTGTAAATGTCTTTTTGCGTAATGTTCATCAACGACGAGCGTGAGAGGTGCAATTGTTGTACACCACAACAAGTTGAGGTGGAGGCTCTTCAGCCACACTATCGCAAACAGCAGCAATTTTTTCTGCGGAACGAGCTGTACGAGCATGCACTGGTGTTTTCACATCTCATACAGACCCGGTTTGCTCAAATTTTTGCACAATTTTTCCGATTGTACGCACATTTGGACGATTAAATTGACCGAAAAAATCAGGAAGTGCTCAATATACATTTTGATTTGAACGCCCATTTTAATAACAAGCCTGAATAGGTTAGGTTTACGGGTTGGTGGAGTAGAGGATTCTCTATTCCGCCACACTTAGGTCCATGTGGACCCATTGTGATACCCTTGGTGGGATTACGTCCTTCCTTATCGTTACTACGGGTTACTCCACTCAATCCAGCCATCCTGATTTTCGTAGGAACCTGTAAAGATAGGGTTATGGAATATCGGAAAGCTCTTGGATGTCTTGGAAGTAGTAGCTTCCAAGTGCTCTGTTCCTCAGGTGACAGAGACTCGGGCAGTGACAGAGGAAATGAGGTGTATCCTCGTATGTTTCCTCATCGCTGCAGCCTCTACAGATATCGTCATACTTGAGATTTAATTTCATTGTATGGGTTCTGAGAAAGTTGTGACCAGTGAGAGCCCCTACCAGTTTTTTTGGTCCGGTTTCCATTGTATTCTGGCCAGAGCTTCCGAGATATTTCGCAGGTAGTCAGTGACTTCCACCTGGTATTGGCTTTCATTCGGGTTTTGTATTCCACTCTTTCTCTGAGGTTACAGAGTGGTGGTTCGACCGTTTGTAGTGCCTGGTCATGATCTGTAGCAGATCCATTTCTTGCCAGTTCGTCGGCCATCTCGTTGCCGTCTACGTCCCTGTGACCAGGAACCCAGCAGAGATCAGCATTATGCTGTGAACAGAGAACCTTGAGCTCTTCGCGACAGCGGCGAACTAGCTTTGATTTAATTTCGATAGCAGATACTGCTTCTATTGCCGCTTGGCTGTCAATGAATATGGTGATATCACTGTGTGGTATTTCCGTTATTGACACCAAATGAGCCGCTTCAGCGATTGCTAGCACCTCAGCATGGAACACACTACTATGATCAGGAAGCCTGATGGATTTGTGTATTACTAATTCCTCTGAGAATATGCCAGCACCTGTTCCACAGTCCATCTTTGATCCAACTGTGAAGATGAATATCGATTTCCTTTTTGTGGGTTCATTCTTGTCCCATTCGTCTCTGCTCGGAAACGAGCACGTGAAGGGTCGATCGAAGTCTAGATAGGGAGATAGATAGTCAGAGTTTACTACGCTCCCTACGTATTTCTTTAGGACCTGCGCATGCCCAGCGAGGCTCGGGATCCAGCTGTTCGTTTGGCTGATCCTCGAGAAGCTTTTGGCAGCTGATTCCTGCATGTATAGATCTAAGGGCAGCAGATTCAGAATCACCTCCAATCCAGAGGTTGGGGTTGTTCTCATCGCTCTGGTTGTCCCTATACACGCTAGTCTTTGTATTTTTGTCATTTGCTTCAAGTTGGTTGCTCTGTCTGTGGCTTGCCACCAGACTATACTGCCACATGTGAGCATTGGTCGCACGATAGCCGTATACATCAACAGGATTATTTTGGGATTAGGTCCCCACTTTCTGCCGAATATTCGGTTACATGCGTAGAAAGCGTTTGTTGCTTTCTTAACTCTTTCATTGACATTAAGTTTCCAATTGAGCTTCCTGTCTAGAATTATTCCCAGATATTCGCACTTTCAGCAATTTTAAGGGGTATTCCTTCTTTAGTTGGTGGTTCGAAGTGTGGTATTGTTCCTCTAATTGTGAACAGCACAAGCTCGGTTTTTTTGGGGGTTGACCTTTACTTCTCGCCAAGCCCTTGGAATGTAGCCACATATTATACTGCTTTTAAACAGTCGTATGAGGACTGGTATGATCAGGGTTTTTGTCTTTTGGAGCATAATTGGAAATATTCCATCGCTTCCTGGGGATTTGAAGGGAGAGAATGTATCAATTGCCCAGTTTATTTTTCCTTCAGTTATGACTTCTTCTGGAGCTGTGAAGAGAGTCGTTGAAGGGTTAAGGGTCACCTGATTACTGTCTTGACTCTGGGTACATCCCGGAAAATGGGTTTTTAGTAGGAGGTTGAGTGTGTCCGTACAGGATTGTGTCCAGTTGCCATCACTATCTTTAAGATACGTTGGAGCAAGTTCAAAAGTGCAATCACGAGAGCTAAACGCACTGCCTGGCACACGTTCTGCAGTGACATAGAAAACACCACAGAATCAGCTAGACTCAGGAAAATTTTAAATATAGAATCTATAGAATCTATAGTGTGCCAGGCAGTGCGTTTAGCTCTCGTGATTGCACTTTTGAACTTGCGCTGGCTGGATTTATATAGATCCCAGTCCTGATTTCGAGGAGCTCTTTCGTCCACCATGGTTGAGATTTCTTTTCGTACGCATTGTTCAGAATCTTATTTAGGGTTTCTGTGGTTGCGTCGATTTCCTCTGGGGTACCTATCGTATTTTGTTGCAGTTTTTGTTTATTCTTCCTGACTTCGTTGAAGAATATTTCCCAGTTTGTTAATCTGGGGTTCCTGCATTTGCTTATTATTTCAACATTAGCTTCGATTAGGAATTCAATAATCCTGTGGTCTGAAAATGATGCTTCTTGGGAAACAGTCCATTCTCGTACAGTAAGACTTTGAAGCTTTGCTTGCGGAGTAGCGGCAGTGATTTGTGGCTTAGAAGTACGAGGACTTCCATACCACTTTCAGTGTGTTCTCCCGATTCAAGGACTTTCCACTCCCTGCTTTCCAGTTCTGGGTTTAGGAACTGCAGGTTGCGTTCTATCCTGTCCACGGGTATATAAGGTCCTTGTAGGTGTATACGACCTTTTGGTAGGGTGAGGTTGAGGATTTCTTTTCTGTCAACGACGCGCAGGTTAGCATTTGACCAAGGTGCGTCTGTGTTGACGATGAAATTCTTGAACCAACTCAAGGTGTGATCATTTTCACATTCAATTATCTTTAATCCTTTGAAGGTAGTAAGCTGTCCAAAAAGTGGAACCGTGCCGTCTGCCTTCAGGATAGCGTCATTGACGCCATTCAGGATTCTTACTTCCAACAGTTTCCATTGGTCTTTGATGAGTCTTCGCTTTGGATTTCTAAGGTCGACTCTCCTTGACCTTGTCAGAGAGTTTCATTTTTTTCGGTTCCCTACCTACTTTCGGGGAGACAGTGTCGTCATGCCGACCTCTTTTGGAGACTTCAGGAGCTCTCACATATGGAGCTCTTCCTTGGTCCGGTCAAACTCCCATCACCAGTTTGGTTCTGCTTCCTGTTTTTAAGGCTGCTGCGCCAAGCTGTCTCGGTTGATTTGACAATCTCCCGAGCTCTGTTTATCTGAACCATTTCCCTATCCGTTAAGGAGTTGGGTTCACGGTTCTTAAACCTACCTAGCAGTCGCCGCACATTCCTGCGTAATTTTAGTGGGTCCTCCACCCTGTTTGACTGCTCTACAGTGCTGTTCACCGGTTTTGTCTTCGTGACAGCAGCGACTTCGGTAAAGTCCGAACTTATACTGTCTTCCGACTTATTCAGCTTGTCAACAACTGTACACATACTGTTTAGAGTCGAGTCTGCTTCCTTTTTGGGATCCAATGCTACCGACCCGTGTTCAGATAGGCTAAGGCATACAAGAGATACTGGTGGTATCATGAGATCTTCCTCGCTCTCAACTTCGGGGAGAGCAATCTTTGGTGGGGCGTTAGCACAAGGCACGCGGTTCAAAGCTCGACTCTCCAGAAAGTTGCGGGCGTTCTGAAGCCTCCGTTTGTCATTGTCCTCTAGTAAGGGTTTTCTTTTCAACTTTTTTATCGTCATTTTACAGTTCAGGACTTTTTTCCTGATTGACGTCGTTGACGATATGGAAAATTTGGATGTGCTGGCGACGGATCGGTTGTCATCGTCCTCAAGAAATAGTTTCCCAAGGTTAATGTCTACCGTTCCTTCGCTTCCCGCAACCGAAACTGTCTTACTAGGCGTTGGCTTTTGGAGTAGAAGGTTTTCATCTTCCTCCGTCATGGTCGTGTCTTTAGAATCGCTTTTTTTAAAGTTCGTGGTGCCCGATTCATTAGCACCAGTCCCTGTTTTTGTTGTTTTTGTTGTTCAATTTTGGACCCACGAGTAAGGACATGTCATTCTGTATTCACCCCCTGTGCACAGAAAAGGGGAATTACTTGAAACTAGAGGTCCCCAGGTATCTAGAGTTCACCGTTAGAAGACACATAACGTCGTGCCATACATCCCATCGGCACGGTTGTTTGACATCGGGAATTACGGGTTTTTTCGAGTGTTTCCCCTCTAGATCCGTTATATTTCATCTACAGCAGTGGCACCTCGTACAGGATGTGGTTCTTCACCACGTATAACGGTCTTAGGAACCATGTTCCTCTGGTTTTCTTCCCGAAAACCTTCACCACCACAAGCCTGAATAACTTTAACGCGTTGCTCGATTGTGTATTTTTTTTAATTCATTTTTATTTTTACTTCAACTTAGAACTACCTTACAAGCTAGACAAAAATTAATGAAAAACTAGCCTACTTATCTACTAACTTAACTAACTTACTGGTCCTCTGCGGGCACCCTAAATTAAATAATAACAACTTAAAAACGAATACCTTTCGGCCTATAATCTAATTTAATAATTTTATTTTATTATATATATCTTTTTTCTTGACCAAGAAACATTTTTTTAAAAAAAATTGGTTACGTGTATTTTTTTTATTTTGATTCAAACTTACTTACTAATTAAAACTACTTTTGAACTAACTTAAACTACTTAGAAACTAACTAAAACTACCTAAAAATAACTTAAAAACTAGAACAGCCACAGCAAGCATTTTGTATTTTTTTTTTTGTGCCACCCCGACTGTTTTTCTGAACTCACCTTTAAACCTTAGAATTACGTAAGTCGGCCATTGTTCACTTTAAAAGTCAACTATCTAACGGGTGATTTTTTAGCTGGTTTGGTTTTGGCAACACTGGTTTTGACAGCTGACGTGTGTTTAGTACCTTGTGTCACTGTCAAACAGCTTCAGTTTGGTTTGCAATTTAACCATGGATCGTCTTACAAATGAACAACGCTTGCAAATTATTGAATTTTACTATCAAAATTCGTGCTCGGTTCGAAATGTTCATCGCGCGCTGCTTCCATTTTATGATCGGCATTCTCGACCTTCTGAGCAGTCTATTCGGAAGATTGTGACCAAATTTCGCACCAAATTTACTTTGTTGGACATTAAACCACCAACACGTTTACGTACTGTGCGTAGTGAAGAAAATATTGCGGCCGTATCAGCTAGTGTGACAGAAGACTGCGAAATGTCGATTCGGCGCCGTTCCCAGCAGTTAGGCCTTTGTTACAGCGATGAGGCTCATTTTTGGTTGAATGGGTACGTAAATAAGCAAAATTGCCGCATTTGGAGTGAAGATCAGCCAGAAGCATTGCAACAGCTACCAATGCATCCCGAAAAAGCCACTGTTTGGTGCGGTTTATGGGCCGGCGGCATTATTGGGCCATATTTCTTCAAAGATGATGCGAATCGCAGCGTTACTGTCAATGGTGAACGCTACCGAGCGATGATAACAAACTTTTTTTTTGCCCGAAATGGAAGTTCTTGACTTGCATGATATGTGGTTTCAACAAGACGGTGCCACATGCCACACAGCACGCGAAACAATGTCGCAATTGCGAGGCGAGTTTGGTGAACAGTTAATTTCACGTTTCGGGCCGGTCAATTGGCCGCCTAGATCGTGCGATTTGACACCATTAGATTATTTTTTGTGGGGGTATGTTAAGGCTAATGTCTATAGGGACAAGCCCGCTTCGATTGACGCACTGGAAGCCAACATCCATGCATTCATTCGTGAGATACCGGCCGATATGTGTGAAAGAGTATGCCAAAATTGGACTCAGCGGATGGGCTACCTGAGACGCAGCCGCGGTCAACATTTGCATGAAATTATCTTTAAACATTAAATTGCAAGGTTCAAACTATCGATTCAAATAAATATTTCATTCATTTTTTCGAATTTTTTGTGTTTTTTTTTTTAAAAAAGTTCTAAACCTCTTAAAAAATCACCCGTTATAACAAGTCTTGCAGCCACCACAACAGGTTCTCCTGTTGCAACCTACTCCGACGGTCCCAATCGGACACACTCCTGCTGAACCGCAGCCGCTCTCCTCCGCCCTGAGCGACTACGTCTCGGTCGTACAGGAGCAGCCTATCCACAGTTCGTCGTAAGACGTGGTAGATTAGCGGAACCGCCAATCTGTCCTGTATCAGTCCTCGACTATCCAAAAATAGGAAAGCTTCAGGCGGAATAAAGCCGCTTAAACGCGCACTTTCAAAATATTCATCATTGGGGTAGAAGGTTACATTGCCACTTTTCACAACAAACGTTCTACCAGTCAACATGTCATGAAGCATATATAGTAGTAGTTTACTTATGCCAAGTCTGGTCAGCTTTAGATAGAGGCCCTCTAACTATACGGTGTCGAAAACCTTCTCCAAATCAACCAGACATGCACCCGTGCAGTGTTTTTTGGCTTTGTTCTATTGTATATCAGAGACGAGTTTGGAGGCAGCATGAATACAGTCATGTCCGGCCTTGAAACCAAACTGGTTCTCTGGTATCATATTGTTGTCCTCAGACCACTTGAACAGAGAATCTTTTCGAATACCTTGCTGATACTCGGAAGGAGACTTATCGACCGGAAATTTGCCGGATTGGAGTTGTCCTTTCCCTTTTTCGGGAGAGGATGAACCACCGCCGTTTTCCAACGCACTGGATAATATGCATTGTTCAGCGCGTTGTTGAACAGCGTGGCGTAAATGTCCACAGCTTCAGGGGGTAAGTGTCGCAGTACAATGTTGGATATACCATCGACTTCCGCTGACTTCTTTTTCTTTATGGAATCGAAGATGGTCTGGAGTTGCACCTTCGAAATTAACAGGGGACCAGACCCACTTCGCTCGGCGACTATGGCGTTTGCCAAGTTTTCGTCATCGAACCGCGTGAAACCGCGGTAACCGCGGTTCTCAGATCGCCATTGCGTTATGTTATTTCTGAGGTAGAAGTGATGGAGCAGGGCATTGTTTTCCAGGACGCGGTTCGGGCGAATGCTATCATTCACCTTATACACTTCCTGAAAGCAGCCCCCACTGCCTCCACTTTCTCCTGAGGATCTTCAATAACATAGAAATCCTAATCCTAAAGATCTTATTAATTTGTGGAAACATACTCGGGTCGCTGGAATTTACGGCCCGATTTCTGTTATTCCAAAACAAATTAATGGACAACCGATAGTTCTCCTTGATCAATTGGTTGATGTTTTTGATTGACGCCTTCAGTGTTCTAATCTCCGGGTCACGTGGGTTTGTCAGTCGTCTGTACAAGGTTTTTAGTCTTGGCAGAAGTCCGCTTTTTTGTCTGTGCAGTGCGTCAATGGTTGCGTTTCTGTACGAAGACGTTATGTCACGTTCTTTGTATTTTGGAATCGTCCTGTTCATTGTCCTTTGAATCGATTCGTTCATTTGTTGTAAGTAGTCGCCGATTTCGTTGTTTGTCAGATTTTGGTTGTTTGGTGGTAGTATGTCCCTCGAACGTAGTTCTCTTGATGTAAGGCGTTGGTAAAGCGTGGCCAGCGCATCTTACCGTAGTTGTAAGAATGCACAGGCATTGTATAGATGGTAACCCCGAGGATTTTGTATTTGATTTCCCCAATCTTCGTGTTTGGCATTTAAATCTCCAGCCAAAAGATAAAAGTTCTCCACTGAGTTCAGTCTCAGAGATTCGAAAAGTTTTCCGAGCTTTGTTGTGAAAAGTGTAGGCTGAGGTGCTTCCGGTGCGTAGGCCGCTATCACATACAATCGCTTCCCTTGTTGGAGAGGAATGCATATGACGCAGGCTTCCAGCAACCGGAATCGGCGCACTTCACCACTATATATGACTTTATAACTAATGCCTTTTCGTATAAAGATAGCGACCCCGACTCCTTGAGTGGAGTTGGGCCGGTCTCTTCTTACGATATTGTAATTACTATTAGTCAATTTCTGGTTTAGCTTAGTTTCGCTAGCCATAAGCACATCGGGACTTTGGTCTTTTAACTATTGGAACAGATTAGCTCTACGTTCAATCCTAATCAGTGAATTTACATTCACAGCCAGGATCATTAAGGGTCTCTCTGACAGCGCGTCCATTACGATTTATTTTGCATTAAGCTCGGCAACAAGGAGTAGATATAGTCTACCCATAACGCCTGCTCCCGTAACTGGTTTTGAAGACCGGTTAGCTGGCCTTGAATGGCCCGCAACGCAGTCAACAAATCCGCATCTACTGCTGGAGCCTGAGGCACGGGGGCCTGTTGGGCTTCCTTGCTCGATTGTGTATCTTTCATATGAAATGCAGAAAAAACCCTGACGTTTAGGTATGGTTAGCAATTGTATGCTAAAACAGTTGTATAAATGGGGTATTGTGATCTTGTTAGGGATGTTCGAACTAACTTATTTGTTCTGTCTTCCGTTTGCCGAAAATCGCTGATGAATGCTATTTTGCTGATTGTTTGTTCGCTACAGACAACGGTTCTGACGAGTTCTGATGCAATCAATCAATATTGGCCTTTTTATAGAAAAACCCAATCACTTCATTTGTGAGTGTTTTACTCCCAATCACTTCATTTAGAGCAAGTACTTCGTTCGAACTTGTCTCATTCAATATCCAACAAATGGAAGAGCAAATTCGAGTTATTTTTATTTTGGTAGACATTTTTTTTGTTGTGTTGGGATTCGATCATAGAACACTGAAATTCAGAGCTCCATGCCTAATGTTCTGAGCTACGGAAGCGGCTCAATTGCCACGTACTAAAAATTGACTTGAATCGCTGAGCATACAAAATATTCGACTTAGACGATAATTCAATTATAACCTCTTCCTCCATTCCACGATGTATGAATTGTATAGCGTTATCATGAGTTATCATCACTTTGTGATATATTTAAAGTATTAAATTGTTAAAATTCAAAATAAGATATATAAACATAATATTTTACATTTTTAACTAACGGAAGCAAACATAGCAAATAAAAAAAATTGGGCTCAACCGGGATTTGAACCCGGGACCTCTCGCACCCAAAGCGAGAATCATACCCCTAGACCATTGAGCCGCTTACTGAAATTGTATCAGAATTGAATTGGTTAGCCCAGATGCATACTTTCTCTTCTTCTTTCTAAATTACCTCAAGGTCGTTTATTTTTTTGTATTCTATTTTGTATCTATTCGTTGCTTGAATAAATTGTTAATAAAAACATATGAGAAGGCTACATTCCGCTGTGCGGATCGTTGAATACCCTATCCCATCCCATCCTTAAATTAATATCCCCAAAATGTGGTCTTTATGGTCATAAAGTATTAAAAATGACGTTGTCATAACATATTGTTCCGAAGGTTTATCAAATTCTTTTATGGTTCGACAAAAAACAACGTTTTTATACCCTATCCCATAGGGAGGTATATTCGTTTTGATACTTAGTTTGTAACATAGAGAAATAATTTAGCTACATATACCTCAAAGTATATGGATCGACTCAGAATCGCTAGCTGAGTCGAATTAGCCATGTCTGTCTGTCCGTCCGTCCGTCCGTCCGTCCGTCTGTCTGTTCGTCACCGATTTTTGGGCCTTAAATTTTGAGCTAGGATAATGAAATTTGGTATATAGGTTCCTCGTCCGTGCCACCAGAACAAATGTAAACATTTTTGAAATCCGCCTACTGCCACGCCCCCTTTTTAGGAAAACGTATTTTTGGCCAAACCGTAAGCAATTTTAAAAAAGTTTCTGAGCAGCATATTTAGAGAATAAGAATATCTATATTTCGCAAGTGTAAAGTTTTTTGCCGGGCCCACTTTTTGGGGGCGTTTTTTTTATAAAAAACGTTTTCTGGTCAAATTTTAAAATTTTCGAAAAAAATCTTGATGCAGAATCATTAGTATTATTAATATTAACATTTCGTCGATAGACCATTTTAACCCACGCCCACTTTTTGGGGGCGTTTTTATATAAAAACCATTTTTATATACTACCCCATAACATATGCAGGAGAAAAACCTTGTCTTTTGTAGAACCGTAAAATTTGTTCTGACAATGTCATTTTAGTATTTTAAATTAAATATTTTAATTTAGAGTTTCAATTACAGAAAATTACCAGGTGTGCTAGCACGTAACTTGACACAATCGAGTTTTATCGAAACAATCGACGGTTGGCAGCACATATATTGGTTCAATCGACTATCCTCGATTGTACCGTCAGATTTGGCAGCACACAATCTTGAACATAACGCTCGATAGAAAATAGTTACCTACCGTCTTCAGGAATCAACAAAAAACAAAATTGAAATTATGACCATTTTTTTGAGTGGTCAGATTAAGCTAAAGGGATACTTAAAACTGCGCAAGAAGGAAACAATTATATAGTGCGCTGGATTGGAAGCAGCAATCTTTGAAATTTGTTGCCTGTGACACACTCGGCAATACATTAGTACCGACATTACTTTCGTAACCACTCGCTAGGAGATTCAGTGTTGTACAAAGCTGTAATACTGGTGGAACTGATGTCCTTCTTATGTTTCTTGGAAAACTTTATGAGTTTAGTATCATCAGGAATCATTCTTTGATGACCCTAAACTGCTGCACAAAGCTAAGAAAAAAACATATGGAAGGCTACAATCCGCTGTGCGGATCGTTGAATACCCTATCCCATTCTATCTGTAAAACTTAAATCCCCAAAAAGTGGACATGGCTAAGCACACGATGTGGATAAAATAAAGAAAATGTCATGGTGACAACAAATTCATCAGACTGCTTATAAAAAACTTTAACGGTTCTACAAAAGACAAGGTTTTCTCCTGCATATGTTATGGGGTAGTGTATAAAAATGGTTTTTATATAAAAACGCCCCCAAAAAGTGGGCGTGGGTTAAAATGGTCTATGGACGAAATGTTCATATTTATATTACCAATGATTCTGCATCAAAATTTTTTTCGAAAATTTTAAAATTTGACCGAAAAACGTTTTTTATTAAAAACGCCCCCAAAAAGAGGGCGTGGCAAAAAACTTTATATGAACGAAATACAGATATTCAGATTGTCTAAATATGTTGTTCAGAAAGTTTTTCAAAATTCCTTATGGTTTCGCCAAAAAATACGTTTTTCTAAAAAGGGGGCGTGGCAGTGGGCGGATTTCTAAAATTTTTACACTTGTTCTGCTGGGAGCAACAAAGAGCACGTGTACCAAATTTCATCCTTCTAGCTCAAAATTTAAGGCCCAAAAACTGGTGACGTACGGACGGACGGACGGACGGACGGACGGACGGACGGACGGACGGACGGACGGACGGACAGACATGGCTAAATCGACTCAGCTATCGATTCTGAGTCGATCCATATACTTTGAGGTATATGTAGCTAAATTATTTCTCTATGTTACAAACTATGTATCAAAACTAATATACCCCCCTATGGGATAGGGTATAAAAAAATTTTACAATTTGTGGATGTTATTATTTCTTGAACACTTACTTATTTTCACAAAATTCTAGTGGGCTGCTTTTATCTCTGAAACACATCCTTTGAATTTTAGTATTAGGTCCTTCTTCTTCCTCACCTTCCGACTCAAAAAATATCATTTTTTATTTGAACTTGGAAAATGATTTACGAATTTAAAATTAAAACATATGGAAGGCTACAATCCGCTGTGCGGATCGTTGAATACCCTATCCCATTCTATCTGTAAAACTTAAATCCCCAAAAAGTGGACATGGCTAAGCACACGATGTGGATAAAATAAAGAAAATGTCATGGTGACAACAAATTCATCAGACTGCTTATAAAAAACTTTAACGGTTCTACAAAAGACAAGGTTTTCTCCTGCATATGTTATGGGGTAGTGTATAAAAATGGTTTTTATATAAAAACGCCCCCAAAAAGTGGGCGTGGGTTAAAATGGTCTATGGACGAAATGTTCATATTTATATTACCAATGATTCTGCATCAAAATTTTTTTCGAAAATTTTAAAATTTGACCGAAAAACGTTTTTTATTAAAAACGCCCCCAAAAAGAGGGCGTGGCAAAAAACTTTATATGAACGAAATACAGATATTCAGATTGTCTAAATATGTTGTTCAGAAAGTTTTTCAAAATTCCTTATGGTTTCGCCAAAAAATACGTTTTTCTAAAAAGGGGGCGTGGCAGTGGGCGGATTTCTAAAATTTTTACACTTGTTCTGCTGGGAGCAACAAAGAGCACGTGTACCAAATTTCATCCTTCTAGCTCAAAATTTAAGGCCCAAAAACTGGTGACGTACGGACGGACGGACGGACGGACGGACGGACGGACAGACATGGCTAAATCGACTCAGCTATCGATTCTGAGTCGATCCATATACTTTGAGGTATATGTAGCTAAATTATTTCTCTATGTTACAAACTATGTATCAAAACTAATATACCCCCCTATGGGATAGGGTATAAAAATACTCATTTGACACTTCACATTATAGTTCACAATGACATTTTTAAGTACAAATCACAATGAAACTCGTTCAAGTTACGTGCTTCTGCTTCTATGTAACTAAATTTGGCAGCACTTTTATTTCATAAATAATCAAAGTGTGTCTATGTGGTATGTTTTATAAAAACAAACCATACCGCAACTTTCCTTACAACTTAAAATTGTTTATTCACTTACACCTACAAATAGGCAACGTTATTTTAAGTAAAAGTAGGCTAATAAAACATACTCTTTGAAGCTTGGCACTTTACGTCCGCATCGTAGATGTTGATGTTGGAACGATTACAAATTCTAAGGAAACACACTCATTTTTTGTGCCAATAAAATAAACACAAAGATTGAAGAATAGGTAGCTCGAACCAAAACACTTGGTCACCAATCGTTTACGCTTAGAGAAGATACAAGAGAACATAAAAGGTACGAAATGGATTTAATGTGTAGAGGTTTTTGCCTGAAATTTGCAATGTATAACCCAACTTTATTATACCCAATCCCATAGGGGTATATTAGTTTTGATACATAGTTTGTAATGTTGATACTTACCATAATGTCAACAGTTTTTTTAGCCTTGAATTTTGAGCTAGAATAATTAAATTTGGTACGTATACTCCTTGTTGCTCTCAGCATTTTTAAAATTCGCGTACTGCACTTTAAAAAAAGTTGTTGAAACGTTGTTTTACAAACCGTAAGAAATTTTGAAAAAAGTGAAAAAGTGAAAAGTGAATGAACAGCATATTTATATAATCGTAATGTCTATATTTCGTCTTTGCAAAGTTTTCTACCATATACACTTTTTGGGGCATTTTCAATAAAAAACGTTTTTTCGGTCACATTTTAAAATATTTCAAAATACGTTCGATGCAAAATTATTGGTAATTTCGTCCATAGATTATTTTAACCCACGCCCACTTTTTGAGGTCGTTTTCCTAAAAAATGATTTCTTAAGCCTATCTCATAGCATATACCATAGAAAAACCGTGGATTTTTGTCGAAACATAAAGGATCTGAACAAAATCTGGTGACAATGACATATTATATATTTCATCCCCATTCGGTTTTTAGTCACGCCCATATGTTGGGAACATTTATTTTAAGGATGGGATGGGATAGGATATTTGACGATTCGAATAGCGGATTGTTACCTTCTCATATAAGTTGTTTTTTATTGTGGTGTAGGGTAAACTTATGATTTAAAACTAGTGTTTATTTTTGTTGTTACCTTCTAGGTTCTAGGAATGAAATTTTTTCACCAGTTTTTATGGTTTTTGAAAAAGTTTTAGCTATATGATTTTATCAATGATGTTTTTACATCAGCGAGAAATTATTTTCTTATAACATACACTCAGAGAAAAAATGTAAACTTAAATGTAATGATAAATAATATTTTCTTTCACGTTGAAACATATTTGATTTGAATACACAATGTAATTTTAAAACAAGTCATCCTAGATTCAAAGTGAAACGTATTCACTTTCACATTGAAACCATTTTTTTTTTTATATATTCAAGCTACTCTCAACGTAGTTTTAAAGTGTAAAATGATAGTATTTGTAAAATATTAAGTTAAGAAATGAGATCCACGTGCATTCAAAGTGTTGCATAGTTAGTTTAACTTTGTTTAAATCACCATCAACTTCAAAACGTTGCGTGTTTATTTATGCCGAAATTTTTTGGTACAGACAAATAATGCTTACATGCATATTCTTCACACATCGTAGTTTCAAACTTGAATCAACGTTAATTTAAAGTGTTTCATATTAATTTTAAAGTGGCAACAATCTAGAAACAAAGTAGAACATGTTCGTCGTGCATTGATGCTACTCATTTCAATAATGATCAACGTAGATTCAAAGGGATACATACTTATTTGTATGCTAAGTGTCGCTACGGTGATGGTGAGCTTATTGTCGTTGTTATTCTTGTGTCTCCTTCGGTTGTGTAAAGATGAAAAAAAAAAAGTGTAGTCGACGAAAATGGAGAGCTCATAAATATTTTTGATTTGACTCAAAACTGGCTGGCCGAATTTAAATGTAAGTTTTATGTGATTAAATATAATGTATTAGAAAGGTTTTTACTTATTAAAAAAATAATTTCATTTTAGCCAATGACATAACGTTTTCGAGATTATTCTATTTAACAAATGAGGACATTACAAATACCATAGCTAGCATCGGCCAGAGAGCAGAATTTAGGACTAAGCTTTGTGCTGTGAATGTTGCAGATACTATCGAATATAAAGGTACTTTGTATATAAAGAATTGTTACTTGACTTATTATAAAAAAAACATTAATGGAATTATTTTAAACACATTTCTTTGCATTTCAAATTAATAATTTGTTTGTTTTTTGTTATCCAATTGAAGTAAAACCATTTAGTAAGCCTTTTCAAGCATTTAAAATTGGCTAGTATCGGCTGTGCCGGCACGACCCGCCAACAATTTTTCTTATATGGAGTACGTCATCTATATAGAATTCATAATCTTTGATAATGCGAAAATATATTTCAAAAATTATTTTATCTAAGCAAAAAAACTGATTGTATCTTTAGGTTAATAATGAATAATTTAAGAATTTTATGTTATTATGTCATTGAAAATAAAATTTATGAATTAAAAATTATTGTTGTTTTGATTTTTACACAAGAAAACAAAAATGTATGTACTAAAATTTTAAATTTTGCGAAAAATTTACTTTTAAAATACATACCTATATGAAGTAAAAACATTTCCGCTGTGCGGATCGTTGAATACCCTTTCCCATCCTATCTGTAAAACTAAAATCCCCAAAAAGGCAAAAAAATACGTTTTTCTAAAAAGGGGGCGTGGCAGTAGGCGGATTTCAAAAATTTTTACACTTGTTCTGCTGGGAGCAACAAAGAGCACGTGTACCAAATTTCATCCTTCTAGCTCAAAATTTAAGGCCCAAAAACTGGTGACGTACGGACGGACGGACGGACGGACGGACAGACATGGCTAAATCGACTCAGCTATCGATTCTGAGTCGATCCATATACTTTGAGGTATATGTAGCTAAAATATTTCTCTATGTTACAAACTATGTATCAAAACTAATATACCCCTATGGGATAGGGTATAAAAATAATTTAAGCCAATTTATTGGGTTGAAATATAGAAAATGGCATTATAGCTCAAATTTTTCAGACAGTTTATCGAAATCTTTAATGGTTCGACAAAAAAACAACGTTTTTCGCCTGCATATGCTATATGGGGTAGGACAAATGGTTTTTTTTAAGAAACATATGAGAAGGCTACAATCCACTGTGCGGATCGTTGAATACCCTATCCCATCCTATCTGTAAAACTAAAATCCCCAAAAAGTGGACATGGCTAAAAACATGATGTGGATAAAATAAAGAATATGACATGGTGACAACAAATTCTTCAGACTGCTTATAAAAAACTTTTACGGTTCTACAAAAGACAAGGTTTTCTCCTGCATATGTTATGGGGTAGGGTATAAAAATGGTTTTTATATAAAAACGCCCCCAAAAAGTGGGCGTGGGTTAAAATGGTCTATTGACGAAATGTTCATATTTATATTACTAATGATTCTGCATCAAAAGTTTTTTAGAAAATTTTAAAATTTGACCGAAAAACGTTTTTTATTAAAAACGCCCCCAAAAAGTGGGCGTGGCAAAAAACCTTATATGAACGAAATGCAGATATTCAGATTGTTCAAATATGTTGTTCAGAAAGTTTTTCAAAATTCCTTATGGTTTGGCCAAAAAATACGTTTTTCTAAAAAGGGGGCGTGGTAGTGGGCGGATTTCAAAAATGTTTACACTTGTTCTGCTGGGAGCAACAAAGAGCACGTGTACCAAATTTCATCCTTCTAGCTCAAAATTTAAGGCCCAAAAACTGGTGACGTACGGACGGACAGACATGGCTAAATCGACTCAGCTATCGATTCTGAGTCGATCCATATACTTTGAGGTATATGTAGCTAAATTATTTCTCTATGTTACAAACTATGTATCAAAACTAATATACCCCTATGGAATAGGGTATAATAAAAGTTGAAATATACAGCTTTTAAAGTTAAAAGCAATTGATTCTATAACGAAGTATTGTTGTATCAAATAATAAACGTGATATTTTAAAAGTCGAAGGAGGTTATGTCTACGAAGAATCATGGTAAGATAAAAGTTAAAAAAATGATAATTCAAAATGGTTTCATTTCGAATCAATGCCTGAACGAAGTTAAATTAAAGCTTAAGCATAGTACTTTCAAAGCTGGATTTGTTTGAATACACAATGCACAGTCATTACTTCAAAATGTATTCGTAGTGTTTTTAAAGTCAAATACATTTGATTCTACGATGCGTCATTGTTAAATTAAAGTTATATCCAAAGTTGAATGTATTTTAATCTAAGATGCATTATGATTGAATCGAATTTTACGAAGTTTGTTTTTAAGATAAATGAATTTGATTTAAGCATGATCCCACATCAAATCAAGGTACATACGTGGTTAGATCAAATTAAAACGATATACTTTTTAGAATAGGGAAACCCTTTGAATTAATGTCATGCCACTTTGATTTTAAAATTTTCGTAGTCGAAGCTAAATCATTCCGAAAAATATTTAAATCGAAGTGGTTTTCTTTGATTTTACGTTGTTTTTTCTCTGAGTGTAAAGATTCTTCTAAAAGGGACTTCCGAATTTTGTTGATAGCGGCCATATTGTGAAGCTACATCTGAAAAATTGGCTGTCATTCATTCAGTCTGATTTGTCAAATCACCATGGACGAATAAAGTGTTCAATAACACATGCAAATGATTGTTTTATTAAAATGGGTGTTCTGTTCGGGCAACGTTCCGCGTGCTTTGTCCATTTTACGGTCGCCACGCCATAGTCGTCCTACTATTCACAGTGGCAGTGTGGTAGAAATTTGAGTTCAGGACACAAGACCTGCAGAAAACATTTCCGCTGTCCTTTAGAGTGTGTAGGAGAATTCGAATTGTTGAATTTGGGACTAAACCAATTCACATGATATCCAATAGTGTACAATGCATCCCGGAAAAGTCACGGTTTGGTTAGGATTTTGGTCTGGAGGCATCATTGGCCCATATTTGTTTGAGTTGGCCAGGTCATCACCGTCAACGGCGTGCGCTATAGATCAAACCAAAATCAAAAACGACATGTGGTTTCAGTAGAACGGCGCTACGTGGCATATATCTTACGCGATTTGAGGCAAGGTCATCTCACGTGGAGGTGATGTGTCGCAAATAAGCAACGAATCGCAGCGGCCAACAAAGTCAAATTCAGCCTGTTTTATGCACCAGAGTCATGGAAAATTGTGCATTTTGGATGCTCCACCATGAGAAGTCGCAGCCGCGGCAGACATTTAACCCATGTTATATTTCATATTTCAATGACATCGATAGGCCTTTCAAAAGAATAAACACACACTTTGTTTTATTTAAATTTAAAGGTACGAAGCGGTCAGCAGGTGTGAATTGAAGGCGCCAATTTCAAAGGGACGGACAGAGGATAATAAGGGCTCATACATAAATATCACGATTATATGATTTTTAAAAATTTCTGGAAATGGATAACGGAATAAGTTTTGAATAATCTGGAGGAGCCTTTAATAATTGTAATGGATAATTCATCATACCACAACAAATGGGAAGATAAGCAAATTGCTAAAAAGAAAAAAATGTCAAATAACGGGTCCGCCATCTAACGTTTTTTTTTTCAACTAGTGCTTATTTCGTATATGGTAACACTTAGCTCATGTCTGATTTGACAGATAATTAGTTAACGAATCTTTACGAAAATCGACAGATCCACGTAGTACCACAACAAATCTTCCTGGATTAAGTGTGCACGCGCATCGCGTACATCAACAAGTTGGTACTTCTCTTTACCATTACCGAGACAGAAATGCGTGCATCTGATAAAATCAGATGCAGAATATATCGCTGAGTCAAAAGCTGTTAAGGAAGATCCATCAGTGAAATGTCTGGTGATAAATGCAGTTGAATTCCGGCGCTGTATATGAACAATTTAAGTCCCATCAAGCTTGTAAAAAATCCGGAATTCTACCAACGAGTTTTACAGCTTGCTATAGACGACCGCCATTTTTCTCAAAAATCATTATTGGGTTATTTAAAACCATTGGTACCAAAACCTCGTAGAGTATAACTGTATGTTGCGCTATTTGGTGTGGCGCAGCGGCGTTATAGGACCATATTTCTTTGAGGATGTCATAGACAATGCAGTAACAGTTACTTGTGACCACTATCGGGACATATTGGAAAACTTTCTTGAATTAAACGAGTTAATCCTACAGAACATGTGGCTTCAACTAGATCGTGCTATATCACACACAGCTCGTGCTACGATGCATTACAAGATTTTTTCCCGACCAAATAATGTGAAACTGATGATACCGACTGAGCCCCACGATCCCCCCACAATCTAGATGGTTAAGGAAAACATTAGAAACGAAATTGCTTGAATTACACCAGAAGTCTGCTACATTGTTATGCAAAATGTCCCTTATAGGCCAAAATGTCCACGGCCAGAGGCGCCCACTTAACCGACATCATATTCCATATATGAATAAGTCCTTCTTCTAATTCTGCTAGTCACACAGTATAGACGATTTTTTTTCTTGGACACCTAAAACTAAAAGATCCAAACAATGATTATATCTTATGTAAACCACTGAAATGTTCACTCTTTTCTATTTGATGAAACCAAAACGGCAACTGATGAACTGCGAAACGCGTTAGTCTTGTAATTGAAGATGACAAGACAAAGTGTTTCCTATACCCACAAACAAAGTACTGTCAACGGACAACCTTGGGCAAAATGTCACTGTTAATAGCAACAATTTTGAGGCAGTTAAAGAGTTCATCTACCTCAAAGTCAACATCAACCCCACGAATGTGACCTTGGTGGAGACCAACTCTAGGAAACCGATTCTAATTGGGTTAGCGTAACAAACGTGATCTTAACTTAACACAAATGTTTGGTGTACCGGACCCTAATCCTACAATGTTATAGATATATTACACATCTTCAAATGGAAAATTATTCGTCGAGTTTGTGGTCCTTTATGAAGAGATGCATCAAGATGTGGATGTACTACAAAATATAAAGACACGACGACTACATTGGCTCGGTCACTCCAGTCAAGTGGATCTTCGAATCACCGTCTTCAGGTTTGAGAGGAAAAGAAAGACAGATCTTTCGGTTTAGGAAACAAGCGATCGCTGATGCCAGAGCGTAGAATGAAGGACTGAAATCAATGTGACTAGGATCAACTAAGGTTGAAGGCTGCCTTGTCTCAGGCAGAAACCATCCATCACAGGTTGGGAACCCGTTAAGTAGTGAAGTAAGCCAAAGACTGCCACAAGTCTTTAAATGTGATTGTGCAGCAGTACAATGTCACACTATATTGGGTTCCGAGACAATCGGACCCATGAGGAACTACATAGCTGATGAACTGGTATGACAAGGCTCTCAAGACTTGAATAGCAGACACCTTGACTAGGTCGATGCGGCTATTTGTTTTTTTAGATGGACACAGTACTACTGCAATACCCATGCTATTTTGAGTAGCACATGACAGAAACAGATAGTTTGTTCAAATGCACCTTCATTCCATAGGATTGACCAAGAGGAGGAAGAAATAGTGGGGCTTGCATATGTCCCAGCGGGACATACATACGCCTCAACAATCTCGCCGATATAAACGATTTGTAAGAAAATCAAATTGGTTTTCGAGAGAAACAGTAACCCTGCGACTTCCAGTGGCATCAGAATTAACCTTTTTATGATCTTAAATATTTTAGGCAAAATATCAAATCGGGCTCAACCGGGATTTGAACCCGGGACCTCTCGCACCCAAAGCGAGAATCATACCCCTAGACCATTGAGCCGCTTCAAATAATTTTATTCATTTTAAGCCACACTTAAAGACGTCGTTCCAGTAAGTCACTTAAGGGTAGGTGTCCCATGCAAAAATAGGTTGGAGTTTTGCGCTAAATTGTGTAGCGCTCACAATTTTCCGAATATTTAAATGAAATAAACGGTGATCGATTGGAAATATGTTAAGCAAAGTACTTGTTCAGAAAGTTTTTCAAAATTCCTTATGGTTTGGCCAAAAAATACGTTTTTCTAAAAAGGGGGCGTGGTAGTGGGCGGATTTCAAAAATGTTTACACTTGTTCTGCTGGGAGCAACAAAGAGCACGTGTACCAAATTTCATCCTTCTAGCTCAAAATTTAAGGCCCAAAAACTGGTGACGTACGGACGGACAGACATGGCTAAATCGACTCAGCTATCGATTCTGAGTCGATCCATATACTTTGAGGTATATGTAGCTAAATTATTTCTCTATGTTACAAACTATGTATCAAAACTAATATACCCCTATGGAATAGGGTATAATAAAAGTTGAAATATACAGCTTTTAAAGTTAAAAGCAATTGATTCTATAACGAAGTATTGTTGTATCAAATAATAAACGTGATATTTTAAAAGTCGAAGGAGGTTATGTCTACGAAGAATCATGGTAAGATAAAAGTTAAAAAAATGATAATTCAAAATGGTTTCATTTCGAATCAATGCCTGAACGAAGTTAAATTAAAGCTTAAGCATAGTACTTTCAAAGCTGGATTTGTTTGAATACACAATGCACAGTCATTACTTCAAAATGTATTCGTAGTGTTTTTAAAGTCAAATACATTTGATTCTACGATGCGTCATTGTTAAATTAAAGTTATATCCAAAGTTGAATGTATTTTAATCTAAGATGCATTATGATTGAATCGAATTTTACGAAGTTTGTTTTTAAGATAAATGAATTTGATTTAAGCATGATCCCACATCAAATCAAGGTACATACGTGGTTAGATCAAATTAAAACGATATACTTTTTAGAATAGGGAAACCCTTTGAATTAATGTCATGCCACTTTGATTTTAAAATTTTCGTAGTCGAAGCTAAATCATTCCGAAAAATATTTAAATCGAAGTGGTTTTCTTTGATTTTACGTTGTTTTTTCTCTGAGTGTAAAGATTCTTCTAAAAGGGACTTCCGAATTTTGTTGATAGCGGCCATATTGTGAAGCTACATCTGAAAAATTGGCTGTCATTCATTCAGTCTGATTTGTCAAATCACCATGGACGAATAAAGTGTTCAATAACACATGCAAATGATTGTTTTATTAAAATGGGTGTTCTGTTCGGGCAACGTTCCGCGTGCTTTGTCCATTTTACGGTCGCCACGCCATAGTCGTCCTACTATTCACAGTGGCAGTGTGGTAGAAATTTGAGTTCAGGACACAAGACCTGCAGAAAACATTTCCGCTGTCCTTTAGAGTGTGTAGGAGAATTCGAATTGTTGAATTTGGGACTAAACCAATTCACATGATATCCAATAGTGTACAATGCATCCCGGAAAAGTCACGGTTTGGTTAGGATTTTGGTCTGGAGGCATCATTGGCCCATATTTGTTTGAGTTGGCCAGGTCATCACCGTCAACGGCGTGCGCTATAGATCAAACCAAAATCAAAAACGACATGTGGTTTCAGTAGAACGGCGCTACGTGGCATATATCTTACGCGATTTGAGGCAAGGTCATCTCACGTGGAGGTGATGTGTCGCAAATAAGCAACGAATCGCAGCGGCCAACAAAGTCAAATTCAGCCTGTTTTATGCACCAGAGTCATGGAAAATTGTGCATTTTGGATGCTCCACCATGAGAAGTCGCAGCCGCGGCAGACATTTAACCCATGTTATATTTCATATTTCAATGACATCGATAGGCCTTTCAAAAGAATAAACACACACTTTGTTTTATTTAAATTTAAAGGTACGAAGCGGTCAGCAGGTGTGAATTGAAGGCGCCAATTTCAAAGGGACGGACAGAGGATAATAAGGGCTCATACATAAATATCACGATTATATGATTTTTAAAAATTTCTGGAAATGGATAACGGAATAAGTTTTGAATAATCTGGAGGAGCCTTTAATAATTGTAATGGATAATTCATCATACCACAACAAATGGGAAGATAAGCAAATTGCTAAAAAGAAAAAAATGTCAAATAACGGGTCCGCCATCTAACGTTTTTTTTTTCAACTAGTGCTTATTTCGTATATGGTAACACTTAGCTCATGTCTGATTTGACAGATAATTAGTTAACGAATCTTTACGAAAATCGACAGATCCACGTAGTACCACAACAAATCTTCCTGGATTAAGTGTGCACGCGCATCGCGTACATCAACAAGTTGGTACTTCTCTTTACCATTACCGAGACAGAAATGCGTGCATCTGATAAAATCAGATGCAGAATATATCGCTGAGTCAAAAGCTGTTAAGGAAGATCCATCAGTGAAATGTCTGGTGATAAATGCAGTTGAATTCCGGCGCTGTATATGAACAATTTAAGTCCCATCAAGCTTGTAAAAAATCCGGAATTCTACCAACGAGTTTTACAGCTTGCTATAGACGACCGCCATTTTTCTCAAAAATCATTATTGGGTTATTTAAAACCATTGGTACCAAAACCTCGTAGAGTATAACTGTATGTTGCGCTATTTGGTGTGGCGCAGCGGCGTTATAGGACCATATTTCTTTGAGGATGTCATAGACAATGCAGTAACAGTTACTTGTGACCACTATCGGGACATATTGGAAAACTTTCTTGAATTAAACGAGTTAATCCTACAGAACATGTGGCTTCAACTAGATCGTGCTATATCACACACAGCTCGTGCTACGATGCATTACAAGATTTTTTCCCGACCAAATAATGTGAAACTGATGATACCGACTGAGCCCCACGATCCCCCCACAATCTAGATGGTTAAGGAAAACATTAGAAACGAAATTGCTTGAATTACACCAGAAGTCTGCTACATTGTTATGCAAAATGTCCCTTATAGGCCAAAATGTCCACGGCCAGAGGCGCCCACTTAACCGACATCATATTCCATATATGAATAAGTCCTTCTTCTAATTCTGCTAGTCACACAGTATAGACGATTTTTTTTCTTGGACACCTAAAACTAAAAGATCCAAACAATGATTATATCTTATGTAAACCACTGAAATGTTCACTCTTTTCTATTTGATGAAACCAAAACGGCAACTGATGAACTGCGAAACGCGTTAGTCTTGTAATTGAAGATGACAAGACAAAGTGTTTCCTATACCCACAAACAAAGTACTGTCAACGGACAACCTTGGGCAAAATGTCACTGTTAATAGCAACAATTTTGAGGCAGTTAAAGAGTTCATCTACCTCAAAGTCAACATCAACCCCACGAATGTGACCTTGGTGGAGACCAACTCTAGGAAACCGATTCTAATTGGGTTAGCGTAACAAACGTGATCTTAACTTAACACAAATGTTTGGTGTACCGGACCCTAATCCTACAATGTTATAGATATATTACACATCTTCAAATGGAAAATTATTCGTCGAGTTTGTGGTCCTTTATGAAGAGATGCATCAAGATGTGGATGTACTACAAAATATAAAGACACGACGACTACATTGGCTCGGTCACTCCAGTCAAGTGGATCTTCGAATCACCGTCTTCAGGTTTGAGAGGAAAAGAAAGACAGATCTTTCGGTTTAGGAAACAAGCGATCGCTGATGCCAGAGCGTAGAATGAAGGACTGAAATCAATGTGACTAGGATCAACTAAGGTTGAAGGCTGCCTTGTCTCAGGCAGAAACCATCCATCACAGGTTGGGAACCCGTTAAGTAGTGAAGTAAGCCAAAGACTGCCACAAGTCTTTAAATGTGATTGTGCAGCAGTACAATGTCACACTATATTGGGTTCCGAGACAATCGGACCCATGAGGAACTACATAGCTGATGAACTGGTATGACAAGGCTCTCAAGACTTGAATAGCAGACACCTTGACTAGGTCGATGCGGCTATTTGTTTTTTTAGATGGACACAGTACTACTGCAATACCCATGCTATTTTGAGTAGCACATGACAGAAACAGATAGTTTGTTCAAATGCACCTTCATTCCATAGGATTGACCAAGAGGAGGAAGAAATAGTGGGGCTTGCATATGTCCCAGCGGGACATACATACGCCTCAACAATCTCGCCGATATAAACGATTTGTAAGAAAATCAAATTGGTTTTCGAGAGAAACAGTAACCCTGCGACTTCCAGTGGCATCAGAATTAACCTTTTTATGATCTTAAATATTTTAGGCAAAATATCAAATCGGGCTCAACCGGGATTTGAACCCGGGACCTCTCGCACCCAAAGCGAGAATCATACCCCTAGACCATTGAGCCGCTTCAAATAATTTTATTCATTTTAAGCCACACTTAAAGACGTCGTTCCAGTAAGTCACTTAAGGGTAGGTGTCCCATGCAAAAATAGGTTGGAGTTTTGCGCTAAATTGTGTAGCGCTCACAATTTTCCGAATATTTAAATGAAATAAACGGTGATCGATTGGAAATATGTTAAGCAAAGTACTTGTTTAGCATTTAAAAAACATTAAAATATCTTTGAGCCTCAAAACCGCCTGACATGTAGAAAAACCATACAAATAAGTTAGATGCTAATTGCGTTCCATTTTTATCTCTTTATATACATATTTTTTATTTTTTTTATATTTTTTTTCTACAGACAATAGATTTGCGCAGATAACACCGGTTGTTTTTTGTTGTGAATTTTAGTATTTATCCCGAAAAAAATGCACAAAACTATGAAAAATAAGGTAAATTTACAAAGTTTAACTAGATATAACTTCTAAAGTATAAAAGGTAACGAAGTCAAATTAGCTTTTTTACAAAGCTAATAGATATGTGCAGATACCGTTTTTTTTTTTTTTTTTTTTGTATTTTGTACAGTAATTTTTTGGTGACAAAATGGAAAAAAGGTGTTTTTTTTTTAAACGTTTTGGGTTTTTTGACTGGGAAATCGATAGTTATATTTCCTAATTTTTGGAAATAATTTTTTAACCAAGCGACAATATATAGGGCACAACGTACCGGTCTTAAAAACATGTTTTTTTTCTTCTAACATATTTAAATATGCAATTCAATATGACATTATTTGCAATGCCGCTGTGAAAAAAGGACAACCAAAATGATGAATTGAATTGTTTTGTATGCGTATGTTTGCACGTGACAGAAAGGGTTGAGTGGGAAGTAAGTCAAAGTGTATGTACTTGTGTGTATAATTTTGATAATTTTTGTGAATAGTAAAGTGTTGTTTACTGTGTTATTTTTTTGCGGCAAATTCATTTGTGACACAACTTAAAAAACAAATTTAATTGTTTATGTTATTTTTTATATTGTATATACATATGTATATTATATGTATATATATATAATGTCTGAACAACATTTTTACAGAATATCAATATCTATATTTCATACATATAAAGTTTTTTGACACGCCCACTTTTTGGGGGCGTTTTTAGTAAAAAAAACGTTTTTCGGTAGGTACATTTTTTAAAATAACGGGTCTGCCATTGGTGAAATACAGCTGCACATAATCGATAATGTGCTTTAAAATTGGACCGATCGTGTAGGCTACTGCATGGCCAGCCGAGGCAGCCATTTGAATGAAATTATTTTCCATTATTAACCGGAAGGATTGTACTTTTAAATAAAAAAAGAAATTTGAGAAAATATTCAGTAGTTTTTTTATAGCATTTTCAAAAAAAAAAAAAAGTTATTTGGCGGACCCCTTATTTGAAAAAAACTTTTGATGCAGGATTATTGGTTATGATTATATAAACATTTCATACCCTACCCCATAGCATATGAAGGAGAAAAACGTTGTTTTTTGTCGAACAACAAAAGATTCTGATAAACTGTTTGAACTATGTCATTTTCTATATTATATTTATTAAATTTATTTATTTTATTTACTAATTTAATTTTCCGAAACTTTACAATTTACATATTGATTGAAGGTATGTTGTAAAAAATCGTGTTTCGGAAGATCTTTCTTCAACGTCAACAACATTGACGAACGTTGAAATTGAAAGTGATCACGTAAAACATCAGGGTCAGGAATTTGAAATTCCTATGGAGGTGGACATTACAGTGAAGGACAACTGTAGTTTTGTTCCGGAGGGCAGGCGTATAATTGATTTAAATACATTTCTCAATAGTTTAAAAAACATTTCGCTGCACGGAAAAACGTTTTCGTTTTTTTTAAAATTCGACTCAAATAGTATTTGTTTGGTGAATTTGACACCTTGAACCTACAAAAATTAATTATAGCGGTTAAATTAACTTTCGTAAACTTCTTTTTTTATATAAGGTGCTTAGGTACCTTCATAACGAGCATTGATAGAAGATGGGGTGACAATTACCTAGATAAATATCTATCATTTTTTGTTATTTGATTTGAAAAATTTCATCCTACTATTGTTGCGACGAGAATCAGTAGCACTATTGTCTACCGTCCTATTATTTGAGTAATCGAATTTTCATCCAAACAAGTGTTTTCCTACATCTCATAAATTAAGAAAAAAGTTAACCTAGGTAAGGTTTACACATTTTTTTATAAGATATACAATGAAAACCTCAAAAACTGCTTTTACACCTCGCTGCGCGGCAGCCAGCAACAATTTTATCATTTTATCACCAAATCTGAAAGAAAATTACAACACAAAATATGTACACCAAACCAACCCTCAACTTGATTTTTTTCCTTCTCTTTCCATTTTTGTTTTCAAGTTATTTGCTTGGTGTCTGTATATTGCATATGTAGGTAGGTAGGTATATGTAATATTAGTCTGCGCTTGCTACTTTTTGTCTTTTCCTTCAGTTTTCGTTTGCGTTGAAGCAAAGAGCACATGAGTAAAATTAAAGAGAGCTTACCAACACATTCAAATGCATTTACATGAAATTTGAGTTGGTCGGTCTGGGACACCTACCCTTAATAATGCAACTAAGAGTGGTCAAACTTGAGCCATCTACTTTCACTTTCGATTTTAATAGTAGATGTATTATTTTTATGTGGGGATGTAGCTCAGATGGTAGAGCGCTCGCTTAGCATGTGAGAGGTACGGGGATCGATGCCCCGCATCTCCAAATTAGGTACTTCTTTTGTTGCCATTTGTTTAACCTTTCGATGTCAAGTTGCTGTCACGTTTGCCATTTTGTTTCCACAGAATGTATATCTCAAATTAATAGCCCATCCTTCGCTGAAATCCCATTGAAATTTAATTCGGTTTGTGGAAAATTCATGACTCGCATTATTATTACCAAATTATTAGCCTACCGAACGTAAATTATCCTTACAATGATGATGGCATAGCAAATACTTTGCATCGTCATCATTCACCTTCACTCTCAACCATTTTACCCCATAGATACATCGTATCTATGTCTAAGGAGTACAAAAAAAAAACTCCAAAATATAACGCAAGACGAAGCCAATTTTTATGTAAAGCAATTTATTTTTGAATTATTTTTATGGCACTTATCGTCTCGTTGAGTAAGCATAACAATGAAGCCAAGAATATGGATATACTTTGTGATGTGCTCCTGTTCTGGAAGGACACTTTTGTTCGTATTGGCCTCTGTAAATAATATCGGGATTAAAGGAGCAATGATGCTGTGCTATCGTTTGAAAAGGCAAAGGTATGTTGCAGTATTTCTGTTTTGTAGGACATCGAAGGACTGCATGAGATTTTTTTTCTAATTGCATTTTTCTATATATGACCAGTTTATTAAACAATTTTTCATATCCTCCACCCTAAAAAAAATACGAGTATCTTTATGCAAAAAAAAAACGCAGTTACTTCATGTTCATGTCCTAGACTAGAGTCCGAGAGTGTAAATCCGCAATCGGATACTGTGTCACTTTAGTTGGTTTTTTTGTTGCTGTATCCTCATGTTCACAGCGAAAATGAAGACTTACGCGGAGAAGCAAAAAATGACAGTTACCCAGTCCTAATTCAGTTTGAAAAAAAAATCTCATAAAAAATAACTTGCCTTGACAAGATACCCTGATAACGGGGATATCTTTTACATGCATGTGGCTTCATGGGAAAAATGAAATTAAAAAAATACTAAATCACCAAAAGTTTACTCGTTCACTCAGTTTAGATACTCTGCACTGACCAGCAGGATATGGCTATTGTCCACAAGAGGACATCTGTTGACATAAACCATAAGAGAAGCCTGCGGGCGTAACATGTAGCAAGGTACTCGTATGTGTATCTTCAATTGTTTTCCAGTAAGCGAAACTGATGGAAGGATAGAAAATGTTTTGTATGTGTATGCGTTTCTATGTGTTCTCTGCTAATTAGCATTTTATGTGAGATATTTGAAAAGCAAATATTTTTTGCTTAAAAATTGACAGATATGTCATTGAGTTGTTGAGCCATTGAAATACGATAATACGTAATGATTTTTTGGTTGCCAACTATATATGTAGTCTAGGGCTAATCTGTAATAAACCTAAACACAAACCAATGCTAGTTGTCATACATTTGCTAGAAAAACCAGCTGAACTCCTATGATGTGTAAAAGACTATGCTTTTGATCAAAATGTTCGGGAACATCCTGCACACGGCAAGTGCTTTTTGATTTCTATTTTGTTGTAAGCATTCTTTGTGGCCTCTAACTTTTCGTTGAGTGTTTCATTGAGTGATAAAAACCTACATTTTCTAGTTTTTTAGGTCTGTGTGCTATTTAGTAAACTAATATTATAGTCTCCTTGAATGGAACGATAATGGTATCGAGAATCGCAAGAAAAAGATTCAAAGAATATTCGATATTAACTTAATCGATATATGCCTCGTCTCAGAGACTCATTTAAAATTATCTACGGACTTTAAACTTCAAGGATATAAGCTATATCACACCCCACATCCTCATAATTATGCAAAATGAACAGCTCATATCCCACCAGATAAGAAAACTGGGCAAAAAGAAGTCAAGAAAAAGCAAATACTTTTTCCGAGTATCTTGAAGGCGTCTTCCAACCGTATGAAGATAGGGATTATCAGCAAATGGAAGAAACGTACGAAGAAGACGTACCAATTCGACCCGTTACATCTAAAGAACTTGCCAAAGAAATAAAAGAACACATAACTTTAAAAAGGCCCAGGGTTTGATCTAATAACGGGGGAAATTCTAAAACAATTCCAACAAAAAATTACTGAAACATCTAGCGCAAATCATAAATGCTGTATTTGGATTAAGCCTATCGAAGTAACCTCGTAAAGGCCAATATCGATACAACCAATGTTGTCCAAGTTATTCGAAAAGATGCTGGTAAAACGCCTGCAAAATATTGCAGAGAAATCGCTATCTACAGCATTTCTTGGAATATCACAAGCATTCGAAAAAGTATGTCACGAAGTATTGATCCATAAAGTCAAAGAGTCATATATTCTGCAACGTTTTCTCAGAATTAAAAAAGGACCAACTTATTAAACATTAAGAGAAATTAAGGCTGGTGTACCTCAAGGCAGTGTCCTAGGTTCAGTACTTAATTTCATTTTAACTAGTGATCACCAGAAAGTGATGAAATCACTCAAGCTACCTTTGCGTATGATACTGCTATACTTTCTGTAGGAGAAACTATCGAAAAAGCTAAAAAAAAACTTCAAAATGCAGTAAACAATATTTTCGAATGGACTAAAAATTGGCAGATCAGATTAAATGACCTACAGCCAGTCCATATAAATAAAAAAATGCATAATACATTTCAGCATACATAAACAACAATGAAGTGGAATATTCAAATACAGCCAAATATTTAGGAATGACTCTAGACGTCGAACTGCGCTTATAAATACTTTATCTTTCACAACCAGTTGGGCGTTAAGGCTTAAAGAAATATGGTGCGCATTATTAACAAATGTGTCAAACTGGGGACAATCGCTTAGCTCAGTAATGGTGTCTCTGTTTTTAATTAAAATAATTTGTAGCTACTCTATGATATCCTCGGAAGCTTGCAGCAATATCGGGACAGCATAGAAAGCGAGATGTAACCAGGGTTTAACGAAGAACGAACACATCGACTTGTTCCAGATTTTCAAACATGGATGTACCGACAGAACAGATAAAAAGTTCATAACGTAAAGAATGAAAAATAAATATTTGGAATTAACGGCCCATACAGGGCCTCAAACTTAGATTTTCTATTCATTTGTATGAGCAAAGTTATAAAGTTTTAAGTTTTAAGCAAAGTTTAAAGTTAGGAATGCTATACTTCTAAAGGAAGCGGAATATTTGTTGCGATGTTTTTGAAAAACAATTCGTCAGGGATTTTGGTCCAACATGCATTTCTTGTCCGTTTTCTGGTCGACCGTAGAAGCTCTGTCGACATCGACCAGATGATGCGGCACGCAATTGATCCATTCACGGACTTCTCAGAAGTACACATTGGTCCAAGTATTGAAAATGTTTCCTCAGCTTATACGTGTAGAATTATGTCTAAAATACGGTTACATCGTCCTGAATCAAAACAACAAAGTGGATTTTACTTCAAAATCATCATGAGTGACGAGGCCCATTTTCATGTCTGTGGATGCGTGATGAAATATTGCCGATCCAAAAAGAAGACCCTCTGCACTAAGCCAACTACCGAGGCACATCGCCTACAAGATCCAATCTGTGTAATATGTGAACCTCTGAAACCGGAAACAGGAAAGTCCACACCAGCTACACACTTAGCCAGATCACTCAAAAAACCCAAGAAGTTGAAACCGATACTCACCACCGATTTATCCATTTCAAAGCCCCATACGACAGCATTTATAGAGACGAACTATACAGAGCCATGTCTAGTTTTGGTATACCGCCCAAACTCGTCCGTCAGTGCATGATAACAATGGGAATTCTCGCTGCTTTATCAGGGTTGAAAACGACCTCACCGACATATTCGATACCAAAAAAGGATTTAGGCAAGGTGATACACTCTCATGTGACTTCTTTAATTTGATTCTTGAGAGGATTGTGCAAAATTCCCAAGCCAACATCAGAGGCACAATCTTCTAAAAATCGGTGCAACTACCAGCATACGCCGACGATATTGACATCATTGGTCGGACTCAAAGTAATATCATAGAAATATCATAGAAACGTTTGCTAGTATAGAGAAGGAAGCGACAAAAATGAGTTTAGCAGTAAATGAGGGTAAGACTTAGTATATGCTGTCAGCACGAAAGGACACACAACATCGACAAATTAAGATCATGGTCATTCAATTCCTGCTATACGACTCTCAGACTGGTCTTATCAAAAACGGATAAGGCAATCCTTGGTCATATTTATTTTCCCACGTGGGCCCACACCGGCTTCAGCTCTTGCTTGTAAATATAAAAGCAGTTGGTTTTCGATACTGAGGAATGTTTTCTGATTAGCCAGTACATTTCGCATTCTCTGTATTCGATTGCGTAAGTTCTTTAGTAAGTAAGCACACACAGTAACTTTTTCAGAGGGCCCACTTTGACCAGATAGAGAGTTTGTGTTAATAATATGGCTAATCTATTACAAATAATATGTAATGGCCTTTTCAATTCAGTGCTTTTAAGTAGTGAGTAAATAAAAATATCTAAAACATATCTGATATCGAATGTTAACTTCTAAATTTTGAAAATGATACAAATTAATGGATACAAATTCATAAGCACTTTAAAAACTCTCGAACGAAGTCCGCTAGTCATTTTTAAACTGGATGACTTAATTTTGTAAGAGTAAAGTTTTATGATTCGCACCGCGCAATAAGTAGCAGGAACCCGCCCTGAGGGATGACCACCCCAACAATGCTTTACAACAATAAGATTGCACACACAGCAGCTCCAGTGGTATGATTGTTTGGTTTTAATTCGAAGAAGATATAATGAAAATCATACACCGTTAATAAAACATAAATTACCACAAGAAAATAAAATAAACTCTTCATTATCCTCCTTCACAGAAGCAAATACACTCACACAACAGACAGAGGGTGCTAGTCCCACGAGTCCTTCAGGCTACACTTGGGTGCGGGAGAAAAATAAACGTTTGCTGATTCACAGTTCCATTAACATCAGCTCTTTCATCATCATCTGAGCTTGTGAGTGGGGTCTAGGTTTATACCCAAAGTGAAACAAACGATATCCGGAAGTGGTTTTATGCAGTGAATTTGATTTCTATCAGATACAAGGCAACAATAAAACGTTTGTGAATGTAAATTGAAATATTGAAAAAACAAATTCAAAAAATTAGTGGCGTGAATTTAATTTACTCACATTTTACACTTTATTACGGTATTATAATATTTTTACTAGATTTATCCAGCTAGATATGAGGGCGATACTTTACGGTGTCATTCACACTTGAGGGAGTTTTCCGTCTAATATAAGTGTTGTTGTATTTATCGAAAGGAATTCGGTTAGGGTGTATTGTATATTTCTTCATGATTCAATGTCGCTGACCATTCTCTCATTCCAAATCGTTTTCAAACATTTTTTGCAGATGATGAAATTAGAATTTTTTTCAAAGAAACGAGTTGTGGGTGCACGACTAGGTCGTAGTAACTGTCTCTTTTCAAGATCATATGATCCGAGAACTTGACGATTTCCAAATTATTGAAAATTTATTCTGGTTATTGATTTTAAAACTTAAAAGTTAAACATTATGAGGAACTATTACGGAATTTGAAGGAAATTGATGTCCATGTGAATTAACATAGGTATTAATTTTCATAAAATTTGACCAAATATTATGCGAGAAATGAACAATTTTTCTGACATGGTCCGAATACAAAAATCCGTTATATGGATTTCCTCGAAAAAAACTGGCTATGCAATTTTATTTAAACCACTAGTATGTATTTACATCTTGATATTCATAGTGTAGGTTTAGTTCAATCGAAATCCTCACCTTCTCTTAAAAACAAAAGAAAAGTTTGAAGCAAATCTGCTTTGGCGTTTAGGCTGGAGAAGCATTTACGGACAAATGGACTGAAGGACCGACTAGACGCAATCAATCAATACCTCGAGGTTGGAAATTGTTTAAAGTAATAATACCTTTCTCTATGTAAAAGAAAGTTTAAAAGGTAGGCCTAGACAATAATGTCAATAATATCCGTAACTTTGCAGCGAAATTATTGACGAATTAATTCGGACTGCAAGACGTTAACAACTCTCTTTCATAGCGAGTTGGATCTTGGATGTTAGATCAAATCCCAAGCATGAGAGAATTTAGTGATTTTCATAATTTGCTAAAAGTTACATAAATAATAACGAAATGTGATTTATTCCGGAATTTGAAGAAATCGGTGTCTATGTGATTTTCTGTTAATGACAAAAACTGAAAATTCTGTTAAGGAATAATTGAGCCAAAACTAATTACGTGGAATTGTTGCAAGTAGTAATAGTAGTATATAAATTAAATTCCATACAATTTGACAAAACAGTTTGCGATATATTGACTATATTTGTTTATATGGCCTATATCTAAAAATCCATTACATTGATTTTCTCTAAAAAACTGAGTATGCAGTTTTATTTTAACTAGTATGCTTTAAGTATGTAAAAAGTTATACATAATCGAAATAGCCGTTTTCGAGAAAATTTAGGTTATGTATAATTTTATAATGGCAGGTTCCGTTAATATATTGGCAAAAAGTAAAAACAAAACTGACCTATAATTATGATCAAAAAAAAAAACCTGGATACGAAGTTTGAAGAAAGTCCATCAAGCCGTTTAGGCTGGAGACACCACTACGGACAGAAGGACGGAATTCCAAAAAACACATTTTTGGGTTTCGCTATCATTGTGATGTTAGAATCGATCAAAATCTCGAGGTCAAAATTTTTCACGAAAACAATACCCGACTCCTTGTAGGAGAAAGTTAAAAACAAAGTAAAGGTCTATTAAACGTTACCCAATTTATGCGGTTAACTTTCGAGCTTTGGGATCTTGGCTTAATATACTGTGAACCGATATTGATAAGAATAGATCCAGTTCGACAACCTCTTTTGAAATATACAAAATCTTGCTGCTCTTTGGGGTATAAGCTGGATACTGCATTCTAGATAATATGGCGTATAGGCTAGAAGGTCTTCACAAACAATTTCTGGGGGAGCTGCAAAGTCGAAGAGGTAATGTAGTCTGTAGAGCATCCCGTTTATCCAGCATAGGACTACTGTACTGGACCTCAACCAAAATGTCTCTCCAATTAGCCCAGTACTTAGCTCGCTGCTTCCAGTTACACACTTCATGTTTGTTGAGGTCGATTTCTTCTTGTGAGCGCCACTTAAGGAGAGGTGTACCTCTTTTTTTTTAAATTCTGACCTGCCTAAGCAGTAATATACACATCGACCTTGTAACGGAATATATCCCTCGACCTCTACAATATATAACTTTACTAACCTATTATCAAACGTAAAGTAACTTGGAGAGGTAGAGTGGGATATATTAAATTGGTATTTGTGGACTGTTCAATACAATAATCGAAGTACGAATATCCTAGGTCGTGACGTAACGACTTACGCTCTCTTGAGCTGATGGAAAATACGACCATATTTTACCAAACCCTTTCGCTTTATTACTACCCTTGTGACTTGAGGCCACAGGACTCCTCAAGCCAGGCCGGGCAGCAAACGAAAGGGGTGTCCAGGCTTCTGTAGCTGAGGCATGCTAGCTTATGCTCATCCTAGCTCGTCGGTGGGGAGGTTCTTGCTACTTTCGCTCTGAACGGGGTTACGTTTTTACATGCCACAGAAGAGATGTTAATATCTGGTAATTTTATAAAAGAAGCGCGAAGAATTCATATCAGTACAACATAATTTCAATTTCTATCGATTTAATAATTCAGCTGAATTGAGAGCCAATATTGGAGAATGCTCTATAGTGTGTATGCCCACCCACATCGCAGTTACAAATGTATCTGCGACAGACCTTGGCTATCTCGCAACACGATTTTTAAGATATCCCCTAAACAGAAAACTAATTCTCCCTTATTTACACCTGAGTGTCATCCTTCCTCTTCGTCCACCCTTGACTATCTTCATACCCACCCCTAAGAAGATTTACCTAAATAGTTGCATACTAAAAGCGACTTCCCAAATTAGCATACGGTTGCACCGCTGTAAAAACATTACTGGACCAAGAAAATAGAACTAAATTAAAAAAAAACCGCAGAAATGCACAAAAGTTATAACTTAATTCATATTTATATTTGAACAAAATAATTTGGTCCTACCGCATTATAAAAAAAATATAATAAAAATATAAAATTAATTTTCTTGAATCATTTGTTTTCTCAAATCAAACTACCTAAAAATAAAAACATATGGAAGGCTACAATCCGCTGTGCGGATCGTTGAATACCCTATCCCATTCTATCTGTAAAACTTAAATCCCCAAAAAGTGGACATGGCTAAGCACACGATGTGGATAAAATAAAGAAAATGTCATGGTGACAACAAATTCATCAGACTGCTTATAAAAAACTTTAACGGTTCTACAAAAGACAAGGTTTTCTCCTGCATATGTTATGGGGTAGTGTATAAAAATGGTTTTTATATAAAAACGCCCCCAAAAAGTGGGCGTGGGTTAAAATGGTCTATGGACGAAATGTTCATATTTATATTACCAATGATTCTGCATCAAAATTTTTTTCGAAAATTTTAAAATTTGACCGAAAAACGTTTTTTATTAAAAACGCCCCCAAAAAGAGGGCGTGGCAAAAAACTTTATATGAACGAAATACAGATATTCAGATTGTCTAAATATGTTGTTCAGAAAGTTTTTCAAAATTCCTTATGGTTTCGCCAAAAAATACGTTTTTCTAAAAAGGGGGCGTGGCAGTGGGCGGATTTCTAAAATTTTTACACTTGTTCTGCTGGGAGCAACAAAGAGCACGTGTACCAAATTTCATCCTTCTAGCTCAAAATTTAAGGCCCAAAAACTGGTGACGTACGGACGGACGGACGGACGGACGGACGGACGGACGGACGGACAGACATGGCTAAATCGACTCAGCTATCGATTCTGAGTCGATCCATATACTTTGAGGTATATGTAGCTAAATTATTTCTCTATGTTACAAACTATGTATCAAAACTAATATACCCCCCTATGGGATAGGGTATAAACATATGAGAAGGCTACAATCCACTGTGCGGATCGTTGAATACCCTATCCCATCCTATCTGTAAAACTAAAATCCCCAAAAAGTGGACATGGCTAAAAACACGATGTGGATAAAATTAAGAATATGACATGGTGACAACAAATTCTTCAGACTGCTTATAAAAAACTTTTACGGTTCTACAAAAGACAAGGTTTTCTCCTGCATATGTTATGGGGTAGGGTATAAAAATGGTTTTTATATAAAAACGCCCCCAAAAAGTGGGCGTAAGTTAAAATGGTCTATTGACGAAATGTTCATATTTATATTACTAATGATTCTGCATCAAAATTTTTTTAGAAAATTTTAAAATTTGACCGAAAAACGTTTTTTTATTAAAAACGCCCTCAAAAAGTGGGCGTGGCAAAAAACTTTATATGAACGAAATACAGATATTCAGATTGTCTAAATATGTTGTTCAGAAAGTTTTTCAAAATTCCTTATGGTTTGGCCAAAAAATACGTTTTTCTAAAAAGGGGGCGTGGCAGAGGGCGGATTTCAAAAATTTTTACACTTGTTCTGCTGGGAGCAACAAAGAGCACGTGTACCAAATTTCATCTTTCTAGCTCAAAATTTAAGGCCTAAAAACTGGTGACGTACGGACGGACGGACGGACGGACAGACATGGCTAAATCGACTCAGCTATCGATTCTGAGTCGATCCATATACTTTGAGGTATATATAGCTAAATTATTTCTCTATGTTACAAACTATGTATCAAAACTAATATACCCCTATGGGATAGGGTATAAAAATGATGTCCAGGGGTGAAGGAAACTTGTGCACAATTTCTCTGCCCGGGGAAGTGTTGAACTGCTATCGTATTTTTGTTGAATGGTTGCTGCACGGGATTAAATTTTATTTTGCACTTTAGAAAGTTTGCGAACACAATACTTAACAATTCAAATAATAAAAAAAAATAAAAACATATGAGAGGCTACAATCCGCTATGCGGATCGTTGAATACCCTATCCCATCCTTTAAATTAATATCCTCAAAATATAGGCTTTATGGCGATGAAATACAGAAAATGACATTGTCACAATATATTGCTCAGACAGTTTCTCAAAATCTTTTGTGGTTCGACAAAAAACAACGTATTTCTATTGCTAATGCCTTGGGATGGGGTTTACAAATGGTTTTTGTAAGAAAACGCCCCAAAATTGTGGGCGTAGGAGAAAATGATCTATTGACAAAATGTTTATATTACCATTGCGGAAGTATTTGCATCAACATTTTTTTCGAAAGTTTTAAAATTTGGACAAAAAACGTTTTTTACTAAAAACGCCCCCAAAAAGTGGGCGTGGCAAAAAACTTTGTATATACGAAATATAGATATTAGGATTGTCTAAATATGCTACTCAGACACTTTTTTGAAATTCCTTACGGTTTGCCTTAAAACTACGTTTTTTCTAAAAGGGGGCGTGGCAGTGGGCGGATTATAAAAATTTTTACACTTGTTCTGGTGACTCGGCCAAGGATCCTATATACCAAATTTCATTATCCTAGCTCAAAATTTAAGGCCCAAAAATCGGTGACGAACAGACAGACGGACGGACGGACACACGGACGGACGGACGGACGGACGGACGGACGGACGGACGGACGGACGGACGGACGGACGGACGGACAGACAGACATGGCTAATTCGACTCAGCTAGCGATTCTGAGCCGATCCATATACTTTGAGGTATATGTAGCAAAATTATTTCTCTATGTTACAAACTAAGTATCAAAACTAATATACCCCCCTATGGGATAGGGTATAAAAATGAATTCCGAAAATGCGCAGTAGCTTTATATACCAGCGTCATGTCGCATACCGAGTTTGCGGTAGTCAGGCACCGTTTTTATACCCTATCCCATAGGGGGGTATATTAGTTTTGATACATAGTTTGTAACATAGAGAAATAATTTTGCTACTAATACCTCAAAGTATATGGATCGACTCAGAATCGCTAGCTGAGTCGAATTAGCCATGTCTGTCTGTCCGTCCGTCCGTCCGTCCGTCCGTCCGTCCGTCCGTCCGTCCGTCCGTCCGTGTGTCCGTCCGTCCGTCTGTCTGTTCGTCACCGATTTTTGGGCCTTAAATTTTGAGCTAGGATAATGAAATTTGGTATATAGGATCCTTGTGCGAGTCACCAGAACAAGTGTAAAAATTTTTGAAATCCGCCCACTGCCACGCCCCTTTTTTAGAAAAACTTATTTTTTGGCCAAACCGTAAGGAATTTCAAAAAAGTGTCTGAGCAGAATATTTAGACAATCCTAATATCTATATTTCGTTCATACAAAGTTTTTTGCCACGCCCACTTTTTGGGGGCGTTTTTAGTAAAAAACGCTTTTTGTCCAAATTTTAAAACTTTCGAAAAAATTTTTGATGCAAATACTTCCGCAATGGTAATATAAACATTTTGTCCATAGATCATTTTCACCTACGCCCACATTTTGGGGGCGTTTTTTTACAAAAACCATTTGTGTACCCCATCCCAAGGCATTAGCAATAGAAATACGTTGTTTTTTGTCGAACCACAAAAGATTTTGAGAAACTGTCTGAGCAATATATTGTGACAATGTCATTTTCTGTATTTCATCGCCATAAAGCCTATATTTTGAGGATATTAATTTAAAGGATGGGATGGGATAGGGTATTCAACGATCCGCATAGCGGATTGTAGCCTCTCATATGTTTTATACCCTATCCCATAGGGGGGTATATTAGTTTTGATACTTAGTTTGTAACATAGAGAAATAATTTTGCTACATATACCTCAAAGTATATGGATCGACTCAGAATCGCTAGCTGAGTCGAATTAGCCATGTCTGTCTGTCCGTCCGTCCGTCCGTCCGTCCGTCCGTCCGTCCGTCCGTCCGTCTGTCTGTTCGTCACCGATTTTTGGGCCTTAAATTTTGAGCTAGGATAATGAAATTTGGTATATAGGATCCTCGTCCATGCCACCAGAACAAGTGTAAAAAATTTTGAAATCCGCCCACTGCCACGCCCCCTTTTTAGAAAAACTCATTTTTTGGCCAAACCGTAAGGAATTTCAAAAAAGTGTCTGAGCAGGATATTTAGACAACCCTAATATCTATATTTCGTTCATACAAAGTTTTTTGCCACGCCCACTTTTTGGGGGCGTTTTTAGTAAAAAACGCTTTTTGTCCAAGTTTTAAAACTTTCGAAAAAAATTTTGATGCAAATACTTCCGCAATGGTAATATAAATATTTGGTCCATAGATCATTTTCACCTACGCCCACATTTTGGGGGCGTTTTCTTACAAAAAACCATTTGTATACCCAATCCCAAGGCATTAGCAGTAGAAATACGTTGTTTTTTTGGCGAACCACAAAAGATTTTGATAAACTGTCTGAGCAATATATTGTGACAATGTCATTTTCTGTATTTCATCGCCATAAGGCCTATATTTTGAGGATATTTATAATAACGATGTGATGGGATAGGGTATCCAACGATCCGCACAGCGGATTGTAGCCTCTCATATGTTTTTTTCGGCATTTACGCCTTCCAGACGTTTGTTCTCCTTCATCAATAGCAACTATATGTTATTATTATACCCTATCCCATAGGGGGGTATATTAGTTTTGATACATAGTTTGTAACATAGAGAAATAATTTAGCTACATATACCTCAAAGTATATGGATCGACTCAGAATCGATAGCTGAGTCGATTTAGCCATGTCTGTCCGTCCGTCCGTCCGTCCGTCCGTCCGTACGTCACCAGTTTTTGGGCCTTAAATTTTGAGCTAGAAGGATGAAATTTGGTACACGTGCTCTTTGTTGCTCCCAGCAGAACAAGTGTAAAAATTTTAGAAATCCGCCCACTGCCACGCCCCCTTTTTAGAAAAACGTATTTTTTGGCGAAACCATAAGGAATTTTGAAAAACTTTCTGAACAACATATTTAGACAATCTGAATATCTGTATTTCGTTCATATAAAGTTTTTTGCCACGCCCTCTTTTTGGGGGCGTTTTTAATAAAAAACGTTTTTCGGTCAAATTTTAAAATTTTCGAAAAAAATTTTGATGCAGAATCATTGGTAATATAAATATGAACATTTCGTCCATAGACCATTTTAACCCACGCCCACTTTTTGGGGGCGTTTTTATATAAAAACCATTTTTATACACTACCCCATAACATATGCAGGAGAAAACCTTGTCTTTTGTAGAACCGTTAAAGTTTTTTATAAGCAGTCTGATGAATTTGTTGTCACCATGACATTTTCTTTATTTTATCCACATCGTGTGCTTAGCCATGTCCACTTTTTGGGGATTTAAGTTTTACAGATAGAATGGGATAGGGTATTCAACGATCCGCACAGCGGATTGTAGCCTTCCATATGTTTTTTTTTTTTTCAATTATCCCACGTTCCCCACAACCTAAAAGATCTATTGTGCTTGCCGTCAGATATTTTTTTTAGGTTAGTAGCGCTTCTACTTTCCTAATGTAGCTGATAATACTTTCAGCCGAAGGTTTCCTCAGTTCTTCGGGACTTAAAACTTCCCTGAAGAAAGATTCCCTTCTCATACCGTAAAGGGCCGGGCATTCCTTATGATATGCTCGGCTGTTTCGTCTTCTTCTAGACATAGTCTGCACTCCGGTGAGTCGACTAGACGCATTTTGTTTAGGTGATAACGCAGACCAAGATGACCAGTTAGGTAGCCTACTAAGTTTTTGATATCGTGCCTGCGAAGATTTAGTATCTTATTGGCATCTGATTTGAAGGGCTGAATAGCTATTTTGGCCTGTCTTAGGCCTGGGATGTTTCCCCAGTATGAAACACATTTGTTTTGTTCCCAGTTTTTTATGACCGGATTTATGGCTGATTTGGGGATTGCACAGAAGGGTTCAGGTCCAATGAAGGGGGTTTTCGAACCTTTTCTGGCTAGTTCATCAGCTTTTTCGTTACCTTCAACTCCCTTATGTCCGGGGACCCACCAGGTCTGGTTTTGTTACTGTAACTGAGTGTTTGGAGGGAGTTGAAGCAGTGTAGTACTGATTTGGAGTCAATGATGTGTGAGCTAAGGGCTTTTATAGCTGCTTGACTGTCCGTGAATATATGGATGTTTGCGCCTTTAATACCTGAGTTGTGTATTAGGTTTGCGCATTCTTTTATGGCATGGAGCTCAGCTTGGAATACACTAGGGTTTTTTCCCATAGGTATTGAGATGTTTTTATTTGGTCCATGTATACCAGCTCCTACCCCTGAGTCCATTTTAGAACCATCAGTATACCATTTTAGGCCGTTTAGACAGTTTGGTGGGTTGTTGCTACACCATGCTTCTCTGGTTGTGATCTCCGTTGAGAATCTTTTGTCGAAGCATAATTTCTTTGGTAAGCGGTCTGTAACCGCACAGATCATGTCAAGTTCTGGAAGTTCGGATAGAAGTTCAATTAGTTTAAGATGTTCACTAATGTTTAATTCTTCCGCTTGTGTCAAACTTGCTGAGCTGCGAATTGCCACTTTTTATATATAAATGTGGAGGGGTGTTAGTCCTATTAAGGCTTCTATAGCCGCCGTGGGACAGGTACGCATAGCTCCGGTAATGCCCAGACAGGCAAGCCGTTGTACCTTGTTTAATTTATTTATAGTTGTTTTTTGGGTGACCTTGTTCCACCATACTATTGAAGCGAATGTTATAATGGGCCTGACCATGATCGTGTAGATCCAGTGTGTGGTCTTTGGAGAGATTCCCCAGGTTTTACCATACATGCTTCGGCAAGCCCAGAAAGCTTTGGTTGCTTTTTGAATTTTGTTGTTGATGTGGGAGTTCCAGCTTAGTTTTTTTATCGAGGATCACTGCAAGATATTTTACTTCGTTGGAATACTCAATGTTTGTACCATTAATTGAAATTTGGGTAAGATTTAATTTCCTCCTTTTTGTAAAAGGGACGATGATAGCCTTGCTGGGGTTTATAGAGAGACTTTCTTTATTACACCAGTATATGACTATCTTAAGGGTGTTTTGCAAACGTGTTGTAACTTCGTTTGGTTCTTTGCCCTTTATTATGATGACTAGGTCATCGGCGTATCCATTTATATTGAAACCTGCATTACTTAGATCTTGAAGTTGGTTATCGATAACCAGAGACCATAGTAGGGGTGAGAGTACTCCTCCCTTAGGGCAGCCTTTAACGGCTGTTGCTGATACTGAGGTCAGTGCATATGAAGCAGTTATTTTCCGACTTTCAAGCATCGCTTTGATCCATTTGATGGTGGGTTGATCTATTCTTCTATGAGTCAAAGCATTTGATATGGAGTCATACCCAGTGTTGTCAAAAGCACCCTCTATGTCTAGGAAGGCACACAAAGCTACTTCTTTGTTTTCGTATGCACTTTTTATTTGTGATGTTAAACTTAGAAGTGCTCCTTCCGTGGATTTACCTTTTTGGTAGGCGAATTGACATGGGTGCAGAGGAGTGCTTTCATTTAAGCACTCTCTAATGTGTACGTCAAGTATTCTTTCCATTGTTTTCAGGAAAAACGATGTTAAGCGGTACGATTTAGGTAGTTCTATTGGTTTGCCTGGTTTGGGGATAAATACCACGTTTACCTCCCTCCAGGTTTGTGGTATGTAGCCCCAATTGAAACTAAACCTAAATAAGGCAACCATAGTGGGTAGGAAAAAGTCCAAGCCCTTTTGTATAAGAGCAGGAAAGATTCCATCTGTCCCTGGTGCCTTGTATGGTTTAAATGAGTTGATCGCCCATTTGACCTTATCCGGAGTGAAAAGTGTTCCTCTACTGGATCCAACGTATGGCTGGGAATCGGAGACTCTGCGAGCAAGAGTAATGATGTCCATTTGCTCTATATTATATATCCTGCGGATATGTTAAAGACCCAATGCGGAGTTATTGGACTTATTTACTGCTTAACCCTCAATTAGTGCTAAACACATTTTTGCCGCCCTGTTTTTTATATTTACTAACAAACTGGGTATGACATCACGTTTACTCCGAACAACGATGTCAATATCGTCGATGTAAGTGCACCGATTTATGGAAGATTGTGCCTCTGGTGTTTGCTCGGGACATTTACACAATCATCTCAAGAATGAGATCAAAGAAGTTATATGACAGTCGCCGCCTTTCCTAAATCTTTTTTTTTCCTGATGGAGCGCGAGAATTCTCATTTGTCCTTCCACACAAGTGGATTTGCCAAAACTAGACATGGCTCTGTATAGTTCGTCTTTATAAATGCTTTCGTATACGGCCTTAAAATCGATGAATAGATGGTGGCTATCGATTTGGACTTCTTGGATTTTTTCGAGGATTTGACGAAGTTTGAAGATTTGATCAGTTGTGGACTTTCTACTCCTATATATTGGCCGATCAGGTTGTTGGTAAATTGTGGTTTTAGGCGTTTACGTATTACGACAAATAGGATATGGCTTACAAGATGTTAACAAGACTTTCCCCCTGCTGGGGTTTCATTCTTCTATCTTAATTGAAGCGCTTAGAAGATGAAGGGTCTAAGCGACATTTTCAAAAATGTTAGTATCAGCGTTAGCGTTTAAAGTTGTTTACCTGTAACTCTTTCGATAAAAACAATAAAAATTATATAGAGATATTTTGAAGTAAACAAAACTGAAGTGTTTTATAATGCTATTAACATTTTGTTATTGAAAAGACAGGATTTGAAAAAAAAACGGAAAATTTAAAAAAAACGTCACTTAGGCCCTTCATCTTCTAAGCACTTCAATTGTATTCGACCAAATTTTGCATATAAGCTGTTGTGTATTACTTACTAAATCATCTCCAATGGCTTCATATAGCTTGATAGAAAGGCTGTCATTTCCGATAAATGTATTTAATTTTCTCAGCGTCGATTGTGACTCATCTAAGGGTTTTCTTAGAGGATTCTGATTGGGCCTTGTATCCCTGGTGTGACGTTTGATAACTATGAACATCATTTTCGAACATCTTCGATCAGGCGATTTTATTTTATTTGTTCTGAAAAAATGGTGTTTTTCCTCCTTTTTTGGTTATAAGCTGAATAAAAGCTGTCGTCTCCACCTCCAGCCTTGTGTTCGGTCTTATTTTTTCAAACCATTATCTAGATTTCTAGATAGAATTCTTGTTGTTTTGTGTGTGAAACATAGCACATCAGTTGCTGCCGACTTTATGGCTTGTTGACATCGTCGCCATTGGCCCTCGACATAAGATGCTAATGGTATGGTGTTAAGCTAGAAGTTAAAAGATATTTGTGCGAATGTGCGAATGGCCTCAGGCCTTAAGTCTGTCGCTTCCTAATAGTCGCTGTTTCTGCTCACTATAACAGGGACTGTAGAAGATGTCACAGTTTTCCATCTTCCTTTTGCCGGCCCATCCCATAAGCAGTTTATGGCGTCTGCTAGTAGTTCGGATGGGTCTTTTCTGTAAATCGTTTTTAAAATCGAATGCAGGTATAGCTATACGTCGTTGTTCTTTTTCCTTTAGCATAATCATCAACAGTAAGCCCTTATTTTCAAATTAATTGGTTGGCATTGGTGGCCACCAGATTAGTGCCCCATAAGTTAGCATCGACTTCAGCTTAGTATCCAGGATAATTCATAAATAAAGTAGTGGATGTGAATAAAGTGTTCAACTTACAGATCTAAAGGTATCCATTAATATCGATCGGTAGAAGTTTTAGCATTTAAAAAGGTTCGAATTTTTTAGCATCAATTAAAATTCTGGCATTTGAATATAGGTCAATTACCTCCTAACAAATAATCCCCGATCTCACTTATCATTATCCCTATCCACAGAGATTTTTATTTCAACTTTGACTGGTTCATAAAATAAATAGAAGCACCGTTAAATTACACAAAAACACATAAAAAGCAATAAAAGTACGTATACGCCATCGAAATGTATGCGCAAACGAGAATAAAAATTCAATTCCCACATGCGACATGTAAGAAAGGATTTGAAAGTCCTTTGTCATCTCGTTTTCTTCTTCACCCACACGTCTACCGTATACATATACATCCAATCGAATGATGTGGGAATTGTTTTTATTCAAACATCGGGGACATTTATAGCGAACATAAAGTAACAAAATATTCCCTCGCAGATTTGCATAGAGCAATAAAAGCGTCCCCTCCCCCCACTTCCAAGTCCAATATCTAAGGGTAAAGCAAACATCCACCAGCAACTGGTCATAATTTTGTCGAATAAAATTGATAAATCATAACTTTTTATGATAATTTCCAATCGCTCGTAAAAAGCCAACAAGACAGCGCGCTGCACACCAATCGATTAACATAAATGAAATACAAGATGAGAATGTTGTCGCAAAACAGCATTTACATATCCTGTGGAAAGGGCGGAAAAAGAAACACAACCAACAACAGCAGCAGTTAAAAAGTTGGCATTTGAATCCTTTTTCGGTATAGCAACCGCAACATTGCATACCCTATTGATTGTGGTGTTACAAGGCAGAGATTTAATTACGACTTGTCGTCCATCAACGGGCACACAAAATGTCCTTCCGCAATTAAAAATTAAATAAAACTTTTTCCCCAAAAGTGATTTGCTGAGTTTTGAAAATCCTAGAACTTCATGATTTAGGTAGCATCCTGTGTTGCTTGCTTTTTCTTCATTTGAAGGAATTTTTCAATTTGGTTTGATTTATATACTTTTGGGGAGGTTGCTTTTTTTCTTCGCTCAGAGGTACGGGAACAATACTGAAATTGACCATTTTCCTGTCCGGAAAATTCCAATAAAATAAAAGCAAATTGAATGCGACAATGAGTTCGTTTGCGGGATTCTTGGGAGGAACTCGGGCGGTACTTACTTACAGTGACAGTCGGATAATAAGCACAATGGCAATGAATAGAAGCCGTCGAAACCGTTTGGATAAACCGTCTCTTCGCTGTCAAATCGGGGGAAGAGAATGATTTCGATTTGGGCTACAAAAGGACGAAAAAGAAACCGAAATGGAAACAGGACAGTTGAGTTTTTCTTTATTAAATTGAACACCCGTCTCCTCGGCTCTGTGGCGGACCACAAATGGTTGGAATATTTAAATCGACTGGGTTTATAAATATTCAAGTTTGTTAGGGGTTGCTGTCAATAAGGGATGGAAGATGTTATCGATTGTGGGGCTGGTTATTGTATGGGATTATTTTTGGCAGACAGGTTTATTTTTTATTTTTAATCTAAAGGATTCTTTAAAATGCGATAAAAATATAATTTTCTCCGAAACATATTTGAAGCAAATCATTTCTGAGTTAGCCTTACATAATGATCCCTGTTGCTGGTCTGATTTTAAATCAATTTTAAGCCACTTTACTGTTGCTTCCATCAACAGAAAGATTGCCTTATCTAACAAGAAATAAACTTCTTGGGTTGGTCATAAAATTAGCATAAGCGTGGTTTTTTATTCGACTCAATGGTATTCTTAGACGCCTACAGATGATGATGACCCTAATTACATGGCGTAAAGCTGCGATTATCTGGCGAGGATATTTCCTCCCTACAATCTTGTTATTTGCGAGGCAAAAATGTAAATACATGCTATGACACGATAACACTGTAGGCATTGTTCATTCGTTTTTATTTGAAGGATAAACGATGTTAAGGGCTTCATACAGAGAGCTTCTTTTAATGTTTGAACGAGTGGAGTGGCGACATAGTTTACTGATTGTTAAATGGATATAATTGAAGACATTCGTTTGTTTCCTCAAAGTTTGGCTTGCCACGGTAACTCTTCTGCGGCTGCAGTCCAGTGGTGACCTATGCCTGATGATATTTCATGGAGCCCTACACTTACCACTATAAAAAAATCTTAAAATTTAATGATTGCATGCCTATCAGCCCTAGCGAGGTATCCGTCGGAGCGGAAAATTCTCCAATTCTGTACGATTAGGAGGATTTTTGCTTCGAGGTATTCTTCCGAAAAGCTGTACCGAATATTTCTCCGACATTTTGTAATACATCCCGGCGAATTGTGTTGAAGTGTGTTCAGGTGGATTTTTCGTGCAATTTTTCGCAGCTAAGTGCAATTTTTTCCGGTTTCTTTCGACACAAATTCTTCGCGGAATTTATTTACGAATTGTTGTGAAGTGTGCAGTAATTTTTTCGATGACACATACCTCAAATGGAATTTGAGCCTCCGGCTAAGTATGTGTTGCAGAAAATTGTCCGCTCAGAAGGATACCTCGCTAGGGCTGTATGTTTCATTTCCTACAACCTTATCACATGGCAAATGTTATTATAAATATAAACGATTTGACGAGTTTTATCAAAAAATTTGGTCTAATCACAAGGCTAGAGATTTTGGTAGAAATTTGTAGCAAATTAAAAGTTTTAGGTGGTTCAAAGCATGATCTTAAAAAATCATCCGTAAACAAGAAACTTTCAAGAAAACTCAGCCGTTCTGATTCGACATAGCCCTAGAGGTGCAGACCTCGTGCAAGAAATACACAAATACATGGTTTTGGTTTCCAGATACAGCTAGCTTTTGTACCTAATGAGCTTGCTGCGACATTTATTTTAAATGATTCAGCCTTTGCAAATTACGCTCTCAAAGTGTTTTATAGTGTTTTGCTAACTTTATAGGTTTTTAACACAGTGCAGGTATGAGTATAGTGGTGGTGTCCGCAATAACTTTTGAGAGTTGCTCGTGTTCGTTTTATAGTTCGCACAATATTAAATGAATGTTGGTGTTATTTATAAGCGAGTACCCGGCGAACTTTTTTTTATATTTTTCTTTTAATTGAGATTTTATGGAATTTGGCGTACTTATTTAATTTATTACTTCTGAAATTAAAAACAAAAATTACTTATTTTAGTAAAATAAACATAGCAAAGTCCCCTTGATATCAAATTATTTAATTTCTTAATTCATTATTGGCTGTAATTTAATGCGAAACACACTTTCTGGGGTTCACGGTGCAACTTAACGAAAGGCAGACTGACTGACTGTACTGTACAAAGCCTATATGAAGCATGGGGTGGACTTTTTCCGACGGCAAATCAAACGTAAAAATGACAAAAATTAAATCTCTTACCTCTTCGACTTCTTTATCGCAAAAGGGTTAACTAAAAATATAACGGAAGTCGAAGAATGATCTATGATATATGCTCAGACCACTCAACAGTCACTCTGAAAATGGATGGAACTCTACCAAAAAACTGGGACGTTTTTAGAAAAGATTACAAAGAAAATGTTGCTAAAGACACCGCTCGAAATACAAGACGAAATTGGCAATCTCGTGGAAGCCATTCAGAGCGCAGCGTAAAAAAGCATTTCCTCCCGAAGACAGCAACACGCAACTACAAAGTCAAATACCAGCCTGAAATCGAAGACCTAATACGAGAAGAGAGGAGAGCGCGCAAGAGATGGCAACAATTCCGCACACCCCCTTATAAAACTTATCTGAACCATCTTTGCAACAAACTCAAGAATGAACTACAGGATTTAAGAAATCGCGAGACTTCTACATACCTCGAGGGCTTAACTGCCTATAAGATTTCAAACTATTAACAATGGAAAGCCTTGAATTCAACAAGGAAACCCAAAATGCACCCGCCACCAATAAGAAAATCTTACGGCGAATGGTCAAAAGGAGACAAAGAGAAAGCTGATTTAAATGCGGAGCATCTAGAAGATCCGTTAAAGGGTTCGATGGACAACCTTTAAACGAAGAAGCGAATGCTAATACGGAACCCGACAACTATAAAGTAAAAGCCGTATCGCGGTTTGAGCTTCGTATGACAGTAAGAAAGTTGAAAAATAACCAAGCTCCAGGATATGATTTAATCAATAACGGAATTCTGAAGGGGCTACCGTAAAATGCATTGGTTAAGTTGCTCCACATTGTAAATGCTTCTCTTGGACTTTTATATGTTCCAAGACAATGGAAAATCGCCGAGGTCATTATGGTTCCGCAACCGGGGAAAAGTGCAAACGACAAGAAGTCATATAGACCCACTTCACTCCTGATGATAATATCTAAGGTTTTCGAGAAAATTTTCGAAAAACGATTACAACCAGTAATTGAAGAAAGACGCTTGATCCCAGATCATCAATTCGGCTTTCGGGTCAAACATTCCACAATCGATCAGGTGTATTGAATAACGAAGGAAATTGAAAAACCTTTAAATTGGAAAAAGATTTGCTCTAGCGCTTTTCTCGACGTATCACAAGCTTTCGACAAGCTATTTTACGAAGGTCTAAGGTGGGATTCCTTATATAAGCTAAGGACAATCCCACCGGAAAAATTATACAAAATACTGAAATCCTACCGTGAAACAGAGTATTTCGTGTTCAAATGAGACTGAATACTCAGAATTCAAAAAAATCCACGCCGGTGCTCCGCAAGGAAGTGTTCTCGGTCTAATAATATTCCTGCTCTACACAAGAAAAATACCACAAGATGAAGGGACCACCGTAGCAACATTCCCAAACGATACGGTTATCATCTCAACGGATGAGTCAGTCGAATCAACAAAGGGAAAACTCCAACGGGCTCTTAACAAAATAATGCGGTAATCCACTAATCCGACGTTGCATGAATACCCTTATAAACAAGCAGTTTTCATTAACTCGGGACAAATACCATACGCATACGAGGCAAAATCTAGGAACTACCCTAGACGCAAAACTTAAGTGGAAACCACATGTTAAAAAAAAAGCGCGACGAGCTCAAAATCAGACTTAGAGAAATGTATTGGCTACTCGGAAAATACTCGAAAGCTAAGCATCCTGTTAAAACTACAAATCAGCTAAACCAATTGTTTTAAATTTTCGTAAACAAAAATTCATTGATTATTGCTCACGCGCTCGTTTCGCATTTAAAAAAAAACCTGATGATGCCGCCTAGCCATAAACCGCGCAAACAGCGTAGCCATTTAACCAAAACTCCGTCGATAAAAACAATTTTTCATCTTAAATTAATCCGTCCAGTGGTTGGAGACCACAGACTCCTACAGAGTAAAGGTCACTATTTTTTACATTTGTTTTGGTTGAGTTGTAAAATCTAGTACATTCACTTCTGCACTTTTGTTTGATATTTTTTTGTTTTTAACAAGGTGGACACTAATGTGTGACCTTATTCAAAAGTGTCATAGATTTTGCAAATGACCTCGACAGTGTTTCGGTGCTTTTTAACCAATATCATTTTTAAAACAAAATAATCCTTTTTGGGCAACAAATAAATGCAAGTCATTATTATTAGGAAAAAAACATAAAAGTTTTCTGTATCGCTTTGGACACGATCCGTAAACAATTTATCGGTCTCTGTTTGCTGTACATTTTTTTAGTTTTCGTCCGACGCATTTCTCTGCCTTGCGTTTTCTGTACTTCCGAGCATATTAGCGAAGTCTATTCTATTCCAGGTAATATTTACTTTCAGGTGAACACGTTTCCACACCAGATAAATTAAGAACTTAACACATAACGAATTCACAATTATTACGCGAATCCTCCTACATTAATGCGAAGATTTCAAATACAAAAAAAAACCACCCGTCTTATACGTGCATACATAATCTATCCGCTCTTGTGCTCAACCACTCTTTTCCTTTAATTAGTCCTGTAGTTATAAGCGATTAAAATCTGACGGTATTTTGTCACACAAGAACGGGAAAAAAGACACTTTCACGTTGAAGGATCATCAGCATACTAGAGACGATTATTTTTTAAGGCAAAAATCTTGGCATATACATAGTTGCAATTAGTTTTTGCGGTGTGTAGCACAGACAATAATCTATCTATCAAATCTGGACATTTATTTTATTTATTACAAAAAAGAAATAGAGCACAATTTCAAGATTTCTGTTTTTCTTTTTGAGCAAAGAACATCTGACAATTTTTGTGGAAAATCGAACTTGAACCACATATAACATGCATTCGTTTCCATTCATTAACTTAATCAATTTAATAACACCGTCGCTATTAATTTCAAGCCCAGCAAAAGAAATTGAATCTAAGAGCATGCTAAGCTGTCCCGCAAAGTAATATATTACAGAGGACTTGCATGTTCTTAACAACTAAACGATATTTTAGTTTAACCTAGCTTCATCTCCTCTGAAAGCACATAAAGAAATCCCCCTTATATTCTTCTTCTTCATTTATATCTACAACCGTTTACTCAGCAAAGGCTTGTGGGAGACCTTTTTTTAACAGCAACTAAGACGGCATATTTTCAAAATCCTACACTATACCCAGTTGCAGCACATACATAAGAACACAGTCACAATACTGAAACTCATTTTGTTAATGAACAAACAACAATTTAATGTGTTATTCCACCAATGTATAATATCTAGAGCCAATGACATTACTAAAGCTACTTAATAACGCGTTTTGGCGATTTCAACTGGCCCGCTAGATCAGCTGATTTGACCGCTCTATAATTCTTTCTATTGTGCTATATAAAAGACACGGTGTTTTGTCGATAAGCTACAAAAGCCTACATAAGAGTGTCGCTGCCATTTTCAAAAGCATTTCAAAAGCGCGGCATAAAACTGCCGCATATTTCCCTTTAGATACAAGAAAGTAGTCCCACAGAGGTCTTGCAATAATAGGATCCACATTGCGCATGGCAACAGTCTTGTATTGGAAGTTGACTTTGTAATTGTAAATGTGGCATAAGTGATTTCAGATTTGATATTTCTTTGATAGCTACTATGAATCTCAAAATATACCAATTTTTTTGGTCTCTAAATTATATGCAAACAAAAATGTACTAGATTTAACATACCTAACTATGCCAAGCTCTTTGTAGTCACTTCGTTGACAAAATGTATCTTGTCTTGTTGTTGGCAACGTTGTTTACTTCTTTTAACATGTTGTCATGACATACACATAGTACTATGTATAAATAACAACATGAAACGTATCTACTTCAAGGCTCAGTTTCATTTCGACATTCACCTTTAGATTTCAATGAATTTTGGAAATTTCGACTTTCCGTTTTCGGTGGACATAAATGTCTACAAAGCATACTTTAACGCGGATCCAGTCAAATGCTCAAAAACTCCAGAAACCAAAAACACTCTACAAGCTTTTGACATGGAATGGAATGCTTTTCAACCGAAAACATTGCGAACGTTGGCCCTAGATACTATTGTTGACAATTGGATTGGTAAATTTGCCATAGTTCAGCCTCATGTCATATAATAAAACTATTTTTAGAAATACCCCTTATTGAAGAGGTCCCCAAGCAGGCGGACAAGAACTATATCCTCAACAAACTGGACCTTGGTGTACCGATAAAAATCTCCAGCGCTCACATTAAAGATGACTTCTTCTGGCGGAAGTCATACCAATATCGATGGAAGGCGTTGCCTTCAGCCGTAGAGAACCGGCAATGGATCAATATTTATATGGAGAAGCACTTGCAGGAGTATCTTGAAAATGCTGAGATTTGTGATTATGATCAAGAAGGTGTTCAGGGGGTCTTGGAAATATGTGCTCCCTACATAAACTGTCTGCAGATTGACTTTCTTCAACCATCGATGGGTGAAAGGAATGGTAAGAAAAATATATCCGCTATGAGTATCTAATCTTGAAGTTATGTGGTATCTTAGATCATATTCCACTGGACTTTGTGCTGAGCAACTTACCAGAATTGAGGACATTCCGCGTGACTTATTGTACTAAAACCATTGAGACGAATTTCTATTTAGGCTGCTCGTCATTCTCACGAAATGATATAATAAGCTTCAGTCGCGGACTGAGCAGATGTTATGAGTTGACAGAATTTTGGTAAATCCCCATAACACGTCCTTTTTGTTAGGCTCTTTTAACATTTATGTATTTCCAGGTTACATAGTGTCAAACTCGAGCCTTATCAATTGACTTTTATATCAAGATCATTGGATAAGGGATGCCAACATTTGACCCATTTGGCTATCACACACTGTGACATGAATGATGATGGGTTACAACAGTTTTTGGACTCATGCACAAGAGAGTCTTTTGCAGGCTTGAAATCGCTCGATTTGACCAACAATTTTATTTGTAAGTTTGCAAAGGGGAAATGAATTTAAGGTTGTGTCATAAAATGGTTAAAATCTCCATTCAGCTTCTGAAGGAGCATATACTTTAAGCCGAGTTCTTCGAGGGAGGTCACTTGAAAAACTGGTGCTGAGGTTGAATCCGATTGAAAGCGATGGTGTTGCTGCAATATTTTCAGTCGTAACTGAGTTGCCACTCAAGGAGCTAGATATTAGTGGATGTGCTATGACAGATACGATAACAAAGCTACTGATGCAGTTAATTGTACAGAATAAAATGCTATTGAAGTTGGATGTATCTAACAATATATTGGGCGAGGTAAGCATTTTGAATTTCGCACACTTATAATGGAAATCTGCAATTTAGATCTTTGCATTTTTTTAAGGACCTTGGTCAGAAAATATACAAAATTGTGGGATTTAACAAAGTATTGTGCCGTTTGGATCTTCGGAACACCGGAGTGACTATTGAAACAAAAAATAAAATCACAGATGTCTTAAAACAAAATAAATATTCATAAAAATGGAATGCGTTTCATTAATCTTGTAAGTAAACAAAGTAAATATTTCTGAACTCTTAAAAAGCTTTAATAATGGTTGGATGTTATAGGAAAAGGATATAGATACTGATAATTGTTAACATAACTTCACAAGCTGATAAATATTTGCTTTTCTTTTCGGAATTGCAAGAATATCATGAACAAAAAGGTACTAGATGTGCATTAACACGACAAAAGAATGAGCCACCCACAAATGTTGACAACTCATGTCCCACATTTACTGCCTGGCTCATCAACCCACAAATTAACAACTTGGGAATGCCCAATACTGGTAGGTACTATCTAATCGGATGTGACTTGCTGAACTAAAAAGATCGAGTTTAGAACTATAGATCAACTTTTCAATGGGACTTTTACCGACATCGCAAAACTTTTAGGCCCTTAAAGACATGGTGCAACCGACCAACTAGCGGATGGCTTAAACTGCTACGAATCAGACATAACTGCCATCCATAAAATACAATGAGATGAGAAGGGTAAAAAAAACAAAATATCTGGCATAAACGGCCCAAACATACCCCTGAAACCTAATTTATCCATTCAATTGTGTTTGCGAAGTACATAATGCGAAATAAAGAATGAACGAAAATTTAAAAAAAAACTTCTTATTTCTTGTTTTTTTATTTATCTTCTGTGCTAGAAATAGACCATCTATGCTCCGCGCAACGGAGTTGCAACATGAAACTGTTTTGTCGAGATCCACGACAAAACGGTTGAGTGCCCACCAAAATTAATGATTTTCTCATCTTAATTATCACACAAGGATGTCTTTGTCTCCAGACAAACGGTCAATCAACTTTGTGATACACAAAAAGCATACATCAAGGTGTTTTGTACGACTAAGAAATGTAGAACAAATGGAAACCAATGCTCTAGCCTGCACAACCTTCGATTCTCAGTCCAATAGGAAGAACTTTTGGTTTAAATTAAGAGCCCGACCTCAATCAGAGGATATTAACTAAGTATGCAATAAACTATCATCGGGGCTAACTGATTAAGGATCTTGGCTGCAATACAAGTTCACACAAGACAAAACTATTTATTCTTTAATCAAAAAAGCTATGCCATTAAACGAAGTCAATATTTGTAATGTTTTTGGCTGCTTATCTTATTTAAAAAAAAAAAAACAAAAACTTTTAAGCCCGATATTGGCAATTTTAGAAAGCAACTCCCATAGGAGAGCCTAAGTAATATTCCTTATTGCTCTCATTATAAGATGTTTATAACACTAAAGTTCCCAAAACGTTTACTCGTATAATATGAGCATATTTCAACTATTGTTATAAGACTTCTAACCTCAAAGAACAGTATTTTTCAGGGCGGCTCAAAATATATCACCCTTTAGGAATATGCGATAGCTTTCTTTGATATTTGTGAAATAAACAGATCAAGATCGCGTAAAACTCGTGCCTATTTTTATTTTTAAGTGTGAGGCGCAGAGCGACTTATTGACAGAACGACAAGATGCTTACCCTTATGCAAATGACGGCAACAGTTTTGATTTAATATATGTGAATAATGCGACACCACATTTTTGCGGTCTGCTTTTAGTTTTTGACTCATAACAGATCCCATAGACTAGGCATGCATGCATGTACAATCACAAGAATACACAATCCGTATGCATCCAGCACGCACTATAAATGTCAACTGCGCAGTACTCTCTCGTGTGTTAAACGCTGACAGACGCTGGTCGTTAATCTGAATTTAAAAATTATTATCGATATTATAAAATCGATATTTTCCCCGCTACTTCGTAATTTCCCAAATTCATCACACATTCATGAATGCACAAAAATATATCAAACATTTCTGAATTCACTAACGCCACTCATGGTGTTGAATGTTATATGGTGCATGCAAACAGTCAACCCCATACACTCTAAGTTTGCAGACATGCATGCATGTTGTGGGGATCTTAAAACTCAATAATGGCGAAATTGAAACGAAATATTTGATTTCGATGAAAGCAATTTTTGTTTGCTTAAGTGACCATTTTTTTAAAAATGGATTGAGACTCAGGCTAGATGCGGCAATTCATTGTGGCAAATGATATTACATGACTGACCCTTTGGTGTTCATGAAAAAACCCCACATTTTGTATCAACAAAAACGAAAAGTGGTCGTCTCTGTTTTAAGACTAACTATTATTAAGGATCCTTATTTTCCAGACGAAATCAACCGAGTATTGAGATTCAAGAGAAGGGGCCACCTTTGCTTTTGTTATTGTGTAAACCAATCTACAAGTCTCTTGATTATTATGAATGGTAACAGCTAAGAACGCTGATTTTGTGATATTTTATTCATATGTCTACAATCTACATGCTTTCGAGATGTTGGAACACAATTATTAAATTAATCAACAAAGTATTGAACAAACGCAGAACATGAGTTGTATGGTTTTGTACTTACAAAACGAATAACGAAAATGCAAGATATAGGAGGCGTACCTATTCTTTTGATTTGGGGGAGTGAGTGTTTGTTTAAGCAGAGTTTATTATTTGGCGAAGTGTACGTATGTATTTGAGAGAACCGTGCAGAAGGTCTGAGTGTGATTATTGGCTGTATCAACAGCTAAATGATTTTTCACTGTCCCTCCTCTAGTCAAGAAAATCATATCTCAACTCAGCCATTCGGATTCGGAAGATATTAATTTTATTAAAATTTTTGCATAAAAAGATTTTTCAAACATTTGAATTAAATTATTTCTTTATGTTACAAAGTATGTATCAAAACTAATATACCCCTATGGGATAGGGTATAAAAAAGCAGGCAAATTTTCCTAAAAGAATTGACTTTGAAAAAAATCTGCTAAATGCTATATCTGGCACATTTTGCAAAATCTACTGGCGACATCGATTTTACCATGTGCCACTTTAGTCATTGGATTTGCTATTACAGCACAGAACAGCTTATTGGCAAAATGAACCAATATCTAGGCGTATCACATACTTCAACGAAATGTGCAGTTCTGGCGAGTGCGACTTTTCGAATAGTAGATTAGCATTTAAAAAAGAACTTTCCATATATTTTAACAAACTTAACAATTTCACGTCCCAAATACTAACAATCCTTTGATAAGTCTATACTCTTAGAAAAGGTTTTTTTTATTATTATGTTTTCTCTATGATTAAAGAATTTTTATGAATTATATATATTTTTTTTTTCTACTCAGAATTTTTTAAATCAATTATTAAGTTTAATACATTTTTTTTCAGAATTAAACAATTTCTCAGTACTAAGTCAAAATAATGTGTAAATATATATAAATATGGTAGATTAAATAAATAAATAAATAAATAAAACCATAACACGGTTACTATTTATGGTGAGCGATCCTGAACCATGAACAACGAGTTTTCGGGGTCTAATGATGATCTGATTTGACCGATTCGACAGGAGTTTTTGGCGCAGAATTGGTTTTAATGACTTTAAGTGCAGGGATCTATAATTATGTAAAGACACTGATTTGAAAACTTTCGGGATTGTTTTAATGGTCTGAAAATGTTCCTCAAACATGTCATGAAATTTCTTTAAAATTAAAAAAAGGAAAATATTTATTTTATAATAAAGTGATACCCAATCTTAAAACTGCTTATTGATGAAACGGAGATAACATTATTTAAATAAGTTCTCTAAGTTAACAAAATGTATTGTTAAAAAAAATATCACTCTCTATTTTTTAATAATGCTCGATAATACTAATACATAATGTTTTGTTAGCTGTCAAGAACAAATGTGGAGTCGACCATATCATAATTTTTGCCGAGTTTGCAAATAAGGGGTACCTTTTATAAACGAAATTAGTGTTTGTATATTCTATTTTAAAAAAGATGTTAATACTGCGGGACTAAGAAATCGAAGTCTAAAGACACCGGACCAACTTATATATGCGAACTTTACATAAAGCTACAGATATTCTTTGCGTGATGAACTCCAAATTGCGTTTTTCAATTGTGATAGCACTCTCTAGTAAAAATCAATCATTCAGACTCATCTCTGAATCTTATTATTGTTCGCCTTGAATTGCATCATCATCTTTAGCCACATCCAAAGAAATAACCTCCTTAGTCATAAAATTTCGTCAAAGTCATGTCAGGCGTCCGTAATCCCAACGTAATCCGAAGTAAATTTGCTTCTTAATACCTAGATATTTATTTATCTTTAGGATCCACACCTTTTTTACCTTGCAGCTTCCATCACCCATAAGAGCCATTCTATGATATTGGCTCTTTTTCTGCCACTAAAGCGAAGGTGAAAGGAAAACTCGGCTGCCTTTGTTAAGTCGTCGTCCCCCGATGCCACTTAACGATGAAAAGCCAGAAATGATGGGAGGATTTGCTGATGCTCTTCAAGAAATGGCAAAATATTATTTTATTGAGTCATTTCGGATTCGCACCCAAGAATGTTTTCATTGATTTTATGGCAAAAGGTGCAAATTGGTTGGTTATGCAAAGCGTTTAAGTGGGACGAGGGTGGTAAGTTTTTTTGGGAAATCATAATATTTAACGAGTTCAAAGGTAAGGGGAAAGTTAGAATTAGAAATTGAGGTGCCATTGAAAGTGCTCATTATGAGTATTTTTTAATTAAAAAAATGAAATATATGTTTTTTTTTTCGAGTTTTATCCAATTGGTGTTTTAAGAATTTCTGAAATCATGTTTGCTAGCAGAATGATTGTTCAGATGGAATCAAATATTAAAAGTATCTTTGATGGGAAAAGCAGTATTCCATAGATGGCAAATAAACAAATTACTACGCGCTATTAGAAAGTTTAAAACAAAAACGTACTATAAGGATCATTAAAATGAAAATTACTCACCACGATCCATGAATCCATGAGACCACATTCGCCTTTTGCATCTATTACAACCAGAACATTTTGTGCCTTAAGGATGAAAATATTCTGTTTAGTCTTTGTAAGGTATAACGTGACAGCATTAAAATACATTGAGGCTACTCTGCGTTCACATCCAATGAATAGTTAGTCTGGCTGCTGCCATTTTGAAGCTGTTAGAGGTTGGTCTGTGATTGTGATATCCATTCCATTTCTGATATTAAGTTGATGTTGCAATATCGGTATCGGCATGTCAGGATTAAATATTTCATCAATGTTTGATATTTCACCAGAAATTCTCATCACCAAGTGCGCACTGTATTTTGTATTAGGGAATAGTAAATTGGTCCGGGTTTATAGAACTCGCTGCTTGCAATGGGTCAACAGGAAAGGAGCATCGTTAAATTTAAAGCCTTTAAAAAAATATATGAGAAGGCTGAAATCCGCTGTTCCCACTAAAAGTGTGCGTGGCTAAATACTTTTTACGGATAAAATAGAGGCAATGATTTGTTTAAATTATTTTTAAAAATTTGCTTCGGCTTTAACAAAAACTGTGTTTTCTGAAAATTGTGCATGACAGCGAGCGGATTTTAAAAATGTTTACACTGTACTGGAGGAATGGACAAAGAGCTTTTATACCAAATTTTATTATCTTTTCTTAAAATGTAGGGCCTAAAAATTGGTTACAAGCAGTTGGTCAGAGGGATGGACAGATATACATAGCCTGACTAAGCTAGTATCGATACATATAAATACAATTTTGACTTGTTCCGAGTTGATATCTTTCCCCTTTCACATTCATTTAATTTTTAAGAAACATAGTCAGCCTTATACCTAAACTCATTATAAGGAGTGTATAAAGTTATGCCCACCAGTTATAACCATCATACGCGTTTAGGAAACAACGTTGAATAGAGGCTGCATTCTATTCAACGTTGTATAACTATTATGAATAAGGTTTTTGCGTTTAGTGACATTTTAAGCTGTGTATAAATGTATACAATCCTTAAAATGAGTGTATGAATAAGGCTGTATATGTGCAGCAAATCCAAAATATAATAAAGTCATATAGACAGACCCATTTCACGTTTTTCAAACATTTCTAAAGTTTTTGAAAGAATATTTCGGGTTTAGAAGTAAGCATTCGCCGATCGACCAAGTACATCGAATGAATGATGTAATTTAGAAAATTTTCAAAGAAAAGAAAAAAAGAAATCAACTTCTGCCTTAACCATTATATAAAGTTCGCATGTTTAACTTGAGAATAGACACTTTCGTGTGAAACTTGATAACGAATTAAAAAATCCAATGTGATTTCACGCGCTGTAAAGGGTGATCCATTTCGAGGTTCCCTACTTTTTAAAGAAAAAAACACAGAAAATTCAAATTGAATGGAGAATGTTTATTATTATTTGAAAGAACATTCTTTGGCATTTATTTTTTGAAGATTATGTCTATCAAATGTTGGCCGTTGCTACGGCGCAGTTGGTCCATCCGTTGAGTCCAATTTTCGATCACTCGTTCGAGCATTTCGACTGGTAACTGGCGAATGACACGCGTGATGTTTTCCTCCAAGGCCTGAATCGAAGCGGGTTTGTCGGCATACGCTTTTGACTTTACATATCCCCACAGGAAAAAGTCTAACGGTGTGATATCACACGATCTTGGTGGCCAATCGACCGGCCCAAAACGTGAAATTATGTGCTCACCGAAATGTTCTCTCAATAAGTCCATTGATTGATGCGATGTATGGTAAGTGGCGCCGTCTTGCTGAAACCAAATGTCGCCGAGATCACGAGCTTCAATTTCAGGCATCAAATAGTCGGTTATCATGGTCCGAGTTGCTGCGAACGGCGCCGAATCGACTCTCCACGGTCTTCGTGTACACTCTCAGCTACGGCCGCTATATTTTCTTCACAGCGTGCTGGACATGGTCTATTCGATCGAATATTATCCAATAATGAATGCTGGGTCTCAAAACGGGTGATGGTGTTGCGAATAGTACGCTCAGTAGGCCGATTATGTTGACAATAAGTTGAGCGATTGAGCGACGCGTGAACAACGTTTACAAATTGTTCAACTTTATTATGAAAATTCACGTTCTGTGAGGAATGTGTTTCGTGCACACATTCCTCACAGAACGTGAATTTTCATAATAAAGTTGAACAATTTGTAAACGTTGTTCACGCGTAAGTCTTTCTATTATGAAATGCCAAACAATACTAAACAAAAATAACATGACAGCATGACACGACTCACACGTGATCTGTCAAAAAAGGCTATTGAAAAAAGTATCTCTATTTGGATCACCCTTTAGAAGTAAAACTGCACTTTGATCAATTTTTTTAAAAATGTCGTCATATTAAAAACACCGTCCTTCATGAAGGCAACACTCCAATTCCAAAAATACATCTTCTTACATGTTACCTAATGTCGCATCCATATACAGTACTACACGCTTAATAGCACATCGTTTAATTAATTTTCTCGTTTAATTGACCTATAAAATTGCGTTCGAAAATTTTCTATATAAGTAGAACCGCTTTTTATACGGTTAGTTGAACCCCGCTTAATTGATCTTAAAAATCGCTGCTAACAAACTAAAAACATGGATATTTTTCGGTTAATTGAACGATCAAAACCAACAATTTTCACACTGCACTGCAATTGGCAGCACATAGTTTGCTATTTGACATTGGCGATTTCAAATTTCAAAAAAGTCTTTATAAAGACGAAATATAGATATTGCGATTCTCTAAATATGCTGTTCAAACACTTTTTCAAAATTCCTTACGGTTTGGCCAAAAACCGTCCACAAAAAAGGGGGCGTGGCCGTAGGTCGAGTTTTTTCTGCTGGGAGCAACAAAGAGCACGTGTACCAAATTTCATCATTTAAGCTCAAAATTTAAGGCCCAAAAACTGGTGACGTACCGACGGACGGACAGGCATGGCTTAATCTACTCAGCTATCGATTCTGAGTCGATCCATTTACTTTAAGGTATATCTAGCTAAATTATTTCTCTATCACAAACTATGTATCCTATGTATCAATATGTATAAAAATAAGACCGAAGTGTGTGCCAAATACAAATGTTCCCTTAGCACGCTTAATAGAGTTTTTCGCTATGAAACGCAAACGCGACAGAATAGGGTCGTCTAAAGAGGTTTAACAAGCTTCTTTAGCGTGGTTCAGCCAAATGAGATCTTCAGGAGCAGCTATTTCTGTCATCACTGTGATGGAGAAGGGAAAGGAGTTTGCGGTGATGTTGAATCTAGATTTGACAAATTTATTTTAATGTGTTTGTGCTGTGGATTTATGAATTTCGATTCTTCCAAATATAACTTCAAATTATGATGTCAGTGATATTTGCAACGCCGATGAGTCAGAAATTTTTTTATAATCCCTTGAAAGTATCAACTCCAACAAAAAATTCAGTCGATGTCCGGGGTTTCTAATCGTTTAAGGATCGACCTACATTGCTCTTAATAATATAACTAGGGAGTACAAACAAAATTGGGAAGATTGGGAAGACCTAAACGCCAAGATGTTTTAAAGACAAACTGGTGAGCAAACATTGTTTGTTGCTTATAACACCTTCTAGTTTAGGAAATTGCTTTAGAAAGACAGTTTTGGAAATATTTCACGTTTAATTTTTTTAAAGAAAATTATCATTCAAGAAGAAGAAGAGCAGTCGGAATGTTATGTCGTGATTTTAAATAACTTGTTTGAGGACAATTTAGATTTGAATGCTTATTTGTCATTTTATGACAGTTTATCGTGTTATGGCGAACTAACAAATTCTGAAATTTTAGAAACTCTCGGTGAGAACACAACTAAAAATGAAGAAGAAGTTGAAGAAAATGATGTTGTACCCGAAATACCGTCGAGTTTTGAAATTTATCAGTCCATTAAAATCCTGAATCTCAATAAATTTACAATTGAGATGGAAAATATGGAAGAAAGGATTTTTAAAAACAAAACAATGAAAACTAAAATTGCAGACTTTTCAATCCACAAGTTTATCTTTTTCCGAAGTTTTGCTTAATTGACGCATACATTTTTCTTAGATCTACATTCTACATTCTTTCTTTTAATTGGCCAAATCGTGCAAATAAACGTTTTTCACTTAAGTGAACAGGTCGACCAATTAAGCTTAATTTCGTTAATTGATTAATCCGGATAATTGACCGAAAAATCTGACAAAATACTCATTAAGCGGACAACACTGAATGTAGCAACTTTCGTTTGATTTCTTACAACAAAGGATATTGCTTTCCTGGATTCACCGATGAGTTCCTCAATTTTCACTTGGTGCACCGGTGCATCAACGTCCTTTCTCCAATCAATATGCTAACAAAAACCTTCCCATTTTTTTGCACTGAGATACAAGTCCATACATCCGTTCCTTACACACGATCATACAGCCACAATAACAGCCGTCAAAAATAAGTTTCACTTCAAATAACGATAATTAGGACACATTAACACAATGGTCTTAACGAACAAAATTTATTATTAATTTTTAATTAGTTGATTACAATTTGAATCAACACTTTTAAACGATTTTCGGGTTCTATTCGTGTATTCCGAAAATCTCCCAACGATTACAGCCTGCCATGACATTAAGCAGTAAAACATCATCTCGTGGAACCACAACGCCTCCATCACACCAATGCAAATGTACAAGTATAAAACTCAATCCAACACTCCTCCCACAAACATCAGGATACGATGACAAACAACACCAGCACCAGATCAGGATGACCAGTTCTCGTCTGTTGTGATAGCAATTTCCAGATTTATTTTATTTCCTTATCTGTATTTTTTATGCCCAAACGAAGAGCAAGGAACAGGATAATAAGGACAATAGCTTTATTATACGTATTACTTTTATGGATTTAATTTCCAATGTCCTGCTGTCGACACGGGATATCAATGCTGGTATGGCGGAGAGATGGGTAGCTAAATGGGTGTGCATGTTATATCTAGTGGACAATGTCATATCTAATTTCCTTGAATGTTGTACAATATACCAATAGTGTGGACCCGTATCCTGATTTCTTGGTCACATATATACGATTGTGCGAAGAGGACATGATTTTTCCACAATTGTCAGCATTTTTGCTGTCTGTGGTGTTCCGAGAGAGTTGTACGTTTTTATGATTATCCTTTTCATCGGGCGGAAGAAAGTGAGTCTGGAGGTTTGAAGCTAAACGGATGTGTCCACCCTTGATACATGGAGTATTGTTGTAGGCGGACGTTAACATAATTTATGTGGTTACATGCGGATGCTGTGTATGAGGAGTGATAGTTTCAGTTGAATGCGTACAAGGGATGTGATAGTTGGTTTCGGTGGATTGTCTTGTTATGAAGAAGAGTATTTAAGATAGGATTGAGGGAGTCATTTTTAAATAATAGTGGAGGACGAGTTTCATGATTTAAAAATTTCATTGGCGTAGAATTATAAATGCATGACAATAATTCGTGTGCATCGGCCGGATTTCTTTTAATTACAAAACATTTATCAAATAACAATGTTTATACTATTGTATTATTTATCAGATTATGGCTTTCAGTAAACAATCATTCATACTATAAACTGTTAAGAAACACTTCCTACCAACTTCCAAGTTTGAATTAATCGCAGTTCACCATACGCATCTATTTATACCACATCGATCTCTGTTACATCGTGACAGAAGTATCTCAGTTGATCTAAATGCCATCTATCAACGAATTCATCACGTATTCCACTAATCAGTAGATTCATAACATCTAGCACATTGTAGGGCAGAATACAATTTGTATCTTCTCTTAAAAGGACAAAAGGCCGCAATACCTGTAATATCTCAGAGAATACCCAACCAGATATGTATTGAACCTATCACGAAGCTATGAACCAATAGTAATAAATTTTTCGTGAGGTTCGTATGTGGGATCATATAGAATCATAATGGGCATTGGACAGATTTGGTTCCCCATATTGAACCTATCACTGGTGATGTCGTAACAACATTTCCGAGAGATTATTCTAGATGTGTAACAGTTCAAGTTCCTAAGGTTGGCCTTAAATATACGCAAAGAAATAATTGATATATTAGGTTGACTGTTGACTTTTCCTAGAGATTCGTCTGCTTAAGAGAACCATTCCGAGCTAGCTATGAAGCGGAGGAGGTTCTGCCATTAATATTAGCCAGGTCACATAGATTTTTAAAAAAGAAATCTCCTAGATGGAGTTTTCTTTTGTTGGAGAGTACTGGACAAGAACAGAGAGGATGAGGAATACACTCCTACTCCTCCTCGTCTAGGCGGCTTCTGCAGAATTCATTGCTAAAGAGGCCTAGTCTTTTTGTATGAAGGCCTGGGAGGCAGTGTCCTGTAAGGACACCGATGACGGTACTGATGCTTGATCTTTTCATCATTACCAACCATAGAGAGCGTTTCTTGTTATATGGTCTGAGTTGCCTGCATATTAGACACTTTGTGCCGTTTCCATCTGTGGTTTGCTTCTTGATTGCATCCAGTTTGATTGTTGATTTACATGTCTGCACAGTCTGGCAAACTCATTCGCCTTACAGTTCCCAGGGATATATCTGTGACCCGGCACCCAAAACAGGTGAATGGTGCTCCCATCTCGTTTACAGAAAGTCGGCATACGTGGGCTAGTTTCGATTTGATAGAGAAGTATTCCAAGGATTTTATTGCCGCTTGGCTGTCACTGAAGATGCTAATATTCTTTGTGGATATTACATTACACCTCAGCCAGGACAAGGCTTCTTTAATTGCCGTGATTTCCACTGGGAAAACGCTACAATCATCGAGAAATCGAAAATATAGCATCTCGGAGAAAACACCTCCAACCACTCTATATTCCGTTATAGACCCATCCGTGAAGATGTGAATCGAGTTGTTATCTCCAATCATATATCCGACTCCCATTCGAGGCAACTAGGAATGGTTTACTTGAAGTTATGTTCAAAACTGTATTGGGTAGTGATGGGGTCGGTGTTTTCTGTAATGTTATGGTGATTTAGTATCTTTGTATTTTCACATTGAGACGATGTCCATTGCAGCGAGGATCCCAGTCTCACAGCTGCACATGCTGCGGTCTGTTTGCAAAGAATATCTAGGGGAAAAGCATCTAAGGCTGCGGAGGGGGTAGTTATAAGAGAACCGCTTTCTACAAGAGTAACACACCACACAGCCATAGAGTGCTTACATACCCCATTTACGATGGCTTTCTTTACGAGTTCTTGAATACAGGCTTTCCAGTTCAATTACTTATCCAAGAACCGGACCAAGCTACTTGGCTGATTCTGCGAACTTGAGACTAACGCCATTGAGTTTTTGAGGGCCAATGTGTGAGACTTTGTATTTCCAGCTTAAAAGTACCAATTCGGTTTTTTGAGGGTTCGCTCCTATTCCACATCTGGCGGACAATTTGAAGAGTATAGAGAGACCATATTAAAGTGATATCCTGTAGATATTTTCAAACGTGTAGTGTGTAGAACCTATCGAAATTTTATATTTACTTAAGATCTGCTCCAGACAGGGGAAACCGTAACCATAGCAATCAGTAGTTGTGCAATCCACTTTGGTTAATGTCTGTTTCCACTTTTTCGCTTCAATTAAGGCGGGGTCTTGTTTTACTGCGTCTACCACTTTATGGGAATCGAATACTCTCCGAACCGAAGTATTGAAATCGATATGTTGGCCAGTTCTATATCGCTGTACAACTCGTTAAGTTCGTGGTTACATTTTTTCTTTGTAGCCCGTCAACACAAACAATGATTTGCCAAGGACCAAGGATGTCTTCACCCGCTTTTAATTGAACGTCGTATAGCAGTAATAGGATTGTCTTTTTAACCTGAAAAATAGCAGGGATCCCCTCAGGAATTATGTCAAAAAAGTCACATGACAAAGCGTCACCTTATCTAAAACTTTTTTTGATATTAAGAAAAAAGCTCTCGATGAACAGTCAAAACGGATGAAGTTTGTTCGTCAAAAGCCTACCCTAAAGGCTGAACTATAATAGAAGCTGGTTGCGGACAGAGTATATCTACTTACAGTGAGTAGGGACACTCTCGACGATTTTATAATTTGAAGTAACGCTATGCCTCACATACACGAGAAATAGACGGTAGGAAGGAAGACTTGCAGTGAAAGGGAGATAGAAAAGGAGTAGAAATTTTTCGAATTGTTACACAGGGTGCGTTGTAAAAAAAAATTGCAAAATAATATATACTTTTAAATATTTTTGTTTGTTGCTACTTTTGTTGTTTCCTTATTTAACTGTTTAATTATATGATAAACTTGTACTTGAACATTTTATGAGAAATTCCTTATTTTCATTTTTACAGCAAATTAACCATTTTGCCATAAATGCGATGAATCGCAAATTTTTAAAGAAAATACATATTTGCAAATTTATGTATTAAATTTTTGTTCAAGATTCTCTAACTAGTTTAAGAATTGTTGAGAAGGTCGTGTAAATCTCGGACCCTCATATTCTTTAAAATCTGTAAAATAAGAGGAAACATTTTTAACTCACACTCCTAGATTAAGCTTTATTTGATTTTTTCTTTTCTTTCAGTTAAATGCATTTTCAATACTGAGGTTATATTGTTCGGTTTTGAAAGCGAAATTCGTGATTTCAGCCGAAATGCGAAGCATTCTGCGATATAATTTCACATTCTGAGATTATGAATTTTGCTAAAATTCAATTTCAAATGACGTCCAACCGAGTTATGTCAAATCAAACATTACTTTTGCCCCTACAAAAACCTTATTTTTTTCTACTAGACACGTCAAATAGCTTTGTAATTTGTTTTAGAAAAATCGTTTAGAAAACAAATTCAAATTAAAAAAAAAATTCATAAACTTCAATAATTCATGAACAATCATATGATGGCCTATTGCTTTTTTTTTCTGGAAATGTCATATCTTCAGAATTACAACACAACGCAACGTTGTTTTCCATGCAATATTGATTAAGTTTTCTTGCTCAGAGACATTTAACACAGTTTTCTTTATTGCACTAAATATTGATTAATATCATTTTATAAATCGTATTTTTTAGTTGAATTTTTTTTAAGATTCTCGAAGTTTAGTTGAATTGAAGACATCATATAACAGAGGTAATATAAGCAAATATATTAATTCCAGCTGGAACTGTTGTACTTATCATTCGAGCGGCAAGCTTCACCTTTATATTTTATAAATTATTTGGAATCTCCCTTAAATACAAATTCTCAACATCTTTCCAGATTGCTTTCTAGATATCAACAACGATATCATATATAATATAATTTTTTTTAATTAATAGATGGAATTGAATAACTTTTGATGATTCAACTTCAGTACGCCTTTAAAAGTACGGGTAAAAAAAATAAAGAAATTTCCCCTCAAGTCTACCTACGTAATTAGTGTGACCATCATCTATTCAATAAGGAACCTTAAAGTGTTGTCAATAAAACTTAAAATTATTCAATATGATATATAAAGAAGTAATAGATATGCAAAAATGTTTAGTTTTATATTCTGCAGTGAAACATTTATATTGAAGATCCATAACTAAGTCTTTTCAATCAATAACCAATGACAAAAACAAAAAATAAAACAAACTTTAAAAGTCAAACTTGGTAACCTGGCCAAGTCAACTGATTTTTGAATAGCTGAGGGGAAATACTACTACACTGACAATCACTTCAGACCGCCTTTAGAAAAGCATTATGGGAAATTTTCATTTATATATCTTACGCAAAATTGCTAAATGCGATAGTGTTCGTTAAATGTGTTGTGTTCTCTTTTTATTATAAGTGATTGCGCATAAAGATTAAAATCAATCCTTTTTACCTGTTTTCACTTATGCGACGTATTTGTTGTAGTGTTTCGTTTGTAGTAGTACGAGTAGTAGTACGAGTAGTACGAGGGATGTTTCAGAACACCCTGTCGAAACCGACACGACACCTGCCAATCGGGAAGGGTCACAAATCAGTGATTTCGAGATGATGAGCCTAGAAGAGAAATTGTCTCATCTGAGCGACTCAGCCTCGGAATCAAGTACTGTATACAGCATCAGTATACTCTCGGATGAATTGCATCCGGAATATACAGAAGCGCCAGGGACCCCAGGCAAAACGGCTCAAACTGATTCCAAGCGTATCAGGTTCACGCCAGCGGAACAGCGTCGTTTCAACAGAGCGCTGAAACAGGGTAGCAGCATAGAGCAAGCCCGCATCTTTGCAAAAACAAAAGATGATGCCAAAGAAACCAAACGCATGAGATCTGAGGACAACACACCACCTCAGTCCGAAGCGAAGCGAGCTCGCACTGGGAAAACAACCTCTGACAGAACCACCTATAGAGATATAGCGAGCTATGTCAGATTGGGTGTCGTACCAGTCGATATCGATCGCAATCCTCTCACGAATGAACAAATGGTTCAGATACAAGAGAGGATTATGGACATCACGATCGAACTGCGCGACGGGGATGCAAAGCCAGCTTTCCGCGGGACAACTTTCAAAGCCGGATGGCTCTTGTTAGTATGTGCGGACATCACCACTTCAGAGTGGATGAAAACAAACTTCCTCAGACTAAAGGAGAAATGCGAGTTGGTTGGAAGTAATGCTTGTGGGAGAAGATGACTTTCCGAAACCACATATTGTCAGAGCTTTCTTCCCGCAGAGTACCGGTGTCACAAATGAGAGAATACTGGCAATACTAGACGGTCAAAACAGAGACCTAAATACGAGAACGTGGAAAGTTCTGCAAAGATCGGACGAGAAAGACATCGCCCACATGGTCTTTGCAATAAATGAGAGTGCGATGCGTAGGCTTGCGGAGCTAAAGGGGATGGTATCATACAGATTTGGCCAAATCAAGATCATCCTTAAAGGATCCGACAAGTCTGCAATTCAGACCCGAAAAAATAGTGTAAATGACACTGATAAAAAGAAAAAGTCGCCAGAAAAAACAAGCGCCAGCTCGTCGCAACCAGCAGCCAGTATTAGTACTGCCGCCGGAAGCGATACAAAGAAGACTGGTTCACTGCCTACGACTTTATCGCCAAACGCCCCTAGTACGAGCAACGTTAACATCAGCCAGCAACAGTTTAGACCAAAGCTAGCTGCGGAACGGGCGCGTGAACGGCAAAAACACGGACAGCGTAAAAACGGTCCGAGAGATAGACACGAAGGTCTTTCTCAACAGGGTATCGTACGCAGAAGAGGCGATAACAAGACTTATAGGGTACGAAACCCTGAGCACGGTAGGAAGCGATGACCACCCTACTAAATGTGCTGCAGGCAAACCTGCACCGAGCTATAGGTGCCTCGGACACCTACAACCAAAGATGTGCCGAAGGGAACATCGCTCTAGGTTTAATCCAGGAGCCATGGGCAACAGAGGGTAAGATATTTGGTTTACAAAGTAAAACCAGAGAGCTCATCTTCGCCCGGGGAAATTTTAGACCAAGGGCAGCTCTTTTAGTTGCAAAAGATATAAAATTCTCTCCCATTCCAGGTTTCATTACCAAAGATCTGGTGGCTGTCCTTTTAGAAAGACGCAACGGCCGAGAGCTACAAAAAATTGTATGCGCATCGGCGTACTTTGCTGGAGATGACGAAATACCACCTCGCCCAGTACAGGAACTTGTCCAGTACTGCCAGACCCAGCAACTACATCTTATCTTCGGCTGCGACGCCAACGCGCATAACACAATATGGGGCAGTCGAGATACAAACAAAAGAGGTGAGTCCTTATTAGAATACCTATATAGCAACAATTTAGTTATACTAAATAAGGGTAATAAACCCACGTTTAGAAACGTTTTAAGAGAAGAAGTTTTAGACCTTACCATCTCTTCTCCGTTTGTCCAAAACACCGTCGAAAATTGGCACGTTTCTGGTGAGGCATCTTTATCGGATCACATGCACATAAGTTTCCAATTAAGATGCAACACCGAGGATGCGCCGATTAAATACGACAACAAACTCACAAATTGGAGAACGTATCGAGAAAATCTATCGATTAAATGTGTCATACTTCCAGAAAAACCTTCATGTGTAAGTGAAGCGGAAGTCGCACAATGTCAACTAAATGACATTATCATCTCATCTTTTACAAATAGCTGTAAGGTTAAACGCACTATGGCAAAGAGGTGCACACCATGGTGGAACGATAACCTAGAAAGTTTCTGTAAAAGAGTAAGAAAACTTTTCAATAAAGCCAAACGCACCGGAAAGTGGGACCAATATAAATCTCTACTTACCCAATACAACATAGAGTTGCGAAAATCAAAAAGAGCGTCCTGGCGCAAATACTGTGAGGAACTCGAAGAGCTTCCGGCGGTGGCGCGTCTCCAGAGGGCACTCTCGAAAGATAAAACAAACTGCATGGGATTACTAGTCAAAGCTGACGGTAAAATCACATGCGACCGGGAAGAAACGTTGACCACACTTCTTCAGGTACACTTTCCCGGCTCTACAATCACAACTGAGTTTCATGAACACATGATAGATGACTCACCCCCTATAAACCTGAAAAGGATTAATAGTTTATCCGGCAAACTTTTTACTCCGGATAAGGTCAAATGGGCGATCAACTCATTTAAACCATACAAGGCACCAGGGACAGACGGAATCTTTCCTGCTCTTATACAAAAGGGCTTGGACTTTTTCCTACCCACTATGGTAGCCTTATTTAGGTTTAGTTTCAATTGGGGCTACATACCACAAACCTGGAGGGAGGTAAACGTGGTATTTATCCCCAAACCAGGCAAACCAATAGAACTACCTAAATCATACCGTCCAATAAGCTTAACATCGTTTTTCCTGAAAACAATGGAAAGAATACTTGACGTACACATTAGAGAGTGCTTAAATGAAAGCACTCCTCTGCACCCATGTCAATTCGCCTACCAAAAAGGTAAATCCACGGAAGGAGCACTTCTAAGTTTAACATCACAAATAAAAAGTGCATACGAAAACAAAGAAGTAGCTTTATGTGCCTTCCTAGACATAGAGGGCGCTTTTGACAACACTGGATATGACTCCATATCAAATGCTTTGACTCATAGAAGAATAGATCATCCCACCATCAAATGGATCAAAGCGATGCTTGAAAGTCGGAAAATAACTGCTTCATCAGCACAGACCTCAGTATCAGTAACAGCCGTTAAAGGCTACCCTCAGGGAGGAGTACTCTCACCCCTACTATGGTCTCTGGTTATCGATAACCTACTTCAAGACCTAAGTAATGCAGGTTTCAATATAATTGGATACGCCGATGACCTAGTCATCATAATAAAGGGCAAAGAACCAAACGAAGTTACAACACGTTTGCAAAACGCCCTTAAGATAGTCATAGACTGGTGTAATAAAGAAAGTCTCTCTATAAACCCCAGCAAGGCTATCATCGTCCCTTTTACAAAAAGGAGGAAATTAAATCTTACCCAAATTTCAATAAATGGTACATACATTGAGTATTCCAACGAAGTAAAATATCTTGGAGTGATCCTCGATAAAAAACTAAGCTGGAACTCCCACATCAACAACAAAATTCAAAAAGCAACCAAAGCTTTCTGGGCTTGCCGAAGCATGTATGGTAAAACCTGGGGAATCTCTCCAAAGACCACACACTGGATCTACACGATCATGGTCAGGCCCATTATAACATACGCTTCAATAGTATGGTGGAACAAAGTCACCCAAAAAACAACTATAAATAAATTAAACAAGGTACAACGGCTTGCCTGTCTGGGCATTACCGGAGCTATGCGTACCTGTCCCACGGCGGCTATGGAAGCCATAATAGGACTAACACCTCTCCACATTTACATAAAAAAAGTGGCAATTCGCAGCTCAGCAAGTTTGACACAAGCGGAAGAATTAAACATTAGTGAACATCTAAAACTAATTGAACTTCTATCCGAACTTCCAGAACTTGACATGATCTGTGCGGTTACAGACCGCTTACCAAAGACACTATGCTTCGACAAAAGATTCTCAACGGAGATCACAACCAGAGAAGCATGGTGTAGCAACAACCCTCCAAACTGCCTAAACGGCCTAAATTGGTATACGGATGGTTCTAAAATGGACTCAGGGGTAGGAGCTGGCATACATGGACCAAATAAAAACATCTCAATACCTATGGGAAAAAACCCTAGTGTATTCCAAGCTGAGCTCCATGCCATAAAAGAATGCGCAAACCTAATACACAACTCAGGTATTAAAGGCGCAAACATCCATATATTCACGGACAGTCAAGCAGCTATAAAAGCCCTTAGCTCACACATCATTGACTCCAAATCAGTACTACACTGCTTCAACTCCCTCCAAACACTCAGTTACAGTAACAAGACCAAACTATGGTGGGTCCCCGGACATAAGGGAGTTGAAGGTAACGAAAAAGCTGATGAACTAGCCAGAAAAGGTTCCGAAACCCCCTTCATTGGACCTGAACCCTTCTGTGCAATCCCCAAATCAGCCATAAATCTAGTCATAAAAAACTGGGAACAAAACAGATGTGTTTCATACTGGGGAAACATCCCAGGCCTAAGACAGGCCAAAAGAGCTATTCAGCCCTTCAAATCAGATGCCGACAAGATACTAAATCTTCGCAGGCACGATATCAAAAACTTAGTAGGCTACCTAACTGGTCATCACGGTCTGCGATATCACCTAAATAAAATGCGTCTAGTCGACTCACCGGAGTGCAGACTATGTCTAGAAGAAGACGAAACAGCCGAGCATATCATATGTGAATGCCCGGCTCTTTACGGTATGAGAAGAGAATCTTTCTTCAGGGAATTCTTAAGTCCCGAAGAATTGAGGAAATCTTCGGCTGAAAGTATTATCAGCTACATTAGGAAAGTAGAAGCGCTACTAACCTAAAAAACATCTGACGGCAAGCACAATAGATCTTTTAGGTCGATGTGTATATTACTGCTTAGGCAGGTCAGAATTTAAAAAAAAAAAAAAAAAAAAAAAAAGTACGAGTTGCATATGTATGGAGAGTGTCCCTACTCACTGTAAGTAGATACTAGATATACTCTGGTTGCGGACGACCACTCCGCGAACACATGCAATTTGTATTGTCTGACTATAAAGCGGCATATACACCCGTCAAAATCTCGTCAAGCATGCGAGAGTGTATGAGTGAAAACGAAACACCTATACGTTGTGTGCATGCTTGAAGGAAAATCAAAACGTTTTGATTTTTCTTCAATCAGGCGTCAATGCTTGACGTAGTGTATATTCGTGATTGAATGCTTGATCAAGCATTCATTCTCATTTTTACGACGCCAGCGTAAAGACGTCAGTTTCGCGGGTTTTTTTTTTTAACAGTGCGGTGTTTATTTATGTAAATATGGAAGAAAAAAGTTTTATTTTGGAGTTTCTAGAGGTTTGTCGTTCTCTCCCAGCGTTATGGAACATAAAATCAAAGGAATACAGCAACCGCAATTTAAAAAAAGTGCAGTATGAAACGCTCCTTACAAAATATAAGGAAAAGCACCCAGAGGCAACAACAAAATGTAAGGTAAAACTGAATGCTTGAAGCCTCATGCTTGATGTGTGTATATGCTGCATCCAAGCAAATTTACAAATACACTCTCACATGCTTGATGTGATTTTGACGTGTGTATATGCCGCTTAAAAGCTTTTCGCTTCGATTCGTTCAGTTTTCGTTCACTTTTGCTCACTTACGAAAAAGCGATTTGATTCGCTCTTTCTCTTTCTTTTGTTCTTTCATACACAAATTTTACATTTCATTTCTACAGCTGTGTACATTTAAATTTTTAAGTTCCTAAGCAACGAAATTTTGTTTTTATTGTTTGCAATTTCATTCTCAAAAGTCTATTTTATGGGCAATTTGAGTAATTGAGAGTACTGAAGAAAACTTAACTTAGAATTTTGACATTAGCTTCCGATTGCTTCCGTCTATTATAGTTCAGTCTTAAGACCTCAATCACAACCGCTGGGGAATTCGATATAGAATATATAGAATCGTGATGATACCAAACGGCATTTTCTAAGAAAAGCAACGCCCTATTGATGTAAAGAACAGGAGAGGACACGGAAGTTATAATAGTCCTGGATGCAGAAATCTAAACTAAATTTATCAGGAATTCAGGGATAAATGGCATACCAAATTTTGCCACAATAGCGATTGTACTTTAAAAAATCGTTCGCCAAAGAATTGATCGAAGTCTTAGGAGAGTAACGAGCTCTTAAACAAAAAAAACAGCTGCCGAATGAAATGAAGAACCACAAATGCCATAGAAGCCGTTTGAAGCATAACTCGTAAAGCGTTATTTTATGAAAGAGATGAAGAAAACATAACTGCCCAGTGGTGAACCTCGACTTGGAAAATTCCTTTAATTCGGTAAGCCAAATCTCCATAAATAGCGCTTGATAATAAGAGAATACCTAAATATATATCAATTTATTTTAAGAATAAACCCTCCTTTTCGATAGAGACGACAAGAGGCGGATGAATTCCACAGGGGCTAGGGAGCTGGCCTTTGAAATATGTACGATGTGGCACTGAGCATATAGAACCCGGGTTAACATCATCACAAACGCTGATGATATCGAGGTTTTAGGAGTGGCGAAAACTATTGAGGTAGGGACGCAATATTGTAACATCATCGAAGACGTGAAGATATTGCTCAGCTCATCGGAGCGCACAAAATGTGTAGATACACTTGCGAATATAGGTGGGAGAGCACACCATGACCCACGCATCAAAAACCTAATGGACTAATTTTACCTAATGCCCTAACTCCAGAGATCATTTAGGGCACAGGAGTGAGAGTGAATCCCAGGGCAAATGTACAAGATCAAGATCGTAGCTGTAGCATGGAGTCGGCTATAACTTGTAGCACAAGCTACAGAGTATCCACAAATCATTTCACCCTCCCAACTGGATGCTATCGTGAATGTGAGGCCGACTTCTTAACGTAACAACACCAGTATTTAATTGGCCTCATTGACGAAGTGATTGAAAATAAAGGGTGATCCAAGTAGAGATACTTTTTTCAATAGCCTTTTTTGACAGATCACGTGTGAGTCGTGTCATGCTGTCATGTTATTTTTGTTTAGTATTGTTTGGCATTTCATAATGGAAAGACTTACGTGTGAACAACGTTTACAAATTGTTAAACTTTATTATGAAAATTCAAGTTCTGTGAGGAATGTGTTTCGTGCACTTCGCTCAACTTATGGTCAACATAATCGGCCTACTGAGCGTACTATTCGCCACACCATCACCCATTTTGAGACCAAGCATTCATTATTGGATAATATTCGACCGAATAGACCACGTCCAGCACGCTGTGAAGAAAATATAGCGGCCGTAGCTGAGAGTGTACACGAAGACCGTGGAGAGTCGATTCGGCGCCGTTCGTGCCATGATAACCGACTATTTGATGCCTGAAATTGAAGCTCATGATCTCGGCGACATTTGGTTTCAACAAGACGGCGCCACTTCCCACACATCGCATCAATCAATGGACTGATTGAGAGAACATTTCGGTGAGCACATAATTTCACGTTTTGGGCCGGTCGATTGGCCACCAAGATCGTGTGATATCACACCGTTAGACTTTTTCCTGTGGGGATATGTAAAGTCAAAGGCTTATGCCGACAAACCCGCTTCGATTCAGGCCTTGGAGGAAAACATCACGCGTGTCATTCGCCAGTTACCAGTCGAAATGCTCGAACGAGTGATCGAAAATTGGACTCAACGGATGGACCATCTGCGACGTAGCAACGGCCAACATTTGATAGACATAATCTTCAAAAAATAAATGCCAAAGAATGTTCTTTCAAATGATAATAAACATTCTCCATTAAATTTGAATTTTCTGTGTTTTTTCTTTAAAAAAGTAGGGAACCTCGAAATGGATCACCCTTTAGAAAGTCCAGGCGATACTGTTGTATTATGATTCCAGTATTGGAGATAATACCATCAATGATAAGAAAAAGGTTGCTTTATAGATAGTCTTTGTTATAATAAAACTTGGGATTAAATGCAGAACAACCTCTTAAAGCTCCCTTCTAGAATTTAAAGAGAAGTACGTCTTCTTAAATATTCATTTGAAATAGAGTCATAAAATTAAGAACACCTTCTCAACCCATAAAGGACTTGCGTTATCCCTTTTTTATCGCCACAAAAAGTTGCAAATAAGATAATTGAATTATACATTTTTCATCGATGACTTTTCAATTCATAGGCAGTCTCCTTGCTCCAGCACCACAACAGGTGTCTCCATTAAGCCGTTCAACTTGCCTGACAAAAAAATTGTTTACACAATATGACATCGATTCATTTGACTCAATGCACACAACGGTATGTTTGCATCATCGATATAAACGAGTACGTATTGGACCAGGAGAACAGTCACATCCTCATCCTCATCCTCGTCACATTGTCGGTGCGGTTGATATCCTGCAACGGTAGTCGGAAATTGATGGGCATTGGACAGAAAATATTGTCGGCTGGTCGCCTCGCCTGCGATGAATTCATTGCCTCATATGAAGTCAATCAATTACAATTTGATAACCAAACAGAAAAATTGATACGGTCCTGTGCATCTGCAGATGGCCATAAAAGAGGGATCTGCATACAGGAGCTTCGCAATGATGAAGTGTCTATTTACTCGCCATACATCAGCCTCACATCAAATTTCCGTCAAATCTCGTACAATTTTTCAACCTTTGTTCCGCTCGACTTGAGAAGTGTACAACAGTCCTCCTCATTATTATTATCATCTTGACAATTTTCGTACGTTTTCAAAATTACAATAAAAACGTGAGGCAATTTATTGGCACGTATTTACTGGGGAGCTACCCTCACTACCAATCTGTAACCCTGTGGGAGAATAAACAAAGCACTTTGGTCCTGGTGATGCTATGCTCTGCTTTTGTTTCGCTTTGAAGGCGTGAAGTGAAATTTTAAATCATCATTGGGGGTTAGGGGAAGCTTGGGAGACTTTATACATTGCAATTGGAATGTTTTGTGTCACCTGTGGGGTGGACCACCACCACCATCACTCTGTCTGTCATAATTCATATGGAGTCGGGTTAAAACCGGGTAAAGTGCGATAATTCTTGTCAGATGTGGAGTGTAATGTGCCAAACGGAACGGCACCGAAAGTCGTTTGTATCGCTGCGGCGAGAGACGATGAAGAGCAAGTGAATGTTTTTTTTTAATAAAGAAATATCGCCAGGACGTGAGCTGGTGAATTTATGAAATTTTTCATAGGCCTTGATGGGCGGGTGTTGGTGGTTCTTTTGGTACTTTATCAAACAGCAAGACTATAGTGGAGGGGGGAAGTTAATTTATTTAAAATGCTAACTCTTGATTGTTGGAGTAGGATTCCTAAAAGGTGGGAAGTAGGTGGTGGGATGTCGATTATGATTTGAAAGAATGAAGGTGGAAGGTATTTAAATTTAGTAGAGCTCAGTTGATTTTGCTATTTTGGATGGTGGGAAAGCCTAATGATTATATGTTAGGTAAGATCAAGGAGTTATCAACTCTCTTGTAAATCACTCTCCCGACATTATGTCTGAAAAAGTCTACAATTCCCTACAAGTCGGTGAATAGGCTATCACTGCTATTTCGGACAACCAGTGTTTCCACTTTGAAACCAGCTGCCAGTTGTTTGGTTTTATTGTAGAGTTACTTTAACTTCTCTGGGCTAGCAAGCTGTATTTTGTTTTCCACCACTTCCTATCTTCTGACTTAATATTCTTCCTACACAGCCCTAGATCAATTGCAGCATGTGCGACTTCTCTCACCTTTTTTGTGGCCAGTTGCCAAAAGTGGTTTCAGTTAACTTTTTCATACTTTTCTAATACTGCTTTATGGAGGATGAAGGCGCATAAGGGAGCCCTGCACAACGCTTTTTTGTTTGTATACTCTGACTATCTCGGGTTCTCTGAGGCACGCGTTCAAAGGCAATTCAATCTTTCTCTGTAATTCGTTACCATTTGCCACTATAGATAGTCGTGTTAGATGATAAAAGTTGACATTTGCTCCTTTGAATGCATGTAGATTCAGAATTTGCTATGCCTCGTAAGTATGACCAGATAATCGATTTGGTTGGCGTTTTGATTGGGCAATTTCCATATTGCTTTCCTATTTCCTATTTTCCTATTCCTATTTTCGGACTTACCCACCTAAGATGTTTTCTCTTTCGATTTTGGCGTTGATTTTCTATATCATATCTCAGACAGAATCAGTAACCCTATATAGAAGGTAACAAACTTCCTTCTTGACAGAAGGAGTTATTACAAAACGTTGCTATAATTCATATCATAGCCAGGCCATCACAACCCGACTAGAAATCAATGACTCTTGGCCTTAGTCTGCTTCACACAATGAATACGGATCCAAATATATGTGCAACTCTTTGTGGTAGCTGTAATAATTGTCGCATGGTTTTTGTTTGTATTCCTGAACCTATGCATCGTGTTTCCTGGAACCCGAAAATATCTGTCCTGTGCTGTTTGAGGACATATTTAAATTTTCAGGATGTATAACGGTCGCTGACCATGGTTCTGAAAATAAGTTTTATAATGGTTAGGAACAATGAGTGATCCAGTAAATATTCCATACCCAGTACCCAGACAAGAAAATAAAATCGTCCCAGTTAGTATCGACAGCTTGTTGACTACACTTACCTGCGTGATTATATTGGAAGTAATCAATCTCTTTTTTTTCACCTTGCAAGGTCTAAGAATTTTACTACGCCTTCGTACGATCTTAGAGTTTAGTGAAAATGTTTTTGAAATAGAGAGTGCTTTCCAACTCTTTCCCAAATGCCTTGATTGCTATACACTTTTATTTTCGGTCATAGCAGTTTGCTGCAACTTTGCGTTGACAGATTTTATTCCATATCATAGGAACTGTTAAGATTATGGATTTCCACTTATTCGATGGAAACTGTCACGTTCTCTTATACACATGTTCTTTCAGGACATCGATTTATAAACGTCTACAGCATCCTTGTAATAAATAGCACAGACATGGCATTTGACCTGAACAGTCCTAGCCTGGTGTACTGGTGAACTGATTTTGACGATCATTCCATTCTTCAACTTATCATGAAAACTGTTGCCTGCTTTCTCTTTATAACAGTCCAGAATGTCAGTTTGAAATATTTGCCACGGCTGTAAAAGTTCAACATCATATCCTTTAATTGTTTTTAATGCCTTAGAGCGGTTCCGATCACTTCATTACCGGAAATCACGGTGCGTTTTCGGGAAATATGTTCAAATTAGAAGCGAAATGCTCCTCCCATAGATTAAACTGATTCCCATCCTAAATCTGGATATCTTCTGCCTATCGGTAATATACTTAGAACCGTTAAATGCTTTCACGGATATTAGCTTGTGTCAGCTTGTTCGTAGTTTTATAAACAGGCCCGTAGACAGCGAATTTATGAAGTTATAAGAACTCAAGCTCCTTTTTCAATACTGCTGCGAAAAAAGCTCCAATGCAAGTTTGAGATAGCTGCAACGGGCTCCAGAATTCACATTCAGATTTGTTTTTTTTTTTATGGTTAGGGAAGACTTTGGAGACTTTTGCTATCCGCTGCGGAATGATAGAAAATTTTCTTTCAAAAAATGGTTCTCTTTCTTCTTAGCAGATAATAATGATGAATTTCCTACATGACCGGGCTTGCTCGTGTTTAAAATTCACCCCCAAGGCAATCTCGACGCAACGGACGGTATCGACGCAGACGGTTTCGCGTTGAAATGTCAAAAACTCATCGAGCTTATGGGAACATGTATAAGTGGGCAATCTGAACGCCGACGCGACGCAATGGACGTTAGCTACACAGAAAAGTTGATTCAACTTCAACTTTCTTGCGCATCGACGCATTGGAATGTCAGTTTGAAAGCTGTCAGATGGTATGTTTGTGAGAATCTTGAGATTACTTTCATAGGTTATAAATAAACAAAATAAATTAAAAGTACTGAATTAATAATTGTGTTTTTTATTTTATTTTATTTTATTTATTTAACAACTTATTAAATTTTCTTCTGTGAGAATTGAAAAACAAACAAAATCTTCGACGGCTAATGGTGAACTGTCAATCAAGTGACATCGCATCGCGTCGCGTCGTGAGCGTCGAGATTGCCACCACCACTCAAATCCTCACTATTTTTGACACTTCAATGCGAAACCGTCTGCGTCGCGTTCGTCGCGTGCGTCGAGATTGCCACCACCATCAGTTCTGACTGCTACTACTGCTGTCATCGATGTAATGCAATGACCTATTGCAGATTAAGGTCGAATAATTACTCATAAGGCAACAGATAAATAAGTTATGTCCTGGATAATGTGCATTGAAATACAATTCGCGATGAGTAGCAATTCCAATACCAGGTAAAATGGTTCCTTATCTGGGGTAAACGCATAAGGTTATCCTTGTGGCAATCTACGCAATGCAGATGATTTTGCCGTTTAAATAAAAGGTAGGCGGAATGTGGCTGACAAATCATCCGAGTAGCATCAATTGTCAATAAAAGCTTATCTGAACTTAGATAACTTCGGATTCGCCATAAAACAGGAGGTCCAGCCATCATGCAAGAAGTGCACACATGAATGGTTGTGAGAAAATGCTAGGCTGTGTACTAACGAACCTGTTGCCTCAAAAATGTTATTGATTTGTAGGTGGTGTTACTAAAACTCTTAGCGAATATCATAAAACAAACTTTAGCCATGACAAGGCTTCTTTCATATTCATTCTTCTTTCTTCATAACAGGCTGTTCCAGATCCAGAAATTTATACTCAGAGTATGTCTTGGACCCATGCGTGCAGATGTAAATAGGTTTTAGTGTCTAACCAAATTGTTTAGTATTCTCCGGAATCATGTTTAGGTAATTCACAATCGAATATCTACTGCAAACGGTATCTCTCTTTACAGAAGTATATGCTGCTGATTATATTATTATACATCTAGAGCTCATTTCAAGTATTCCGCCAAGATTATTAAAATTTCTCTTGGAAGTTAAGGATTGCATTTATATGGGTTATCCATGATGCAAGGATTCTTCAAGATGCATGACCAAACCAAAAGAACAGTAGTCGATACCTCACATACATTAAAATGATGAAAATAGCAACTTAAATAGAAATAAAAATCATCTTAAACCACGTACCCTCCCAGCATTGCCATATTTGAATTCCGTTCCATCCTACTGTACCCACTTCATTATATCACTTTTGTATCTATCATGATACCATAACTGTGGTCGCCTCACTGCACCACTCCACTCCTTGTCCATAGTCTTCTTCTCCTTATGTGTACTTTCCTCAGGTCTATTATTACAAAAGCATACCGGAAAAAAAAGAACTCCAGAACATCTCTCCATCTCCCGAATCGTCTCATGAAGATATTCTTGTTGTCCATCCGCATCTACTAGCCCTAAGGGGCTCACCATCCAACATACACATTGCCACTTGGTTATGATGAAATCAAAACAATCCTCACCCTCTCTATGGCGTTTTGCTCATCATCCACTCGCAAAATGTTCGAGCGTCAATTGAGTGAAGTTGCCAGGGTCGATGGGTGGCGCAAGGCGCTACTATACACCAGGATCAGGAGCGAAAGTGTCTATATGATGAGGATGATGATGATGATGAATTCCTTTTTTCCAATTAAAAGCGAATTGTTTTCTTGTCTGTCCAGTGTTTATTTAGGACTTGTGAAAAAGGTTGTGCATCACACCCTACTTCACCCACTTCCTGGAGCAACGGTTCACAGAAATCTATTAAGGTATCTTCTCATGGCCAATGCCTGAGTGGTCAAGAGGTGTAGTGTAGACAAAAACAGAAACTTTCAAAGTTATCAGCAAGAAACTTGCCAACCCCCAGAACGAGTGTTACTTTAAGAAGACAAATAAAAGGAAACGTCAACAGTTTCTGTATTCAATGGACTTCGTTAACGGAGGAGCGAGTTTTTGGTGTCAACGGTGGGCTTTCTTATGCGGATGAACATTTAAATATTTCTTCGCCAGCAGATGTTGCAGTCATTTTCCTAAGGGTGATTGCGTTTCTTTGTCTGGGTTATTATTTTAGGATTTTTTATTCATTCTCATTTGACCGGATGGATCTGTCAAAGTTTTTAAATATAACTTTGTGACTTTTTTAATAATGAATGAAAATATAAACAAGATGGTGGAATGTTTACTGTACTGGAATAATAATATACCCGTGCGGTAAAAGGAAATCGACTATCTTTCCAATAGATGGATTTAGTAATCTGTATTTCTCGTATACGTTCTATCGGCGTATAGTAATTAGTTGACTCAGTTTTGTTTGAGCGAGCGTCAAAACCAGACACCAGCAAAAAGAAAATTCATCATATTTTTTAAATGTTTTTTTTTAGAAGTGAAACTTTGTTTCGGACGGTGTGAATTGGATTTTATGAAACAAAAAAGTGTAACGAAAAAGAGATCTAACAAAATATCGGTTGTCTTTTGATCACCGAAACCAAGCAGCATCGGTCGCGGTTAGTACTTTAATACTGTAAGAGAATGAGATGAGGGCAACCGTTATAAAACCGGTTTTGTAGGCTAAGGGACTTAGGTTCGGGGTAAGGTATAGTTGAAATTCGTCAACTATGTTTGTGCGGTCGAATAAGGTTGAAAACTGTTCTAGAGACTTTTTTCACCAATTTAGGTCTGAACAAAATTGTATGTCATTCGGGTCACATACAATTTTTTGTGATTCGAACAGTCAACATCAATATAGTTCCATAAAACTCTCACATAAACCCAAAAGCTTGAGAATTGTCAAAAAATACCCAAGGCAATTGTCAATATGTCACTTCAACTCATATGGTATACGGAGGCCGAATGAAATGAATACACTATGGTAGTGCTAAAGAGAAAGAGAGTGAGAGTGAGTATTCTGTATTAAGCAGAATACAGTTAAACTTCTACCTCGTGTAAGCTCACACTCGATTTTTTTCAATAAAAGCAAAAATGGTGATATTGTAACAGCCAATAACGCCTTTTAGCTCTATAGGCAAAGAAGAAAGAAGACAAAAAAGAGAATGATAATCCAAGAATGATGTTCGCAAATCTTACCAAAGTGTAAAACTTCAAAGCCAAGGATACAAGGTTTGAACAAAAACCGGTCGATATGAACAAGGTAATATCGTAGTCCGCTATCAGTGAGAACGAACAATTTAATATTGGCGACGATAGTGAAAACTACCAACCACTCGACCTACGTGAAATGAGTATAGCAATATCGTAACTCAAGCTTTACAAGGCCGCCTGAAATGACGACATTCCCGCAGAGATTTATAAAGCCGCGGGAGATGACTAACTCATAAGCCAAATCTGTGTCGGATGAAAGTATGCTTGAAGAATGGAACTTCAGTATCGTTAACCCGATCCACAAAAAGGGGACTCTCTGAACTGCAATCCTATTGAAGTAATAAGTGAATGCCTGAAGCCGTTTACCAACAACCTGATCAGAACTAATCAGTGTGGTTTTAGGCCTGGAAAGTCCACAACTGATCAAATCTTCACACTTCGGCAGATCCTGAAAAAAACCCAAGAAGTTCATACGACAACATTTAGAGAGACTAAATAGTACGTTTCCACGACCAGTCGAAATTCATCATTTCAGCGAAATTCGTAATTTCAGCTGAAATGCGAAGCATTCTGCCATACAATTTCACATTCCGAAATTCGGCATTCCGTTAGTACCCAGGGCCTAGGTTTTCTCAAAACCATTCATAACTTTTATTTTATACCGAATCCGAACAGTTGAGTTGAGATAAGCTTTTCTTGGCAGTGGTGGATACTCGGATGGTTTGTCAGAGAAGGTCCAGTGAAAAAACAATGACAATTGGAATGCGTTTTTTCGGTGGGAACACTATTTTCAAATGTTGGATTTCGTTAATGAAATGAAGATTTTCGGTTCGGTGGAAACGTACTATATAACTATACAGGTTTAAAATACATCTTAGGTCACAACTTTGTATGCATGATTTTAAATTTTTGACATATCGCATAGATCAACGATATGTCAAAATTTGATAACCATACAAACAAGGTTAAAATTGAATTAATTAATGAATTTTAATTGAAGTTTTTTCAACCCTCTTTTTTGTTTTTATTGTAAACGAATGAATTGAAAAGAATTGCTTTATTTTGGAAATAATGCATTTTATTTTATCACTTTATGAATTTTTTAAACACACACAAGCGTGCGAAATAATGATTTATCAAATTTATACGTTTTTGATTTGAAGAATTTTGTCTTGAATTGTTTTGAGAGGAAGAATGGTCAACCGGCGTTATTAATAACGAAACGCAAATGTCGACAGTAGTTAGTTACCTGGTTAGCTTATAATGTAACTTTTTAGAAACTCAACCAATAATCAAAACGCATAACTAAATAAATAAACTCGACTTTTCACATTCTTACATTCATTAAACTGTCTAAACAACCTATTTTCTTATTTTATTTTATTTTTTTAAAATTTCCGTTGCTACAACGTACTTATTTCATTTAATGCGCAAACACACACACACACATCTTCGCAGTATTATCCACTACAGGCGCCTACTACAAAATTGTATCACTACTTTATAACTTAGATACTTTCTGTACATTAAAAAACAACCTATAACTAGCGCTAGTCTGTGATGTAAATTTATTTAAAATGATTATTAGTAACGCCGAATATCTAATTGTGCAGCGTTATTAACATGTTCAAGATCTTTAATTCTAAAATCTAAACTTTCTGGGGGTTCATCAAGTTGTTTTGTTGTTTTGTCTTAAAATGTTGTGCAAGGCGCAGGTTGCAATAATAATGGTTAAGACAGTACTCAATTTCAAACGGGCAGCGTAGGCCGAAATCGGAAATCTTGGTTTAAAAATCTTAAAAGGCTTTTCGATCATAAAGAAATAAATTTTCGGTTTAGAGAAATGTCTGCATAAAGCCCACCTTTAAATTCAAAAAACATTCCAAAACCATTTTAAAATAAATAAATGAAAAAAAACGAAAGAAAACATAATATGTAACGGGTGATTTTTTAAGAGGTTTAGAACTTTTTTTAAAAAAATTCAAAAAAATGAATGAAATATTTATTTGAATCGATAGTTTGAACCTTGCAATTTAATGTTTAAAGATAATTTCATGCAAATGTTGACCGCGGCTGCGTCTCAGGTAGCCCATCCGCTGAGTCCAATTTTGGCATACTCTTTCACACAGATACCGGCCGAATCTCACGAATGAATGCATGGATGTTGGCTTCCAGTGCGTCAATCGAAGCGGGCTTGTCCCTATAGACATTAGCCTTGACATACCCCCACAAAAAATAATCTAATGATGTCAAATCGCACGATCTAGGCGGCCAATTGACCGGCCCGAAACGTGAAATTAACTGTTAACCAAACTCGCCTCGCAATTGCGCCATTGTTTCGCGTGCTGTGTGGCATGTGGCACCGTCTTGTTGAAACCACATATCATGCAAGTCAAGAACTTCCATTTCGGGCAAAAAAAAGTTTGTTATCATCGCTCGGTAGCGTTCACCATTGACAGTAACGCTGCGATTCGCATCATCTTTGAAGAAATATGGCCCAATAATGCCGCCGGCCCATAAACCGCACCAAACAGTGGCTTTTTCGGGATGCATTGGTAGCTGTTGCAATGCTTCTGGCTGATCTTCACTCCAAATGCGGCAATTTTGCTTATTTACGTACCCATTCAACCAAAAATGAGCCTCATCGCTGAACACAATTTTTCGATAAAAAAGCGGATCCTCGGCCAGCTTTCCAAGAGCCCATTCACCAAAAATTCGGCGTTGTGGTAGGTCGGCTGGCTTTAGTTCTTGCACCAGCTGTATCTTAAAAGGCTTTACGCCCAAATCCTTCCGCAAAATTTTCCACGTAGTGCTGTAACAAAGGCCTAACTGCTGGGAACGGCGCCGAATCGACATTTCGCGGTCTTCTGTCACACTAGCTGATACGGCCGCAATATTTTCTTCACTACGCACAGTACGTAAACGTGTTGGTGGTTTAATGTCCAACAAAGTAAATTTGGTGCGAAATTTGGTCACAATCTTCCGAATAGACTGCTCAGAAGGTCGAGAATGCCGATCATAAAATGGAAGCAGCGCGCGATGAACATTTCGAACCGAGCACGAATTTTGATAGTAAAATTCAATAATTTGCAAGCGTTGTTCATTTGTAAGACGATCCATGGTTAAATTGCAAACCAAACTGAAGCTGTTTGACAGTGACACAAGGTACTAAACACACGTCAGCTGTCAAAACCAGTGTTGCCAAAACCAAACCAGCTAAAAAATCACCCGTTACTAATCAGGAGACTGCATTTAAATCTGAGCGCTGTCAATAGCACCAATAACATTTGAAAATATATATAATAGATCCAACCAAATAGTGTTGTTGTAGTAATTTCAATCATTCAAAATCCCTTTTAGTTTTTAAAATATCAGTTGGTTTTTCCGAAAATTTGATGAAGTGATTATCAAGTCTACCTATCGCTTTGGAAACTTTAAAATTTTTATGTATCCTCGAAACTCTCGAGACATACATTGCTCCAAAATCAAATATTCTCAGAAGATGGTTTCCACTTGCAAAAAAAAAATAAAGCAACCTAAAGTTGATTAATAGAAGCGATAAAGTTGTTTCTGAATACTCAAAATATTTGTTTCTGAAGTGAAGACAAATATTCATTCCTCTAGTATATTTGAAGAGGAAATTGAACTTAAAAAATTTCAAGGATTTCCACGTCATCGTCAAGCACATCCAGAATTTCGAAATCCATTTTTTTATATTAAATGCGTTGAAAACTTAAAATACCGAATATCCAAAAATTATTCTTACGAGTGCTTCAATCCCTTATGTCATATATAAATATTTTATGTTTTACTTTTTCTTGAACATAAACTATGTTCCACTTAACGACTTTTATGTTTAGGTTTGAGTTTGGTGCAAAGCTCTATGTATTACTTGAGCGTCTATAAGCGCCTAAGTATGTGCTGTCAACACGAAAGGACACACAATATCAACGAATTGCACAAAACGTCACCATTGACAGATATAACTTTGAGGTAGTATGAGACTTTGTCTACCTCGGCTCCGCTATTAACCCTGAAAACATCTCGACAAAAAAAATAATTAGATACTCTTGCCAACCGCTGTTTCTTCGGGCTATGAAGGCAATTTAGTAGTAAAGCCCTCACTATGACTACTAAGGAGATCCTATATAAGACCCTGATCATCCCAGCCCTAGTTCTTTGGGGCTGAAGCATGAACCGTATAAAAAGTGGATGAAGAATTCTTTGGTCGAAGTAAAAACCGACCAGGCTAATTTGGAGAGCTGTATCGCCCGGAATGAACTTGTCCCGTAAGTAAGTAAGTAATCGCGCAGTTTTGGTTTTGTCGATTCCTTTCCGGTAAATTCGATGTCAAAAATGTACCAATACAGCAAAGCTGCTTCAAGCCATTTACAATAAGTCACCAATTTGGAGTCAGATATGTATTGCGAGCAATAATTATATTAAATGCAGTAAAACTAGCAAAAAGTGCATCAACTCAGGAGGTAGTCCTTTGACCGGAATCAAATTTTTCAACACATTCAAAAAATGTTCCTTAAAAACAGATGCAATTTTTATCGTTTCTAACAAATTGCCAACCAATTCACATTTTATATGACATTCCTTTTTCCCCATCTGTATGTTTTTCGAAGACAATATGTTAAAAGAAACCGTTTTTTTGTTTTCAGTAAATTGCGAAATATCAAATCTTTGGAGAAAATGATGTAGTGAACGATTTTCATTTTTCCACCACGTACCGAACTTAATACAAATTTATAAATCGCGGTGAAATCAAATCATCATGTGAGTAGAATGTCAAAATTTAATTAACTAATATGTCTTTAGCTGTTTGTTTGCATGTTTACGTTTTTAAAGCGCAGCGGAACGAATAATTCACAATTATTCGGAGTGGCACCCAATTATAAAAAAGTTTTAGATCAAACTGTACAGTTGGAAGGTACCTGATTATATCCAGTACCACCCAGTGCTTTGAAGACACGAACCACAATTCAAATATTTAACGAATAGGAATATTCTTATCAAGTATTTGAACCACCGATTTCCAAATGCCTGCGTTGCCAAATCACATAATACATATATACATACATAACATATATAATTTTTATTTTATCACAAATCTTTTAAAATATTACTTTTGACGAATGATGTTCGGAAATTTGAGCACTAAATTATGGAATATTAGGCCAGCTGGCTTGAACATAATGCTGTCGAGATGAACAAGAAAAATAGTGATTGAGGCTCATTAATCGGAAGTGTTCTTGAATGTATATTCTAATACGAACATTTTAGTTTCGAATGGTAGACACATATTATTAAAATTTAACGGAAAATATAAAATTAATTTTGGTTCCTACTTTCCTAGTTCTGGCAACACGACAGGTTGAACAAAGGGAAGAATCGACTTTGTAAATTGTAAAATGACGATGGAGAGCAATATCCCGCTGCCAGGCAAAATGAATCATTTAATACTGGTTACGACTGACGATAGCCAGACCTACAGTCAACTTTACCATAAATGTAAAATAATGCTTAGAAAGGCTTAGATGACTTGGTAGGGTGAATACACAAACCTAAAATATCGGGAAGATTTTTGAGGTAGTTATTAATAAATCTATTTTGTTCGTTTGTAATGAAAAGGAGATTATACCGCGGAATCAATTTGGGTTTAAAAGAAATCACTCGGCAGTGCATGCTATTACAAAATTGATTTCGGATGTTAATTGGAATCTCAACGCCAAAATATGTACAGCTGCCTACCTAGTGGATATCGGAAAAGCCTTTGACACGGTTTGGATTGACGGGTTAATTTACAAACTTATTCGATATGAATTTCCATCTCATCTTACAAAGATGATAGCATCCATGCTATACGGAAAGAAATTTGTTGTAACAGATAGAGAATACTCGACAGCTGAAGTTTTTAATGTCCATAATGGTCTACTTCAAGGCACAGTAACTGCTCCACAGCTCTTCAATATCTACATTTCTGATATACTTAGGGAACTCGATAATTCATTGGCATTTGCCGACGACGCTACACTGTATGCAAGCGGCTTAAAAATTGAAGACATTCAAATCCAACTTCAAAGCAAGTTTGATAGGTTTCAAGTTTCAAGCTTTCTGCTCCGAATGGAAGCTTAAAATAAACTATACGAAATGTGAAACCATACTGTTCCGCACCCCAATAAGACGCGGTAATTCAGATTTGAGACGCAACTGGAAAAATCTCAAAATAACGAGTTCAAATGGTCTTCGGATCGAGTCGAGGACCGTGGTAAAATATTTAGGTGTTCATTTGGACAAGTTTCTGTATTACAATGAGCACATAAATATTCAATTAGACAAGGCAAGAGTTGCATTCATGTGAAGATCATTTGTTACTAAGCATTCGTTCGTCCAATTCTGACTTATGCGAGTCCAATGTGGTGGAACATTAACCCATCGTAATGGAAAAACTTCGAGTGTTCGAGCGCAAATGTCTTAGAGCCTGCACACAGATGTATAGGAGTGCACATTCCGATTATAGGCATTACGTCTCAAACAAAAGACTTCTGGATGCTTCCGGTGTGTCCAGAAAGTAACACTATCAGGTTAAATAGAGACCGATACTGGTGGCTAGACTGGGCTGAAGCCGATACTTAGGTTAAGTAAAACTAGGCCCTGACATGTGATCTCTGATCTAACGATGACTTGTTAGTCGATGGAATAGAGATCACATGACAGGGCCTAGATAGGTTAAGTTAGTCTTGTAGGTTTTAGTTTTATATAAAAAAAAAGTTGCGACTGTCTTCTAATAGGTTTTGATTCACATTTTCCTATTTTCAAAAAAAAAAAAATAGTACATAACAATAATACAAAAATTCACAAAAAATATAAAAATTGAATTAAACAAACAAATTATATATCATGTAATGCGAACCATAATGGTCTTTTACTTTGGCAAATGTTAAAAATGTCTAGTCTTTAAGTTTATGCCTAATTAATATTAAAGAAATTGTGAATAAATAAACGTTAAAAAAATACACAAACCTAAAACCAAAATTTGTTCAAATAATATTAATTATACCTGAAGTTGAAGATACTTAATTAAATCATTAAATGGCGCTTCAGCCCGTAAAGAACCTGGGCCTCAACCAATATTCCTCTCCAATATGCCCGGTTTTTAGCTAACTGCCTCCAGTTGTGCAATTTAAGTTGGTTGAAATGTCCAATGCAGAGTTTTTGCCCACCTCAATGTCGCTTTACTGTTTGAAAAGTTCATGATTGAATCTTCGTCTCCATAGCCAGTCAACGCACACAGGACAGAGGATTTTCCGAATAACTTTTCACTCAAAACGACCAAGGATTTCTTCATCTGCTTTTGATATAGATAAATGCTACAGCGCCGTAGAGCAGGACTGAGATGATCAGAGTTTTATATAGCTATTTGTTCAAGAGAGGGCTAACTACTTAATTGCCCTTTAGTCCGACGAAACAGCGGTGGGCAAGAGTAATTCTTCGTTCAATTTCTGACGAGATGTTAATAGTGGAGTTAAATCTGCCAATTTCATGTTGACAGCATATACTTGGTCTTACCCTCACTTCCTGATTTTGGGAACTTGTGCCTCTGGTGTTGGCTCGGCTCGGAAGTTTTGCATAATCCTCTCAGGAATGATGTTAAAGAATGGTCGAATTGCCTTAATCCTCTTTTGGTATCAAATGTGTCGGTGAGGTTGCTTCGATCGTCATATAGTCGGTATACTAAAACTAGACATGGCTCTCTATAGTTTGCCTCTATAAATGGTCTCGTATGTCGCTTTGAAATCGATGAATAGATGGTGTGTATCGATTTGGATTTCTTGGGCTTTTCCCAGGATCTGCGAAGTGTGAAGGTTTGATCAGTTGTGGACTTACCTGGCAACCACACTGATGAGGTCCGGTTAGGTTGTTTGTAATCAGTTTCAGGCGTTCACATATTACGGCAGATAGGATTTTGTAAGAAATGTTGAGGAAGCTTATGCCTCTGTAGTTGGCGGTAGTTCAGCGGGGGGTTCTTGTTTATGCTGACTTTATATTTTTCGACCAAATTTTGCCTATGAGTTGGTGTTAAGTGGCACGCACAAGTTTATAGCTGACCTCAACCAACTTGAAGTTCGAAACTAAAGGTAGTTAGCTAAGGACCGGGCTAATTGGAGATATCGGTTGTAGTCCAGGTTTGTTCCGGACTTAGTAAGTAATTAAGCCACTTAAAACAGTGTGAACCCTTATTTCGTAACTAAGCCTCTTCTTGAGAGGTTCATTTATAAAATTGGTCGTTTTGAGCGATATTTTGCTGGAAGTGTTCGGTACCATTTACTTTCATTGAGGGATTAAAAGACAAAGATTTAACCATGATCTATAAGAGCTGTATAGAGAAATTTAACTGGTTAACAAAAATATAAAGTGTTGGATAAATCCAGGACATTATGCAAGTGAAAATTATAGCCAGTACAATTTTCTATTCACAACCAGAAGGTTGACGCGGTAGAACCCTAATTGCCACACACAAGTAGAAAGTGACTTCAAACAACTTGAAATGATCATCTAACCGTAGGCAGTCAGCTACAAATCAGGCTTACTTAAGAGTCATTTGGTCGACGCCCAGGTTCATCCCGGACACCGACCCGAAAATATAATTTAAACTGTGAAGCTGCCTATAAACTTTTTAACAAAAGAAATCAGAAAAGGGTTTATGAGAGGCTTATTGTCCGATTTGTGCGGATTGATCATACAAACTACGGCAATTCTTTAAGTACTTTGAAGATGATAACCAATACAACAAGACAGAGATCCAAACCTCCCATCTTAACTATAGATTCATCAGTATGAATGACGCAAGACGCAGGTTAAATTGTCAGACCGTTTATATTGAATCAAGTTTTAACTCATTTTAACGATGAAGGGCTTCAAACTTGTCATCATCAATTCAAATGACCTTAGAACAAGTTTACATTTTCCTATTGCAAATAAGAATATGTTTTTCAAATTCGATAAAGATCACATACGCTAGTTCATTTTAATATTCTACATGTTGCCTAAAATTTAAGAAGCAGTCAATCAAAGTTACAATCTCATAGTTGTCATCAATTCAGTAGATATTTACTTCCCACTTGCTTGAGCAAGACAAAATGTCTATCAGATGTGTCTCATGAGTTTCAAGGTAGATCACTGACCGCAGAAATTAACACAATAGACAAGAAAAAATCCATCCAACAGTTGAGTAAGTTCGTGATTTTTCGTGAATTTCCCTCGAATTAACAGCACGGCAGCTCATTATTTACCGTCGAAAAGATTTCCGAATTTTTGTCTAATTTACGACGAAAACGACGAACAACCTTTTGATGAAATGCACTCAAGCATGATGGTCGAAATGTCTTTGGACTTTCTTGATGGTGTGGTGCACATGCAATTGTTATCTTATGCAACAAATGAGAGTAAAGATACGAGTACATGTTATTAACAAAATGTCACAGCTGATCGACAATTAGATCTTGACAAGAGTATAAAAGGGTCATGCTGTATAATGTACCCTCACAGTCAAGGCTTTGGTTTTTTAAATAGATAACCCATCCAATCCAATCTTAAGTGAAGCACAATGAAGTTCCTTGTAAGTGAATTAACACTTTGTGACAAAGAGAGATTTTTATCTTAAATATTTCATTCACTAGATCATCATGATAGTCCTGCTGACCGTGGTCGTATGCATTATGGCCGAAGATGAGGCAGAGGCCGAACGTCGTACTTTTGATTTCTTTAAAAAAGATAAGAAGGACAAAAAAGGCCACAAGGACCATCATCGGTATGACGACTTTGAAGGCGATTATATCGGATATGGTCACCATGGTGGTTTCTATCCAGGAGTTTATGGCGCCGGAATTCATGGACCTGTGGGTTATGGACCGATTCATGGATCGCCTCTTCATGGATCAGCACTTTATGGAGGCCATTTTGATGGTGGACATATCGGCGTGGGTTATTTAGATGGAGGCAATTTCGACGGCGGACACTTCCAGGGTGGACTGCATGGAATACATGATATTGGACATCATGGTGGCTACGATGGATTCGGAGATCATTTTGGACATCATGGACATTTTTAAACCATTTCAACTTAAATATAAGATTAGAGTAACTTTAGGTAAGGCGTCATAGAAATAAATGTTTTTACTGTAAACACCGAAAAATTTATTTCATTCCTATTTAAGTCGTCACCTGAAGCGTGACATAAATATTTTTAACAGATGCAAAAAAAAATCCCCGGCTTTTTTTGTTCTTAGGAAAAACCCTAGCTTAGAATTTAAAAAAATAATACATTTCCGTAACAACGAATGATGTCACATACAATATTTTGGCCACGCATATCAAATTCAAAACACGTCGTCTGTCTTATTGCAAAATCATTGTTTGTTATAGACAAGTGATGCATAGTGAACATATGTTAAATGCCATCTAGAAATGTTCAATTAAATGTCAGATTGTTGCGTCAAGATTAAAGAGTAGAGGGGAAATAACTAAACTGTTGTTCTTCTTCAGTCATCTGCATTGTGGTCATGACTTGCAGAGAAGGATCATGTTGCTAGCAATTTCTATTTCTTTTTTACACAAATAAATATCGATAGGATTCATGATTTCCTGGACAATTAAATCTTCATTTGTGCTCCATTTGTGTGATGCCGAGTTGGTTTATAAATGCCTTTTTGAGGTAGTTTATTGGTAGACTACTTTGAATATGACAACACCAGCTGTACCGGTAGCTCTTTGTTTTTCTTAAGATGTGTTCTTCGAGATGCTTTTTCTCTTTTAGCTCAGGGAATATTTTCCGTCATAGAATATGCCAGAGTTTTCACATCATTTTAGGCACCCTAAAGCAGAGACTGAACTTTTCGTCACAAGTTCAAAATTAAAATTCTTCTCCAAATATCCAACCATAATAATAACCGATAATATCAAGAAAGGATAACATCAGATCTGTCCGTGTTCAATTATATCAGGTCCTAAATTTCAACAACTTCAGGAAATATATATCGCCTACTTTAAAATAGTTAGGAGCAGTTTTTTAAAGAATTTTCTTCACAATACTATCATCTTTCCTCTTTGACCGTGGACATGCTGTTGTTCCAAGAGCCCTTGCTTCTGAGATGCTTATCTTTGCTCCGAAATATCGGTCATTTTTATCACCTCGAAATTTGGGGGTGGAATTCGAAGATACTATTCGTTAAATCAACGTGGCGAGCCAATGCTTTGATATGTTCTTACCTTTTGGAATCTGTAAAAATCTTGGTACAGCTCATAAAGCTCACGGCTGTGTCAACTTCTTCATTGGCGATACAGTCCGAAATGAACCTTAGCCGGAACCCACATGTCCTTAGCTAACTGCATTAAGATGCGCACTTAATTGAGGTCGTGGCAAGGTTTTCCTCTGCGTCCAACTTCTGGCTAGAAATCGATGACTCCGCGAGCGTTGCCATTGTTCAACGTAAACGAGTCCGAAATTTTCCCGCAAAACGACTAAGGATTTCTTCATCCACTTTTGATACAGTCAATGCTTCGGCACCATTGAACTGAGTTATGGAAGATTGTTCATCTGGTGTTGACTCGGGAGTTTTGCACAATCCTCTTAAGAATTATATTAAAGGAGTCACACGACAAAAATTTAATGTCGAAAGACTGCAATCGCCAGAGACCGCCAAGACCTTCGCGCAACGCTTTTCCCTTAACCTCTCGATTCACACCACACCACCAGCATCTAATGTCTAATGGAAATGACGGCCTTCCCGCTGAGCTTTATAAAGCTGGCGGAGATGACTTGGTAAGTAAAATCCACCAACTCATAAGCCAAATCTGGTCGGATGAAAGCATGCCTGAAGAATATAACCTCAGCATCGTTTGCCCGATCCACAAAAAAGGAGACCCTCGGAACTGCGCCAACTTCAGAGGCAAAAGTCTGCTCAACATCGCCTACAAGATCCTATCTGCCGTAATATGTGAACGCCTGACACCGTTTACCAACAGGTTTTAGGCCAGGAAAGTCCACAATCGATCAAACTTTCACACTTCGGCAGATCCTGGAAAAAACCCAAGAATTCCAAATCGATACCCACCACCTATTTATCGATTTCAAAGCCGCATACGACAGCATTTATAGAGACGAACTATACAGAGCCATGTCTTATTTTGGTATACCGTCCAAACTCATACGTTTGTGTAGGATGATGATGGAGAATTCTCGCTGTACCATCAGGGTTGGCAAAGACCTCACTGAACTACTCGATTCCAAAAAAAGGATTTAGGGGCGGGGACACTTTGTCGTGTGACTACTTAAGTGGCGCTACTGTCCGGGATGAACCTGGGTCTCCCCAATTAGCCCGGTCTTTAGCTAACTGCCTCCAGTTGCGCACTCCAAGTTGGTTAAGGTCGGTTTCTACTTGTGAGGTTTTTTGTTGATGGGTGCGAGAAACATGGCACATCAGCTGTTGACATCGTCGCAATAGTTCTTCGACAGCAGATGCTGGTTGTTTGGTGTTAATCGAGAGGGTAAGTGATTCGCGTTTTGCAAAAGACTTGGCGATCTTATTCAATTTCAATCATTGGACATTACATTTTTTTACAGTATTTCATATTTTTTGTGGTGCGGGGGATATCCGCATTCTTTCCTTGGCTTCAACAATGTAATGGACCAAATCAACGTCGGCCCCTCAGAATGTTCGTGCATTTAAAATACTGGATACGTGCATCTTGTCTATCGCAATGTGATGTTTGATAAACCATTTAAACCATCTGGAGACCGCCATGTCCCATTATGAATATCTAGGTGAGAAAATCGAGTGCTGGCTTTAGTGGCCTAAGTTACCCGGGGCTCTTGGTTGCTTCGTAACAACGCTTTTTGCATAACCCGATAAGCATAAAACTTAACTTATAGGGCAAGCTTCAATTTATGCACTTAGGATACGGGGTCATCTATATTCATTAAGGAATCGAGCGCAGCCGATGCCATTTCGGCTCTTCTGCCACCAGCTCTGTTCAATTCTCCTGACAAACTCTTGAAATTTCTAAATTACCTGTTGCCCGAATATGTAGACTTGTTTACTTTGTCCATCATAATTGGAAGTATAGATGCAAACGTTGATTCCTTCTTAGGAATCCTTCCACTGCCGTTGGGCGAGGGCTCTCCGCCTTAGACTGTGGCTACACCCCGCTTTCATCTCCTGCCACCAGGAGAATTCAATACATTGATTGAAACCCTATCCATGGTTAATATACTAGGGACTTGGCGGCTCACGAGAACATAGCCAGTCATGCAAAAATGTGTCTGTCAGGTCATTTACTTTGATCTCTTGGGTGCAGGTCCAAGTCTTGACGCACTCTTGGCGTTCTTTTGACATATCAGTGCTGGCTTACCGAATCGGCCGTCTCGAATTTGAACACCTTACTTTGGGGACAGACTTCGTCTGGCTACCCAACCTATTGTCAAGATTCTAGACTCTCAGTGGAGTATTTAATTGCGAATATCCAAAGTCAACTTTTTTCTAAAACGATTGTATTGCACAATTAACAATTTCGATTCAATAAAGCACTATCGGAACTGTTCTCCCTCCAGCAATATTAACTGTATAAAGTATTATGGTAAAACATATGGAGTGGTCCATAGGTCTTCTGTACGCTTCCTTACCGAAGTCTTACCGAAACTCAAAAATATATTATGATCCAGTTGTTTGGATCATAATATATTTTTGAGTTTCACTGCCAACTAACAAATTATGGCAGCCATGTAAAGATGCATCAGTTTACACCTCAAATATAGTAAATAGTTGAGATTAACAAAAAATAAACAAAAATTTCAATTTTAAATTCTATTTCTATAACAAAATAAATAAATAATACAAGTCTTTAAGCGCGGTTTTTCTTAACCGTAGAATCCGTGACCTCCATGACCGCCACCATAACCACCTCCAAAGCCACCACCGTAGCCACCTCCATAGTTTTGACTATAATGCCCACCATAATGACCACCATAGTGTCCACCATAACCTCCCCCGTAGCCACCGCCATAACCACCGCCATAGCCTCCACCGTGTCCGTGATATCCGCCTCCGAATCCTGGGTAACCTCCACCTCCGTGGATTGGTGGTCGTGGCCTATAATATCCACCGCCAAAGCCAGGTCCACCGCCATAACCACCACCATAGCCTCCGCCATAACCGCCGCCATGACCACCACCATAACCGCCACCATATCCACCACCATATCCACCACCATATCCACCACCGATTCCTGCGCCTATGCCTAGCCCAGCTCCGATGCCACCGCCAAGTAATCCAAATGTGCGGCCCTGTGGCTTATCATCACCCGCCATGACACCGGCCACGCACAACACCGCCAAAAGTATCTGAAAAATACAAATTAATCCAAAAAGTAGTTCACAAATCCACACCGATAGTATCCGAGAGGCAACTTACGAATGCACGCATTTTTTGGTCGCTTGTCACTATTGTTATTCAATCACGTCTTGAGTAAGACTGCTGTTGAAGCCAATAAAGTGGCCAAGCTATATATACGCCAAAAATGTACTCTCGCGGAAATGGTCAGAGAATTTTCGTTTCTGTTTCGCTTCCCAAGAACTTGTTAGGCGGCTTCACTTAGTTTCAAGTGCTACATGACCAATACAATGAACTCATCAGGTGGCAGAACAATCGGCATCCCATCCGTGCGTAGCTGAAAGCGGATTATTTGGGGTTTTATCGAGGGTCAACAGAAACTAAATAATCACAGTGATAGAGAGAGACGGTTACACTTATGAACACAGTACAGTAATTAACCGGCTGATGAGGTGCTAATGCAAACGACGGGATGGTAGTGATAGCTAAGGTCAAACTTTGGGAATTTCCACATCATTTTGATAAATCTGACGAAATAGATTTCGTCTTGAATCGTTTAATGTGAATGACAAAACTAACAGACACTCTGTATGCACGGTTCAATGAATATGTAAAACAGTTGAAACAATCTGTTTGCGGTTAAGTCAAATTGCTTTTAATTAATCAAGTAAGCAATATGGGTCTGTGTGGGCCATTCAGATACGACAAAACAGCAAGGTGTTTATGTTTAATTTAAATTAAATGTATCAACGTTTTTTAAGTGTGATCGATCACTTACTTATTTCTATAAAAGTCAAATCAGATTCGATGTATACCTAAGTGGAGTTTTCTCTTGCTGATTCAGAATTCCTGTGCGGAGTTTTTTTTTCTTTACCACATATTAATTTTATTTTCACAAAAACCTTTTTAAAAAAACCAAAGATTTTAACAAATCCATTGGTATATATATTATCTCTGTACGTTACCTTACAGAAAAGTTTTAACATAAAACTTAAAATAATTTGCATTGTATTGACAATACGATCTGTGGAGACTATCGGTGCCCTAGCGGCGTTCTTGTTTATGCGTGTGATTCTGTAGTTATGTATGGACGAGTGCATTCATACTACTTGAGCTATGTTATTGTTATTTTTGAAGCTTTATAGCATGGCAATGAACCAGTTGTCCATATAAGAAAAACGAGTGGTGGGTGCACGACTGGGTCGTAAGTAACGTTCTCTTTCATAGCGAGTTGGGCGCTAGATTGAATCCCAAACATGGAAGAATTTGAAGAATTTCATAGTTTGGCCAAATTAATGTTAGAATCAATCAAAATCTCGAGGTCGAACATTTTTCACATAAACAATATCTTTCTCTTTGTAAGAGGAAGTTAATAAATTTTCAATGCAAAATGGATCAGATACAGGGATGAAAAATGGCTTTTCAGCATTGTATTGAAAGTTAAAAAAAAATTGTATTGAAATTGTACTGGTTGATTTCCATCATCGTTTGGTGTTTTGATAAGCTATCTATTTTATACAATTATAGGTACCTACAGTGTACAGATTAGGTGAAAATATTTTTTTTTAAGAAAATAACTTTAATTTGTCACGTTTTACAGCTGGAAATAGTAACCGAGGCATAATTGTAATTTTTACAAGAATTACGAAATAATAAAAATTATTAAAAGCAGGCATATAATTTCTCTTAAAAGGAAAAAACCTCTATCTCACGTAGCTTTGTTTTTCAATGCACATAATGGCCGTATCCGTCACTACTTATGATCATTTTTTCCTTTTATCGCCACTCTTTTGTCAGCTTTTAGTCATATGATCATTTAACGGAAAAAACAAGCGAAAGCTTGTAATATTTCTGTGTTGAGTGTACTCTTGATAGCTTGCCAGGGTCAGTAATGTATAAATTTTTAAAATCGTTGCTTACAACAGTCATTAAGATTTCGTTTTTTTCTATTTCGTCATTTACAAAAAATAGAGTAAAAGTTTTTAGAGCCAAGGCGTTCCCAAATGGAGTGCAATTCTATGGATGCAACAAATAAAGGGTCCGCCAAATAACTTTTTTTTTTTTTTGAAAATGCTATAAAAATCCTTCCGGTTAATAATGGAAAATAATTTCATCCAAATGGCTGCCTCGGCTGGTCATGCAGTAGCCTACACGATCGGTCCAATTTTTAAGCACATTATCGATTGTGTGCAGCTGTATTTCACCCTCCAAGATCAAAATGAGCTTCATCTGAAAAGATGATTTTTTGGCAAAATCGGCATCTTCTCTAAGTCGATCGCAGGCCCACTTAGCGAAGCGAAAACGCATTCGATGGTCAATTGGCTTCAACTCCTGAACCAATTGGACTTTGTATGGCGTCATACCAAGGTCTTTATGCAAAATTCGTCTCAATGATGTTACGAAATGTTCAATTGTTGAGAACGACGGGGAATTGGTGTTGATGGCGCTTCACGCACACTTTCTGCCACAGCAGCAATATTCTCGGATGTACGCACTGTTTTTGGCTTTTCGCGCTTTGGTTTATCGATGAGGATGCCAGTTTCTTTCACTTTTTTCACAAGATAACGAACATACGGAGCTGACGGTGCTTCTCTTCTTCCAAAATCCGTACGCAATCTTCGCACACATTCTGCAACATTACCATGATTCTCAAAGTAATGTCGCAATATTTCCCAGCGTCGTTCAAGCGTAAACACAACCATATTCGTTCAGCGGAAGGATAAAACTAATTATCTGTCAAATCAGACATGAGCTAAGTGTTACCATTCACGAAATAAGCACTAGTTGAAAAATTCGAAAAAGACGTTTAAGGCCCAGTTTTTCAGTGCGAGTTCATCCTAGTTTCGGGAGCTTACTCGAGTTAACTTGAGAAAGCAGTTTTTCAGGCGATTGAAATCTCAGCAAGTTCGCTGAGTTACCCAGGGAATTAGATGATCAGATGGTTTTGACAGATGATAAAATACCAGGCAAAGATTTTTTTTCAATTTCATTTTTTGTGGACATTTAATTTAATTTTGAGAAACTAAATGTAGATCTTAGCGACTTGAAATTGTATTAATTATTGAGTTTAACTATTTTAAGAAGATAAAGACTTGCAAGCTTGCGACAAGAGCATTTTCATTTGTTTGGGGAAAAGGAAACCAAACAGCTGATAAAGTGATAACTGAGCAAAATCGATAAATCATGAGTGCTACCAAATTAAATCATCACACAAGGAGTCAAATTTAATTCTGTACTGAAAAACTGCTTCATGAGTTAACTCTAGCTTAAATTTATTCTGTAGTTATTAAAATCTGTGTTAACTCAGCACTGAAAAACCGGCCCAAAGATGGCTAGGACATGTATAACTGTAACTTCACTAAACAAATGAACGAAAAATAGTTTCAACTATAAAAATATAGCTGTTTGGGGGATTTCCTGTGGTACTTAAACCCATTTACCAGGGTAAGTTATACATGTCAAAACAAACATTAATTGACTTGGTGAAGCTTTCCGAAAGAGCTTGTGCCATGTATAAGGGTCTTAAAGATGCAGAGCGCTTGCCGGAACCTGGTCAACATGAGAGTGACTTAAAATTCGAAACGAAGTGTTTTGGTTAAAAACCGTTGCTTTACTTATTTTTATTTGAAATAAATACCCTAAAATAATTTTGTGTACAATACAATAATGTTCGAAATACGAAGAACATATCTCTTAAGATCATGTAAATTAACTGTTTTTTTATTATAGAAATTATGACATCAAGTGAGTAAAACCAAATAACAACCTAACAACAAAAATCCATTTTTATCAGCATAATTTTAATTTTAAAACCACAAAATGTCCTTAAATTTAATTATCTCCTGATTGTCTATTTTGTTAGTTAATGACTAACTAAGATCTTCAGTATTTTCATAAAATATCAAAGACATACAACTGGATAAATATCTTTAATAATTGTTTGATGGATAAGATTAAGATTTGGTTGATATCAATACTGGAGTGCCTCACGACTCAATCCTCTGCCCCACTCTGTTTCTGTTCATATTAGTAGTAAACATTTGGATTTTTAGTTTCGCAGATGACTTAGTTTTTATAGCTTGTTCCAACAGATATAATACTTATTTAAGCGATGACATTCTACACCAGGAAATCGCATCTTTCCTGGTATATAAACGAACACCCACTGAAGGTAATGAGGTAAAAAAGAAATCTAGCATAATTCAACTCGATGTAAGATAAGATACGTTCAGAAGAGACGTCAAGCAATGTAAGTTAACCTGAAAAGTACCATCTCCAAACATAATTTGTCAACTAACGGAACCAATAGTTGTTCAATCATTGTTCTGCAGCCTTTGCCAGTAACAGTTCAAGTAGTACGTGCTCTAGGACGCTTCCTCAAGTCACGGATAGAGGTAACACTCTGTATAGAATACCACTGGTGGGCCAACATTAGGGAACATTTCCAACTGCAGCGGAAATGTTCCCAAGATGTAATCAACGACGCAGTCTACAGCCCCAATTAGGCTGGACATATTGAAAAACTTACTTTAGCTGCTTTGGCCTATTCGAAAAAATTATGATAGTGGCAGATGTTGCGAAAGGACAATCCAACACGTGTTTTAAAGGTATCTAGGATTTTAGAACACTTAAGAAAAGGTGTTGTCGAAGCCCTTAGCCATTACAAATTCCAGCCATCCAGGAAATACGATAAAATATGCCGGGCAAAAAAGTGTGTAAAACATTGACATTTACTACGTCCCGTTTTATAGTGAGCAAAAACAGAAACTTACCCAAGAAATTATATGCTTTGAAGATATTAGGGAATGCATACATATAGTCCGCATCAAGGACAAATTCACCAATGTAAGCCTTATTTTCGCTTACCAACCAACTAGGTAAAAAGAGGACACTATGGATCATTTCTTACGAGCTCCCGGCAAAAGATATGAGCAACTAACGAAGTTGTTCAAATCGTGCTGGGAGATTTTAACGCAAAGGTAGGAAGGGAGGACATCTTCAGCAGTGTTGTCGGAAAACATAGCCTACGCGACACGAAATGCCACTATAACCAGAACACGATTTCCTCAACTCGATATCCATACAGGAACATTGCGGTGTCCAGATTAACAAACCGTGAATTGAATTAATCACATTGCGATAGACAAAAGGCCCAGATCCGGTATTTTGGATGTCTGAATGGCTAACATCGACTCGGACCACGTTCTTGTTGCAGCCAGTAAGAATGCGTATATCCATCACTCCACGACAAATCAGAAATACTTTAAAATTTTAAAGTCGAAAGACTGCAACCGCAAGATTTCGCCCTGCCTTTGCAGAAAGCGTTTCCCTTTCAGCCGCAACTGATGTGTTAGTTTTCTCGCGCCCATCAGCAAGAAACCCTTCGTTTGTTGAAGAGTACCAACAGATGATCGCAGCCAAAAATTAGGCATATAATGTGAAGCTTCAGTTAAAGACGAGATCCACCATGGAGATTTATAGGCATAACATCGCCTTCCCAGAAAGATGAAGATCCAAAGATCAAGAAAGAATAGAAATGTTCTACCATTAATGAACGTGTTAAACATCAAACCCAGGAATACATGGCGCAAACAGAATCCTGCCAAGGTGAACATGGAAAATCGTAGTTTAGTCACAGTCGATGCTAAGAATATAGAAGAACCACTTCTGCAGACTGTTAACGGCGACGGTGTAACAATCTCCCGCTGTCTGGTAGAACGAATCAATCAATATTGACGACGGAAGCGAAAAATACCAACCACCCGACTTAAGTGAAGTGAGGATAGCAATATCTAAACTTAAGCTCATCAAGGCTGCCGGAAATGTCGGCCTTCCTGAACACCAACTTATTAGCAAAATTTGGAGGGAACCTGAAAAATTGAGTATAAAGAAGGAGGCGGCAAAAATGTGTTTAACAGTGAATAAGCAAGACCAAGTATGCCGTTGCATGATAGAGGCACTCACTGGCCATAACATCCTAATAAACCTCAAAATCTCAGAGATGGAGAGACCCTTGTCACTGTCTGAATATATGTAGCTCTTTCATAAATTTTCAAAATTCCTATTGACTTCTCTTTGCAATTTTTCGAGGACGTCGATGCTACTGGAAACAGTAAAATGACCAATAGAGAAAGAATTAATGGGTATGCTTACCTAAAGGGTATCACAATGGAACCACAATGACCTAATGTGGCGAAGTAGAGAACACTTAACTTCACCCTCACCGATAATTTAACCTTACTATCTTTGAAAAATCTTCGGTCCCGTTAGGTTAGGTCATGGTGGCTGCATTCGGACACTTTGACCGGAAAGGTCAGTTATGATACCACATGAATTCATCTCCCTTCCTTAATGTGTCTGGCTATAATACCCATCCCGAGCTTTTTACGAAACGGAATAAGATACCAATGTTGTTAATACTTGTTAGATAACCTTGGTTGTCCAAGAAGAAGTTGCCGAGGCGAAGTCTTATTTTATTAGAGATCATTGTTAGGGACCTAGTCTTTTCGCGTGTATGTCAATGAGGAAGGGTCTTACAGCTTAATAAAACTGAGAGAGCGCTTCTGATTAAAATAAGACCACTATTACTGACACGTTGTGTCACGGACTATGGAGACAATGATTCTTCCACGAAATTTATGAGCTGTATAGCAACTTAGTGTTAGCAAAGTAAAGACCCTGGTAGGACGATTTAGCTGGCTTGTAGATCGTATGGACACGAATCCTACAGCCCGTACAGTCTTCGATTTCATGCCAGTAGGAGGAAGTCTTCTTCTTAAGAGGTGCTCAAAAGCAGAAACCAACCTCGTCCCACCTGACGTTCGCAACAGGGGGCAGTTAATTAAAAGCCTAGCTCATCAAAGATTTATGTTGGTTGAGGGCCAGGTCAACACTGGACTTGGGAAGAAGTAGTTGTGTGGAGGTCCTTTTTTTTTTTGGAGGACAGAGGACATCACCATTTATAGGAGAACGAGTGGCAAATCTACCTAGAATGTATAATTGTCTTGTGTTTTTAAAAAACGTCGAATGCCCTTTATCAGTCTTAATAATATTTCTGTAATTTCAACATTTCATTTGACTCGATAAATGTATGTGGTAACTACAAGTGACATCTAAAGTACTTAAGCTACAACGGCTTAAACTCACAAACTCCTTTCCTAGCCAAAATTAGCAACGCGATAAATGAACATTTACACCTGAATTATGAGTCTACACACCTATTATTGACTTTACCAATTTGTGACCAAATTTAAATTCATTTATGCGTACATACGTATCCTAAGCTTATTTGGTTCGCACATATGATATGTTTACCTATGATTCACATGTCGTTGGCTTTCATCTCAATTAAGTAGATACAAACGAAATTATTCTTCAAGGTTGCCCTGATTTTATCTCGTAGGTACTCATCTCGCCGCCAGAAAGCACGTTCGCTTTCCATACACGAAAAGTGGGGACGATGGAGCAGGTGTGCGGTAGAGAAAGATGACTCATGATGTTCCATGGGTAGTCACGAAAAAAAGTTTCCCGCTCTGAATGTGATCACTCAGACAAAATTAAGCGACATTTTGATCTCTTTTTTGGAGGCCCGATATATCAGTGAAGTTACGTAATATTGAAATGCTCAAGCCCTTTTGTTGTGGTTATAAACTGGTTAACCTGGTACCCACTACATGCAATATCACATGAACACCAGTCTCGATCTCGAACGGCGCGGTGACAATAATTAAGATGGTTGAGCAAACACTTTCAAGGATTTTAAGAATGCTTAAGTGAAATGTTTGTATAGACTCCAATTGATGTTGAAGAACACATCGAGACGGAAATGTTTACTTCTTTGGTATCTTGTGTATCCCTGATTGATGGCCGACTAATGTATGGTCATGTCATTGGGGGAATTCCCCAGTAGATGTGTGTATATCTGTTTATTTCAACGACATGCGAGTTTTAGACGGATTCGTTCGCAATTGTGGAACATGAAAATTAAATTAGTGATCAAAAAATTTCTGTAGGCTATTGACCGTCGAACTTCAAAAAGTTATATTCAGCTTTTAAGATCGCTTATCACTGATCGAGTATCTACTCGAAGTCTCTCAATGTGACAGATCAATGATTGAGTTGCAAACAAATTGCAAGAATTTGACAAGGCTACCTCTATTCAATTAAAATAAAAATATCTAGTACACTTTTATCGGCTAAAAGTCGAAAGCAAGGCAAATTTCGTGGCAAATGGGTTGCGTGTAATTCAAAACTCTTGACGTTGTTAGATTTACGCATATGTGTACTCAAATCGGTGTTGATATTGAACAGACCTGATGTTTATAAAAAGTTGAATGGGCTCAACCGGGATTTGAACCCGGGACCTCTCGCACCCAAAGCGAGAATCATACCCCTAGACCATTGAGCCGCTTGGAAATATTGTAGAAAATGTATATCGAATGCGCTTTACAAGAAAACTATACAAGATCGGAATGGCTAAGCTAAATTAACTCGGAATATGCTAACGACACTGGTTGGATGTTGTAGATACTGATCTCATCCAACCGGGTTTGACTTGCTAAACTTGTAAGTGAGAGTGGAAATATCCAGCCTGCTTCCCTCAGGTGAATAAATACATAGGCCTGGACTTAGGCAAGAAATCGTATGATTTGATTGTTGGCAAAAATTCGCCAACAGTACGAATCCACTGAGGTGAAAATGTGCCTCATCACTGAAGATGATTTTCTTCGAAAATTGATCATCCACTGTTTCCATTTCTTGCCACCATTCTGACCATTGACGACGCTTGAAATGGTCAAGAGGCTTTAGTTCTTGAGTCAATTGCACCTTGTAAGCTTGTAAATGCAAGTCTTTATGCACAATGTTCATCAACGACGCGACGAGCGTGAGAGGTGCAACTGGTGGGCACGACGACGAGTTGAGGTGGACGGCTCTTAAGCCACAATATCGCGAACAGCAGCAATATTTGCTGCAGTACGAGCTGTACGAGCATGCACTGGTGTTTTGACATCTCCTAATTGCTCAAATTTTTGCACGATTTTTCTGATTATACGCACATTCGGGGGATTAAATTGACCAAAAAATTCACGAAGTGCACGATATGCATTTTGATTTGAACGCCCATTTTCATAATGAGCCTGAATAACTTTAACGCGTTGCTCAATTTTGTATCTTTCTTTCCATGGTTCAAATTGAGTTAGTCTGAAATTGAGACATGTCAAATGAAATGCAGAAAAAAACTTGACGTTTAGGTGTGGTTCACATTCAAAATCGGTCCTTAGAATTTAACCACCCATTATTTAAACGTATTTTAAGGCTTGTGCTTATTTAAACTTAGTTTCTGTGAAATAATGTTCATAAATTTCGTCCGCCTTTTCTGCAACTCTTTAGCTACTTCGCAACCGAAGTAATGTGCGGTATGATTGCCTTAACAGTTATTGCAAATAACAAGGCTTTTCTTTTCTAACCTACAATCTACCGCCGTTAGATGATTTCCGTTACATTTTACATATCGAGGCTATTTCTTTACATCCTAGGCATCGCTTGCACTGAGGAACTAATTTGATTTTCTTACGCATAGATTAAATTTTAACTACATTTCCAAGAATTGTTTTTATTTCATATATTTTCTTAAACTTTCGCTTTATCGAAGGTGAGTATAAATAGAGGAACACCGCGTATTATCATTTTTACTTCACCCTGTTTTGCTGTTTGTCTCCCTTGACAATGTTAACGGCATCTATGACTTTGTCTGTTTTTTCCTTTAAGCACGACGCATGTAACCCTCTACCTACAACGCGTAAAGATTTATTCTCATGCACCGATATTTAGTTTGCGAGAAACTTCCCATATATATTTTTTTAAGCGAAGTTACTTGGTCAGGCTACCAAGTAACTTCGCTTAAAAATGGTAACGATTTTATCAAAGTGTGCAACTTGTTATAGCCGTTTATATTGATCAAATTAATTGGTTGTGGGGTCGTTGTTTTAGCTGTTATAGACAAATACTTAACACTCTGTGTAACGGGAGTGGATTTTCATCGCCTTCTATGACAGGCATGTCTCACTTCGGGTATATTCCGACATAACCCGAAGGGATCCACTCGCTGAAGCATGGACATATTCAAAAATGGATGGAAATATCCTTTATCGTTTTAAGCGAAAAATTCATTGAAAAATTTTCATCCCAAGAGACGAAGATTTAATCACAACAAATGGCTAGGACATGTACAGCGAATGGACAGCAATACTCCGGCTCGCTAAGTCTTTGATTCCAAGCCGGATGTCGGACGCAGTAGTGGAAGAATTCACCTTAAGTGGCGCGTACAAGTAGAAACCGACCTCAACCAACTTGAAGGGCGTAATTAGAGGCTTCGGACCGGGCTAAGTGTAGAGACATGTTGATTGAGGCCCAAGTTCATTTGGACTGACAACACTGTAAGAGCCGCAACATAAAATATTAAACAATATATGGTAGGCAAGTTCATAGTTGCAGCAAACCTGAGATTTAGCGTGTGTAATCATTTAAATAATTTAAACCAAAGGAGAATACCTCTTCCAGGATCTAAGGAACTTTCTGGGAAGTCTTTGAATAATGTTTGAAAATGCATTAGAGAACCACATATTGTTGAATCATATAAAGGGGATTATTGCACCCCAAGAGCATAAATCTAAATTAATCTAATTGTGACAAGAAAAGGCTTCGCAACTTCATGTATCATGACATGATACAACTAAATAGATATCATTCTTGCGTTTTTATTTTGTTCCAGTTCTGCGCATCTACGTCATCGAGGCTAATGGCAAATACCCATAGTAGTTGTATCGTGATATCAACTCATCAAACGCAACCCAACGTCGTTTTTTTTTTTTTTTGTAAGGATGCAGTAAAGTTGGAGGTTGTGATTGTGATAATTTTATTCACATTATAACGCCACCAACAAGGGATGAAGAAGAAGTCAGATTTGCAGACATAGTTTTCGAAAATTCCAACAAAATTCAAGGGAATTCTCAAAACTCCTTAGCACAATCTGCGTAAGCCCGATATCAAATAAAAAATGCGAATAAAATTAAAATGTATAAATATGTATAAAAATATGTAAAAATAAAAACAAAATAACAACCTTATGACATTAATTTTTCCTACCACAGTATCCCGGATACGTACATCCAGCACTTTGATAGATTTGCCCCGGAATAGACGTTTCATAACCCGAAGGATACATTGGATACGGATGATAAGGTTGTGGAACGCCATATGCAGGCTGGACATTTCCATATGCAGGCTGGAGATTTCCATATGCAGGCTGGAGATTACCATATCCAGGTTGCATATTACCATATGCCGGTTGTGGACTACCATATGTTGGTGGTTGAGATTGATACTGAAACTGACCAGGTTGAAGCGGATAGGCTGGGTCAGAATTTTGCTGTGTCACAGCCTGAGAATATGTATTCGGTTGAAGAACCTGAGCTTGTTGCACAACTATAGGTGTTTGGACTATAGTTGGCTGAACCGGTTGAATTTGTTGTACTGGTTGCATTGGTGATACTGCCTGCAGTAGTAGTGGTTGTGGTGGCCGACAATTATAAAATGCACATCCATAGTATCCTGGGTATATGGGTCCACTGCCATAAGGCGATGGTGGTTGATTGGGATTTTGCCAACGAGATTTGAATTTTCTGATGAGCCCTCCGAGAAAGAAAAATGACTTGCCGCTTTGATGGGGCTCTTCGTAGTAATCTCTATTCCGGCTGTCGCAGTGGACATCTTCTGTTAGAAGGATGAACAGAAACACATATTTCTGCAATTGTTAGAGTTGGAGTTAGGGGTTTTCCGTATTCGGATATTTACGTACCATAATGTTGCACATTTCCTGATGTTGTCTTGGCTGCTACTGATCATCAACTAAGGGGATATGATGGTTTAGGATTTTCTTATATGATGGAGATTAATTATTTTAATATTTCATTTGTATAAGCCTCATTACCGATTTGATGAGACCTGTTATATCACCCACAGCCACAGCTGCCTTTAACTAGATCACTTGATATGAACTTGATATACAGAGATTTATGCATCACCTCCGTTTAAATGCGAACTTACGAACGTTTGAAGAAAAATGATTGGTGACAGATTGAGTTAGCAATACCTGACATGGTTCGGTTAATTTGCACAACGACGGCATATGCTACATGCGTGGTCTGCTTTCTCTCGTCCACCCAGATGTGACTTGCGAAATTTATTTATTTTATTGTAAATAAAATTATAATGCCACTACTTAATGTCTAATGTTATTTGCTGCCTGATTTTACCTGATTTCCTTAAGTCAAAACTATGACCTGGTTATCCAGTTTGAAACTTGCGCTTTTACTAACTACACCTTCCCAATGAAATTAAATTGTAATAAAGCAACCAAAAGCGGTGGAAAAAAAGGATTTTATGTGTAACGATGTTAGAGCTCTTAACAGAATACCTTTAACCAAACAATATTTTCATTTTGAATACACGATGGTACAGGGTAAAAAGAGGATGAAAAACTATGACTGTGTAGTCCTTGATATAGTGAGCAGAATAAGTCGATGTGGATCCATATATCACAATATCAACTACTGCATTGCATGGCAGATGAGCTTGCCGGACAGGGAACTATTCTAGACATTCTACCGCCAGTATATATGCTAGGTATATCCCTTGCTGCATGCGAATTACAGATCAAGCATTATGCGATCAAGAAAGCAAACAATGCTGAACAGATTAAACATCAGCACAGCATAGGCCTGGTTATAAAAAACTGGGAACAAAACAACTGTTATTCATACTGGGAGAACATCCCAGGCCTAAGACAGGCCAAAAGAGCTATTCACCCCTTCAAAGCATAGCCAATAAGACACTAAATCTTCGCAGGCACGATATCAAAAACTAAGTAGGCTACCTAACTGGTCATCACGGTCTGCGATATCACCTAAATAAAATGCATCTAGTCGACTCACCGGAGTGCAGGCTATGTCTAGAAGAAGACGAAACAGCCGATCATATGATATGTGTATGCCCGGCCCTTTACGGTATGAGAAGGGAATCTTTCTTCAGGGAATTATTAAGTCCCGAAGAACTAAGAAAATCGTCTGCTGAATATATTATCAGCTACATTAGGAGAGTAGAAGCGCTACTAACCTAAAAAACATCTGACGGCAAGCACAATAGATCTTTGAGGTCGACGTGCATCTTCCTACTTAGGCAAGTCAGAATTGAAAACATATGAGAAGGCTGCAATCCGCTGTGCGGATCGTTGAATACCCTATCCCATCCTATCTGTAAAACTAAAATCCCCAAAAAGTGGACATGGCTAAGCACACGATGCGGATAAAATAAAGAAAATGTCATGGTGACAACAAATTCATCAGACTGCTTATAAAAAACTTCAACTATGTTAGATCTTTTTTAACAAATAGAAAATTCGTTACGAGAGCTAACGATTCTTTCTCTAATGCATATTCATTGTATAACGGAATCCCCCAAGGATCTCCATTATCGGTGGTATTATTTATTATTGCTTTCGACGAAATTTCAACTATAGTGAACAATTATAAACTTTTAGATTGCTGCTTCTATGCAGACGACATTTATATATTAAGCAAAATAAAAGATTTAAAAAAATGTAAGACTCAATTCGATCACGTTGTCAAAGATATATTAGAATGGTCGTCTGCTTCAGGAGCAAAATTATCATTACAAAAATGTAAAATACTTCATATTTGCAGAAAAATTAATTGCCCTGAACTTACTCTTACTATAAATAGTGTACAAATCGAAAATGTAAAAACCCTCAGTATTCTAGGATTAATCTTTAATAATAAGTTTAAGTGGAAGGAACATTGCTTAAGTTTGAAAAAATCGCTAGCTGCGAGAGTCAGTATCATTAAGTATCTAGCAAGTAAGAAAAGTCATGTGCATATTAATACCCTTTCATATATTACAAAAATGCTAGTCCTAAGTAAAATTGACTATGGTATTTATATTTACGGCAATTCTCCTAAAACCACTCTTCAAATTATCCTGCCAACTTACCATCAGGCAGCAAGGAGGAGCATCAACGCCTTCCCCACAACACCAATAAAAAATATACTTGCAGAAGCAGGCCTTCCATCAGTTGAACAACGTTACGAAGAAATAACATCAATGTTAATTGCGAAGTTGGTTTTTTCAAAGAACTCCGTTATTGATAAGGACATTCACCAATCCATTGGACACAAATGTAAAAAACGCATCCCGTCCACAATAAGCAAAATCCTTGAGAAAGCACATAAAATGGAACTTCCTATAAAAAAATCACAAAACTATGTTTTATCTTACCCGCCATGGCATATACAACCCGAGTCGATTTTGTTGTCTTTGGCTCGCTATAGAAAAACAAATACCAGCAACGTGCAATATTGCTCTTTATTTTCTGACATCTCATCAAAACTTAAAAATAAAGGTTGGAAATTCATGTTTACAGACGGATCCAAATCACACAACAACACATCGTTTGCCGTTACACTAGAAGATGGTTATATTCTAAGCATTGGTACCCTCCCGGAATTCACATCAATTTTCTCGGCAGAAGCTTTTGCAATCCTCCAAGCGACTAAGGCAACTTTGGACTACAGTGGCAAATTTGTTGTATGCTCCGATAGCATGTCGGTTTTAAAAGCAATAAGCAACCCAAACAATAACACTGAACTAGTTTCTGCAATAAGAAACAAGATTGCTATGAAGCCAAATAAAATCAAACTTATGTGGACCCCCGGGCACGTAAATATTCGTGGAAATGAGAAAGCTGATAAAGCCGCAAATTCTGCAAAAGACGCACCAGTTTACCAATTCAATGTGTTTACCAAACAAGATCTTCAAACATTTATTCGTAAAAACCTTAGAACCAAGCAAGAAACTGAATGGAGCCTCTATCACCACCATTATAAAAAAGTAAACGAAGAAAAAATTCACCCAATATACCCCACAAACCAATCTAAAAATAAAATCTCAAACTTCGTTCGCCTAAGACTCGGTCATACATCAATAACTCACCAACATCTGCTCACCAAAAACAACCCGCCGATATGCACTTCCTGCAACACAACATTAAATATCCCACATCTCCTAGAAAATTGTCAAATTTCAAAACCAATAATAGAATCCATATTTCAATACAAATCAATCTATGAAATATTAAAAAATCCAAACTCCACAAATATTGAAATTTATTGAAACTCTTAATTTAACTTTATAATTTTATCAAATAAGAGCCAATAGTCTCCGCAGCTAGGTTCTATAATCTTTATATTACCCTGTAATTTAAAATTACATGTTAATAAATAATAATAATAATAATAATAATAAAACTTTTACGGTTCTACAAAAGACAATGTTTTCTCCTGCATATGTTATGGGGTAGTGTATAAAAATGGTTTTTATATAAAAACGCCCCCAAAAAGTGGGCGTGGGTTAAAATGGTCTATGGTCGAAATGTTCATATTTATATTACTAATGATTCTGCATCAAAATTTTTTTCGAAAATTTTAAAAATTGACCGAAAAACGTTTTTTATTAAAAACGCCCCCAAAAAGTGGGCGTGGCAAAAAACTTTATATGAACGTAATACAGATATTTAGATTGTCTAAATATGTTGTTCAGAAAGTTTTTCAAAATTCCTTATGGTTTGGCCAAAAAATACGTTTTTCTAAAAAGGGGGCGTGGCAATGGGCGGATTTCAAAAATGTTTACACTTGTTCTGCTGGGAGCAACAAAGAGCACGTGTACCAAATTTCATCCTTCTAGCTCAAAATTTAAGGCCCAAAAACTGGTGACGTACGGACGGACAGGCATGGCTAAATCGACTCAGCTATCGATTCTGAGTCGATCCATATACTTTGAGGTATATGTAGCTAAATTATTTCTCTATGTTACAAACTATGTATCAAAACTAATATACCCCTATGGGATAGGGTATAACAAATATAGGCCTACACGCAAAAAGACTAGGCCTTTTCAGCAATGACTTCTATAGAAGCTGCTTAGACGAGGAAGAGGAGGTAAGTATTACACACCTTCTATGCTCTTGTCCAGCTCTCTAAGAAAAAAAGGAAGCTATATCTGGGAGACTATTTCTTCGATAATCTTGGAGATCTGGCTAGTATCAATGTCAGAAACCTTCTACGATACATAGGTAGCTCAGCTCTGAATGGTTCAATTAGGTGAACGAATTTAGGGAAGTCGATGGATCCAACCTAACTACTGCATTATGATAATAAGCATTAAGGTAAAGTTTGTAAATAAGCAATAGAAGCGGTAAAAAAGATCTAGACTTAAGTAGTGTACATAGGTAGAAACCGAGCATATACAGCGTGAATGATAATTTTTTCTTTATTTAATGAGTATTAGAAAATAAATGGGTATCAGAAGACATATACTTCATGTAATTCTGTACACATTTTTGAATTTGTTTGCTTAAAGGGTTCAAAGGTAAGTAAAGTAAAATTGTCGAATATGGATAATTTTCCATGAAATGGGTTCGTACCCAGCTTGAGTCATATAGAGTGTGCAGTTTCATCAAGCTTCATTGTCGGGGAATACTTTTTTGAAGACAACCATAACCGCCATTTATTTTTAAGGACTTTTCAGAACTATCTGTGTTATAGTGATCAGAAATAGCGACTATTCGGATGCGGATTTGTTATAAGTGCCAGACTTAGGCAAGAAGTCTTATGTTTCCAAGACAAAAGCAAACGCATTGCAACAATTCGCATCAAGGCCAAATTCGCCTCGTAGCAATATGATATAGTTAAAGGTTGCTTCTACGAACTCCTTGACAAAACCTATGGGCGATTACCGAAGTACGATGTTAAAACAGTGCAAGGTTTCTCCCACCCACAAAAAGAGAAAAACACTAGTTTTTCAGAAAGAAATAAAAAAAGAACACGAAATGCTCCCGATCGAGGATATAGATAGGTGCCACTCCAGGAACGATGTTCGCAAGTTTAACCAAAGTGTAAAACGTCAAAGCCAATGATTCAAGGCTCGGACAGAATCCTGTCATGTAACCATATTATACCAAAGAAGGATTTAGGCAAGGCGATGCCCTGCCATGTGACTTCTTTAATTTGATTCTTGAAAGGATTGTGCAAAACTACCGAGCCAACACCAGAGGCACAATCTTCCAAAAATCGATGCAACTAAATACTAGCATACGCCGACGATATTAACATCATTGGTAGGACTCAACGTGATGTCATAGCCACGTTTTCTAGTATAGTGAAAGAAACGGCAAAAATGGGTTTAGAAGTAAATGAGTGTAAGACTAAGTATATGCTGTCAACACGAAAGGACACACAACATCGACGAATTGGACAGAACGTCGCCATTGACAGATATAACTTTGAGGTAGTACGGGACATTATCTACCTCGGCTGTGCTCCGCTATCAACTCTGACAACTACATCTCATCAGAAATTAAAAGAAGAAATACTCTTGCCAACCGCTGTTTCTTCGGGCTAAGAAGGCAATTCAGTAGTAAAGCCCTCACTTGAACTACTAAGGAGATCATATATAAGAACCTGGTCTCATCTCAGTCCTGCTCTATGGCGCAGAAGCATGAACTGTGTCAGAAGTGGATGGAAAAATCCTTGGTCGATTTGAGAGGAAAATTCTTCAAAAAATATTCAGTCCCGTTTGCGTTGATGGGCTTTGGAGACGATGATTCAACGAGCTGTGCAGCGACATAACCCTAGTCAAAAAAAAAACACCGCATTGGACGTTTGAAATGCTAGGACACGTAGAACGAATACTCCGGCTCGCAGAGTCTTCGATTCCCAACCAGACCTCAACCAACTTGGATTACGCAACTGGAGGCAGTTAGCTAAGGACCGGGCTAATTGGAGAGGCATGTTGGTTGAGGCCTAGGTTCATTCAGTTCATCGTTGTTGTGGGTCTTCATATACATTTTTGGGGGGCCATTTCTTTATTGGTTTTTGGTACTTTTGTAATGGGGCCTAATTTGATGTAGCCTACCTGACTGCTCTGCTTAGTAAATTAAAACAATTTCAACTCCCTCTCCGTAGTCAGTACCACTCACGCACATTCGTTGCTCCGCTTAGGGTATTCCCAGTTGTCAAGCTGGCTCTATATATATAAAGAGTATTCTAGATCAATAGTACCTAGGTCGCTAAGGCAATAAGACCAAATAGGCTTAATTTCTCATTTGAAAGCGAAATAAGTCCGAATTTCAAAACTCCGCTTTATTTGTCCAAAAGAAAAACTTTTTTTTTCGCTCGGCGTTATTTCGCGGCACCGATTTAAGTTTGCAAAATAGATTCCATAAATAGATTCCAAAAAGCTTGGGTAACCAGCATTTGCTGGTGAATTCCAAGCAGCTTACCAATGCAATGTTTACTTTATTTTATTCGTTGGTTAAACTCATTAAATTGTATTAGAAAGTAAAATGAAGAAGATTCAAAATAATAACGTAATTGCCAGTGATACTTTAAATAAAACGTGAAATTTCGATTAAAAAAAAAACTCTGTAAGGATTTTTATTTTATAAAAACTGTTCGTTTTGTAATATTTTCTTATTAATTTACAATAAATTTAGTACAATAATCAAACTTTTTGTTGGCGTACCATGACTGATAGTGTTGAGACATGCTATCATGCATTTAGCCGATACAAGGCATGAGGAGAGGTAGGTATATGACACGTTGCCAATGCAATGAGTTCTTGATTCAAAAGAAAAACATATGGGAAGGCTACAATTCGCTGTGCGAATCGTTTAATACCCTATCCCAATTCATCCTTAAAATGATATCCCCAATATGTGGGCTTTATAGAGATGAAATATTGAAAATGACATTGTCACAACATATTATTCAGCCATTTTTGGTGGTTCCGCAAAAAACAACGTTTTTCTATTGCAAAACATGTGGTAGGGCGGTTTTCTATAAAAACGATTATTATAGAAAACCGCCCACAAAAAGTGGGCTTGGGTTAAAATGGTCTATAGGCGGAAATATCAATTTTTCAATTTACCTTAAAATTTTACCGAAATCCGTTTTTTTTTACTGAAAACGCCGACAAAAAGTTGGCGTGGCAAAAAACCTTATCAATATAGATAATAAGATTGTTCAAATATCTTGTTCAGACAATTTTTTTTTCAAATTCTAAACGGTTTGGCCAAAATCTAAGTTTTTCTGAAAAGGGGGCGCGGCAGTGGCCGATTTTCAAAAATGTACCAAATTTCATCGTTCTAGCTCAAAATTTAAGGCCCAACAACTGTTACGTGCTGACAGACGGACAGAAATGGCTAAATCGACTCAGCTAGCGATTCTGAGTCAATCCATATACTTTAAGTTATATATAGCTAGATTATTTCTCTATGTTACAAACTATGTATCAAAACTAATATACCAATATGGGATAGGATATAAAGAGCTGACTTTTTACAAGGTGCATTTCGGATCTAGACAATTATTATTCCCGTTGACCTATATGTCATTTTATTAATACAGTGTAAGCCAAATAAGACCAACCAATGTTAAACATCGTTTTGCCCTGCCGCAAATGCGCCAGTGACATCTATGATATCAATGTCGTCACCGTATGCTAGTAGTTGCACAGTTTTTTGGAAGATTGTGCGATTGTGTTTTGCACAACCCTCTTAAGAATTATGTTGAAGAAGTTACACGACAATGTGTCACCTTGTCTAAATCCTTTTTCTGGTATCGAATGTTGTTGAAAGCATGTTGGCCTCAACCAACACATAGTGTTGCTGTTTTTCGTCTTGTTATCAACAGTCGCACAAGTAAAATCCGGTTGGATGAGGCCAGTGTCCGATGTTTACCACTTGGAGTTAAAAGTAAGCACAATTGGTGTGTTGTCAGAGTTACAACAACTGTTCATTGCCAAATTAAAGCCAATAAGAGCCTGAATCAGCTTATTCACAAAAACACTGTAAATCGCTTTTAATGGCGGATTTTTATTTTGAAATTCCGAAAACCAATTCATAGATTAATACTATCCTGTCTTTCCAGTCTGTAACGCTGTTACAGAAACTATAGCTAAAAAGCTAGTAGTCTGTAGAAGTGTTTTCAGTTAAGCATACAAACATCAACAGAATCTTTAGAGCATATACTGGGGAAACGGTTCTTCGACAGTTTGCGCAACATGGCATAAAAACCTCTATCAGACCTTAAATGAGTTAAGTAGATCCAAGCAATTCTGTTAGCTACATGTCCAACCATGTATAATTTAGGGTACTCACAGTGGATCTATACGGCTTCTGGGTAAAAATGCTTTCATTGTAACACACTTTAAGTAAACTAGCCTTAGACTCCTTTTGAGTATAAATCTGGGCCTCGTACTAGTATGATGAGGCACGTTAAGTAGACAGTCAGGAACAATACACTACAACAAAGCAGCGTATGGAACTCCCTTTCATCCTCGTTGGCCACTACCAGCATTGCAGTTGACATAGCTTGAATGTTAGTATAAATCACAAAACCCTAATGAAAAGAAAAAAATTTGGAAAACAAAATCCTAGAACAATAAATGAGCAGCTTTAAGGTTGTTGCAGGACCGACATCTTCGTCATTGCATGAATTCCTGTTGATGTCTGGCGGTTTTATCTGCCATGGTTTACTAGGGCTTAGATAGAAAAGTGAGGATCCATGTAAGTAACCCTACCTTGTTTAGCATAGTATAAAACCAATAATTTGAACTTCCTTGAGTGGAGTGGTTAGTCCTTTGGACTACACGGACTGAAGTTCAAATCCTTTAGTAAGTTGTTTTCAATGTCTAATCTAATGCTTTCATTAAGATCCTTAAACTAGACGTTGGAATTCGGTGTAAAATTCAAGTTCGAAGAAGTTGTTGGTTAATTTTGGTTTTAGTCTTTGTATAGGCCGTCAATGACTAACATATTTAAAAGAACACAAATGAAAAGACGACTAAAATTTGCCTATGGTATGAGTATGTTTCATTTATTACTACTATGCACTGATCGAATCTATAGGTAAAACTATAGTGGAGATGTTTATGAATTGCATAATGATCTACATATGACTATAATTTGAACTATTCTCTATTATTTCTCTACACACTATCACAAGTTAAGTAAACCCTTAAATACAGAACACTGCACTTTTAAACTTATTTTCCCAAGAATCCACCTCCGATTCCTCCGAAGGCACCAACAGCACCGCCAAAGCCGCCACCATGATGGCCACCGCCGTAGCTACTGTGGTAACTGCTACTGTGATGTTCATATCCATAGCTGTGTCCGTGTTCAAAACCACCTGCGTGACCACCAAAGCCACCACCATGTCCACCAAAACCACCAACGCCAACACCACCAGCAAATCCAACACCTCCAAATTTGCCACGTTTAAATAGTCCCGGTCGATGGACAGCAACCAACTTCAGCTTCCCAGCCAAAGCGAAGCTGACCAGCATCAGGATTGCTAACGCGTATCTCTACGGAAGAAAAAGAAAGGATCTCGATGTAATTCGAATTCTTTCCAAATAAAAAAATTCCCACGAACTCACGGTAAAATTCATAATCGATAATATGTATCTGCGACTTGTCTGCCTCACGCAACTAATTAAACTAGATGCGAGAATGCGAATGCCTTATATTGTCGACTTATGCAAGTCGGCATCGAATGCCCTGAGATTATGAATTCGGCGGTCCATGAGTGATTTGTTTTCTTCTTCTTTGCGCACTTTATGTATCTTTTGTTCGTGTAAACATGAAAATTTGTAAACGCATTGCCCAACAGGTTTTGCGGTTAAAATTTCGATTTCTTTCACCGAACTTCAAAATACTTTTTTGGCCATTTCGACTGTGTGAGCCGTGAGATGATCGCACAAGAGTAATGACCTCGAAAGATCTTTGTCTGTCACTGGGCTAAGATGTGGTGATGTAATTTTTTTTTTTTTGCTCCAAAGAAGGTTATTCGTGTTAGCAGCGTATAAACCCACGACGATTTGGGCAAATGAGTGAGCATTTACTTTTTTTGTTTGGCATTAGGGTTTAACCACCGTAGATATGTTGGTGTAGGTCAGTCCGTTTAACGCTGTTAATATAACGAGTTTGAAATTCGTATCTTCGGTTTTATTTTGTTTATTTTATTAATCGGTTGGTTTGAGATTTTTTCTCGTGTCGATAACTGAGGGAGAAGCTTCCGCTGTTGAGTCAGGCATCTTAATCTAAAGAGTTACTTTCCTAATCAACAAATGTTGTCAAGCTGATTAATTAGCAACCAATATAGACGAGGATGTCTACCTTGTTGCAGTCAAGATACAGATACCAACCCATTGGGATATCCTATTATAGTATACGTTACTGAAATACTGCAAGAAAATAAAGGAAAGCTAATTTAAACAAAATAAAAGCGGCCCGAAAGGTCTACAAGATGCATTTAGCTCTGTTACTCTGTGATCACGTGAGTTATTTTATTTTCAGGGGAAACGTGGACTGTGCAAAGTGAATCCATGAAGACTTGGATAAAGACCGACTTCACATCTTTATTCTGACAGCGAATGGATTACTGTCGAATGATGGATACAATGCTGGCTTCAAATTAACGGACGGATTTAGCAGATGAAGACCACAGCCAAGAGTCAACGTGCAGATAACGAACTTGTGGATTCCCTCAACACTTTAAAGCGAATAAAAGCGTCAAAAGGGATTAAGAACTATAACGCGAAATCGAACTAATTAAAAGCGACGAATTGGAGGTTTGGGATGACTAGGACATGTAAACATGGAAACCAATGCTAAGGATCACTGGAACCTCCATTCCCATCCAGATGTAAATTGTAGAAAAAAAATGCTCATTTTATGTCTACCTACGTTTTGTCACTGCTCCACCTGTCGCGAATGTCTAACAAACATTCAATGGTAACACTGTCATGAGAAGCTTCCGCTCGGCTTTGAACTGGAGGTCCTCTTCTTTGTGGCAAAATTAATAACTTCCTTCACACAAATTAAGTTTGAGGACTTGTATGGCCCGTTCATGTCGGATTTTTTTTTTCATTTTATGTGACGCGACTGCTTTAAGGATTATGCAACTGAATTCATTTAGCTTAGTGGATAGATATATCGGTTAAGGTACAGGTTGAAGTGCTAACTTTAGTGCTTTCCTAGTAGAAGACGATAAAAAATAAGATGAGATGAAACGGATGTCTGACATGTCATATCTACTTCTTTTATACGCGTAGGCGACAGAAGCCTTTAGAGGTAGCGATTTATAAAACAAAAATTGTGTCATTTGGTAGTTAAGTGAGAGTCAAATGATTTGACTGGAGATTTGAATGCCAAACACGAAGATTAGAGAAATCAATTACAAAATCCTCTATACAATTGAATGGTCCACTATAATGTTTAATATAGGATCGACATTCTCGCAACAGATAGGCCATCGTTTGATTTTGGAGGAGTGCATCCTTATAACAGGGCACGCTTCACCAACACCTTATCAAGACAGAAATCGACAAATACTTACAAAAAATGAACGAAACGATCCAAACAACAATTAACAGGGCGACACCGAAATACAAAGCACGTGCCATTATGTCTACATACAGAAACGCGACCATTGACGCACTGACGTACACTGAAGAATTTTGTTTATTAAAAATGGTCTGCAACAGGGAGCGGTAAATTCGCCGATTCTTTTCAGCATTTATAGTGATATGATAGGTAGTCTTACTCAGGCAATTGCATATGCGGACGATCTTATCGCGTACAGAACAGCTCCTACTGTCTAGGCCATTCGAACTCTTTTGCAGCGGGACTTCCATAAAATCCAGAGATATTGTAATGACTGGAAGCTGAAAATCAATTTCGGAAATCGCAAACTATCCTGTTTAGGACACCGTTGTCTACAGGTTCTAGGACTACGAGAAAGAACTAGCGCAAGCTGGTGATTGTTGGACCAAACGGACAGTCACAGGCGAGTAAAAGTGAAGTAAAGTACCTTGGCATCTGGCTGGCTCAGTATCTATATTTCGAAAGACATGTAGATGCTGCTCTGGTGACAGCACGGGTAGTGTTTACCCTAACAAGACGATTGTTTTATAGCAATCAAAAAAAGTCCCCAAAAAGTGGGCGTGGCGAAAACTTTATAAGAATGAAATATTTATAGATATTCAGATTGTCTCATGTTTTCTTTATTATTTATTCTTTACCATTTCATATTATAATATCATAATAAATTTATAAACAAAAAAAAGCGAATTGTGAATGTTTCCGCCCGGGTTCGAACCGGGGACCTTGTGCGTGTGAAGCACACGTGATAACCACTACACTACGGAAACTGTTGAAGAATAGTAGTCAAATATGTAACAAGAATGAAAACTCACAGCTACATTAAATATAATTTTGACTTCTGAACTTTAATTGTCTTTTCTTCTGACTATCCGCTGTGCGGTTCGTTGTTTATACCCTATCCCATAGGGGTATATTAGTTTTGATACTTAGTTTGTAACATAGAGAAATAATTTAGCTACATATACCTCAAAGTATATGGATCGACTCAGAATCGCTAGCTGATTCGAATTAGCCATGTCTGTCTGTCCGTCCGTCCGTCCGTCTGTGCGTCACCGATTTTTAGGCCTTAAATTTTAAGCTAGGATAGTGAAATTTGGTATATAGGATCCTCGTCTCTGCCTACAGAACAAGTGTAAAAATTTTTGAAATCCGCCCACTGCCACGCCCCCTTTTAAGAAAAACTCAGTTTTTTTTAGTTTTAGTTTTATGTATAGGATGGGATAGGGTATTCAACGATCCGCACAGCGGATTGTAGCCTTCTCATATGTTTTTATTTTTATTTAAACTTACTAACTAATTAAAACTACTTATGAGCTAACTAGAACTACTTAGAAACTAATTAAAACTACCTAAAAATAACTTAAAAACTAGAACAGCTACAGCAAGCATTTTTTTATATTTTTTTTATATATATTTTTTTTGTTTTTTTTTTTATTTTTTTTTTATTATTTTTTTTTAATATTTTTTTTTATATTTTTTTTTTTTTTTTGTGCCACCACGACTGTTTTTCCTAACTTAGCCTTAACTTAAACCTTAGAACTATGCAAGTCGGCCATACTTCAAAATTAAAGTCAACTATCTTTAACTAAACTTGCAGCCACCACAACAGGCTTTCCTGTTGCCATCTACTCCGACGGTCCCAATCGGACACAGTCCTGCTGAACCGCAGGCCCTCTCCTCCGCCCTGAGCGACTACGTCTCGGTCGTACAGGAGCCGCCTATCCATAGTTCGTCGGAAGACGTGGTAGATTAGCGGAACCGCCGATCTGTCCTGTATCAGCCCTCGACTATCCAATAATAGGAAAGCTTCAGGCTTTCCGCTTAAGCGCGCACTTTCAAAATATTCGTCATTGGGGTAGAAGACCCCAAAGATGAGACTATTGCTCGAGGTCATCACTCTTGCCGCGTGAAACCGAATGAGATTCACCAGAAAATTGTCTATCCTGTTTATGTTGGCCCCGTTGTATAAGACCTGGTTGGAATAATATTTTGTGTCTTGCAACGCACTGGATAATATGCAATTTTCAGCAAGTTGTTGAACAGCGTGGCGTTAATGTCCACAGCTTCAGGGGGTAGTGTAGCAGTACAATGTTGGATATACCATCGACTCCCGTTGACTTCTTTTTCTTTATGGAATCGAAGATGGTCTGGAGTTCCACCTTCGAAATTAACAGCGGACTAGACCCACTTCGCTCGGCTACTATGGCGTTTGCCAAGTTTTCGTCATCGAACCGCGTGAAACTGCCTCCACTTTCTCCTGAGGATCTTCAATAACATAGAAATCGTCGTTGACCGCTTCTCGGAAACGATGGCCTATCTGTGGCGAGAATGTCGATCCTATATTCAACATTGTAATGGACTATCCAATTGTATAGATGGTTACCCGAGGATTTTGTATTTGATTTCCCCAATCTTCGTGTTTGGCATTTAAATCTCCAGCCAAAATATAAAAGTTCTCCACTGAGTTCAGTCTCAGAGATTCGAAAAGTTTTCCGAGCTCTGTTGTGAAAAGTGTAGGCTGAGGTGCTTCCGGTGCGTAGGCCGCTATCACATACAATCGCTTCCCTTGTTGGAGAGGAATGCATATGACTCAGGCTTCCAGCACCCGAAATCGGCGCACTTCACCACTATATATGACCTTATAACTAATGCCTTTTCGTATAAAGATAGCGACCCCGCCTCCTTGAGTGGAGTTGGGCCGGTCTCTTCTTACGATATTGTAAATACTATTACTCAATTTATGCTTCTGGTTTAGCTTAGTTTCGCTAGCCATAAGCACATCGGGACTTTGGTCTTTTAACAATTGGAACAGATTAGCTCTACGTTCAATCCTAATCAGTGAATTTACATTCACAGCTAGGATTTTTAAGGGTCTCTCTGACAGCGCGCCCATTACGATCTTTTTTGCATTAAGCTCGGCAACAAGGAGTAGATATAGTCTACCCTTGACGCCTACTCCCGTAACTGGTTTTGAAGACCGGTTAGCTAGCCTTAAATGGCCCGCAACGCAGTCAACAAATCCGCATCTACTGCTGGAGCCTGAGGCACGGCGGCCTGTTGGGCTTCCTTTGGTTGATGCTGTACCGTTTTTTCCTTTCCTGACGCCATTTGGGCGTAGGAAATTTGGGGGTTGACGGACGTTGAGGGAGGGCGAACGGCTGGCTGATTCACCACTACCGTTTGCTTTGCTTTTTTATTGAGTTTTATTTGCTCAAACTTTGGACAGCCCCGATAGTTTGCAGGATGCCCACCGCCTCCGCAAAGTGCACATTTAAGCAGGGTCATATCTTCGACCCGCTCATTTCCTAACTTACACTCTCCTATGTTGTGGTTCTGTCCACACTTCACACCGCGTGACCGCATTTCGCAGTTGGCTGAGGCGTGGCCGAACCTTTGGCAACGCATGCATTGAAGCATGCTGTCACTTCTTTTTAATTTTTCACAGCGCACAACCTGGAAGTTGAGGACTGAGATACTCCTCAACTTATCCAGCTTGCTTTGGGGCGATAGCTGTACGAGGAACATCGGTAGTTTCCGGTTCTCCCGCCTGGCCTTCACTGTGGTGAATGGCTTTGGCTACTTTTGAGGCGGCTGTGGCTGCTGCTGGTGTTCCCGCTGCTGCTGCTGCCGCTACTCCTGTTGTTGTTGCTGCTTCTGCTGCTGTTGTTTTTGTTGTGGCTGCTGCTGTTTCTGCTTCTGCTGTTGTTGTTGTTGCTTTTCTTGCTGTTGCTTCGGTGGCTGTTGTTGCTGGGTTTGCGGTTGCTGTTGTTGCTTTTGGAGCTGTTGCTGTACTGGTTTTTGTACATCTTGTTGGTGTTGTTGTTGATTCTTTGGCAGTGGCTGTGTTTGCTGGGCTTTTGCGATTGCCGCAGTTTTGGCACTTGTTGTTGCCACTGCCGTTTGTTGTTGTATCTAATTTTTCGTCGCTGGCTTTTTTTCCCCGCTCACGACGTTCTTCTTGTTTTTTTTTAAAGCAAGAACTAGCGGTTCAAGTTGGTATTTTATTTTTTTTATATTATCCTCAACTGAGTTAATTTGCTTGGTGAGTTCAAGCTCCTCCTCTTCTTCATCATCGTCCGTTGACAGCACCGCAAACCTGTTTATGCGGATCGTTGTATACCCTATCCCATCCCATTTATAAAAATAATGCATACATACATGATACATAGTTTGTAACATAGAGAAATAATTTAGCTACATATACCTCAAAGTATATGGATCGACTCAGAATCGCTAGCTGAGTCGATTTAGCCATGTCTGTCCGTCCGTCTGTCCATCCGTCCGTCCGTACCAGTCACCAGCTTTTGGGCCTTAAATTTTGAGATAGAATGATGAAATTCGGTACACGTGGTTTTTGTTGCTCCCAGCAGAACAAGTGTAAAAAAATTTTAAACCCGCCCACTGCCACGCCCTCTTTTCAGAAAAACGTAGTTTTTGGCAAAACCGTAAGGTATTTTAAAAAAGTGTCTGAGAAGCGTAGTTAGACAATCATAATATCTATATTTTTTTCATATAAACTTTTTTGCCACGCCCACTTTTTGGGGGCGTTTTTAATAAAAAACGTTTTACGGTCGAATTTTAAAATTTTCGAAAAAAATGTTGATGCAGAATAATTAGTAATATTAATATTAATATTTCGTCTATAGACCATTTTAACCCACGCCCACTTTTAGGGGGCATTTTTATATATACACAACCCCATAACATATGCAGGAGAAAAACCTTGCTTTTGTTGTGACATTGTCATTTTCTATATTTAATCCCCATTGTGTTTTAAGCCATGTCCACTTTTTGGGGATATTAGTTTTACAGATGGGATGGGATAGGGTATTCAACGATCCGCACAGCGGATTGTAGCCTTCTCATATGTTTCTTTAAAAAAAATTTTTCAATACAATTTTAGGAAAACTCAAAAAAATTTTGATGGATATATTTCAAGAATAATAATATAAACATTTCGTTTATAAAACATTTTAATCCAGGCCCACTTTATGCGGACGTTATTATAGAAAAACGATTTGTAAAGCCTATATCCCATAGCATATCCATAGAAAAACGTCGTTTTTTTTAACCATTAGAGATTTAGATAAACCGTCTGAACAAGATTCATTGAGTTTCTAGCAACGCCCACTTTTTGGAGACATTTATTATTCGGATAAGATGGGATAGGGTATCCAACGATTTGCACAGCGGATTGTAGCCTTCTCATATGTTTTTTTTTGCAAATAAAATCTACATTTTTTTTAATTTATCGACTACTACTCTAATTAATATTAGCTGTCATTTTAGATTCAAAGCATATATACAAACAAAAATATTGGCACATCGAATTATTTCATAAAACATTACTTCCTTAGCCTGGCAAGTGCTAAAGATAAAAGGCTGGATTATTATCCAGGCTTCATGAAATCTTCTTACCTTATATAGACTAAGGTGTTGTTGTTTATTTTTCCACTGAATTGTTTTCTAATTCTATATAGATTTGCAAGAAAACGCACCTGTTGCAGGCATGAACTCAAAAAAAATCTGCATGCTCTGCATTTCTGCAAAATGTTTAATATTTGAATCCAATGCAAAAGTCAAGGGCAACTGAAAAGAGATATATTCTTCAGCCTAGGCGTCAATCTCAACTTACGGTGGAAACGTACTATTAGTGTACTTGCGTACTTGCATACAGAAGCTGCAGTTAGTGCATCATTATGACCGAAATTTCTATTAAACATTCGCACTGTTTTGGCAACACAGAATCCACTTCGGAAGTAACTATTAAATAATTTCCAAAGTTGTAAATCGATCCAATTCCATTAAATTATTGAGCGCATAAGAGCTGTCACTGTCGAAATAGTGTATGTTTCAAAAAGAAACCAACAGATGGCTCACCCGTTACAACTTTCAAACGTACTTTGTCTGACAACACGGAGTAACTTTTTTTGTTTGCTATTCAAAAGTTTTACAGAATGCTAAATAAACGAGTAGTTGGTGCACGCTAGGTCTTACGCAACTTTCTCTTTCACAGCGAGTTGGGCGTTAGATTAAATGCCAAGCATGAGAGAATTTGATGATTTTCATAATTTGCTAAAAGTAACATAAATAATATCGAAATGCGATTTATTCCGGAATTTGAAGGAATCGGTGTCTATGTCATTTTCAGTTATTGGCCAAAACTGAAAATATTGTTAAGGAATAATTGGGCCTAAACTAATTACGTGTTGCAAATAGTAATAGTAGTATATAAATAAAATTTCATTCAATTTGACAAAACAGTTTGCGAGAAATTGCGAATTTTCTTTATATGGCCTAAATGTAAAAATCCGTTATATGGATTTTGTGAAAAAAAACTGTGTATGCAGTTTTATTGGAACTAATATGTTTATAGTATGTATATATAAAGTTTAATCGAAATCCTTATAGCCGTTTTCAAAAAATTGTGGTAATGTATATTTTTATATAGCCTGTACCGGTAATATAATGGCTAAAGGTACCATTATGGAGAGACGGATATACGGATGGTTTGCGGAAAAACCTCATAATCCAATGATGCCAAATTTCTTAAAATTCGATTTTTATTCTTTTGTGATGTGGTGGCCAGGACTTCAGTGGATTTAGAAATAGAGACAATTCGCAGAACTGCAACGATCTGCAAGCATGTGTTCGCTCCCATTTAAAACTGTGATTTCTATATTTTCTGAAGTAAAATACTGCACGTGTGTTTTAGGCTTTAACCTTAACTTGTACTACCAAACCTATTTATTTCCATTGTTATCGAATATGGTTGTCGAAATGTTAAAAATAGACTGATGATAAACAAACGATGCAAAATAGGTGGCAAATCAATGTTTTATGAAATAATTGCAAGTGAAAGTATTTTCATATTTCATTGAATCTAAAAACACAACATAACAATTAGTATAGTAGTGAATAAAAGAAAATAAACACCAAAATGTCAACAGGGAAGTGCTGCCAGATCACCAATTAGCGTGATTAGCGTGATTAGCAGCATCAGCCATTTCACCTGAGCCACACGATGTTTACTTGGGAAAAATGTCTTTAATTTCATTTCCACTGTATGAATTACACTACATATTAACATAATGTATAAATAAAATAACTTAATTTTGACATTATTATCTTTAAACTGTGTTCCAAAGTGTTTAAATAATAGGTACTAGTATGTTCGACCACCACAAAAAATATTAATACCGCTGTATGTATTTTATGTAGTGGTCAAAGTCGATGTTAGCCCCTCGGAATATTCGGACATCCAAAATACTGGATGCCTCTTTTCTATCGCAATGTGATCAATTTGGTTAACTGTTCGTTGATCTGGAGACCGCGATGTCCCTTTATGGATATCGAGGTGAGGAAACCGTGTGCTGGCTACGGTAGCATTTCGTTCCGTAGCGAAGTCAATTAATTACACTTTGGTAGTCGCTCGTAGGTTTTGTCAAAGAGCTCGTATAAGCAATCGGAGGAAAAAGATGTTATATCATCGTCGGAGCGTGAGCGCATATAAGGCTTATGTTGGCGAATTTGGCCTTGATGCGGATTGTTACAATGCGTTCGCTAATGTCTTGGAAACACAAGACTTCTTGTCTAAGTCTGGCACCTATAACAAATCCGCATCCGAATAGTCGATGTTTCTTCTCACTATAATTCGGTCCATAGTAGATGTCACAGTTTTTCATCCTCTTTTTGCATAGCCCATTCCATCATATTTTCTGGATGGCAGTAATGTCTGCTTTGTAGCAGTTTAGGGCTTCCGCTGCATCTCTACTGTTTAAAGTTCTCACATTCCAGGTACAGATACGAACGTCGTTTTCCTTTTTTCGCAGGGTCGTCAAAAATAATATCATACATATGGTTTTTTCCATGGGTGGGTAATTAACCCCCAACCTGGATGGCCAGTTCCAATTTGTAAGATTCCCCTAGGACACGGGGTCATCAGTACCCACTACGGTATTGAGCGCTGCCGTTGACCGTTCGGTTCAACCACCACCATCTCTGTTCAAGGGGCTTGAATTACCCTTGAGATTCCTAGATAACCTGTTGACCGAATATGTCGAAGCAGCTCATCTAGGTTCGCCTAGGACTGCAGACCGGTTATTCATTCCGTGCCATTCTTACCATGATGTTTATAGTGTTGTTGTTTTACTTCTTGTTATCAATAGTCGCACTAATTGTTTAGCAAGTCAAATCCGGTTGGATGAGACCAGTACCCGATGGTTACCACTTGGAGGTAAAAATAAGCACATTTGATGTGAAGTAGATGTAGTCAATGCTACAACCACTGGGCATTGCCAAGTTAAATCCAATCAAAGTCTACCCTCGATCTACAACACCCAACCAACAATAATTTTCTTACATCACATAATAATGACGAAACGTCAAAAATAACCAGCTCATTTCTTTTAGCCGAAAGGGTTTCAGCATATTGTTAAAAATCTCCGCTTTTTTTGAAGATCTTCGAAGGATCAGTAAGTGGAACTGAACTCACTTTGAACGCTCACTTTCAGCTTCTTTTCTTCTTTTCGATTAGTCTACGTTAATTTTATAAAAAAAACTTCGCTCCTAAACTATTTTGGTATTCGCTATATGTCAAATCATAGAGAAACCCAACGATGTTAATTTGCAGTGATATATCCAAATTAAGATGCGCACATTCTTGTCCGGTTTTTTGTTTTGGAAAGCTATGACACGACGCGATGGTAACAAATATGGGCCAAAGTCAAGTTCAATGTCCATAAAATCATAATATTGCATATATTAACTTACCGTACCATTATATAAAGCAAAGAAATCAAGTTGAACTTTTCAAAGAATTAGAAGCAGCTCTGGGAAACATGCGATCGATAGTAGGTTGTTTTCTTTTGTTTTAGAGACTGATGTTAAAACCGGTGATTTCTTAACCTTCTTCTTTGCAGACATTTATTTTTACCATTGTAGTGATTGCAATTGCCACGATAAAGACTTCTGCGGAAGATGACGATAAAGCACAAGGGCGGACACTTGGACTGTTGAGTACTGGATTAGCTCTGGGTAGTGGACTTGGTCTTGGTAGCGGATTCGGTTTAGGTAGTGGTCTTGGTCTCGGTGGAATTGGACCTGCCGGAGGAATAATTAGTCTCATATCAAATATTTTAACATTGTCTGGAAGGCCCGGAGGCTATAATGGAGGTTATTACCCTCGCCCGCCTTTCGGAGGATTTTATGGTGGATACCCTGGAGGATACGGTGGCGGGTTCGGTGGTCTATATGGAGGATATCCGAATGGCGGCTATGCAAATGGTTATGGTTTTGGTTTACAACGACCTTTCTTTGGTTAAAAAATTGTTTTTTGGTCTTTAATTATTTATTGTTATAGTTTAAGTTTGTTAAAAATAAATATTTAGTTAATAATTTTTATTTGTAACTGGTTTTACTTCAAAAGTTTGTGAGCTAGATGGTTCTTCTAGTGTTTTTAGAATTGAAGGCTTGTGGTGTGAATTGAGGTATTGGTTTGCGTAGTTTCTTGAAAAAGAAAAAGGCAAGGTTTAAGTGGCAATAATAAAAATGGTGTATTGCGAAGAGATGCACAATATTTGTGAGATACCCTATACTCTATAGTGAGCTTCTAAAAGAACATACTAACAAAACGCTAGGAAACGTGATCGGAATCAGTAAAATTAAAGCTGGAATCAAAGCTTGTTTGAAATACTTAAAGCAGTTTGAAATCCTAACGAGTTTGAGTAGGGAGTTGAAGAAACTATCTTTTGAATTCGGTGGTTATCGACCACTGTTTCATACACAGTACCAAGCTCCAAAATCGACTATTTATATTAGTCGTTCGTTATATGTTACCATATTGGTAATAACCGTACAAAATGTTCCACATTCGCCTAGTGTGCCTGTGCCTGAATATTTACCTTATATTGCAATTATAAATTGGTTAACTTATCAACAATACACACAAAATCCAAAAATATAAATCTATTTTTAAACAAAAAATTAAGTTATAAGATTATTAATGAGTATTAAATTTACAAAGTACAGAAATATATTTAGACATATTGGGCGTATGTGGAATATTTTAAGTAAATTTATTTCTTTATTTCTTCGTCCCTGAAACATGTTCAGGGACGAATATATTTACAAAGGTTGTTTTTTTTAGAGGCATAGAACTTTAAGTTGGCAACACTTTTTTAACTGACACCCATCTTGTCAGCTGTCAAGTGATTTATTTTTCGTCCGAACAACGCGTCTAAATTGTGCAAATTTATTTTGAAAATCATGGTTCTGTTCGAAATACGTATAGCACACTACATCCATTTTACGGTCAACATAATCGTCCATTAAACCAATTAATTCGATTAAGTATGGAACGTTTTTGATTTTGAGTGATGATAATCCTCAAGTGTATGTTGAGCCACCGTTACATCCACAAAAACTGACTGTTTGGTGTCCTTTCTGGGTTGGTCGAATAATTGGTCCGTTTTTCTTTAAAAAGGATGCTGGCCAGAACGTTACAGTCAATGGTGAGCGCTATGAATAACCATGATGTGCAGGAGCTGTGGTTTCAACAAGACATGCTCGTGCTGTGTTTTTTTTTGTCCTGTCCTGTGAATTGGCCTCTAAGATTGTGCGATTTAACGTCGCTTGCATATTTTCTGTGGGGATATGTGAAGTCCGTAGTCTACGCCAATAAGCCCGAAACGATTGACCACTTGGCCATGGTATTGCCAATATACGGCCACAAATGTTGGAAAAAGTCGTCGAAAATTGGACCTCCAGATTAGACTACGTCCGAGCCAGACGTGGCGGTCACATGCCAGAAATCATATTTAAATTATAATTCCAAAATATTATCTAGATCCGCTGGTAGCACCGCGACCGCAGTAATGTGTCGTCATCTGGGATTGCAGCACTGCGAATTTACCAAAATCAATAGGAATACTTGATTGATAGTTTGGAAAGATGTACCTAGAACTGTCAAAGAAACTGCTAATTAAAGTCTGTCATACAAATTAACATAAGTGACGTACTATTGTGCGTGATTCGTATCAAATACATGTAGGATTTCCAATAAATCCGTTTCAAAAAAACACACGAAGTCGATTAAAATGCGAGCACTGGCATTCAAGTCTGGAGTTCTGTTCGTCGTGGACCTAAGACGTCCGTTAGTCAAAAATGCACGCTGGTCGCAGATAGTCTTTGTCTGTTGTATTTCCCGCCCCCGTCCCTATGTGTGTGCGTCCCTCTATCTATCGTTCGTACGTTACAGTTGTTCGTCGTCTTATGTACTTTTTTTGCACGGTTAACCCTTTGTTTGCCTGGTCGGTCGGTCGCGTGATTTTACTGTATCCCTTTGTCTTGTGGTTTTGCACTCATCATGTGCGTAGTAATTCGTCGCCAGATGTTACTGTCTACTGTTTTCTGTATCGTTCGTTCTTGTTCGTTCGTGTTTGTTCGCGTTGTACATTATGTGTCTATGTTGTCAAATAGGGTATCGTTAGTCAGTTTGTCCCAATCCCACATACATCAAATACATATCTTGAAAACTTTCGACTTTCACTAACACAAACTCTGAAACTGATTAGTTGTTGCACTGCTAGATCACAAACAACAAAATATTCGCACTTACCCGACCTAATGTGTTTGAATTGCATCGATTGATAACTGAACTTGATTGCAGCAAAAACAATCGGGCTCAACCGGGATTTGAACCCGGGACCTCTCGCACCCAAAGCGAGAATCATACCCCTAGACCATTGAGCCGATAGGAATAATATAACAGCGTGTTAAATATTTTTAGGGTTAGGCAAAACGTTTAGTTCGATGGAAAGAGAAAGTTCCACAAAATAAAGCCAAAATTATATAAACAGGTGCGTCATTCCTTTTAATTGCCTTCATTTAAATTCCCACGTTCGAATGTTTATTCAAACTAACGGTAATTATGTGGGGATGTAGCTCAGATGGTAGAGCGCTCGCTTAGCATGTGAGAGGTACGGGGATCGATGCCCCGCATCTCCAAAGTCTTTTTTGCATTGACAGGGGGCATAATGTGGAAACGAGTCAAGACAAAAAGTGATTATGAAGAACAAGAAACTCGTAAAACAAATTTTAGAACGTCAAAAATGATTTAATTGAAATGTTTGTTGTTAAGTTTTGTATATTTACTCTGAAATTGCGATTTATTGTTTCAGTATTGCAGAAGAGTCCAAAGTGGCAGAAATTATAATGTCAAAAAGACGAATTAAAGATACTTCAAACATGCATTGAATTTTTTTTAAGAACTTGCTGCAAAGTATTTGATTCATTGATTTGTTTGTATTGGCTATTCTTTAAATAAAATGTGTATATCCATGTTCTCCCATCATTTTCATTTTATATTTTCTTTTATTAACACCAGTCGAAAAATCACCGACAGAAGCAATAATATTTATGACAAGAAATAACGAGTATCGTAAATAATCCTTAAAATATGCTCCTCTTACATAGTAGCATTTAAATGGCAACGATAATCGTTTTATGTAATACAAGCTAATTACCAAATGCGCGGCGGATCGCTTTGAAAGTGATGCCTCAATTTCGAACATCTTCGCGTTTGTTTATTATCAAAAGCGAAAGCGATCAAAAATTATATTTCCAGTGCTTCCCATTTTTTCCATTCTGACTTCCAATCTTACAATTATTTTTCCAAAACTTTGACCGGTAGACCAATTTGTCATTTTATTTCTGTTCTTTGGTAATTTTCTTGTGTTTGCTTGGCGGATTGTATCCGCCAGAAAACCGTCACATATACACCGATCGTTTTCAATAAAAACGAATCGCTTTTGGGAATATAAAAAACAAATCCAAAAGTATCAATATAAATTCTGAATTAATACTGAATTCCAATTTCCAATCGGCAGGGACGTATTCGTTATTCGTTTGTTAACAATAGCCAACGACTTAACGTGGCCCATGAAAAAGTGATTACACTATAACCGAATTTCCCCTTCAATAGATGTGGCATGTGGAATCTTCTTGTTGGAACAACATGATGTCAACTCCAACCAATTCTGATCAAAAATAGTATTCCAATATGGCACAGTACCGAACTCCAATGATCGTATCATGAAAATCATTTTCACCGGCGAAAAAAGACGGTCCAAAATTTTCCGGAAGGAGCCAAAAAGAGTACATGTACCAAATTTGGTCAGCCCAAAAACTGGTGACATATGGGCTGACAGATCTGTAGGGTGGCTCAGCTTTTTATTCTGACTGATAAAGTCAAACGACAAGCTATGTGTCTATACTACTATACGCATATGGGATTAGGTATACGAATTAGCAACAATGTGAACTCAGAGATTTACAATTCTTGTGAAGGGCGCGGCGTGGAATCGACTGATTTGGAGCATTTTGAACTGCAGCATTTGCGGCTACAATATTTTCGGCACTTCCATCTGTGAGTTTTCTCACGCACACAAGTTTATTTAGTTGTGAATATGTTCACTTGATTATTACGACCGAAATTTAGAGTATAAGTGCACTCTAAGAATGTTGGCAGTAATTTTCAATAATTTCATACTTTGCTCGTTTTTTCTCCATGATAGAAGTGTGAGCTTTAACTGACGGTTAAAAAGTGACAGATCATTAAAAACTACTCAGGGAGCGCTTATATGAAAAAGTGGAATGCCCCAATATTTTGTTGATTTTACGGAAATTTCGGATACGTTTGTTGTTAGTAATGCTATGACAGAGGCATTTGTGTAACAAAGGTTTCTTCTCACAACCATTCATTTTCATTTCATTTTCATTTCAAAACTAAAAATTCCGTTAAGTGATAGTTGGGCTAAAACTAATTATGTGGAATTGTTTAGACCTTTAATAGTAGCATTTATATTAAATTTCATTCAATTTGACATAGTAGTTTGCGAGAAATTGACAATTTTCTTTATATGGCCTGAATAACAAAATCCGTTATATGGATTTTCTCGAAAAAAAAACTGGGTAAGCAGTTTTGTTGGAACTAATATGCTTATAGTATATATAAAGTTTAATCAAAATCGTTAGAGCCGTTTTTGAGAAAATTGAGGTTATGTGTAATTTTTATATGGCAGGTACCGTTAATAACATTACTAAAAGCAAACAAAAAAATGGCCTAGAATTATGACCAAAAGAAACTTGGATACGAAATTTGAAGACAATTGGTCAAGCAGTTTAGGCTGGGGAGACCATTACGGACAGACGGACCGACGGACGGAATTCCAAAAACCACTTTTTTGGGTTCCGCTATCATCGTAATGTTAGAATCAATCAAAATCTCGAGGTCGAAAATTTTCACGAAAACAATATCTTTCACTTTGTAAGAGAAAGTAAAAAAGTCATTGAAAGTCGAAATAAAGAAAAAACGTTTTCAGCCTAATTAAATAATTTTATTCAACACTTATAGCAAATCAACGAAACAAAAATCACACTTAACCATATCGATTACTTGAAATAGCCAAAACCACCTCCGAAGCCATGTCCATAGCCAGGTCCTATTGGGGGATAGGGATATCCATAGCCAGGATAGAATCCATTGCCAATACCATGTCCATAACCGTAGCCATGTCCAAATCCGTGACCTCCAAACCCAAAAGGCTTACCAAAGCCAAACGGTTTACCAAATCCTCCAGTTGTCGAAGTGTAACTTTCATATCCGTATCCAGGATACTTGTTAAAAAATCCCCCTCCACCACCACCATATCTCTCATAATGGACTGTTTGTCCACCGCCGAATGGTCGCAAAAAACTTCGTTCTTCACCGGCATCTGCCGTACAAATTGTTGCACAATACACCAATGCCGTCAAAAGGATAAATAATTTCTACAAATAAAATGCAAAGATAAGACTGTTACACAGAGCACCCTCGGACACTGTTTCTCACCAAAACTGCCATTTTGCTAATCCACTAAGAATTGCAGACCTAACTGCTTGACACATCAGCAAAGCCCTCATTTTTATATCAAAAAAACTATAATACTTCCGTTGACCGAATTCGGCATTAGGAAGCGATGGCACTTCCAAATAAAGATTCGCAAAATATTTCCGCCATCGATGTGATCGTTGATGTTAACAAAAGTAGGTCGAAGTCAAGTTGAAGGTTGGATGTGACACTTGAAGTAGGCGTAGGCTAATATAAAAAGCGAAAACAATCAAGCAGAAGATATCAATCAGATTTCGAACAAGAATCAGAAGTCATGCAGTCAATGGTAAGGATATCTGCAAATATTTTGAACAAAAACAATTTAATTAACGATCGTTGCTTATATCTTTAGAAAATCATTTTCACCTTTGTGGCGATTGCTGTTGTTATAGCAACTGGGCAAGAACCACCTCAGCCGGATGGAAGTGGATATCAGAACCCCAATAATAGGTTCTTGCCTGGACTATTAGGAGGAGGAGGAGGCGGTGGTGGTGGGCCACTTGGGCTTTTCACTAATCTATTAGGAATCGGTGGAAGACCAGGAGGACATCCTCATCCACCACCTCCTCCACCACCACCACCCCCACATTACGGTGGATATTATCCTCCACCACCACCATTTGGTGGTTATGGACATGGCGGATATGGAGGCCATCCCCATTACCCAATTGGTGGCTATGGGGGTCACTTTGGAGGTCCCTATGGAGGTCCTTATGGGGGGCACTATGGTGGTCACTATGGCGGTCATTATGGAGGCGGCTTTGGAGGACCGCCACCTTTTTATGGTTGAGAATTATTTTATTTTTGTTGTTGGATTGGTTATATTTGTGGTTGAAAATAAAGTCTGTTAAGTATAGGAATTGTCTTAATACATCTTTTAAGGTTTAAACATCTCCGAATACTTCGATAACATCCATTGTCGAAAGGTCAAAGTTGAATAATATCAGGTATGACACCAGAAAGGATAGATTTTATTCATGAGGAACATGCAAAGCGAAAATAAAGCAATAACACAAGGCCGGAAACACGCCTTAAATAGCAGGAAATATGAGGTGTTACAATATAAAAAACGGGGATGTTTTTTTTTGTTTTTTTGCCCGAGCTCCAAAATGGTAGTGCGTCTTTCCGCGACATAAAAAGTCAAAAAAATCCGCGAGACAATACCAACCCCATATTTTGATTGCTAGGCTCGCTTAAGTGAGCTGTTCCATTGGTTCTTCGTATACTCATGGCGTGAGATAAGATATGAGCTGTAAGGTCCCGTATAGCATTTCCTTTATAGAGCAGTGGGAATTTTTGATCGATGCTTAGGCAAGAAGATTTATTCTTCGGCGAGATCAGCTATTGCATCAAAGCCAAATTCACCAGCAGAATATAGGGTCCTAATTGAAGAGTCATGGAAGTAGCGATCCAGAGTTATATCTTGAATCAGATTAAGTCGATCTGTTATAAGGAAGGCGATCCTGAGATATATCTTGAATCAGATTAAGTCGATCGTGGAAGATATGAGGAAGGCTTAACTACATGTCAAAGCTAAGTTATCAGTCTTTAGCTCGATGATCTTATTAATTCTCAGCAATATCTATGCGGTTTTGGGTTATGACAGAATGAATGAGATCACTGGTGCAAGCTGCCGAAAAGAAATATCTTCGTTAAATTGTTGGAATAATAACTTGACGAGACAAAGTGAAGGAAACTAAGGTGCGCGAAGAGTTTGGTTACGTATAATGCATACCCCAGATCTGCGGGACGTGCCATGAATTTCATTGGGAAAGACCTTGGTATAGATAACTGCTCTAATTCCATGATGTTACTTAAGAAGCTTATAATAGAATGAACCTCCGGAAAACTTATTTCCACCAACCTACAACATCCAGCAACTGAACCACCATTCTGCTTTAGCAACAACAAAAAGGCGACTGTTTATATTTTGTAGACTTGAGCATAGGATCGAAATTCGTCCCATCCATGAGAGTCATTGCTAGCATGAGTGCCCTTTTCCAAATGTGTTTATGCTTAATGCTTCGATGGAATAATAAAATGAAACTAAGGAGTGCTTTGGAACTTAAAATAACCTAAAAATTCAAAGCAGAGTCAAATGCTCCAAACATAATCCATTTCAGATTAACTAAGAAAATTGTAGTTTTATACGTATCATACCAACACTGTCTATCGGCAAGATATTCCCCTTTTTAGAAATAACCTATGCGTAAATTGTATGGACAAAGAAGAGGAGAGCGAACACTTCATCTTTTTTGTACCGGCCCCCTATAAAAAAATAGAGGCTTCCAATGAACTGATTGCTTCAAAATTTTAACGATTTGTCAGGAGACGGAAAAAATCTAAAAGATCTTCACTGTATCGCAAAGGATCACATCTAGTTGGAGAACCATTGGCAGCTTTGATGTAAAACATTTAACTTAGATTATAGAGCTATAAGCGATAAATATTTTTTTAAGAAACCTTACCTAGTCTTTGTAGGCGAAGATCCAACGAAGAACTCATAGAGCTATTTCTTTACAAGACACCATGCATTAGGCTTTTAAAATTGGTAGGAAATATATGATCAACTACTTATTGTTTAAAGAAAAGCATTCATGCAAGTGGCTCTTAGCGTACGCAACTGAAAACAGTTATCTAAAGACCGTGCAAACGTGAAAAGTCTAGTAGGTTTGCTTTTTGCCAGTGAAAGGCGCACATACTCACCATTATATTTTGATATACGACGTTTTTAGGGTAATACCCAGAGGTTTTTTTTGAATTGGCATTATAGGGCCAAAACTAATGTTAGCTGAAATATAAAGGTTTTGGTAATATCGAAATTTCTCAAAAACGGCTGTAACTTAAAACGATCGTTAACATTAATGGCTGAAACACAATCACGCTTTGGTGCATTGAGTTGGCTGACGCACCTAGTTCAACCATATGAAATCAATGTTACCTATCCCAATTTAGCTTTGCCTGGCGTTGATTTTCCACCTCAAAATGAAAAACGTAAAATCTAAACGTAACTTTGCTGTAAAGCGCCATGGGCAAAGCAAAAGTTGGAAAAAGTGTGAATTGTCAAAATATTTGTTGTTGTTTTCTGGATTATTTTCTGAGAAGGTTTTGGAATACGATATTTTTAGCAAAGATTTAAATCATTTCCCCCATTTTTGTAGCAGAAGTTGAAACTGCTGAGAAAATAAATATGCCAAAGCGTGCGTAAAGCAGTTGGGTGTAACGTTGGTAAAGCGAAGCTCCAAAGCGTGATTGCGTTTTAGCCATAATATTTATAAAATAACTTCGTACCCATTTCCCCCTAAACAAATTAATAACGGATTTTTGTATTGAGGCCAAATTTGAAAAATCGTCCATTTCATCTTAATTATATTCTTTTCTTGAATGAAATTGAAACCGATTGTTACAAATGATATTAACAATCATACAATCTTAATTTAAAGTTGAGCGCAAAGGGGCAAGATTGTCAGTTTTAGCTATCAAATCTGTTTAGGCCCAGATGGACATTTTCCTTCGCAAAGCCATGTGAAACAGACTAAACCTGGTCATTTGGATGATGTAAGACATAACTCTTTTAAATGTCAGCCCAATTCCGTTGTGGCATAACTCCAAGTGACATGAGGCCAAATTTAGCGTTATGTCGCAATATTTCATGGCACCGTTTCTGTTTCATACGTCTTTTGCTCCAAATGATTTGTAAAACACCGAAAAAATACAAAGTCACAGTCAACGAACGAAAATGACTACATAACTGACACCGGTACATAAATTTATTCCAAAAAGCTGGGCTCAACCGGGATTTGAACCCGGGACCTCTCGCACCCAAAGCGAGAATCATACCCCTAGACCATTGAGCCGATAAAGATCCCCAAACACAGTCAAAAACTGTTATTCTTTTTTCTTTAATTTAATGCAATCAAAGTGAAAGTCGACAAAGCAACCAACAAGGCAAACGCATACAGACTACCTGAATATAGGCTCCCCACGATTGATAAACGTCAGCGGCTCCAATAAAATTTAGTGCTCCCCATTTCCAGGAGGGGATGTAGCTCAGATGGTAGAGCGCTCGCTTAGCATGTGAGAGGTACGGGGATCGATGCCCCGCATCTCCAATTTTTTTCTTTCTAATGAACATTTTCAACATGAGAGCAAGGTCTTGTCCTGTGTCTTGTGTATCAAAAAATCGCTTATTGTTGCTTAAGTTTGAGGGAAATTCCATAGGAATTCCATTACCACCGTATTAATAAACGCTGAATACCTGCTTCAGAGCAAATGTCAAAATTTAGTCAGAGGATAGCTACACATTGTTTATTATTATGAACTTCGTATTGTTTTGGTGACATATTGTCATTTTTGAAGTATGATTCCATTTAGCTTAGATACTTATTTCCATTGTCCCCACCATTCAAACATTTCGATTTTATTGAAAAAATACACCTACACCAAAATCCCGTAGATAATTTGTGGCGTGGGAAATGAACATCAAAATAAAAATAAATTAGCATAATTTCGCTTTTCGGAATCTGGGTTAGCATAAATACGAATACGAGTGTTTTTTAGCGCTAATAAAATATTGTTTACAAATCGGTTGTAGTTTAGCGAATTTTCGTTGTCCTTGGTCAGTTATGATTCGTTTGGTTATATAATTTAACTGTAATTCAAAATATATTTATGATTGTTCATGAAACAAATAATTTGTTAAGCTTGGACCTTCCAGTTATTAATAGCTGGTATATTTATTGACGTAGATGACTCATATTCACATTATATGTTTATTTAATGCCAAAAAATAAAATCATAAAATCTAAACCCAATAGCTGACGCCTTGGTTGAGTTATTAGTTAATCACACGCGACTCATATACTTTATTCAACTCCAAGTGGGCGTGCCTTGAAAATTTCTTAGAAGAAATGTAGAGGACAGAATTATCTAAATATATCTGACAAACATCCAAGAGTAGAAAACTGTTATGAGGAGCTTCTAAAATTTGCCGTTCATAGTAGCCGTGAAACAGCTGACATGGTTCTGAAGTAGTTCTAACTGTTATTAAATCGCAAGATAAATGAATAAGGTTCTAGGCGAATACAATTAAGTTATTTTCATATGTTTTTGAACACCCTGTGAAGTGTATGCACCAGCGCCTATTATCTTGTATTGATAAACGCCTCGTAAATTGAACACTAATAGCAAACAACTGTCACACAACAAGAATAATCCACTTGGTTTATCTTGAACGAAACCCCATTAAGCGTAGCTCATAAAATGCAACACAATGCATTATCTAAATAAAGTTGGGTTACAGGGTATTCTTGTACAAGGTAACGGGTCCGCCATCTAACGTTTTTTTTCAACTAGTGCTTATTTCGTGAATGGTAAAACTTAGCTAATGTCTGATTTGACAGATAATTAGTTTTATCCTTCCGCTGAACGAATATGGTTGTGTATACGCTTGAACAACGCTAGGAAATATTGCGACATTACTTTGAAAATTATGGTAATGTTGCAGAAAATGTGCGAAAATTGCGTACGGATTTTGGAAGAAGAGAAGCACCGTCAGCTCCGTATGTTCGTTATCTTGTGAAAAAAGTGAAAGAAACTGGCATCCTCATCGATAAACCAAAGCATGAAAAGCCAAAAACAGTGCGTAGACCCGAGAATATTGCTGCTGTGGCAGAAAGTGTGCGTGAAGCGCCATCAACATCAATTCACCGTCGTTCTCAACAATTGAACATTTCGGAGACATCATTGAGACGAATTTTGCATAAAGACCTTAGTATGACGCCAAACAAAGTCCAATTGGTTCAGGAGTTGAAGGCAACTGACCATCCAATGCGTTTTCGCTTCGCTAAGTGGGCCTGCGATCGACTTAGAGAAGATGCCGATTCTGCCAAAAAAAATCATTTTTTCAGATGAAGCTCATTTTGGTCTTGGCGGGTATGTAAACAAGCAAAATTGTCGCATTTGGGGCACAGAAAACCCGCACGCATACATTGAAAAGCCGATACACCCAAAACGAGTCACTGTTTGGTGCGGATTTTGGTCCAGAGGCATATTTGGGCCATTTTTCTTCGAAAATGAGCAAGGAGTGGCCGTTACAGTCAATGGCGATCGTTATCGGGCCATGTTGAACGAATTTTTGTTCACAAAAATTGAAGAGGAGGATATTGGAAACATTTGGTTTCAACAGGACGGCGCTACGTGCCACACAGCCGAAGCTACACTCGATGTTTTGCGCCCTGTTTTTGACGATTGCATTATCAGCCGCAGAGCTGATGTCGGTTGGCCACCTCGGAGATGCGATTTGACACCGTTGGACTATTATTTGTGGGGTGCCGTAAAAGATAAGTGTTACGCCGACAAGCCAGAGACAATTGACGCTTTAAAGGACAATATTCGTGAAGCCATTGGTGAAATACAGCTGCACACAATCGATAATGTGCTTAAAAATTGGACCGATCGTGTAGGCTACTGCATGGCCAGCCGAGGCAGCCATTTGAATGAAATTATTTTCCATTATTAACCGAAAGGATTGTACTTTCAAATAAAAAAAGAAATTTGAGAAAATATTCAGTAGTTTTTTTAAAGCATTTCAAAAAAAAATTTATTTGGTGGACCCTTTACTAAATTAGGTAAGGGATGAAAATCCTATCTCTATGTGTGGTGCATAGTGTTCAGTATGCGATGCATAGATAATAATTTACTATATAAGATCAAACATTTTCAAATAAAGATCAGATTCATCTTGACCACCAATTGACTTGTTTCTCATTTCTACTGCCAGATCCCTATGGCGTTTACGCCCTGTCAGTAGTAGCTTTATCAGATCCCTATGGCGTTTACGCCCTGCTGCAGTTAGGTAGATTTATAAAACCATCTGATAACAACATCTTTACAACCCTCACTACGCAGAATTTGTGCAGTCGATAAAAAGGTCGAAGTTATGGCGTTTTCCATTGGTAAAAAAAATCAATCTTTTTTGATCTAGATCTGTCAAAAGACTGATTTTCAGTTGTTGTGTTCCATTGGGCAAAAAAAATTGATTTTTTTTGTTGAAAATCTGGATTTTTCGGCAGATTTTGACACACTAATACAAATCAAATACTAATACAAATTATAGCTGTCAATTTGAACAAAGTGATTTTCGTTTTGATTTATTATTATTTCGGTTGTGAAAAACTATTATAAATCATTAAAACTGTAGCAGTTCAATGTGAAATATAAATTTAATGAAAAACAAATAACCTGTGTGACTTGAAGCTTAACAGCTACATCGACACTGACTCCACAGACACGAATTACAACAATACAGAGACAATCAAAACACAATCTGACATCGTGTTCCATGGCACTCAAAAAGATCAAAATCCAGATTTACCAATGAAAAACGCCATTAGTACAATTTTAATGTAAACATCGTTCATAAACGTCATAGAATCCTCTCTTCGAAACTTAACCATTTTTCAGATTCACACATCCTTTAAATCCAATAAGTAAAATATTTCACACAGAAACAATTATAAAATACAAGCTGGCCCGTCAAACGTTGTTTTGCCTACAACGCCACTTTTTTTTTTCCTAAACCTTCGCGGAGCAATTACGAACAAATCCGCAGAAGGAAGTATCCAATTTGGTCCAGTCGTTTTCGAGTTTTAAGCATCCGAACAAACCAAGATCCATTTTTATATATATAGATTGAGATACTTGTTAGTGCAAATTTATAGTCGGTTAAAGTACACTTTAAATTTTTTTAATCACGTACTAACGCGTTTTGATAATTATAATCGTCAAAAATTGTATATTTCCGTTGTCACTCTGCATTAAAGTTAAAACAAACTCTCTGTAATTTGTTTTAAAAAAAATCGTTCAAAAAAACAAATGTAAATTTAACAAAAAAATGCATAAACTTTTAATAATTACTGAACAATCGTATGATGTCCTATTGTTTTTTCTTTTAAAATGACATATGTTCGGAATAACAGCACATGAAATTGTTGAACATTGTCCAGATTTGCGCGATACCCGTTGTTCCTGGTATTTGCTTTATTGATTCCATAATAGCCCTAGATTATTCTCACAGCCATTCCTAGCTCTTATTTTATTCCGAATCCGAACAGTTAAGTTGAGATAAGAATTGCTTCCAGTGTAAAAAAAAATTGTTGACAGTTGGAATCCGTTTTTTGTTTGGTGGGAAAACTGTTTTCAAATGTTGAATTTCGTTAATGAAATGACGAGTAGAAACGTACTATTAGTGTTATGTCATCTGTAATTTTCAGTCAAACAAATTCGTTAAAATGTTTTCGGAAGAAGGAAATTTTGAAATTTTTGATGATTATACCTAAAGTTTATAAATGTCGTGCGAATCCTTTTGACGACCTTGATGATGGAGAATTTTACTGACGATATACATTCGACAAAACCACCGTGCAGTTCCTGATTGAACATATCAATATTGATGTTCCTGTAAATAATCGTGGGCTTCCTATTCCTGTGGATTGTCTCCATTTCATTAAGAATTTTTTTGTTTTTTTAAAGCCGGCAAATGCAAAAACAGCTGAAATATTTTTGATTGTCACAATATTAAACCTCAGTACAACATAAAGGCTTTGGGAAGATTGCGCAGCAATTTTATTTCGGCTGCAGAGCAAGCGCGATTTGACAAAACATTGATATTTTAACAACATATTACCTGCAGTTGGACTAATGCTTTTTCTATTAATAATAAACCATTTTTTATCTAGATCTTTCAAAAGACTTACATGGACAGTTATTGTGTTCCATTGGACAAAAAAAGAACTCAGGGGGTCATTCCGTAACTTTGAAAATTATTATCACCCAGGCGGTAGTCAAGACCTCATGAGCAATCGCTCAATAATCTTCTGTGACTTGACGATTATTGTTTTAAGTGAAGCAAATAAAGTGATATCGCCGACAGCAAAAACGACTATTGATCTTACGTGATGCATGATGTACCGTCAAAATGTTATCATCAAACGATAATCACTTTACGGAATGAGGGCCCAGATCAATTTTGCAGATCTGGAACGTAAAACGTATTCCTGAATGATCATTTGTATTTATTTAGGTTTGGTGTATTTACATTTGCAATTTAAATGAATCTTAAGGTGTTTTATTTACATTCTGATTGATAAATCGATATTAAGGTAACCAATCTATGTAAATAAAAATTTAAATAAATAAATGTAGATAGTTCCCTCAATCCGTCATAATTTTTGTAATTTGCAATGTTTGGAAGCACTTTCGGGTGAGTTCGAATTTTGATTCCGTAAGCTGACAGAAAGCGACGGGAAATTGAATACAGATTTTCATTGTTTTGCATATTCAATGGCAACTTGAGTGCTGAATGAGCAGTTACCGCCTTTCAACAATGTAGATGCAAATCCTGATGAAGCAAGTTCAAGTGCATTGTAGATTTCCACTTCTACAGGGAGCGTCAAAAAAAAAACATCCCTACAGTTCACTCGCTTGCAACTTTCATAAGGGACAAGAGTGTCGTTCGCATACTGTTTCAGTCGTTTGAACATGAACGTTCGTTCGAACTGATTCCCTCAAAACATCGCAATCATATTGTTTTCGCGTCGCAACTCTTGATTTTAAGCTGTTATGCCTAAGTCAGATAATACCTTGTCCTCAATTAATATCAAAGCCTCGTTGTTAATTTCCTCTCTTAGTTGTTAATTTGGAATTATCGATGTAATACCCATCTGATGCTTAAAATCATCACACATGGCATCTTTGTTTTTGCTCCACAAATCAGTCGGTTTGGATGGCAAACGTTGACACGCTTCTCTATACGTGCTACACAATTCACCATTTATAGTTCGCAAATTTTGGAATGATGTTGGGCTAGGAACGTTGACTAATAGTAAACGCAAATAGAAGCACTTGTGGACTATTACAAACATTTAAAAAAAATATCTAAATTGGTCAAGGAATTCATCGATTTTAGATATATCAAAAAAGTGGGCGTAAATGTGGGTTTGGTAAATTTTTCTTTCCGTTAAGTTATGACGAACATTTAAAAAAAAATAGCCAAATCGGTGCAACCCTTCTCAAGTCATGCGATCCCCAACGAACGACATATAATTTTTGTTTATATAGATTCGGCTTTGTAAAATTATTGTTAATCATTAAAATGGTAGCAGTTCTAAGTGAAATATCTATACATACATTGTACATATAAAATATCTATACATAGTAAAACATAAGGTCCCAAAAAGTATATGAATGCACTAATCTCGTGAACCGCTCAACGGATTTCGATGTGGTTTTCATTGTTTTCAATTGCTCTATCACTTACAGGAGCTGAACATTCGAAGAGCATTCGAGGTCTAAGTGGCAGAAATCAAATCTTTCGTTATTAAAATTGTACCCGGGCGAAGTCGGGCCGAGTTGCTAGTTAGTTATAATAAAAACTACAACTTGTGTGACGGGAAATTTGACAGCTTCACCAATACTGATACTGATACGCAATTACACCAATTTAGATACAAACAAAAATTAATCTGAAATCGTGTTCCACTGGCAACAAAAAAGATTAAGATTAAGATTCAGATTAAAATCAGAAAATACCATAAGTTAGTTCTATAGAAAATCTATTAATCTACGCTGATAATGCAGCTCTTTGTATGTATTCACCCTATCGCCTTATTTCGATTTCAAACTGTTCCTTGAAAGTTTCCATCGTATTGCCACTGAGCGTTATAAGCGAAGTAGGAAAGATGATTACCGGCTTTTGAGGAAGTAGAAAAAAAGGAAACGCGTCCAGTACTTAAAACGGAACGGCTGTCGGAAACTACGGCCCTTCCGCCGAACTATAGCCGGTGGAGATGATTTGGTAAGTAGTATGTCAGAGGTATGGAACCTCCAGTCTTTTGCTTGATACGCAAATAAGGGGACTCTCTAAACTCTGCAAATATTCTTAACATCACTTGCCACGACCCTATCACCCGCAATGAATGTGTAGATGTCATAAACAGTTCACCAATAACCTGATCAATATAGATTTATGCCAAGAATGTCCACAACTGATAAAATCTTCAAACTTGGGAGATCCTGAAAAAAACCCAAGAAGTAAATTTCGATCTCACATTTAGATACAAATAAGGATTAAGACAAGGTTATGACTTTGTCTACCTCGATTTAGCTACTAAAATCTGACAACGACGCGACGTCAAAAATCAAACAAAGTGTTAATCTTGCCAACCGCAGTTTCGTCAAGTTAAGAAGACAGTTTAGAAATAGTACTCACTAGAACTACTAGGAAGATCCTATGTAAGTCCTGCTCTTCCGCTTTAAAACATCCCTTAGGTTCTTATGGTGGTCCCATCAAATATTGGTTGATGTTGTAATCTTCTAGAGGAGTTCCATTACTTTAGCTAACAAAACTCAAACATGATTACCTACATAAAATAATAAAAGTTCTGCCAAGGCTTTAATACTAATAAAGTTGTCCAAAATATAACAAGGAAATTGTACGCCTTGACATAGTGTTATATTATGCAAACTACTCTAACATACTCAACATCAAAAATCTTCAAAAATCAAGTTACAAGCGGCGCTTTAACTAAAGCTATACATCCCAGCCAACTTTCCATAGATGGTGTTAAACAAAAACAACCATCCACAGATGCGTAGGCCCATCCACTCGCAATTGGTTCCCATTTATTCGCGAATTGGGTATGCAAAAATAAGGAAAATGGATTATCAAACATTTTATAAGGCTAATTGTGCAATACCTACCGCCTTTCCGGGACTAGTTTGTCATCAACATAGTCTAACACCCAATGCCATCGGCCAAAGTTGTCACACAAGAGTAGACCAGTAGGTGAATTTCTTGCACCGAAAGTGATGAGTGCCACTTCAGATCGCAGACAACATTTAGTTGTAGCCTAAGACATCTCCGGAGTGGATTAACCGCAAATAATACCCGTGTTATAATATAATTTCAACAAGTCTAAGTGTCAATCATGTCTGGGAAATTATTTTCAACCCATTGGTGCATTGTGCTAGTCCTATTTTCAATTGAATTCGTGTTGAGCGCACCTCAAGGATATAACTATTACTCTCACCAACAAAGAATCAACGCACAAAGACTACAAGCGCAAAGACTACAAGCGCAGCGTGTTCAGGCGCAGAATCGATACAGAACCACAAGAAGACCCAACTTTAATCAAGTTAGCCGAGCAGATATGGAAAATGCCAAATTCCTTGGCTCCGGTAACCAGGAGTTCGACGACACCGAAAGGACTTTCCATTTAATTCGCAAGACAAAGCAGCTTTACAATGGAATAGGTGTAGGTAATCCGTGTTATTCGCGAAATGCTGGCCAAGACCAACCAGAAGGGCGTTTCCTGTGGGATCTTAATGTTTACAATGTCTATCCCACTAAAATTAACGGTGGAAATGGTTGTGGAGGCTATGGCGGTGGATACTTTGACAGTGGAAACTATGCAGGAGGAGGCTTTTACGGTGGCAGACCGTTTCGAAGGGGATTATTTCAAAACATCCTGAGCCTATTTATTCCGGGTGGTGCCTTGAATCCAAATATTTCACAAAATCGACCCTACCAATCGTCTGTGCAATCGGATTCCTTTGGATCCAATCAGCAACAGAATACTCAGAATGAACCTCTGGATTATGATTCCTCGTTGGATGGTAATGATGGTGGTAGTTCGAACTCGAATTCTGGCCCTACAAATGGTGGAACAGGAGCCCTTGATGCGGTAAGTTAGAGAAGCACGATTGAATTGTATATTTTCATTAATTAGATTTTAATTAGCCTGCCTATAGTACTAGCGAATTGGTGGGCGGAGTAGCATCTACAGTGAACAACGTCATCCAACAATTAAGCGGGAATTACAGACCCCCAGTATATAGGGGATAAGGTTGATTATATTTTATTTTTATAAGCATGATTAGGTTTTAAGTTATTTATAAATTGTTATTATTGTTTTGTTATAAATAAAAAGAAAAATAAACGAGACTTTGCATAGGTCAAACGGAAGGGGTGTTTTATATTCAAGTGATCAGTTTAAATGGAATTTGCTGGAATCTGTTAGGTTAGCCTTGTTGTGGCAGAATGATTAATGGTTGAAATGTAACATATTACCTAGAGTATTGCTACACATTTAACATGTAAAAACGTCCCAGCTTTCGGGTGGAGTGAGATAGTGATTAGAGCGTTGGACTACTAAGCGCGGGGTCCCTTGTTCAAATTTCCAAATGACAAGACCTCTTGCGAAAGTCTGACTAACATCCAAGATTATCACTGTCATGAGAATCTTTCCTTTTTTGTGGCAAAAAAAAAGAATCCACAAAGGAGCCTAAGTAATAAAGTAATAAGTAATAAAGAAATAAGCAATAAAGAAAGCAGCATTTAAAGCTTGGTTTTATTAGAGGTGATTTGAACACGACGAACAATTTTTTGTTCTAAAACATCTTACGTTTGCTTCGCTTTCCTGGTTATTGTCCAGCCTCGCAACAATAAAGTAGACACTGTTCGTTAGAACAATCATTTGGACTTTGAAGTTAGGAGTTTGGAGTAGCATCGGTTTCCAAGGATCAATTTTCAATGTATCTTCCTTAGATGTCCTTCTTAAAGTTCATGTTAAATCCTCGGAAGATAAACTCCATTCCAAGGTTGTGGGTCGACTGTACTTTGTCTTGCGCTCGTTAACTACCGGACCGATGCGTTTCGCCGCTCCATCTACGGCACGGTGTGAGCAATATTTACGGCGGGCGTATCCAAGTAGCTGGTCAGATTTGTTTTGGTTACCAGTATCGATTTGTCTGGGGTAGATCAACAATAAATGCGATAAGAGGATCAAAATGAAAAATAATATTGATTTCTTAAATGATTTGCCTATGGTGTTGGTTGATCATTTGATAGACAAACAAGAAATTTATTTTGGGAAGGCTATGACAGGAGTTCTGGAAACATTCCTAAAGAGCTAAAGATCAAAGAATATAATAAGATACCTACCCATCCAGAATCACCGCAGAATTCCAAATTAATGTAGGTGTACCGCAGGAAAGCGTCTCTTGCTTTGTAAATCTTCTCATTCATTCGATTGAAGAACAAAAAGTCAGTAATTCATTGCTGATCATAGGTGCGATTTTTGCTAATATATAGCCTTAGAAAACAATGTACCTACGTGTAAAATACAACAATATATATATTTCGTGATACCTGTGCTACCAAACCCATTTTTTTAATGCCTATGGAAAATGGTTGTCGAACATGCTGGAAATGCTAAAAAAAAAATGGCTGTCGATATCACATCCGATAAACAAACGCAGCAAAATATGTGGGAAACCAAAGTTTTATGAGATAATTAATAATTGTGAACTAAAATCACAACATTACAATAAGTGTAGTAGTGGATAAAATAAGGAAAAAGGAAAGTGAATTTTATTGGAAAAAATAAAATAAACACAAAAATGCCAACAGGGAAATGCTGCCATTTCACCTAGGTACTTACGTTTTTTTCAATATTATTTAAGCCTATACCTATATAGATTAAGAAAAAAACACGCCTGTAATGCCTGAAACACGTACACACTCCTTGCAGAAAAGATAGAACATACAGTTTTGAATGGGAGGCATCACATGAGGAAAGTAATAAATACACAGATAATGTCGACATCAATTAACTCGTCAATTCTGTGGAGCAAAATGTTTTGTAACTTGTCACCCAATCATAACCCTAAAGTTGAATTAAAATCTCGTAGTATTGAGTCCGAAGCACATAGATAAGTTCCATTGTATGGACAGGACCGTTTGCAAAGTTTGCAGTATGACTGCAGGAGTAATATAATTTGATTGATTTGATTTACCAAAGACACTATGCTTCGACAAAAGATTCTCAACGGAGATAACAACCAGAGAAGCATGGTGTAGCAACAACCCACCAAACTGCCTAAACGGCCTAAAGTGGTATACGGATGGTTCTAAAATGGACTCATGGGTAGGAGCTGGCATACATGGACCAAATAAAAACATCTCAATACCTATGGGAAAAAACCCTAGTGTATTCCAAGCTGAGCTCCATGCCATAAAAGAATGCGCAAACCTAATACACAACTCAGGTATTAAAGGCGCAAACATCCATATATTCACGGATAGTCAAGCAGCTATAAAAGCCCTTAGCTCACACATCATTGACTCCAAATCAGTACTACACTGCTTCAACTCCCTCCAAACACTCAGTTATAGGAAAAAACCAGACTATGGTGGGTCCCCGGACATAAGGGAGTTGAAGGTAACGAAAAAGCTGATGAACTAGCCAGAAAAGGTTCGGAAACCCCCTTCATTGGACCTGAACCCTTCTGTGCAATCCCCAAATCAGCCATAAATCTGGTCATAAAAAACTGGGAACAAAACAAATGTGTTTCTACTGGGGAAACATCCCAGGCCTAAGACAGGCCAAAAGAGCTATTCAGCCCTTCAAATCAGATGCCAATAAGATACTAAATCTTCGCAGGCACGATATCAAAAACTTAGTAGGCTACCTAACTGGTGATCACGGTCTGCGATATCACCTAAATAAAATGCGTCGAGTCGACTCACCGGAGTGCCGTCTATGCCTAGAAGAAGACGAAACAGCCGAGCATATCATATGTGAATGCCCGGCCCTTTACGGTATGAGAAGGGAATTTTTCTTCAGGGAATTTTTAAGTCCCGAAGAACTGAGGAAATCTTCGGCTGAAAGTATTATCAGCTACATTAGGAAAGTAGAAGCGCTACTAACCTAAAAAACATCTGACGGCAAGCACAATAGATCTTTTAGGTCAATATTACTGCTTAGGCAGGTCAGAATTTAAAAAAAAATATATATATATATATATAATTTGATCGAATGAGGCATTGATAGGTCCTAGGAATCTTTCACGTCAAGAACACCTCTTGAAAATGGAACGCGGCCAACTCAATTAGAGTTGCCGTGTTCCAGTCTTGAAAAAGAGGTAAGGAAAACTCCTGGATGACGCGAAAAGTATACGAAACCGGGAGTCCTGTCGGTACTTCTAATGCCAAATTGAGTGAACTCCAGAGGTGCGTCAGTGGGGAGGCATTAAAGTGAGAAAGTTTAATTTACTTCTATCCCGATCTTGACAATCCCGATAAGTGAACATCAAGAACGCTTTCTACACACTAAACAGCAAACGTATTTCTTTGTCGTTTGCTACTATCAATCATACAAGAACTGTCATTCTGTTAGGTGTTACCCACCTATCCATCTATGTATTAGAATTAGTAAACATAATTTTTAAGAAATAAGAAAAGTTTAAATTATTATTAGTTTAAGCTAAATTTGAATAAGACAACCAATCTTAAAACTTTGTCAAACAAAACTTTCCCACAAATAGTTGGATAATATCCTAGAATTGAGGGATTTTTGTCAATTGTTGTCCATTTGGCAAAGCCTTGTCTTTTTTAAAGTTGCAGCCGAAAAAATATTGTGAATACAAGATTTTAAAAATGTAGCTATGTTTGTATTTTTGAAAACTATCAAAAAAATTTTTGTTGAACATATTAAAAAAAAAACTTAAGCTGAGTAAATTATTATCACTGTTTTTCAATTACTTTGTACTGGAATAAAAACCTTAATTTCACTTTGTTGCTCAGAAACAACCACAATACATTATGCAATTAGTATTAATTATAATAAACACTTAGGGCCCCTCAGGCCTCGGCCCATCAAATCACCTGAGAATATAAGGACAGTGAGAACTTTAACCTTGTAATCCCCATGGTGTTCTGCCCTTGGACTTTCCGATCATTCAGTGAGGCAAGTTCTTAGCAATAATCATCATTACCATCAGCACAAGTTTTGGTCAGCGATTTTGCAGGAAGTGTCAAAACGCGGCTTTAATTTTTGAGGGATCGCGCTTTTCGAAATCGTTTAAGAGGACGCAATTGTTTTTTCATTGATGAAGTCCATTTTTACTTGAGTGGATGCGTCAACAAACCGAACATACGCTGACTTGAAAACAAATCCCCAAGAAATGCATCAAAGGCATGTGCTTTAACCTTAAGTCTGTGCACGGTGTGCTCGGGAATCAGGTAAGAATAGGTCTGTCTGTTCTCAGTTTTTTTATAAGTAAATTATTAAGAATGCTAGTCTCGCTTCTCGCTTTAAAAATGAATACTTCTTAACTTCATACATACATAAACACATAATTAAAAACACAAGAGAACTTTTATATAACAAAAAAAAATATACATACCTTGAAGGTCTTACTTATATAGAGTGGCCCAACATGTAAAAAAAAATAATAACTCTTTTATTTATAGATATTTTTTGTTTCAGACATAGGTTATGTTAGAATTGCTGCTAGCTTTCGTCAGCAAGCTTAGATCAGTCTTAGTCAATTTTGATACCATATGGATCTTGTACATTCTCCTTGTTACCCAATCAGACCTATTAATGAAACGGAGGAAACTTCTCACATCCCTGTTTAACAAATCGCAAAAATTTTGAAAGAAGTAAGCTACAAGATGGAGATTTCTTTAGGGCGGGGCTGTTACAAAAAAGATGAATTATTATTTTTTCTTCTTCTTCTTCCATACAGATCTTGCAGAATTCGTTCAGATGAAGTTAAACAGTTCTGACATTTTTTGAAGACATGAGTGGCAATCTAGGGTTGTCTTTGAGTTTGATAAGACTGATTCTCATATACTTGCAGATATTTCATTCTCTTTTAGCCAAGGATAAGGTTTCTTTGATCGCCATGAGTTCCGCCTGGAACACGCCGCAATGATCAGGAAGGCGGAAAGATAGGCTGACGTTTAGCCTGTCGGAGAAGACACCAGCACCCACTCCGTCATTTATTTTGGAGCCATCGGTTTAAAAATGGATCGAGTCATTTTGTGCAGGTTCGTTACTTTGCCATGATGATCTGTCTGGTTTGTGACCTGGAAGGGTATATTTAAGAACTGTTGTTATTTAAACACTGCTGGATGGCTTTAAGTCAGATGGCTGACTTAGCTGTCATTTGCTTGCCAAAAATATCAAGGGGTACCTAAAAGGTAAAAAACAATGTGAGTGTTGTACAAAGTGCACCACCAATGTACAGACATGCAGTTCTTGGAACAATGCCTAGGTTATTGTTTCGGACAAAAGGCTTGGGAGTTTTAGGATGGAGCAGTGCACGATCGCACTGCGACAGTCGTGTGGTGGTGGTCAAATTTGAGTAGTACGGAACCTTAGAGATGTGAGGAGTTCGGGCAAGGACATTCAGGTCGTTAGGAAAAGGGTTGCAACCGATCCTGAAACATCGACAAGACTACGTTCAACACAGTTAGGCATACCGCGCTCAAAATTTATCGGATTTTGAGGAAAGATCTGCACCTATAGCCTAAGAAGAACCAGTTCGTCCAACAGCTCAATCCTAGTGACCCCTACAAACGTCTGGAGTACTGCAGAACTGTCCTAAATATTGCCAAGAATGACGAAGAATTTTTGGAAAATTTTAGGATGACCGACGAGGCACATTTGCACCTCAGCGGGTTTAAGAACAAGCAAAATTGCAGATTTTGGGTCAAATAAAATCCCAAAAATCTCCATCAACGTCCCTTACACTCACTTTTTGTTACTGTTTGGCGTAAGATTTATGGGCAATATTTCTTTGAAAATTATGCAAGTGCCAGCGTTACGGTCAATGGGTGCCGCTGCAGCTCAATGTTTCAGTACTTCCTTTATTCCACTTTTGCAAGCAGACAACGATGCTGAGTTGATTTGGTTTCAGTAAGACGGAGCTACCGCTCACACCACTCGAAAGACAATTTACTTGCTGCGCGAACAATTCCTAAATCGCATTACCGCAAAAAAAACAACGGCCAATTTGAATGGCAGCCTGGGCCCTCATTCCGTAAAGTGATTATCGTTTGACGATAGCATTACGACCGACGGTACATCATGCATCACGTTAGATCAACAGTCGTTTTTGTTTTCAGCGATATCACTTTATTTGCTTCACTTAAAACAATAATCGTCAAATCACAGACGATTATTGAGCGATTGCTCATGAAGTCTCCACTACCGTCTGAGTAATAATCGTTTTCAAAGTTACGGAATGACCCCCCTGAACACCTGATTTGTCGGCTCCGGTTTTATACCCTATCCCATAGGGGTATATTCGTTTTAGCATTACGTTTGACCTTAAAGTATATGGATCGATTCAAAATCACTAGCTGAGTCTATCTAGCCAAGTCTATCTGTGTGTCCCCGATTTTTGGGCCTTAAATTTTGAGCTAGTGTTGAAATTTGGTATATAGACTCTCTGGACGACGAAGCAGAACAAGTGTAAACATTTTTGAAATCCGCCCACTGCCACGGCCCTTTTCTGAAAAACGTAGTTTTTAGCCAAACCAGAAGGAATTTTAAAAAAGTGTCTGAGCAGCATATTTAGAGAATCTCAATATCTATATTTCTACTAAACAGAGTTTATTGCCATGCCCACCTTTTAGGGTCGTTTTTATTAAACAAATTAGTTTAAAAGATAGGATAGGATGGGATAGGGTATTTAACGATCCGCACAGCGGATTATAGTGTTATAGATTTAAGTTAATAAATGAGCATTTAAAAAAAGTTTACCAAAATGAGACACGTCAGTGAGGGAATTTCATACCATAACTTTGGTATTTTGTCATATAGGACAGAATAGAGTTAATGTTTTACCGAGAGATAGTTTTTACGCCTACTCGACTGAGCCCTTTCACAACAGTAACAAAAAGAACTTAAATACTTTAACTGACTAAATAAAATCACGCTTTTTTACTCCAGAAGCACAAATTAAATCGGCGGCTAAAAAACCCAAATTCACATAAAAGCATATAAACATTTTATTTTCACTTTCTTTACATAAATTGTACAATGGTAAAATCGCATGACACGCTATAATATATTATTTAACAAATATACACATCAATTAGCATCTTTGAACATTTTATTCTTATTTTTAAAATATATGCATTATCCAATCATATAAAAAATATATATATTCTTAATTGTTTTTTTTTTTCTTTAAAAATTAAAATTAAACGAGCTGTACATGGAAAGCATTTAATTTTTATATAAATATCTACTTAAAATACAACAAGGTCATATAAAACAATTAAGTAGATTTCAAGAGAGGCATAGCCCTTAAGTATACAAATACACTGGGAAAAGAAACGGTTTGTCTGTTTTTCGTTTGAGACTTTACACAGTATAAAAATTAACACATTATTTATAAATTTAAAATAAAAGAAACATTAACAACAACCTATCTACAGAAGCACTAGCGCTCACTAAATTCATAATTATAGATTCGTTAAACTCAAAACGTGTCCGCTTAGCTAATACTAGACCGCCATTTTTGGACGATTGGCCTCTGCTCGTTTTCGAATCGCTTTTATTCTTTGGTTGCAATACACTCGAAGGAAGATGGCTAGAAATACAATCAGCACACCGAAAACGCCGAGAATGGATATGCTGTGATTGTAGATGAAACATGACAGCATTATAGCAGCGGCCTGAAATGAGAAGGAGTTTTGCAACATTTATCGAGAATGGAATTTCATTGAGGGTTTAGAGGAGTCAGTAAAGAAAAAATGAAAAAAAAAAACAAGTATAAGAATGGACTTCTTTGATCCAACTTGGCTACAATTGGTTGGTATTGTAGTATATTCAAATTATCTAGGAAATTTGTGAATTTTTGAATTCACGGTGTGAATTGAATTTTATGTAACGAAAAAGTATCACGAAAAAGAGAAAAAGAAATTCCGCAGCTGGTTCTGTGGGTGTTTGATCGTGTGTATTGAACGGATATACATGTATCTCAGTCAAAACGTACAAACAAATGGATCTATTGTCGGACGTGCGCAGCTGGTATGTCATTGAACCTATGTGTGCGGTGAAGTTTCGTCGCATTGAGGGTTTCGTGTTGGCTTGTTGGTTGGAGAACGAGGAAGATGGTAGGCATAGTGTTTGTTATATACCATAAAGGATGTTGATGCACCGCCGCCACCCCAAGAAAGTGTGGTTGTATGTAGTAGGTATCAAGGCATACCTAAAATGTAAAAAATTGCTGCTGAGAGTGTTTTGTATGAAGTGCACCAACAATGCACGGACACACAGTTCTTGGAACAATACCTATTTTATTGTTTCCGACAGAAGGCTTCGGAATTAAGGATGGATCACTACACGATCGCACAGTGAGCAAAAACAAGTATTCAACGTTCCAACGGGCAATTTTATGGCGTCAGAAATGTTCCAACAGCACCCACCACTCGTGTTGTGGTGGTCGAATTTGATTGGATACGGAACCTTGGAGATGTGAGGCGTTCGGGCAGGCGACATCCAGGTCGTTAGGAAAAGTATTGCAACCTATTCTGAAACATCGACACGACGACGTTCAACACAGTTAGGTATACTGCATACCAATATTCATCGGATTTTGAGGAAAGATCTGCACCTACAGCCTTATAAGATCCAGTTGGTCCAACACAATATCCGTTGAAATTTCACCGCCAATAAAGGAAGAAATTAGTGTTTGCAAAACGTGTGTCTATTTGGTTCGTATGTACTCGAGTTCGTTTTCGTTTCTCATATAGCACTTCCAATACATGTCCCTGTTCATGTGGTCAGTGTGTGTTTGAGATGTAAAATGAATTGTGTTGCTAAATCTAACGAACCTAAACCAAATCGTGTGTTCAACTCGTTTCAATACAGTTTTGTATTTTATTATTCGGTTCGTTTAATCGGTTTCGACAACATGATTTGGAATAAAATACAACCCGGGTTATATCAGTTTATAGCTAGAGTTGGTACATCACATAAAAGCAGGACTGGTTGGATAAACATTTGTTTTTTCAGGTAAAGAATTTTGATCCCATTTGTTTCGCTAAACCGACGAAGCATCGGTTTCCTAGGATTAGCTTTCGTCGAATATCCTTTAAGATGTAATTCGTGTGGTTGATGTTGACTGTAAGGTAGATGTACTCTTTATCTTTAACTACCATAAATTGTTCCTATCAGCAGTACAATTTTGTCCAAGGTTGTGCGTCGACAGTACTCTGCCTTTTAATAACATATACCTTGTCTTTTTCCTCGTTAACTACATGACCAACGCGATTTGTCTATTCATCAATTGCCTTAAATGCTTCTACAATGGATGAGAGCGACCAATTATTTATTGAAGATAGTGGCTTCCATATTTCAAACTAAACGTTGCTTTGCGTGACCCTATGTCAAGGCTCGTTGATTGTTGCAAGACATGGGATCGCTTTTCTTGTAGATAAGAAGTATGCAGCTGATATTCCAGTCATCCGGAATATCATGTGATATTTTCAACGGTGTTCTTGATTGTTCAAATCTACCATACTCCTTCGATATTGTCATCCTTGGATAAAATTAAGATGCCACCCCGCTACTTTAGAAGAAAGTGGCTAAAATCCATGCAGCAGATTATGCGTTTAAGATGGATGCGGCATTTAGAAAGGGACACCAATGCATCGGGCTTCAAGTCTTTGATTTCCGGTAAGGATCGACTCAGTAGAATAAGGCATGGTTTTAAGTGAGGCACACAAGTGGAAATCAAACAACCACCTCGTAGTTAACATTCAGGTTCATCCCGGACAATATTAAAGGTAGTAGTAGGTAAAGGCGACCATTAGGAACATTCCAAAGCTAGCTTATGCAACAGATTTCAGCCATTATAACTTAACTTAATTCGTTTTCTAAGTCACAACCAATCTGGTGATGACGTCATTATTTGAAGTTCAGCTTTCAAATTATTTTATTTTAATTATTCAACTTACCTGCCGCAATGTCATGATGATGGTAAACACCACCGGTCCAAATACTGAGATCGTATAAAATATAAACAGCTGTCCCACAGCTGAACTAATCGAAAGTATAAGACAATCAAAGACGAACTTTGGATGCTACAACAACAAAATTTCAATCAAACATTTAATACCCCACTGTACACATGGCAACTCACCTCTGTTGCAAATGCCAACGAATCCATAAATCCACCCTGCATTGACAGCGATGCCGCTGTAAATATCGTGCTGAACAAATTGACTCCGCACATCATCTGAATTGGCGACATCGAGTACGTCTTGAACAGTGCACCCTGCCAATTGGTTGTAAAACTATCAAACACCATGTACATCGCCAACAGGAACACCCCTGTGATTGTGGTGGCTGAAGAAGCTTTGCTCTCATCTGCACTGCCCGTCATAAAGAATATCATACCCAATGATATCATTATCGCAGTCAGATACTCGTAGGACTCGTATTTTGTGCGTGACATGATTTTACCCATCAACATGACTGGAATGATTTTGCATGACTTCGCCAGCACTTGGGTGGGAAAGCTGACGAATTTCAGCGCCTCATACTGAAACCAAGCGCTCATGATGTTTGAGAACGAAGCAAATGAATACTTGAACAGAGGAGTTCGATGACGGGGATGCTGGCGAACCTTGATGCAAATTCCGGCCACAGCGAAAGCTAAGAGCCGATTCGCAAACACCAGGAACTGCGAATCTTTGAAGTGTGTCGTTTTACCCTCAAAATTTTTGTACTCTTGTGTCATGATCTTCTCTTGAAGTACACCCCACGTTAGGTAGGAACACATTAAACCGGCGAAGCAGTAGACCAGCAAGACTGCCTCCTGAGAACTTGTGCGTTTGATGGAGGCATTTGCCAGCCCGTTGGGTGGAGATGAGGTTCCCGACGTTGACGACTTGGTTTGTGACGAATCGATGCGTTCTGCGTCGTTGTGGGTAGAACCTGTGATGCACATACGTACCGCCGAATGTACAAGGGTTTTATCTGAAATAAAATGAAGGAAGATAGATATAAGATAGGTGTTTATGTATGATCTAGCATGTGACGTGAAACCTAAACTTCATTACATACAAATCTTAAAGAAACCTCATAATGAAATCTGTGGATTTAAATCTGTTTATCAGGTGGGAATTAGAAAACCCTAGTAAATTGCGGTAATTGCAAAACCGCACCAGGGAAGATACTTTTAGAGCTTCTGATGCAAATTGTTACAACTCAGAGAAAAGCAGCATAGCAACTAAATTAGGTTACCTTTAGGTGACTACATACTTAGACCAGGAAGGTTTGAGAAGACTCTATCATGCAGGACATGAATACACTCCTCCTTCTTCTCCTAGTCCAGACAGCTTCTACAGACGTTTTACTTGGACATGTTAGTCCTTTTCTGTTTTTTGTTATGGCTGTGTGATCGAACTAAAAGCATTTCTAGATAACGATAGACCAGAATTGTTTTTATATTTAACACGTTGTGCCGTTTGTCCATCTACGGTTTTTGCTTTCTTGATCACATTCAGCAGCATGAAAACCTTCCTCATTTGGGAAGAATATCAAATGTTTGGCAAGCTCATCAGCATCATACTTCTTTGTCATGACAAGCAAAAGATAAAAATTGATAAATTGCTCTGATATCTCGTTAAGATATGGCCGGCATTCGTGGATACTTTTTACTGTCAATGAAATAGCTCTCAGAGATTTGATTACCGCTTGGCTGTAGCTGACGACACAGATGTTCTTTATGGATATTATCATACACTAGGAAAAAGACTTCATTAATTACCGACTATAAACGATTAATAAGAAGAAAGGATACGCTGAAGATGAAACTGCTCCATCCAACCCAAAAGTCTTAGTTTTACCCTTTCGTGAATATGTGATCGAGTTTTCATTTCTGACCGTCTTTGAAATCCATTCATGACTGGGAATGGTTGTCTAGAAGTAACGCTCGAAACTAAGCTGAGTAGTTATATGGTCAGCTCTGACAATTCAGAATCTTTTAGTGTCCCCATTGATACGGTATTCATTAGAACAAGCCCCATTCTCTTTGTCAAAGATGTCTAAGGACACAGATGTATAATAGCATCTAGAAAGTCGTGTGGTTGTAGGTCTACGGTAGATTTTGTATCTATGACTAGACCCAGGTGAATGCTTGATTCTATGAATTTGGAAATTTGTATGTTCTGCTAAATAAGACCAGTCTGGAATGAACCTGAGACCAACATGCCTCTCTAAATAGCCCCGTCATTAGATAACTGCCTTCAGTTTGGCACTTCAAATGGGTTGAGGTCGGTTTCTACTTCTATGCGCCACTAAAGGAGAGGTACTCCACTACTGCATCCGACGTCTGGCTGGCTGGGAATCGAAGACTCTGCGATCCGGAGTATTGGTGTCCATTTGTTCTAGGAGTCAAAGCCATCTTAAACGTAAAATGTTGAGTTTGGTGCCTAGGAGTATGTCGCTCGAAGTACAGCTCGTATAGCTCGTGGTTTAACTTTTGCCTCGATAGCCCGTCTACGCAAACAGGAATTTCAAAAAAAATTTCTCTCAAAGCGACCAAGGATTTCTTCGCCGTATAGCAGGACTGGGGCGATATAGGATCTCCTAGTAGTGAAGCAGCTGTTAGCAAGAGTAATTCTTCGTTTAATTTCTGAAGCGATGTTGTTGTCAGAGTTAAAAGCGGAGCCTAGATAGATAAGTTTGCAGCGTTTTTAAACCTATTTTCTCACTTGAAGACTACTAACGTGAAAGCACTCGACCCAGATGGTGTAACAAATACTGCATTAACAGCCACCCTTCAAAAGCTCTGATGCAAAAGTCTGGATAATATAGTATTTCCAGAGCCATGTAAACAAGGCTCAAGGTTTCAAAGCTCATCCAGAAAAAGTTCTGGAACGAATCATAAATGAGATCATATATGGATTATGGATCCAGTACGTATAGTAGTAGTATACTACTCTAAAAAAGCCATTAGGTACCTTGTCGTGATGATGCACAACAGACTTAACTTCAAGAAACATGCTGAAGTTATTTATGAGTAATAAATCACAGGTACCTCTCTCATGGATTACTGCAAATATCGGTAAGACAGGCGAATTTATGGTCAAGAGTAATCAGTTCAGGCTAACAAGTACTGACAACCAAGGCGATAACAAGAAAAGTCACATCGGTATGCAAAATTTGTGTACTAATGGGTTTCGAACAACTTCAGATGAAGCTGCATTCGTCATATTGGCCCCAGTCGACATTCCAGCATGCAAGAAGTCGCACATCTATGCAAAATGCTGGAGCTCAGATTTACTCAATATAGCAAACAAATCGTATATTTTGCCGAGTGTATTGTCGTACATCATACACATCATTTTAATTTTTTAGACTTATGGAATCTAGCAAAAATGTTATCTATTCCTAAAAGTGCTAAACGTGCTGTATTTGAACCTATTTTATTTGAAAGGATTTTTTTAAAGCACTTATTTCGCGGCAAATAATTTACTCACTCCGAAACAAATCGGGTTTCCTCAAAAGCATATTGAACGTTACTGACTCTCATTGGAGAGGGATGAAGTTACATTTTTGGTATTGTTTGACTTCTCCAAAGCATTTGATACACTCAAACATTCTAACCTATGTAATGATCTTCGGCATCAATACAACTTTACATCATCTTCTACTAAGATGTTTTTTTCTTACTTAGCAAACAGAACCCAAGCAGTTTTAGTTGGTAACAAGGTTCCATTCGTGGTCCCCATTTATTTTCAATTTATGTTAACGGAGTCCCATCTTTAACTGAGAACTGTTCATTACATATGTATCCATATGAAGTCCAATTGCACTTGAGTTACTCCCTCGGTATAATTGATCATGGCGCTTTGTGTATCTATAGAGAACATAGAGGAAATTGAACATTGGTCTCATTCTAATGGTCTTATTTTGAATCCTAAAAACTCAAAATCCTTGGTAGTTTCAGGAAAAAATATAATATTTCATATTTTCCGCATTTCGCAAGAGACCGCCAAGTCCTTCGCAGAACGCGTATCCCTTAACCTCTCGATTAACACTTTTCCAGCTAATGTAATGTCGAATAACAATAGCAGCGATGTCAACAAGACATTAGATCAGCCGCAACTGATGTGCTAAGCTTAACGCATCGTTTCCCCGATCCACAACAAAGGGGACCCTCTAAACTACGCTAACCACAAAGGTTATATTAACGCCTGAAACCGTTTACAGACAACCTGATCGGCCCCTATCAGTGTGGTTTTAGGCAATGAAAGTCTTCAATGATCCAATCTTCACACTAAGGCAGATCCTGGAAAAATCCAAGCAGCCCAAATCGATACCCACTACCTATTCATCGATTTCAAAGTGTGGTTTTAGGCAATGAAAGTCTTCAATGATCCAATCTTCACACTAAGGCAGATCCTGGAAAAATCCAAGCAGCCCAAATCGATACCCACTACCTATTCATCGATTTCAAAGCCGCCTACGACAGCATTTATACAGACGAGCTATACAGATCCATGTCTAGTTTTGGTATACCGTCCAAACTCGTCCGTTTGTGTAAGACAAAAATGGGTTTAGCAATAAATGAGGATAAGACTAAGTATGTGCTGTCAACACGAAAGTACTCACAACATCGACGAATTGCACAGAACATTACCATTGCAAGATATAAGTTTGAGGTAGTACGGGTCTTTGTCTAGCTCGGCTCCGCTATTAACTCTGACAATAACATCTCGTCAGAAATTAAACGAAGAATTATGCCAACCGCTGTTATTTCGGGCTAGAAGGCATGTAGCAGTAAAGCCCTCACATGAACTAATGAGATCCTATACACGACCCTGATCACCCCAGTCGTTTTGAGAGAAAATTTTTTCGAAAATCATCGGTCCCGTTTGCCATTGATGGGCTAAGGAGAAAAACCAACAACTATACGAGCTGTACAGCGACATAGACATAGTCAACGCTGCATTGGGCGAATAGACACAAATACTCCGCCTCGCAGTCTTCTATTCCCTTCGATTATTAAGTGGCGCGCACAAGTAGAAACCGACCTCAACCAACTTGAGGCAGTTAGCTAAGAACCGGTCTAAATGGAGAGGTATGTTGGTGGACGCCAAAGCTCATTCTGAACTGTAGCGCCATATTGGTAAGTAAGTAAATCAGATGGGACAACATTGCAGAAAGTCAAGCTGGTTTAGGAACTCTACAGGAATGATAACTAATAGATTCCAGGGGATTTAAATGGTTAAAAACTTTAAGCAGTTTAACGAAGTTATTGTTTAGTTAGGGAATAGGTGATTTGAACGTACAAATTGCACATATTGGGTTAGAGGAGGTGACAGGCAAGTTAAAGTCCAGAAGTAGGTCTCCATGCTAGAAATTGTCCATGAACGTACAAATTGCACATATTGGGTTAGATGAGGTGACAGGCAAGTTAAAGTCCAGAAGTAGGTCTCCATGCTAGAAATTGTCCATGCTACTTACTTAATTGGCGCTACAGTCCGGAATGAACACAGGACTTAACCATCATGACTGTGCAATTAGCCTTGTGCGTGCCACATAAGGAGAATTATTCCTCTACTGCGTTCGACCGGTGGGGAGTCATAGAAGATGGTTCTTTGAAGAGTCTAAAATTCTATAAGACATCTTGTATGTTACCAGAGGAGGTGCAGAATACAGAATTATGTGTTGACACAAGACGCAATCCTTTGTCCCATCTGAACGAATCGGTCAATCGTGGTAGTACCACACGATGCGCGAATGTGCGTGCGAATTGTTCTGACAGCAAGTATAGAATTTGCCACTAGTCTATGACTTTGTATCGTTCAGATACAAAATCCTGAACATTCCAAAAAAAATTAACTAAAACCATAAAGGTCCTTCCTTGCCTGGGAAACATCCAAGAACGACTGGTAAGGTGGAATGTTAGCATCATCAATGGGGGTTAGGACGTTCAAAAGATAAATCAAAAAGTCTCATATTTACAATTATTATGGATGGTAGAGAGCTCAGAATTTGCACTCAAGTTCTGACTCTGGAAACATCATCACTTGAGACCGTTTAATAAAAACCTATGAGTGAGTATCGAAATACAAAGTTTGCAGTGTTTTGTTCGCAGAATGAGCTCAAAAAGGCAACACTGCAGGCGAAGATGATAGCTTTTTACAAAGAAGGGAAGGACATCAGCACTAATGCTAATCTGTATAGTACAGAGGTGGCACTACAGGAATGATGTTCGGAAAATTTATAAAAACAAGTCTAAGCTAGGAATCATTGGATGTTTAAGATGGCGAGGACATGAAGAGCGAATGAACAACGATGCTCCGAAGAGTCTTTGACTTACAGCAAAATGGTAGCCACAGTAATAGATGATGATTTCGCTTTACGCCCGCGAACAAGTATATTACCCTTAAATGCAAATCTGATTGGAGGTAGTTCACTTAGATCTACCACGGACTATAGCTCCAATTAAGTAAAGCATAGATTGAGCTCATTTCAAATGTCAGTTACTAATCAAAGCAAAAACAATCTTCCAAAGTCATTTGCTTACATTGTTTCTCAAACTATTTCTGTTTGGTATGCACAAATGGATTATGTTAGCATTGCTGAAGCAAGACACGTATCGAGTAAACTTTCCTAATTCAATCCCAACAATCTGTGTACACATCTGTAATTGTTTACACAAGTTCCCCAGTAAAAATAGAACATTAACCCAACCCAAAATAATTAAAAAAGAAAACTCACTTGTCTTCTCCAGGTAACTTGTGCGCTCGACATACTTATATATTAAGAAACCAGGTACAAAAACACAGCTGTATCCAAAGCAATTCACCATCAGCTTCATAAGCCACGAGTACTCCTTTCCATAGGATTCTACAAGTTGAGATAACGTCTGCTCTGTGTAATACCCACCCATGCTGGCACGCATTAGATCCGAGAAGAAATGGATCACCAATAGTGTGACCAGAATCAAGCCACTGTAACGGAATAAGATGAACGGAAGTGAGTGATTGGCGGCAAACCAAGATTATATAACCCAACTGCCTTACCAGATAATCAAATCAGGAACTGTGTTGCCCATTGTTAGGAATTTCCGATTGCTGGTAGAAGTGTTATTATTTTGTATTTGCAATTTATTGTGCGTTGTCTTTTAAGTCGTAATATCGACTGACACGTAGTTATTCTAGAAATCTTCTAAATGGGTTCAAAATTTGTATGCTTAACTTTTTATTTGTTGTCGCCCGAGGCACGAAGCTATGCCGAATCATCACCATCAAGATTTGGCATTTTTGTAGTTCGTCTTGATGACGGCGCGCAATCTTACCAATCTAGTGTTGTTGTCAGTTTGTTGTTGTTGATTTTTAATTAGCGTCCGATTGTATGCAAGATTATTAATCTATGCCCGCTTTATAGCCGCAGGCAATAGCGTAAATATGGAAACAAACTTATTTTGTGTTCTCGTCCGGTTGAAAATTTCAACAACTGACAGAAAATGTCATTCACCTGGAAAAATGAAAACAAAAATCATTTCTTTTTGATGAAAAGTGCGACATCTAGGGGAGGTGAATATTAGAGTACAGTTTTGATGGAAAGTCTATATTAATATGAATATATAATTGAATGTATAATATTTATATATATTTTTCAATAATATTTAGTTTGGAACATGTCTTATGAAAGATTCTAAAAAATTAGATAATATAACATTCTCTTTAATTGATGTCACGATCTTGTACACAAGTAGGTTGTAGGTAGAAAGAAATGTCATCTTTAGCAGTATTCTCTAAGAAAACAGGCTTTTGACTTTGCTGCGGACCGAAATGGCACTGTAGCATGCCAGCACATGATTTCCTCAGCTCGATATCCGAAGGAGGACAAAGGGGTCTCCAGATCAACGAACGGTCAATCCAGTATTTTGGATGTCCGAACATTCCGAGGGGCTAACGTTGACTCGGGTCAATACCTTGTTGCAGCCTTAAGTGGCGTGCACAAGTAGAAACTGACCTCAACCAACTTGAAGTACACAACTGGAGGCTAATTGCACAGGCATGTTGCTAAAGGCCTAGGTCCATTCCGGATTGAAGTCCATTCACTTTAGTAAGTTAGTAGGTAGGTATACGACAGCATTTGTAGGGACCAACTATGAGTCATATCTAGTTTTGGTCTTCCACCCAAACTCGTTTGTCTGTGTAGGATGCGAATAAAGAATTACTGGTGTACCATCAGGGTTGCAACGACCTTACCAAACCATTCGTTACCAAAAAAAGATTTAGTCAAGGAGACGAATTGGAAGGATTAAGAGAAAACCAGGTTTACAGTTTTTAATAAACCTGTGCAACTACCACCATACGTTGACGATTGGTCGCAGTCAACGAAATATCACAGCCATGTTTCCTAGCGTTCTTTCTTCCATGTGGGTTTAACACTAAATGGGGTAGGACCAAATAAATGGTGTTAACACCTTAGGACACAAAACATCGACGAATTTTAAAAAAACGTCAACATTTAGAGATGCTTTTGACACAATAAAGGTCTTTATCTACCTCGGCTCCGCAACTAGCTCTAACGTGGCAATTTAGTAATAAAACCCTGCCTATGAATTTGAAATCATATAAATGCTAGATTGTATTTGACACCGAATTTGTCGCTAAGTGTTGTTTACCGAGGATTCGGTTTAAAACGGATTTGCGGTGCAATCTTCCCTTCTCATTTCGGTTCTCAAAAAATCGACCTGTCCCATCAGAGATGAATTTCTTTCTAATGAATCTCTGGCAATAGCAACAGCAAGGCTCTAAGTATCTGTCCACACATTCATCCCAATGACATTCGTTCCCATGAACAGTGAACACGTGGCCGCACACAGCTTTCAGCTTTCAGTCAGCTTTTACACCTGAAACACGAGGAAATCGGAAACAAACCTCATGTTTTATGTCTCTGATACTGATATTGAGGTCTGCAGTCTGTTCTCGGCGAAGAAAAATTTCAAATGATTATATTTGTCAAAATGAAATGGCTTGAAAGTGAAGCGTTCATGCGTTCAACGACAATTCAGTTTGAAATAGATTCTCGGTGGATTTTAGGTGCAATCTTTCTTTCTCTTATTGCTCACACAAAAACTACCTGTATCGTTGGAGATGACTTTCATTCAAATGAACGTGTGCCATGGACTAACATCATTAAATTCTATCGGCCCAGTTATAGCTATCATTGAAAACATCATTGGAAATTATCTTTTACTTCTTGAGATTTTTTTATAAATTTAATCATTGGCGAGTTGATGTCAAAACAAAGCTTATGAATTTTAGAACATGATTATCCAAACATATATTCATTTTTAATTGTAGTTATCGCAGAAAAACACTTTTAATTTTTCACTGATCATGATTTATTTTTATGAAGTATTGTTTGTCGTTCCACCGAAATGAAACCGAATTTTCCTACGATTCCTATAAGCAGCTATGGAGGTAAACTTTCACTTCCATAATGTTTTGTGTTCCAATGAAATTTTTCAATGATAGCTATAACTGAGCCCTAATGTTTGTCGTTCCACCGAAATGAAACGGAATTTTCCTACGATTCCTAGAAGCAGCTATGTAGGTAAAATTTAAATTCCATCATGTTTTGTGTTCCAATAGCAGTTGTTCAATGATAGCTATAACAGGGCCCTATATCATCATATAACTTATTTTACATTTTGAATTTTCTATCGTACTGTACTCGCAGTGCCAATAAAATGAACTTGGTCATTCGCAAATTCACTCCATATGTTCATGGTTCATCTTGTTAAAATCGCCATTTTCATTTCATAATTCCAAGGAATTGGAGATATCGCTTTTCAATTTCGGAAAATTAAAGCAATTGCTTACGAAATAGTTCAATAAAGTGTTAATGAATGTAAATTCAATCAATTATATCCACAAAAAAAGAAAACTGCAGCAAAAATAACTCAGGATCTCCTTAAGAAGAAGTAAGAAACAAAGACAAATTTCATCGGTGGAGCAAGCAGGAATTTTCTTTTACATTCTCGAAATTAAAGCTGAACAAAAGGTAATTTAATACATTTCATTGATTTAATAAAACAATTTTTGTCAATTATGCTCAGCAAAATAAATTGCAACAAGAGTTTAATGATTAGTTAAAGAATTTGTGAAAATAATCCGAAATGACGCCCTACAAATATTAGGACACGGTAGCACCGAACCGAATTGTCTATTTTTAGACTATTTTTAATAATTTTCGGGGTCTATGTAGAGTTTTGTCTCAGCAAATGTGAGCTGATATCTTCGGTATGTATGCGGATGTGCATTTTTAGTGAAAAAGTTTGATCTGCCGATGACTGTATGGTGGTAAAAACAGAATTTCGTCAATGCATGTGGATGCGTCTTTGATCATGCGTTTAATATTAATGTCGGCCTTGAGTCATTTCTGTGTGAAGATTTCAAAGTACATACATGCATGTGCAATTAATTTTGTTTGGGTGAGCAGATGGTGAAAATGGATATCAAATCACCTTCCTTAATCCGCCTTTGATAATGAGAAAGGCCATTTCCCCCTCAAATACTGCTAAACCTCGGTGATTTCCAGACCTCGGCAGTATTCCGTTTTGTTACAGATGGAGCGTTATCAACGGGATTAAAGGTAAAGCGTTTGTTGATATGTATCTGCTGTATAAAATCTTATCGAACAAACAATGCGGGAGTGGTTTTTGGTGCGAATGTAACTATGGTATCACCAAGGTAGGTGTTGGGCAAGGGTGCAGTTAAGCGATTTTTGCAAACAAATCGGTTACATGTTTTGTTTGATGACAGTTTCTCGTTTCAGCTAAAGCGAACCTTCAGTTAAATTCCAAAAAAAATGTTCGGTTTTTTTTTCCCGTGGGCTGGTGGAAATCTTCATGGACACGATGATGACGTGACCAAAGTAGTGTAAGAATTTTATTCACTAAAACCACCACCCTTTTTATGCCCTTTCCCATAAGGGTATATTAGTTTTGATACATAGTTTGTAACATAGAGAAATAATTTAGCCAGATATATCTCAAAGTATATGGATCAACTCAGAATCGCTAGCTGAGTCCATTTAGCCATTTCTGTCTGTCCGTCTGTAGGTAACTGGTTTTAAGGCCTTACATTTTGAGTTAGGATAATGAAATTTAATATATGTGATCCTTTTACCTGCTGTTTGAACAAGTCAAAAACTTTTTTAAATCCGCCCACTGCCACGCCCAATTTTAAGAAAAACCTTATTTTTAGGCAAACGTTTAAAAGCATATTTAGCGTATTTAGTTTTTTTGCCACGCCCACTTTTTGGGGGCGTTTTTAGTAAAAAAACACATTTTTCGGTCAAAATTTTAAATAGAAAAACCTATTAATGCAAAAACTTTAATAATATTTATATGAAAATTTCGTCCTTAAACTACGCCCCCTTTTTAGGGGCGTTTTCCTACAAAACCCTACCCCATAGCATATAGGTACAATACAAAAACGTTGTAATTTGTCGAACCATAAAACAATTTAAAAACTATCTGAACAATATGTTGTGACAACGTCATTTTCTATATTTCATCTTCATCTTTTTAAATTTTAAGGATGGGATAGGGTATTAAACAATTCGCACAGTGGATTGTAGCCTTCTCATATGTATTACCACTAAGTATGCGACTTATCTAGCAATTTTTTTTATCACGAGTAATGAAATGTTTGACAGGTAACTTGCTTTTGCGAGTTCCTGTTTTTTTCTGCAATTTATAGCGCGGTTTGTTATTATCGGGCAAAATCCAAGGGCTTAGTTTTTTGAAGAGGCAGCGAAACGATTGATCGCAAATTAAAATCTCTAATCACGAAATCTCGCATTTTTTAAATAAATCCTGAATAACAAAATCTCACATATGCGAAATCTCGCAATAAAGAAATCTCGCACTATCAAAATCTGGCAAATCTCGCTCGTAGTGATAGAAATCTCGCCAGTATTGGAAGTTCCCGCATTGTCAAAATCTCGCTCTTGAAGAAAACTGCAAAAAAAAAAAAACTTACTCGAGCGGTAGATTAAATAAATTCTAAGTGCTAAGTAATCTAAGTAAATCAAATGTATGTCTCGCCCATCGAAGTTCTGTTAAGATATACATACATGCGCCTATTTAAACATATTCACTTTCCCTTTTTATGTATTTTTTGTTGAGTAAATTTACTTCAAAAAAATATTATCCATGACTAGTTCGTTTGATAGGTGGCTAACCAAACTGTACGTACCAATATGTCTCTTATTAACTATCGAGTTAAATCATCTATGTCAGTCTTCTACATTATTTTGCGTCCTGGGAAAGTTTGTTGAAAACGTGTCAACAACATTCCAGAAACTTGGATTGAATTGCGGCGGTGTTATCTTGTTCTGATTAGAATTTTTTTTTTATCCAGAAATATACATTTTGTCAAACTGATTTCCAATATTTTTTGCGTCGATATCATCAAAATTATTTTTAAAAACTAAAATGTAGGTACTCAGATGTTTCATCAGCTAGTACAAATGCCAAACTCTTTATCATTTTTATTTGTATACCAAAATTTTCGTTATTACCATTTCCATATTTTGCCTTCAGTTTCTCCCTTTCCACTTTCCGCCAACTTATTTGCCCGAAGTGAAAGAGGCTGCCTTTGAACATGCATGTAGAAAAAAAGTCTGTTATGATTGTTTTAGGCGCTAAACTGATGTTTAAATTTGCGCTTAGATGGTGTAATTCATAGAAAAATTCTGTGTATAAGGCTTTAGTTTTTCGGGTCATCAAACAGAAAACTAAAGGAATTATTTCCGATTCAACTTTTATTATTTTATGCTTATTGTCAGAAAACACTGATGCGTACCTACGACTTTTACAAAAGAGCACCACGAGTACTTTCCATTTTTATGTCTCTCTAAATGATAGCTATAGCCATCAATGATTAACTTAGCACCTTTATTACTGTCTAAAATATCAATCTCCATTTTTATTTAGATTTTAGATTTTATAATCTCGCATTAAAATAAAATGTTTATTTATTCGCGCGCGCGAATTGATTATTATTTGTGAGATTTTGATATGCGAAATTTTGAAAACGAGATTTTAAAATGCAGTCAATCGTATCAAACCCCTTTGAAGGCGCCACAATAAATTTGTTTCGTCAAGAATTTGGAGGACCGTTTTGTTACCGTGTCCTAATAAACGATTTTTTATGTTTTCGTGCAAAATGTTTTGTTTTATCTTTAACCGCGGGAATACCCAGATCTCTGCGTAGATCCTAGTTCCCTATGTACCACGGCGCATTGAAAATTTTGTTTTTAAAAGTTTGTAAAATGTTTAAATTCGTTTCACTGGTACAGCCCCATAGTTGTATACCATATGTCTAAACCGGTTTTAGCACTTGCTTGTATAATAGAAGGTTGTTATCAAGGTTAAGCTTCAAATATTTTCTGAGCAACCAGTACAGTTCTCTGTATTTATTATTAAGTTCTTCGCATTTCCTTTTTTTACGTGCGACTTCCATTTTAATTTTGCATCGACTCTCATTCCGAGTTATTTCGCTTCATTTGCAAAAGGGACTCGAACCGTATTTAGAAATGCAGGCAAATTGTTTGTCCGTTTATACGGACTCCTGCATTATTTCTTTGAACTCTGAATATTCGTTTTCAAGTTTCACACGGAAGAGTCTATGGTCATGATACGACACGAGGATTTTATATAATTTTTCAGCCAGAACTTGTCTTAATTTGTATTGAATGCCTCTATGCCAAACCATGTCAAAAGCTTGCGACACGTCAAGAAATACGGCTGAGCAATTTTCTTTTCTTCGAAAGTTTTTTCAATTTCATCAGTAATTCGATATACATACTTGGTCCATAGTCGAATGTTTACTTCTAAACCCAAATTGATGGCCAGGTAAAAGGCGTTTATGATCAATAAAGGGTTGTAAGGGTCCGAGTTATATCCTTTCAAAAACTTTTGAAATTATTGGAAGAAGTGAAATAGATTTGTAAGATTTTATTTTATTTGGTGATTTTCCTGGCCTTGGTATGTACTCTAATCTAATTTCCGCAGGAAAAAGCTCTCACATAAATCCGAAGGATCTCCGTCCGATCAGTCTATCTTCTTTTCTGCTTCAAACCCTGGAAAGATTAATATATCTACAGCTACACCTTCGAACTAGTGTAGAACCGAATGCACTCTCCAACTTCCAACATGCTGCAAGGGTGAGTCGGTTGAAACAGCGCTTCACTCACTACACGCATCATTGAAAACTCGCTAAAAGTAAAGGAAAATTCTATGGTTGCCTTTCTTGATATTCTATATCAATGTCAAAGCAGAAGCAATTACTAATGCATTCTCGGATTTAAATATTGATGACTCGCTGGGAGTGCTAATAAATCAGCTATTCATAAGCAGACTTATTAACACTAACCTTGGCTTCTCATCCGCACGCAAATCCTATATCCTACGCGGAAGACGTGGCAATAGCTGTATCCAGGAAATACCTTTATATTCTTAGAGATCTATTTCAAAATGACCTCTCTAATTGTGCCGCCAAATGTGCACTCGGCGCGAACCCTCAAAAAACGAATTGGTCCTTTTCAGCAGGAAATACAAAGTCCCTCACATTGACCCTCCCAAACCTAATGGCGTCAGTCTCAAGTTTGCCGAATCTGGAGTGGGTGGAGGTGTTTACCGAGATGCTTAACTTAAGAACTTCCTTTCGCTTTCCCGATCATTGTAGCGTTTTCCAGGCGGAAATCATGGCAATCAAAGAAGCCTTGTCCTGGCTGAAAAGAAATGTAATACCCACGAAGCATATTAGCATCTTCAGCGACAGCCAAGCGGCAATCAAATCCCTGGAAGCAATCTCGTTCAATTCGAAATCAGTCTACGAATGCCGACTGTCTCTTAACGAGATGGCGGAGCATTTTACCATTCACTGCTTTCGGGTGCTGGGCCACAGAGACATACCAGGGAATTGCAAGATGGGCTTGCTAGACAGTGCACAACCCTTGAAAATATCAAGGGTTAAGGCTCTTATTTTTCATTGAGTCTCATATTTCGTGGGCCGACACTTCTGGTGTTGTCGAGCTCCTTGAGACAAATATATATTTTTTTGAGATCCAGATGTAGGTGACCTCGTTATCCTTGAACTTTTCTCGAAAGGGTTACACATTTGCAATAATTGGCTCTCCCCAGAATCCGTAGAGCCGACCTCCGAAGAGGATGGATTTTCCAGTGAAACTGAATTGCCACCTGGGGTATTAAATCTTTTTGTTGTACTCATTGCATTTTTGTTGTTTGTATACGCTTTACACTCGGTATACGGGGAGTGGAATTTAGTGGCCTTTTACAACAGGCATGCCTTACCGTATTTACTCCTGCCCTACGCACTATCTATTCGAAGACGAGTTTGAATAAATCGCCTTTGTAGTTGCGACATATGAAGCTGATATTCCAGTCATCGGCCATGGTCTCAGCCATCCAGGCTTTGTTGATGGTTTGGTGCATGAACACTTCTACACCAACACTTTCGTATTTAAAAAGTTCTACTGGTTATTCATCAGAACCGGCGGCCTTGTTGTTCTTCATATTTGATGGCTGCTCTAACTTTGTCAATACTCGGAATGAGCGTTATCACTTCGTTGACTTGAGGTGGCCCGGTTATCTTATATTCCTATATTCGTCGTGGCTTCATCATTCCGTACATTCCCCAAGGAAGGGTGTTGATTTTGCAGCGAATTCCACGTTGTCAGATTGTGCTCAGTCTCCTAGAGTACTTGAGGGTATTCCATTGACAATTAACTTTCATACAACCTCAAGAGTATTATTTGATCTTAACATACACAAATCCGCTAATCCAAATGGTATTTCCCCATCTTTCTGAAGAGGAAATCTGTGAAGCAAATGCCTACACAGTGAGCTTTTCCATCTACCCTATTTCTCAGGACTCTTGTCGAAAAATGGGAAACAACATTTATCCAGAAGGTTTCCAAAAATTGCGAACCTTTTCCCTTCAACTTCCGACCAATTACACATACGTCCCTTCTTTCTAAGAAACCGTCAGCTTATGAAATATCTTGAATCACGAAAATTCCTCAATGACCGACAACATGACCACTGGTGATTCACAAAAAATACCTGCTTTTGGACTTGATAAAACTCTTCTTCTATGGATAAGAACTACCTCTAGAAAATTTTACTTACTTGTTTCTTAAGTGGTGCTACATTCCGGAATGAACCTGGTCCTCCAATTATCCCGGTCCTTAGCTAACTGCCTCTTCACTTTCCTCTACTAGGTCGGACTCTACGTTTGGCTGGAAATCGAAGACTGAGTGCCGGAGTATTGGTGTCCAATCGCTCTACATGTCCTAGCCATCCTAAACATTCAATGCGCATTTTATTTTTACCAGGTCTATGTCGCTGTGCAGCTTGTATAGTTGTCGATTGAATTCGTCTCCATAGGCCCTCAAAGCAAACACGACCGAACATTTTTCGGAGAATTTTTTGCCCAAAAGGACCAAGAATTTCTTCATTCGTTTTAGATTCGCCTGCTTCATTGCTTGCCTAAATCCTTTTTTGGTATCGACTGTTTGAGTGTGGTCGTTTCCGACCCTGATTGAACAGCGAGAATTCTCCATTGTCATCCTACACAGACGTTCGGGTGGTATACCAAAACATTGGTTCGTCTCTATAAATGTTGTCGTATGCGGCTTTGAAATCGATGAATAGGTGGTGGTTTTTTCCAGAATCTTGCGAAGTGTAAAGGCGATGTTGAAAGACGAATACCTCTGCAATTGGCGCAGTTCATAGGGCCTTCATTTTTGTGGATCGGGTAAACGATGCTTTCCTAAAGTGGCGCCTGTCTATATCCAACATCGTGCGCTTTTATTGCTCGTTTTTCTTAATTCTGAAAAACCGGTGTTCTTCCCTCCTTCTTTGCCTAGAACTATAGAACTCAATGTCAGCTTTGTCCTGTAAGCCTTGTTCTTGGCTGCGAGCATATGTCGGCACTCTATTAAACCAAGGTTTTTTTTTACCGCAATGACTTGTTGACATCATTGCCATAGTTCTTCGACTTTAGATGGTGTTAATGGAGAGGTTGTTCGGATATTCAAAATACTGGATGCGTGCCTCTTGTCTATCGCAATGATTCACCGTTCGTTGATCTGGAGACCACCATGTCCCCTTATGGATATGGGGGTGAGGTAATAGAGTGCTGGCATTTCGTTCCGCAGCGAAGTCAATTTGCATAAGTCCCTTGCCAGACGTATTTTCTTGTCGTGTAGGCTGTCTTTTCCCACAATACTGCTAAAGATGTCCGTTAAAATCGCCTAGCGATTATAACATCGTACTTTGGTAGTCGCTCATAAGTTTTGTGCAGGAGCTGGTAAAAACCGTATTTCGCATTATCGTATCTCCTTTGTCGGAGCGTGGGCGCATATAGGGCTAATGTTCGCGAATTCGGACTTCATGCGGATTTTTGCAATGCGTTCACTGAATGCAAAAGACTTCTAAACCAAGTCTGAAACATACAACAAATCCACATACACTAAGACATGGTCCGTAGTAGATGTCACAGTTGTTTGTCCCCTTTTGCTCGGCCCATCCCATCTGATTTGTACCGGCTTAGAGCTTCCGCCAATTGTTTGCTTGCACCTCTCCTGTTTAATGTTCTCACATTCCAATTGCAGGTATCAACACTCGCACTTATAGGTTAATCAAGTCAAAACAAGTTGGATGAGACCAGTATCGGATGGTTACCACTTGGATGGTAAAATAAGCAGAATTGATTTGTAGTAAAAGTTACATCGACTAGGCACTGAGCAACTGGAGACATTTCAATTTGTTGAAATTATCTGCTAACCATTTTTACTAAAAAAGTAGAGCTGAGGAATGACCTTCTATCAAAAAAATTAGCTTAGGAAAATCTCAGTTATATGTGAATGGGACTGGCTATAGGCATTATAAGTTAACTTAATGTCTGGACACAACGTAGGCAATTTTTACTTAAGCAAGACTCCAAACAATCAGCACTGCAGGAATTTATTTTTTTAAATATTGCTAACCGACCTCCTTGTTTTCCTTTGCAGATAAATAATAAAGCATTGCCAATAGATCAAGGATCACCCTACACAAGCACAGATAATCAATCAAGAAACCTTAAATAAACAAAGAAACAAAAATAGCAACAACAGCAAACAATTGCCAACAAAGTTAAAACCAAACACAAAAAAAAATTAAAACAAATCTCTAAAATTATATAACAAACCAAACAAACAAAATGTCGAACCCATCATCATCATCACTACAATCAATCAACAAGATCCACATAAACAATTCGACAAAAATGACGCTGAGCGACCGCTTTACCGCATTCTCTGCACAACCAAAAATCCAACCGAGAACATCGCGTCGCAGCGTCGACAGTCCAGTCAATCGTGTGGCATCAATCGCCAACCGACGTCTACTCAAACAACTGGCCCAGAAACACACACGGGAGGCAGCCCTAAAGCTAAAAAGAGTACGCATCGATTCCAAATAACTAACTAACTGTACAAACACATGTGCCCCCGTTAAGAGGCTTGCAATCATTTTGTTTTTGCAAAAAGTTAGACAGAGAGACGGAGCAAAACTGTTTGTGTGACGCGTCACAATAACATAACTGATATCCAAACTTCTTTTTCTTTCTGTCATTCCATTTGAACGAACGCCCATCGCAGAGGAGTATGAAGCCGAGAGCACCACCAACAGCCGCATACAGCAGGGTTTCGAATGGCGTTCCACTCAAGCGTGGGTCGATAAAAGCCCTGCGGCTAGGTCCCAGCGGACGGCTGATGAAAGCCAACAGCATAACAAATGTCGCAACGTAAGGATGAACTTTTAATTTGCCATAAACCGTTATTAAGTAGAAGCGCAGATAAAGAGAGAGAGAATAAGCAAGAATGCGAGTAAAACAAAGAACACGCAAGCAAACAAAAAAAATTAAAAATAAAAATACTTTTTGAAACTAGTGCAAGATCGCTCTCTGTGTATCAATCGGCCAGTGTATCTCGCGCTACACTGCGTGTGCCTTGAGTCTCTGTCTCTCTGTGACAGAGACTTGACACCAGCAACGCTTTTAAGAACGCACAGCAACGCACGACTCTCTCAATTTTTTTGTCTAACATTCCCAAAAAAAAAAACAAACAAACCCTCATATTGTGTATTACCCCCCCTACAGAATGGAAGCGGATTTCTTGGGACGTGGCTCGAGACGTTCGAACTCTGTAACAAGATTAGGCGAGCGTGTAGGATCGCGACGCAATGAGATGCTCAATACTAGCGGCGGCAGTGGTGGTGGTGGTGGTGCTCGTCGTGTCGGTGGTCGCCCAGTGTGGCGAGGAAATTCCCAGTTGAATTTCGACAGGACACCGCCACCACGTATGCGATCCAGGAGTCGCTCCAGAACACGACGAGCAGCCGCCGTTCTATCGCCACCATCCGCACATCAGCCAGGAATAGGCCAGCGATTGGCCAACCGCCCAATAAGATCGAACAGCCGTCCCCGCGCATTAGTCCGCAGTCGGTCACGAACAGGCCGTATGGATCGTATGTCCCGTATGTTGGATATTCGCGGTGGCGGTGCAGCACAGTCTGTGCCGATAACTAGCCGCTTGGGCGTACGACCAGCAGCCACAAATAGATCTCGATCTGCTAGTCGTGGTCGTCCAGCTGGTGTAAGGCGCCCAATAATGAGAGATTCTGTTGCCACTGGGCGCATCCAAAAGAGACGCAACTCGGTCAAGCCGGCAACTGCAAGGGCCACCTTGGCCAACAGTGTGCAAAGCAGGATAAATCGCGCCAGGGGAAGGTATACCACTCAAAGATCAACTCCAGCACCTAACCAGAGATTAAATGCGCAATTTTCCAAAAGCAGAGGCGGCGTGACCCGCGGACGAGCTCGTTCCAGCAGCCGTGCCGACAACAGGAACAATCCAGCAACAGCCAGGGGCGGTGCCCAACGAGGAGTTCAACAGACAGCTCGTGGTCGAGCTGCCGTTCGAGGTAATACTCGTCGAGGGCGCAGCATGCAGCGCGGAGCCGGAGGAGCCCAACGCAATGGCGGCCAACAACAGCAGCCACAGCGACGCGGTCGCAGTCGTAGTCGTGGTCGGGGAAGTGCCCGTGGTGGACGGCAACTAGGTAAAAACGGACCAAAGTCGGTAGGAGGCTATTCGTGAGTGCTTCGCCGCAGGCTTTGTCAAACAAGATTGAGTTTTTCAGTAGCTAAGATTGCAAACTGGGAATTTTGACTAACATTCTTCCATTTAATTCGCAGGTAATGAGAAGCCAGATGTGAAGAAGGAGGACTTGGACAAGGAACTCGATCATTACATGTCCAGCACAAAGAACACGGATGGACTGTTCGCCTAAAGTCGTGATACTCAACACAACCCACAACTACATAGACAGAGCAGTCCCCCCACCCAACCAAGTGCAGTCGATAAGATTTGTTTATTTTTACATAATATTTTCAATGTGAAGTCTAAAGATAATCGTTAAGTTTAGCTCTTAAGTAATTTCACTTTTATTCGTTCATCCTAACGATTGCTTCTATATTAGCGACATGTAATCGATAAATCGTTTGCCAGATTCTTGTTTTGTACTTTTAATTACTGTGAAACTGAATTGAACTGATGTACACTATTTTAAGGAAATATATTATTTTGAGGAATATAAAACGATATCCGTAATAATTTTGTGGTTGTGGAGTCGGGTATTTTGTAGACAAGGTTTAGTTTGGCAGATGAATAGTATTATGATCGTTACAGCTTTATTTATTAGTGGAGGCGCCTCTTTCTTTACCATACGACAGCGGAAGAATTCTCAACATGGAATCAACAGTGACTTCTATCAAAGATTATGAATTCTATACAAATGACGCACTCCATATAAGAAAAATTGTTCTATAGCGGGTCGTGCTGGCACAGCCCGCCATATGTTTTTGTTCTTGTTTTTCATGTGTTTTCATGCACACCGCCCGCCCGTACCATGAAGCTACTGAGCAAAAGTTTCTTTTTTTTGTTCTCAATGCGTCATCTGTATAGAATTCATAATCTTTGCTTCTATAGTTTTAGTTACTCCAGACCTGTAAACCCTACATTAGGTGCTCTGACAGCTAAAGGTTAACCAAACAGCGGAAGATAGGGATGACATTAGGACATTAACGCCCTCGTGTGTACTATGGATATTTTATAAATTGGAACGGGCCCATATTGTACGTTGTGCTTTGGATTAACCACCCAATAACGTAAAATTGTTCTGAACCAAACAATGCGTCGGAATTAAATGGTTTCATTGTTGACTGTCAAATTAAAAGAAAAATAGGACAGTGATGTACGTATCTGCACCTTGGATGTTAGAACTCTTAACAAGAAAGGTGCAGCCGAATAACTAGCAAAAGCCCCAAGCCTCTTTAGCCCCTACAACATCACTGCCATCCAGGAAACACGATGGAATAGGCTGGACAAAAGGTGATAGAGAAATCGAAAATTACTACGGTCATTTTATAAAGAGCGGATTTGCCATAAGCGACAGACTAAGGCAAGAAGTCGTGTGCCTCGGAGACATCGCTAACGCATTGTAACAACCCGCATAAAAAATTCGACAACATAGGCCCTTATATCAGTTCACGTTCCAACGGAGGAAAATGATGAAATTTCTATGAAACAAATTTAATGTCGAAGGAGGTTGCAGTCCTTCGACATTTAATTTGCAAGAGACTGTCTAGACCTTTGCAGAACGCGTATCTCCTCTCAACCTCTCGATAGTTACTAAATGTCGGTTAGATACAATTTTCGGAGGAAGACCTACAAACGCGTTAAATAAATTAAAATTAAACAGAAACCCTGGTTCCTGGTATACTTACTTAATTGGCGCTACAGTCCTTAATTAACTTGGGCCTCAACCAACATGCCTCTCCAATTAGCCGATCCTTAGCTCCGATCCTCCAGTTGCGCACTACAAATTGGTTGAGGTCTCCTCTACTGCGTCCGATGTCTGGATGGGAATCTAAGACTGCGAGCCGGAGTATTGGTGTCCATTCGATCCGAGTTTTTTTTTTACTAGGGGCATATCGCTGTATAGCTCGAATAGTTCTTACAGCTAGGTTCCAGAAATCGAGTGAAATGAAAGTGAAATATCTTCTGTAAATCGAGTGAATTTGTTTTTGGTGTTCCACATTCCGACCGATTTTATAGCTTCGAAAAGTTTTCGTAATCACTCGGTGAAATTAAAGACAGCTGATACCATCTGTCATATGAGACATTGCAAAATTATTTTTATTTTGATAAATTGTTTTGTTTACAAATTCTGCTTCATTTTTATAAAACAAATAATAAATTATAAAATAATGAGTAAAATTTATATTGCTTCAACTTGCAGCAACAAGTTGAAAAACAAAAGTATGCATAGGAAAAAGTAAAAAGATTAGACCCCTTTCTAATCCTTTAGAAAATGCTGATGCTGTGTAACTAAAACAAATAAATTTAAATGAAAATTAAAAATTGTTATTTTATTTAGATTTATGTCATATTATCGACTTAATGAACATGCTTGCAAAATGTTGCTGCAAACTTTTGCGACACATCTAAAACCATCATCGATATCTTGAGTGTTGCAGTGTGTTGCTTTCTGAGATGAATTGGAAAAGATTCTGATGTTGCTTTGGGCCGTAGCACTGTAGCAAAGATATTGAAAAGAGTTCTTAATGTTTTGGAGAACAAAATTTGTCTAAGATGGTCAAACATTCCATGTCGGATGAAGAAAAACGGAAATTAAAACAACATTTCATGGACGAATTTCGTATTCCTGGGGTCATCGACATCGACGGCATTCAAAAACAGTATCTTTTGAAAAACAAAGCGTCCACTGCAACTCGATCTCCTTTCATAAGTCCTCTGGCAAGAATTTTATGCCTCTCAATAAATTCAATAACTGTTGCCTCCTAGGAAGTATTTTTTTGTTTACCTTTGGTAAAATACATTATCTTTTAATCTAAAAAATCTGAATAACATTACTACACTCAGATGTTATTCACTTACATATTCAATCACGTCAGCTCATCCCAACAATTTCACAGATACTAAAATGATCGAATTGAAATCACACACAAAACGACGAGCAAAACGATAAAACCGAATTGTGGAACATGGAAATTCACTTTTTTTATCTTCGAAAAATGTGAAATTGAAATCGGTAAAAGTGTAATGTTGAACCCGAAATTTCACTTTAGACCGATTTCAATTTCATTTCGAGTGAAAGTGAAACGTAGAACCTAGCTGTTAGTTCGTCCCCAATCCGGACCGAAGATTTTTTGAAAAATTTTCTTTTATTTTATTAAAAGCGGATCCGACGTAGAAAAAGTCCCGAACTACCCAAAGTAATATCTGTCAATGGTGATGTTCTGTACTTTTTTTGGGTATCGAATGTGTCGGTGAGGTCGTTTCCGACCCAGAAGGAGCAGTGAGAATTCACGAATGGATATATTCCTATATTAATCCAATCTATAAAAACAGTTTAAGACAAAAAGTATAAAACTATCGACCTATATCGAAGCTTTCTGCAATTCCTAAGTTTGAAAGCATTGTTAAGGAGAAGCTTTTCTTCGAAGTAAAAGAGGTAATCTCGAATAACAACATGGTTTTATTCGAGGTAGAACCTGTGCTGCCTATTTAACTTTGTTAACTAATAATGTATATAACATAATTATATTTGAGGAACGATTTAAAGTTAATGTGTTTAAACTGACTTTACAAAAGCCTTTGAAAGAGTGCACATAGCATACTTTTAGCAAAACTAAAATCGTTGGGTTTTCATTCCTTAAATGGTTTTATAATTATTTAACAAACAGAAAGCAAATGGTTAAGATCGATGGTTATACTTCTCGCGTAATCGATGTCAAATCCGGTGTCCCACAAGGTAGCCATTCATGCCCATTGCTTTTTATTTTGTTTTTAAATTAAATGATATTTTTATGTTTTGCAAAGTTTTAACTTTCTTTTTTATATTTTGCAAAGTTTTAACTGTATCCGGTTTCAGTCTGATATACCTAAATAGTTTGTCGACATTGTGATCATAACGCTTTGGAGCTTAACATCTCAAAATACAGCATTCCGTACCTATAATAAATAATTAATGAATGATCTTAATCTTCATGGTACGGAAGAAGTTAAAGATCTCGGATTCATATTTCACAAACAATTAAAATTTTCTTCTCATTAAGTAAGTAACATTCACCAACTCAAAATCGAAATAAATATCCTCATCATCGTTTGTCCCTGAACTGCGCCAACTACGTAAAATAAGATCCTATACAGCATACAAGATCCTACCATAACTCTTCAAACCTAACAATGTTGTTTTATGCCAGAAACCCTGCAAAAAAATATAAGTCATCCAAACATCCAAAGCAGGCTAAGCAGCGTTCCTCTAGTGCTTTGCAGGGCACAAAAGATTGTTTATAGACTCTATTTCTTCTTCGTCTATGCAGCTTATTCAGAAGTCATTTGTGAATACTCCTAGCCTTTTAGCCACGATTCCCATGAAGCAGTGTCTACCTAATACATTGACGATCACCCGGATTTGACTCATATCAAAAGAAACTGGATACTTTGATATTTTATTCTAGATCTTATCATGATACCATCAATAGAGCTTTTACCGGTGTTGAAGGCCGGAAATCCAAGTCCAAGTCTGGGTCAGATCAAACCCACATTTTTTCGTTCCACTCTAACGTGCCAAAAAACCCAATCAATAACTTAAAGTGCCGGGAACTCAAATTTTGCTCTGTTAGTTTAAGATGGGATATGAAGGTACAAAGCTTGCGTCTCAGGTACAACCTATTTCTTGAAATACAAAGAAAACGAGAGACCTCTAATAACGTTCTTTTTTGTAAAGACCTCAAGGGTTTGTTATGGAGTCAATTAAACCCGTTATAGCCAGAGAGGCTATTCTTTAAAATCGGTCTGGGTTTTAGAGATTTGGTATTAACAGCATTCCACGACTTAACCGTTAGATATAATAGGTCTCTACAAAGCGGTGTACAACCAAAGCTCAATGGTCGATCGTAGGCTCCACCTTTTTCGAAAAGTCTGTAACCATAGATTGTCTTATTACCGTTCTTTAACATACCGTTTGCAGTTTAATTTGGAATTGAATATCACACCAAATTACTTGGCCTTGGTTAAGACTTGATTAAGAGAATTTTCTTTGGAACAGAATGAGCAGTCATTTTCGGGTTAATCGCAGAAATGCTGTTAACTTCCAAGTGGATTCCATAATAGTGGTGTATTGTCAAATTTATTGTGGAACTATATCATCTGCTTAGCGACTATCCTCATACCTTTGCTGACAAGGGGTATACGTATTTTGTTAATCGAAATGTTCTAAAGAGAGGAGAATTCCACCTTACGGCGTTTGCGGTTATTTTGCTTAAAGCTATCCCAAAGACTGCAGTTAATGAGAATACTGTTAATCATTATTTAACACAGCTGTATGCGAAGTTATATCTTTGGCACGAACACCGATTCCGATTGCCGAATTTGAGAATTTTCATGCAGTTTCTTACTTCCGGATGTTTCAGACTTTCGCAAGATGTGGAAACTTAAATGTTGTTACTTTCTGGATTTGAAACAAGGACCCCGAGCTTAATAGTCCAACGCTCCTACCAGTGAGTTACTGCATATAAGGGATTTCTCCATGGTTGTGTTTTTAAGGTTTTGATAGGAAACAATGACAGACTTGTTGTTATGTGATTCACACGGACTATTTCAAGTAATATTGTATTAATTGCAGCTACAATACATTTTTAGCCCTTCGAGTTTATGAAAGGAAGGCTTTTAATGTTTTATGTTCTTGATTCGTAGGTTATAGGGATGTTTAGTTGACTTGGGGTTACTTGGTTTGGCAGCTGTCCGATCTTTCCTATTTGGTTAGGGGATTTTAAAAAGAATTTTATGAAACTTTACGGGATACTCTATGGTGGATTTCTTTTTGAACTCGCTGGAACTGTTGGCTATCAAGTAGGGTCTTTGGAAAATGATGACTGCTTCGTTGATATGTGTGTCGTTCGAAAAGATACATGTGAAAAATGGTTTTATTCGACGACAGGTCGAACGATTTTGTTCAGTTAGCTTGAACAGAAGTCAATAGTGAGTGATATAGTGAGTGATATCCTGAGTGATATCCTGAAATGATCTAAAATGAGCAATTTTTGAGTTTTATTTTACAGTTGCTGAATGAGTATGTTTTTTTTGCCATCAACTCTTGGTTTTTACTTTAAGCCTGGATTAGGACCACGTCCAACACAACCTCTCAGGCATATGAATACCATCTGAATACCATATATACCATATATAGACTTCACGACAATGCGTAAACCGCCGCCCTTCTCCTGCTGCTTCCACCTTGCTATATGCCACTCACCTAAGTTATCCTTTTTCTCTATCATAGCAATTAATTTGAGTATGGATTGCCCTCATAGTACCTAAGGGATGTCCCTACGATTACCAAGGTACGCAGAAGTAAAGATAATGTACCTAGATATGGCGTCCAATTCCGTACCAGACCATATGTAGTTCTATAAGGCCGTGAATACTGCTCGTAAAAAAATCAGAAGTGTCCTTGTTGCCATACGACTTTTACCCTCTTCCGTCAACCTGCGTTCTCGAAGATAGAGGTATTTTCTGTATCATTTGCTTCATGGGTCTTTTCTCCTCTAGCTTTAGCTAGTTGCTCTTCGCTGGCATAGTATAAATTTTGCTTTGACGACGGCTGAATGTTTGCTTTATTTGCTGAGTTAAATCTTCGAGTTTTCAGACTTTTTTTTGAATTGGTGAGATTCTTAGCTTTGAGTTCCCTCGAAATGGTGGTCAGTCGTGGCAGTGGTGGAAAATTGGAAATATTCGCCATAGTTGTCGATCATGTGTGGTTTACCTATCTCTGAACGGTTCGATACCTACTCCCGTTTCTAGACTCGTTTGGAGTCTCCTGTAGGAGTAGTTGGTGATTATCTACAAGGCCTCGACTATCGGCTAATGCAGGGTACCTCTTGTTTTATATCCGGTCATCCGTCACTGCCTCATTTTCATTACCATGACTATAGTAGTGATAGTGGCCTTAGAAATTTGATGCAAAAGAGGAACCTTATCTACATCAGGTTAGATCTCATTACACCTAGCTCAGCTTCATGTTCGCTTTCCAAATAAAACTGAAGTATCACTCTAATTTAATAAAACCACGAATAGCAGGAGTCTTCGTTTGATTTCTCAAGTGATTTCGTTGTCAAAAGTGCTTAAATGCCATAAAGTAGTGTCATGGGTTCTAAATAGCCCTAAACAGTATGTCACCCTCAAATAGAACACATCGACAAGTACCTGGTGGTGACTGAGATTGAAATTCAAATTCACTTCATTATGTAAGTAGGTCTCCTCGTAACATGAAGGATATCAACGTTTATCTTAAACTTGTATACCAATTCCCTAAGGCGACACGACAATCTAACTTACAACGCGAAGCATCTGTCGAATAAATAGCATGACAAAAGTCCTTTGCCAAATACTAACAACCATCACCACACACAAGTAAATACCTACGTGAATTATTTTCCTAATCCTCGACTTGAGCAATTTTTGGCTGCCTCATTCTATCGCCGAAAATAAATCCTAGAGCGCTTGGTTTTACCGGGCCACCACCACTTTTGAGGGAAGAAAATACCTTGATACAGTATTATGCGTGCAACATACTCCTTTATGCCATTAAATCCTCCTAGACGCTCGCAGATACGCCTTTTAAAGAAAATCCACCTCTCGAACCAAACGAAACGGTAAACCCGAATATAACGGTATTTTGTAATTAATTATACTCATTTCAAGGGAAATAAATTCAATTTGATATAATCCGTTAAAATCATAAGCCTTTACACCTGCGAGGCATGGTACCATGCGTCACAACTTAATCACTTGGAAGGGGATTGTGGTGCTGCTGTTTCCCTAGTGAATGAGAACGCTGCAAGTCATTAACGACAAAAGTGGGTATGTTTTAGGTTATGATTATGACTGTCACGTCGCAAATGTGGAACATTAAGCGTATGCTTTGCATGGTTGCCCAAATCGTTTATGAACCTTTTGACAAATGTTGCTTTTCCTACTGACCCAAATGGGAACAACAACTTTAGGACGATATTTGTTAAAGTTAACTAAACCAAACAAAAGTTAAGGATATATAAATATATAAATCGTGGAGAGGGAAACATAAAATGTTTATAGGCTCCGAGCAATTTAAAACAAATTACATCAACGGAAATGCTATGAAAATTATGAGATCCAAGAGGCGGAGGTACGGTAATGATGGTTACATAACTTTGAACATAAAACTGATAAAACAATTGAAGCGTAAGAAACACGTTAAGTGTAGAATTAGGTATGGAGATTTCTATTTTTATATGAGCTGCATAGAAATTAAGCTCTCTAGCGTAAAATCGTTACTTACAAATACTAAGTTCTCAATTGGAAAATACGCTCATTTCGATATTAAATTTTGCAAATGCGATCGAATTTCATTGAATATTCCATACAAATTCAAATTTCGTAATTTAGTAATACAATCACATTTGTGGGAAATATGAGGTCATTTCGGGTACTCATGTGCAAGATAAATTTGAATAAACTTTGATGTGAAAATTCACTTTTCTGACTACCTATACCTACTGAGAAAGTTATTAAAAGATGAACGAAGAAAAAATTTAGATTTTATTTAATTTTTTCTCAATTTTCTTCACGCAGAATTTCGGCTGGTGAGAAAATAAAAACTGCCAAATGATGACATCCCAGGATTTTAACAGAAACCAACAAAATAATTCCCCTTTTTATTCCAAATATACGCCGAAATGTTTATATTTTGTAGATTTATTGCAATATTTGAGTTCCTAAAAATAATTTTTGATGGTTTTATAGGCAAAACACTCAAACACTCAATTTGACGGAGATCACTACTTCACTAATCTGTTTTTTTTTTTAAAGTTTGGCAAGATGTTAGTTGCCTTGAGTCACTCAAGACCTGCCGCGAACGCCATGACAACTCTCGTACTCACTTAAAATTTAAAAGTAAATCATACCCCAAATTATCCCGAAACACGATAACACACAACCCCATGAAAATGACTTAAAGCATTTGAAATGTTGGTGAAACGCATTTATTAAATCAAATATCTTATTTTATTTAGGATACCAGGTATTCACAACTGATACAAAAAAATATGTCATAGCATAGGAAATTATAATAAAAGTGGGTTTAGGTAGTTTTCAAAATATTCATTAATATAATAAAACATATGAGAGGCTACAATCCGCTATGCGGATCGTTGAAAACCCTATCCCATCCCATCCTTAAAATTAATATCCTCAAAATATAGGCCTTATGGCGATGAAATACAGAAAATGACATTCTCACAATATATTGCTCAGACAGTTTATCAAAATCTTTTGTGGTTCGACAAAAAACAACGGTTTTCTATTGCTAATGCCTTGGGATGGGGTATACAAATGGTTTTTGTAAGAAAACGCCCCCAAAATGTGGGCGTAGGTGAAAATGATCTATGGACAAAATGTTGACATTACCATTGCGGAAGTATCTGCATCAAAAAATTTTTCGAAAGTTTTAAAATTTGGACAAAAGGCGTTTTTTACTAAAAACGCCCCCAAAAAGTGGGCGTGGCAAAAAACTTTGTATGTACGAAATATAGATATTAGGATTGTCTAAATATCCTGCTCAGACACTTTTTTGAAATTCCTTACGGTTTGGCCAAAAAATAAGTTTTCCTTAAAAGGGGGCGTGGCAGTGGGCGGATTTCAAAATTTTTTACACTTGTTCTGGTGGCACGGACGAGGATCCTATATACCAAATTTCATTATCCTAGCTCAAAATTTAAGGCCCAAAAATCGGTGACGAACAGACAGACGGACGGACGGACGGACAGACAGACATGGCTAATTCGATTCAGCTAGCGATTCTGAGTCGATCCATATTCTTTGAGGTATATGTAGCAAAATTATTTCTCTATGTTACAAACTAAGTATCAAAACTAATATACATACCCCCCTATGGGATAGGGGGGTATGTAGATCTAGATAGAAAAATTTGTTTGCTTAGTTTTAGCTCGTTTTTTTTAAATCATTTTTTTTTTAAAGCTCGTTCCAACAGTGAGCACAAGCAGGGGGTTGCGGGGGCAGTATGCCGTTGCTTCAAAAATCGCCGTATGCTTTGAAGAGACGGTGGGAGCAGGGGGTCGTTACTGCAAGAGAATTTTGATATCAGAAATATACATTTTTTTCCGATTTGCCGACTATGGAATTACCTGATATCTTTTACGCTGAAGTAAAATAACTTTAAAGTGGAGTTATTCGTATATGCAGCCAATTTTATCGGCTTTTTTAAAAACAGATTTCTAAGTAAAACAAATTTAATTTTGCTTTAGTTTTGGGGTATACAAAATCGGATAACCCATTTTAAGTACCTTTTATATGAGATCATGTTCCTTCCTTTTTGGCCGCTCAAATGAAAAAGAACGTGATGACATGAAAATGATACGAATTTCCCTAGCCGTAGTATCTATATGCAACGGACTTTTGTTGTAAATCATTTTTACCATTTGCATTCTGCGTGTGGAATTAGTGTGGTGGCTGGTGGCGACATTAGTCGGACTAACGCAATACGTAACAGGGGGATGTTTGTCGTCTCTTTCAACATACTTCAAAATTTGACGCTTGCGAAAGCGTATGGGTATTTTTCGTTGAATGAGAGAATTCTCTCTTGATATTGGAAATTTGACATTTTTCGTATATCGTTACAAAAAGTATCAGAACGGACTCATTGTGTTAATTTGTGAGAGTTTTCACAAATGTTGTCGCAATATAACTTTTTGTTATGTTCAATTGCGATTTTAATTTTGTTCACTAAGAAGGAAGTTCACGGATTGTTCTACTACAAATTGAAAGTCGTTTTTTGCCAACGTTATAAAATTTATTTATTGTGCGACTGCACTGTTCAACGATTTGAAGTAGAGAGACCATGAGGTTTTCATTTTACATCGATCTATGTTTCAATTCATGTTTCAAAATTATGTAATATTAGCCTTAAGCTTTTACAGACATTTCATTCAAAATAGGTTATTTGCTTTATTTATAATGGTTTTTTGATTTTAAGATTCTAAACAAATTTCATACTTCGTATTTTTAAAAATAAAATTAATTCATAAAAATTCATTTTAAATAAATTTACATTTTGTACATTTTATAATACGTGGGTATTAACACATTGTTTTGAATAACTTGTCTCAATCATACGCAAACATTTATGCCAGTCTTAAGAAGCAAACCTAATTTTGCCTAACAAATTAACATGCGAATATCTAGTCTTGTCACGACGTTGTTGCCTACGCCGTTTTTCCGGGGTGACTTTACTCAGTCTACTTATCAACCGTCTCGCGTTGCGTCTACTGTTGCTGCTAAGACCCGAGGATAGAGATACAGAGTTTGATTTAGCCTCGACATGTCTTATCCTCGTGTTTGGGGAGTTTTCAGTAGCGGTAGACATGTTCAACTCAAGATCCATGGATTTCACAACAAACGCTCCCTTATTATTAGCCACTACCGGAGTACGATATTTAAATCGAGGTGGGACATTTAAACGCAAAGGTAAGAAGAGATGACCTTTTTTGCTGTATTGTCGGAAAACACGGCCTTCATGACACCACGTCTTGCAACGGACTAAGACTAATTGACTTTGCTGCGGAAAGAAATGCCATTACGCTACGATTTCCTCATCTTGATATTTAAAAGGGGACATGGCGGTCTCTAGATCGAGAAATGGTCAATTAAATTGATCATATTGCGAAAGAAAAGAGGCACCTAAAGTATAATAAAGTATTTTGGTGTCTAAACATTCCTATTATCGATTCGGACCACTACCACCCACGCGTCCTAAATGAAGCGGGGATAGGAATATCCGAACATAAGCTTAGCAAGGCTCCTGGGAATGACGGCTTTCTTGCCGAGCTATATAAAGACGGAGGTAACAAAATCGGTAGTAGTAGTATTATTGTCTGAAGAATGAGACTTCAGCATCGTTTGTCCGATTCACAAAAAATTAGACTTTTGAACTACCGCTCAAACTCGTCCGTCTGTGCAGGATGACAATGAAAATTTCTTGCTACTCCATCAGGGTCGACAGCAATCATACCGAAACATTCAATACCAACAAAATTGTTCAAAACTGCGAGCCAGTATCTTCCATAAATATGTGCAACTACTGGCATTATAGGTGGGACTCGTCCGTCTGTGCAGGATGACAATGAAAAATTCTTGCTACTCCATCAGGGTCGACAGCAATCATACCGAAACATTCAATACCAACAAAATTGTTCAAAACTGCGAGCCAATATCTTCCATAAATATGTGCAACTACTGGCATTATAGGTGGGACTCAAAGATATCACAGCAAACACGTTTGATAGTATAGAGAAGGAAAAATGGGTTCAACAGTAAATGAGTGGAAGACAAAGCATATGCTGTCACCAAAAAGGACGACAACAAATTTACGAATCATAATTGATAACCACAACTTTGATTTTAACATTGACAATAACATCTCGTCAAAAGGCAACCGAAGAATTACTCTTGCCAACCGCTTAGAAGGCAATTTCGTAACAAAGTCATCACTTGAACTATTAAGTTAACCCTATATATAATGACCTTATCTGTCATCATAGTCCTGCTGCACGGTGCTGGAACATAGACGATATTAAGAGCAAATAATGAAATCCTTAGTCTTTCTGAGGGACAAATTTTTCGGAAAATCTTTGGTCTCATTTGCGTTAACTATAGGAAGGATAATTGAACCAAGAACTTTACGACCTGTACCTACAGCTACATTGACTTAGTAAATCCCCATATTGAACTTTTAAGGTGCTTCAGATCTGAAGATCGAATGGACACCAATACTCCGGTCCGCTTTGTATTTGATACCTAGTCAGATGTTAGACGGCTAATTGTAATTGGTCATAACAAGCTACTTAACTTAAATATATCAATCTAGTGAGTCCATAAAGACAAGTTCAAATAGCTCTTGGCAGCAATATGGGTCTATAGAGGATCCATAAAGTTCCAAGCTTATTAAAAAATTGAAATATAACTGATCATCCAAGTTTCAGAAAATATAGAATCCAGCAACATCCTCTCAATAAACCACATTCCACTTCACAACTCCACTACTTCTGATTGCCATTCTAAAGTTTATCAATCCTGCACAAAAGGGTTCAAACTTACATCAATAGACCCATTTGTAGCACAATCCTGCTTTAGAAAATAGATGGAAAAAAATGCTATCGCCCCGAAACTCCTTCACACAATCTCTCCATTTGATGTTCGAATACGTTTCCACTCAACTTCCACTCCATCAAATCGAAATGCCTTCACACTTTTACAGTTGGAATTGCAATTTCAAAACGTAAGAAGCACTTAACCCCAATGATTCGCCAAAGACAGAGAGCAAAGGTGTAAAAAGTAAAACGTTTACCTCGGCTTCGCCATCAACACTTTGATCAATTTTTTTATTAGTTCGCCCGCAATTGTCTGTTCGGAATGCTGCTCAATAAAAATTCGACAACAAAGTAACCCCACTGCCAAAATGAAGCAAACACCCGAAATCATAAGAACTTCCTTTCTCTAATCATAAAACATCCGCAACCATACCTGCACCTGAATAACCACCAGAGAGTCCTTCCGTCATTCAATCCTGTTGTTCGCTCAATTTCGCAGTGTAGAGCAATTTACGTGCCACGGCCCGGCCAAAATGAAAACAATTTCTCAAGGAAACGGAATTTATAAACAGATGTCTCATTGAATATGAATCACTGGGACAACAGGGACAAAAAGTACCAAAAACCCATTTGAATCCTTTTGAAATACATTTTAGAATGGGAGGACAAAAAGGAAGACAGGAAATGGAAAAAGTAAAAATATCATCAGGACGAATTGATTTGTTGAAAGAGCTTTGGGTTAAGAAGAAATGTTGATTCAATGTCCTTAATATAAGCCAAATAATTCAACCGGTTGGGTGTTGTAGAACGAGGGTAGACTCTGATTGGCGTTAACTTGGCAATGCCCAGTGTTGCAACTCTGACTACACATCAAATGTGCTTATCTTTACCTCCAAGTGGTAACCATCGGGTACTGGTCTCATCCAACCGGATTTGACTTGCTAAACGATAAGTGCGAGTGTTGATAACACGACGAAAAACAGCAACACTATAAACACCCTGGTGAGAATGGCACGGAAGAATACCAGGCCTGCTGTCCCAGGCGAACCTAGATGAGCTGCTCTGACATATTCGGACAACAGGTTGTCTAGGAATTTCAAGGGTTAGTCAGGCCCCTTGAACAGAGATGGTGGCGGATGAACCGAAAGGCCAACGGCAGCGCTCAATCCCGTAGTGGATACTGATGGCCCCGTGTCCTAGGGGTATCTAATAAATTGGAACTGGCCCTCCAGGTTGGGGGTTGTGCTTTGGGTTAACTACCCACCCACAGAAAAAAATCATGGTTACGAAGCAACCAATAGCCTCGGAAAGGACTGATTTTATTGTTGACGACCCTGCTAAACGAAAAAAGGACAACGACGTTCGTATCTGCACCTGGAATGTGAGAACATTAAACAGGAGAGGTGCAGGCGAACAACTAGCGGAAGCCCTAAACTGCTACAAAGCAGACATTACTGCCATCCAGGAAATACGATGGGATGGGCCGGGCAAAAAGAGGATGAAAAACTGTGACATATACTACGGACCGTGTTATAGTGAGCAGAAACAGCGACTATTCGGATGCGGATTTGTTATAAGTGCCAGACTTAGGCAAGAAGTCTTATGTTTCCAAGACATTAGCGAACGCATAGTAACAATCCGCATCAAGGCCAAATTCGCCAACATAAGCCTTATATGCGCTCACGCTCCGACGGAAGAAAAAGATGATATAGCTAAGGATTGCTTCTACGAGCTCCTCGACAAAACCTATGAGCGACTACCGAAGTACGATGTTAAAATCGTGCTGGGAGATTTTAACGCAAAGGTAGGAAGAGAAGACATCTTTAGAAGTATTGTCGGAAAACATAGCCTACACGACAACACGTCTGGTAATGGACTTAGGCTAATTGATTTCGCTACGGAACGAAATGCCACTATAGCCAGCACACGGTTTCCTCACCTCGATATCCATAAGGGGACATGGCGGTCTCCAGATCAACGAACGGTCAACCAAATTGATCACATTGCGATAGATAAGAGGCACGCATCCAGTATTTTGGATGTCCGAACATTCCGAGGAGCTAACATCGACTCGGATCACTACCTTGTAGCAGCCAAGGTAAGAATGCGGATATCCACCACGCCACAACAATCCAGAAATACTGTGAAAAAATTTAATGTCGGAAGACTGCAATCGCAAGAGACCGCCAAGACCTTCGCACAACGCGTATCCCTTAACCTCTCGATTAAGACCATACCACCAGCATCGAATGTCGAAGAGCAATGGCAACGATGCCAACAGGCCATTAGATCAGCCGCAACTGATGTGCTAGGTTTCTCGCGCCCACCAGCAAGAAACCCCTGGTTTGATGAGGAATGCCGACAGATGCTCGCAGCCAAGAACGAGGCCTACAAGGCTAAGCTGCAGGTGAAGACGAGAGCTGCCATTGAGCTCTATAGGCAAAGAAGAAGGGAAGAACATCGGCTTTTCAGCAAGAAGAAAAAAGAGCAAGAAAAGCGCGCGATCGAGGATATAGAGAGGTGCCACTCCAGGAACGATGTTCGCAAGTTTTACCAAAGTGTAAAACGTCAAAGCCAAGGATACAAGGCTCGAACAGAATCCTGTCGAGATGAACAAGGAAATATTGTAGTTGAGACACAGTCGATGCTGAGGATATGGAAGAACCACTTCTGCAGACTGTTAAACGGCGATGACGAACAACATTCCGCTGTCAGGCAGAACGAACCATTCAATATTGGCAACGACAGCGAAAACTGCCAACCACCCGACCTGAGTGAAGTGAGGATAGCGATATCTAAACTCAAGCTTAATAAGGCTGCCGGAAATGACGGCCTTCCCGCTGAGCTATATAAGGCCGGCGGAGATGACTTGGTAAGTAACATCCACCAACTCATAAGCCAAATCTGGTCGGATGAAAATATGCCTGAAGAATGGAACCTCAGCATCGTTTGCCCGATCCACAAAAAAGGAGACCCTCTGAACTGCGCCAACTACAGAGGCATAAGTCTCCTCAACATCGCCTACAAGATCCTATCTGCCGTAATATGTGAACGCCTGAAACCGTTTACCAACAACCTGATTGGCCCTTATCAGTGTGGTTTTAGGCCAGGAAAGTCCACAACCGATAAAATTTTCACACTTCGGCAGATCCTGGAAAAAACTCAAGAAGTCCAAATCGATACCCACCACCTATTCATCGATTTCAAAGCCGCATATGACAGCATTTATAGAGACGAACTGTACAGAGCCATGTCTAGTTTTGGTATACCGCCCAAACTCGTCCGTTTGTGTAGAATGACGATAGAGAATTCTCGCTGCTCCATCAGGGTCGGAAACGACCTCACCGACACATTCGATACCAAAAAAGGATTTAGGCAAGGCGATGCGCTGTCATGTGACTTCTTTAATCTGATTCTTGAGAGAATTGTGCAAAACTCCAAAGCCAACACCAGAGGCACAATTTTCCAAAAGTCGGTGCAACTACTAGCATACGCTGACGATATTGGCATCATTGGCAGGACTCAACGTGATGTCATAGCCACGTTTGCTAGTATAGAGAAGGAAGCGGCGAAAATGGGTTTAGCAGTAAATGAGGGTAAGACTAAGTATATGCTGTCATCACGAAAGGACTCACAACATCGACGAATTGGACAGAACGTCACCATTGACAGATATAACTTTGAGGTAGTACGGGACTTTGTCTACCTCGGCTCCGCTATTAGTTCTGACAACAACATCTCGTCAGAAATTAAACGAAGAATTACTCTTGCCAACCGCTGTTTCTTCGGGCTAAGAAGGCAATTTAGTAGTAAAGCCCTCACTCGAACTACTAAGGAAACCCTATATAAGACCCTGATCATCCCAGTCCTGCTATACGGCGCTGAAGCATGGACCGTATCAAAAGCGGATGAAGAAATCCTTGGTAGGTTCGAGAGGAAAATTCTTCGAAAAATCTTCGGTCCCGTTTGCGTTGACGGGCTATGGAGACGAAGATTCAACCAAGAACTATACGAGCTGTACAGCGACATGCCCCTGGTCAAAAAACTCCGCATTGGACGTTTAAGGTGGCTAGGACATGTAGAACGAATGGACACCAATACTCCGGCTCGCAGAGTCTTCGATTCCCAGCCAGGCGTCGGACGCAGTAGAGGAAGACCTCGCCTTAAGTGGCGCGCACAAGTGGAAACCGACCTCAACCAACTTGGAGTGCGCAACTGGAGGCAGTTAGCTAAGGACCGGGCTAATTGGAGAGGCATGTTGGTTGAGGCCCAGGTTCATTCCGGACTGTAGCGCCACTTAAGTAAGTAAGTAAATTCAACCGGTTGTGTTTCTTATTGGGAGGATTAAAACCACGACTATGCGGATAGCGAGAGGTTGGGCACCTTTCATTGTGTGACCTTTTTAAGACACAAGTTCAACGTTTTTGTTTGGCGTCAATAATGTCCTTGGGGTTGCACATATGTCTTTTTTCAAAGAAGGATTACTTAAAATAACGATATTACAATGCTTGCGGCTTTGACTGCATATATGGTACCTATTATAGGGCTCACCCTGATGAATGGTTCTCAGTAATGGATTACATGAGTGGTTTTGTTCCGATTTGTTGTTTACTCAGGCGACATCTGTCAGAATGTGGTTAGATTAGGATAGAGAATGCAAAACGATCCGGATGTTAGACGGTATATCTGCACGACTGGGCAGATTAGGAATACATTTGTTTTTCTTTATTCGGCACCTTGAGGGCGGATACGGAGTCGTGTTTTCTACAAAAGCAACAATTGTGTCCTAGATTTAGTGGGGAAATGTGAAATGTATGAAATTTAAGCCATTGGTAATAAATGTGATGTGAACCCTCTTTTGGGAGTTAAAGACGATGCAGAGGTCAATTGTGTGCCAGAAAAAAAAACACATGGCAGTGTTTCGCAGAGGCATCGAATTAATGTGATTAGGTGAAAATATAAGGACATTGTTTCAGATACTCAATGGGGTCATTATTTATAATATATACATACCCTCACCTATCCAGCTATACGGTGATTAACCAAAGAGGTTATTCGTGGAAATAACATTTAAGTTCGTAAAAGGAGACAGGAAGTCGAAAAGATGTATGCAATTGTTGGCATAAGTACCCCTGTAAACAGGCCATACCTATACAATTTCTTGTCATTTGGGTAAGTCATGATGTATTTTTGTAAAAAAAACCTACAATAGCCGATTCCGAATGACAAATTAGACAAACGATTCTCATGAAAGTTTTGTACTTTTTCTGGAAGTGGAAAGAACCTTAGGTGTTGTTACTTTCAAGGTTTGAATAGTGGACTGCTTAAACATTCAACGAAATTATGACTGAGTCCACATTTTGGTTAGTATAATCACAGTTGTGTACGAAGCACGATGCGAAAATCGTGCTGACTGATTTATATCTTAGGCAGTATTGTTGGAAATCGCAGCCAACAATACATCTGGCGAAGGAATTAAGCTACATGACTTCGCTGCAAAACGAAGTACAGATAAAGCTAACACATGGTTTCCTCATCCTGAAATCCATAAGAGAACAAGGCAGACTTCGGACCAACAAACCTGTTTTGAAATGTGTTACACAACAACAACCTCAACAAAATCACCCTATATTTTTATGACCTACTAGCTGCCCGGCCCGGCTTCGCCCGGGTACTGTTTCGTTTTAGGGTCCGTAATAGTATTTTAGTGTTAGTAGTATTTATTTTCTCAAACCTGACCTGAGAGATTTTCTCAATATTTTTTTCCGTAAGAACCTTATACAGAGTATTAGAAAACTACAAAAAAATCAGCCAAATCGGTCAAGCCGTTTTCATGTTATGTCGTGACAACGGAAAACGGGTTTCATTTTTATATATATAGATTTATGAATTCATTATACGGCCCAAGCGCCACACATGTATTTTTATTGCTTTTTATACCCTATCCCATAGGGGGGTATATTAGTTTTGTTACTTAGTTTGTAACATAGAGAAATAATTTTGCTACATATACCTCAAAGTATATGGATCGACTCAGAATCGCTAGCTGAGTCGAATTAGCCATGTCTGTCTGTCCGTCCGTCCGTCCGTCCGTCTGTCTGTTCGTCAGCGGTTTTTGGGCCTTAAATTTTGAGCTAGGATAATGAAATTTGGTATATAGGATCCTCGTCCGTGCCACCAGAACAAGTGTAAAAATTTTTGAAATCCGCCCACTGCCACGCCCCCTTTTTAGGAAAACTTATTTTTTGGCCAAACCGTAAGGAATTTCAAAAAAGTGTCTGAGTAGCATATTTAGACAATCGTAATATCTATATTTCGTTCATACAAAGTTTTTTGCCACGCCCACTTTTTGGGGGCGTTTTTAGTAAAAAACGCTTTTTGTCCAAATTTTAAAACTTTCGAAAAAAATTTTGATGCAAATACTTCCGAAATGGTAATATAAACATTTTGTCCATAGATCATTTTCACCTACGCCCACATTTTGGGGGCGTTTTCTTACAAAAACCATTTGTATACCCCATCCCAAGGCATTAGCAATAGATATACGTTGTTTTTTGTCGAACCACACAAGATTTTGAGAAACTGTCTGAGCAATATATTGTGAGAATGTCATTTTCTGTATTTCATCGCCATAAGGCCTATATTTTGAGGATATTAATTTAAAGGATGGGATGGGATAGGGTATTCAACGATCCGCATAGCGGATTGTAGCCTCTCATATGTTTATTTTCCCGTTTCTTCCCGTTTTCCCGATCGCACAGCTTAGCAAGTGCATTTTTGAATGCCTATCGCTCTCTTTGCTGTTGACCGCGATCGAGATAACACCTTCCAGCCTAAATTGACTTGCCGTTAGTATTTTCTTTTATCTTGGAAGTAAATTCAAATTCAAATTCGAAAATTAATAAAGTTAACAATTGTAACGTGGTTAAATCCAGTATTTTTCTTTTCGGGGTTTTCAACAATTTCTTGCACCGTTTCGCAACATTTATTGGTCCTTCGGTAGCCGAATTAATTTCGATTGTTTAATCGCTACAATTGGAAAATTATTGGACATATTTACTGTGTGAAAAGAGGTGGTAAGCCAGTTTTACAAAAGTGATAAAATTGGACGACGAACGTGCCAAGCAGAGCATATGGCAATTTATTGTACCCATTTTTATGTATGCATGGATGGTTGTTAAAAGTGATTCCTCATTGAGAAATTAATGAACTGCATGAACAAATGGTTGATTAATGTGATAGTTTCGGACCATTTTATAGAAAAGTTCATACTTTTTCGGAAACATTTTAATATTTTTTCATCAGATCCTTTCATTTGTCGTGCTTTCGTGTGCTTTAATTTTGAGTTTTGGGGTAATTTTGTTTTGCGGAAAAATGAATTCGATTAAAACAAAACGAGGTCACGTGAAGGGCAGCTTAACGCGTGCAGAAACATTTGCTGCATCCATTAAAGAAGAGACTCCTCTGTCATTAATTGAAATACGCTTCGCGAAACTTAATGAAGCGTGGTCAGAATTTGTGTCGCTGAACAAACAACTTTGTGATTTTTGTGATGATGCTGACTTTGTTGATCCAGCCTCTGAGTTTGAGGAATATGAAAATAAATTCTTTTCATCTCACTCAATTTTCACAAACGTGATCCGTGCGAGAAAGAAGTTAGCCAACAAACCTCATTTCTTGAGTCCATTAATTCGTCTTCCACTAGAGGCTCAACACCAACTTTAGTCAATTTACCAAAAATTAATGTTCCTGAATTTTCTGGGGACTACAAAGATTGGCCGGAATTCAAGGATATTTTTACGGCTACAGTTGATTCAAACAAGTCACTATCCGGATCGCAGAAATTTAAATATCTGAAATCATGTTTAACAGGAAATGCAAGAAAGGTTATTCGGTTTATGGGTATCTCGGATGATAATTATTTAGAAGCATGGGACAGATTAGAGGCGCGCTTTGATAAAACTCATCTGACCGTACCGTCATTCGTACAATCATTTTTCGCGTTACCCACTGCGACCTCAGGGAGTGGACAAATACTTCGTGCTCTAACTGATGGAGCTGATGAGATTCTTCGGGGACTCAACGCGTTAAGTGCAAATGGCCGCGATCCTCGGCTCATACACATTTTGCTTCAAAAAGTGGACCAGGATACTAAGCAGGCATGGGCGGAAGAAGTAGGAACGCGGGAAAGTGTAACAATATACGAACTCATAGACTTTTTAGAAATCCACTGCAATTGCTTGGAGTCGTGTAACTCGCTGTCTCGTGCATCACAATCTCGCGTAAAACCCCATGCTCCTATTCGGTCTCATCTTGCTGAATCTAAGCAAACCTGCCCAAAGTGTCATGAAAACCATACACTACCCCACTGCAAACATTTCGCCGGTCTTGACATGTTCGTCGCGATTTCGTGAAACAACAATCACTGTGTTTTAGTTGTCTGTCTTCATCAAGGCCATAACTCAAACAAATGTCGGTCAACATTTAGATGTCGGATGTGCAATGCTCGCCATCATACTTTAGTACATCCTTCTCAGGCACCAGAAAATGCGCCTTCATCTTCGAATGCTATACTTCCAAACACAAACATGTCGCCTGATCCTTGTCCTCCAATAATTTCAAATCACTCGCTTGAATTTGCTCGTCACACTCAAACCTTGCTACCAACTGCAACGGTTCAGGTTCAAGATAGACAAGGATCATTTCAAAATCTGCGGTTATTATTTGATACAGGTTCCCAGGTGTCATTCATATCAGAACGTGCTGCACAACGCTTGGGGCTGAAACGCAAGCCAGCCAGGATTCCTATTACAGGTATTGCTTCGACTTCGGCTGGTGTAACTAATGGATTGGTTTCACTAAAACTTTACTCTCGAATCAATACCGAGTTCATTAACATTGATTGTTACGTCATTTCGAAACTTACCTCTTTGTTGCCCCCTTCGTCAATCGCCTGTCTCAATACCAACAAGGTATTATCAATTCAACTTGCTGATCCTTACTTTAACGAGCCAAGCCCAATAGATATTTTAGTTGGGCCGGATAAAGTGTTCAGCGCAATAACTGGTCCCATGAACCCAGCAGAAAATGGAATTCCTGAAACAATTCCAACCATTTTCGGGCTAGTTATGCAGGTCGTTTTACACAAGCTGTTCAAAGTTCCAATCAAGAAATTAAATCTTATTGCACTGAGTTAGACTTCACGCAAGACTTTGATCTCGAACGATTTTGGCGTTTGGAAGAAGTTTCAACTCAACCTCTCTTGTCTGTTGAAGAGCAACAAGCTGAAGACCATTTCGTCAACACACATACTCGTCATACTGACAATCGCTTCATGGTAGAATTGCCATTTAAACATAACCAAACATTAAACTTCGGTAATTCTTTTCAAATCGCACTCAATCGAATGCAATCAACCGAAAGACGATTCGCATCAAAATCGGAGTTTAAAAAGCAATACACTGAGTTTATGCAAGAATATATCTCGCTAGGCCATATGACAGAGATACCCTCACATGAAGTTGCGAACATCGAATGCTACAGCTACTATCTTCCTCATCATGCCGTGTTCAAAAGTGACAGTAGCACAACGAAAATACGAGTGGTCTTCGACGCTTCTGCCAAAAACAACACTTCAAAATCACTAAATGATTGTCTTCTTGTGGGTCCTACAATTCAACGTGATATTTTCGCAATATGTCTACGATTTCGTCGCCACGTATACACAATTTCGGGAGACATCGAAAAGATGTACAGGCAGATTTGGGTTTCTACCAAACATACGGACTTTCAGAGGATAGTTTGGAGAGAATGTCCTGAAAAGCCTGTCAAACACTATCGACTCCGGACGGTTACCTATGGTACAGCGTCAGCACCTTTTTTAGCAGTTCGAGCTTTGAAACAAATAGCCCTTGATTCAAAAGATACTCATCCCGTTACGGCTTCTGTTATTTTAAATGACTTTTACGTCGATGACGTAATTACGGGGGCAGATACAATTGACGATGTGACACACCTCCGAACTGAATTGGTAGGTTTACTGAGATCTGCTGGTTTGCATTTGAGAAAATGGACCACTTATTGTTGGCCTTTGCTAATGTCAATCCCAGAAGATCAACGTGAGATCTCACCAATTGATTTTGAAGAATCCAACGCAGTAAAGGTTCTTGGTCTTCTATGGTGTCCATCTAAGGACTGCTTCTCTTACAAAGTTCAACTGAAGATACCTGGAGCTATTACCAAACGGCAAATACTATCAGAAGCATCGCGGATTTTTGATCCGATTGGATTTCTAGCACCAGTGGTAGTATCAGTCAAAATCATGCTACAAGAACTCTGGAAAGAGAAATTAACGTGGGACGAAGAAGTTCCACAGGAAATTGCGGATCGTTGGAGACAAATTCATCAAGAACTTCATTGCCTTGAAGCGTTGCGCATTCCCAGATTGATGTGGTCTAACAACAAGAATTGGGAGCTGCATGCATTTTGTGATGCCTCATTGGACGCATATGCAGCAGTAGTTTACTGCCGGAGCACTAATATTGACAACACCGTATCGGTAAAGTTAGTAGCAGCTAAAAGTAAGGTGGCTCCTATAAAAATTTTGTCACTGCCACGCTTAGAACTGTGTGGAGCACTTCTTTTAACCCGCCTCATTAACAAAATCAAGACTTCTTTGCAGAAACCCGAAGTTAAACTATTTGCCTGGACGGATTCCTCTATCGTGCTTCACTGGTTGACAGCACCACCGAAAAAGTGGTCAGTTTTTGTTGGCAACAGGACATCAGAAATACTTTCCTCAATACCTCGGAAGTTGTGGAACCATGTACGCTCAGCTAGCAATCCTGCCGACGTCGCTTCCCGTGGAATTGCACCATCGCATCTACCATCATATGAAATCTGGTGGAAGGGACCTCAATGGCTCTGGGAAAAAAGGGATTAATGGCCTATTTCAAACGTGGATGTGGGGAGCATCTTTGGTGATCAATTGGAGGAGAGAAGGTCAGCTAAAACTAAGGTATTCGTGTCTATTATTAAACCTATGAGCATTTTAGAAACACTTTTAAACAATGTGTCTACATGGTCTAAATGTATTCGGATAGTTGCGTACATCTATCGTGTTATGCCAAATCGTCGCCGGTTGGCTTGCGAATCGCAAACTCTAACTACCAAAGAACTTTCACACTCAAAGACTTGTCTAATTAAAGCCGCGCAGTGTTCGTTATTTTCCTTCGAAATCGATCTCCTTCAAAAGAAAAAACCCTTGCCAAAATGAAACCACTTGTAAGTCTAAATCCATTTCTTGACTCATATGGGGTGCTTCGCGTCGGTGGACGGTTATACGAATCAGAATTATCGTATGATAAAAAACATCCCATAATTTTGTGCAAATCACACCCTATATCTAAACTAATCGCGGAATACACACACAAACATTATCTTCATGCCGGTGTGACGTTAACCTCCATTAGTGAAACAAAACTTTTTTATCATCGGATCTCGAAATATGATTCGAAAGGTAGTTCACGAATGTGTTGTATGTTTCCGTCAACGTATGAGTACATATACACAATTGATGGGAAACTTACCCGCCGAGAGAATTCGTTTTTCGAGACCATTCAGCAAGGTTGGTTGTGACTATGCAGGTCCCATAACATTACGGTTATATCGCGGCAGGAACCCTAAGTTTGTCAAGGCTTACATAGCACTCTTTGTCTGCTTCGTCACAAAAGGAATTCACCTTGAGTTGGTCGGTGATTTATCGTCGGATGCATTTTTGTTGGCTCTTGACCGTTTTTCAGCACGTCGTGGTAAGCCACTCGAAATCTGGAGTGACAACGGCACTAACTTCCACGGGGCTAAACGGATTTTGGGAGAAATGTTTGATCTTCTGCGCAGTCAGCAACACAACAACATCGTTTCGGAACATCTATCAAAGGACGACATCGCTTGGAAGTTTATACCTCCATCAGCACCACATTTTGGAGGCTTATGGGAGGCAGGTGTGAAATCCGTTAAGATGCACTTAAAACGTGTTATCGGAGACAACAAATTGACTTACGAGGAAATGTATACTCTCCTCACACGAATTGAAGGGGTTCTAAATTCACGCCCAATGTGGCAAACTTCAGATGGAGAGCCATCCGCTTTAACCCCCTCGCATTTTATGATTGGGGAAGCGTATACTTCAGTTCCTCAACCAGATATATCTAATTCAAATCTATATATATATAAAAATGGATCTTGGTTTGTTCGGATGCTTAAAACTCGAAAACGACTGGACCAAATTGGATACTTCCTTCTGCGGATTTGTTCGTAATTGCTCCGCGAAGGTTTAGGAGAAAAGAAAAATTGAAAAATTCTCAACAGGTGGCGCTGTAGGCGGTCATTCCATTTGATAATGGCAAAACAACGTTTGACGGGCCAGCTTGTTTGTCTATAAAATCGAATTGGTTTGCATTACAGATACTTTTACAAGGCTTTTGGAAACGGTGGCACCAGGAGTACCTTACATCCCTTCAGCAAAGACCTAAATGGCAAACGGCTCAACCCAATCTCAAGGTGAATGATGTCGTACTTCTTAAAGAATCCAACCTACCACCATCCAAGTGGATTCTCGGCCGAGTCGATGAGATACATCCTGGAAAAGACAACAGGGTTCGAGTTATAACCATCCGCACTCAACATGGCAGTTACGTGCGACCTATTACCAAGGTTGTCCCACTTCCTTTTGCTGAAAGTCAGGAGCCTTTCAGGGGGGGCTGAATGTTTTGAAATGTGTTACACAACAACAACCTCAACAAAATCACCCTATATTTTTATGACCTATTTATGAATTCATCATACGGCCCAAGCGCCACACATGTATTTTTATTGCTTTTTATTTTCCCGTTTCTTCCCGTTTTCCCGATCGCACAGCTTAGCAAGTGCATTTTTGAATGCCTATCGCTCTCTTTGCTGTTGACCGCGATCGAGATAACACCTTCCAGCCTAAATTGACTTGCCGTTAGTATTTTCTTTTATCTTGGAAGTAAATTCAAATTCGAAAATTAATAAAGTTAACAATTGTAACGTGGTTAAATCCAGTATTTTTCTTTTCGGGTTTTTCAACAATTTCTTGCACCGTTTCGCAACAAAACCATTAATTTGATAGACCACATTGCGAAAGACAAGATACAAGCTTACAGTATTTTGCATTTCCGAACATTCTGAGGGAATAGCATTGACTCGACCCCTCACAGTAACGCCAAAATACAACATCGAAAGATTGCAATCGTAAGAGACCTCTAGACGTTTGTAGAATACATATTCCTCTATTAATTCTATACCGCCGATGATACCAATATCGACATCGTCAACAAGCCATAAGATCAGCTTCACCCGCAACTTATGGCTGGGGGTTTCATCAGTAGGAAAACTCATGGTTTTATCAAGAATCCCGACAAATACTCTCCGCCAAAAAATGAGGCCTACAAAGTAACACTGCAGGGGTATCCGAGATCTGGAGGGAAGGCTGCTAAAGTTTTCAAAGGAGAAGGAAAGGGCACCGGTTTTTTAAAAAGGAAAATAGAATAAGAATATAGAGATGTTCCAGACAGAGCCGCACGCTCATATTCACGAAACAATATAAAATTTCTACATCTAATAACTAACTTATAGAGTGCTTTTTCGTACCAAGCCTTTAACTGCACTGCTAAAGATTGTCTGAGGGAATACTAATATTCGACAACATTTTACTGATGAAGCTAGAACACTAAGGTTTTGATAAATAGTCAGAGCAATAGCTATATTGCGACAATGTCATTTTCTGTATTTCATAGCCAAAAAGCCTACATTTTGAAGATATTAATTTTAAGGGTGGGATGGGATAGGGTATTCAACGATCCGCACAGTGGATTGTAGCCTTCTCATATGTTTTCATGACAGTTTAATAGTAACTTGATAGACTAGTGCAAGAGGTGGGGCAGTGAAAAAACTAAGATGTTGTCAATTTCGGTATTTTAATTTTTAACCAGCGACACCGCTCTTAGGAGTCCAACGCACTAACCATTAGGCCACTGCACCCATGTCTATTCTAATCTTATGTAAACGCTGATAAGTCGTCAGACTAATGCTCTAGTCTAATCAGGTTTAACAAAAACAACACTCCTCCTTCTAGATAGGATTCAAGTATGCACAAAAAACCGTATAGGAGGTATAGCCTCAATAATTATTGCTCATGTTCATGAAAAGTTGCATTCTGCCTCTTCGAAAAATGTAAATTCATATAAAAAGCGTCTAAGCCTTCTTTCTGATTCTGATCACGCCCTCACTCTACTCGTAGACTAGTAGTAGTAATAGTAGTAGACTCGTTTAGTCCTTGTCTGCCTACCTTTGATATTTAAACACACTGATGAGTCTTCATTTCTAAAAGCTGATACCATACTCGGAATTTAAAATAATGGTTCTAGAAATTAGGTAATTTATAAGGAACCAATCTGTTTAGGCATTTTCGGAATAGACAGGCTGTAACTCCTTGAATCGTAGAATGTAGGTGGTAATTGAGATTGACAATAATTCAGGTATTGTATCTGTCCATTTCCTATTTGGCTTTCAAATCAGAGATGGATAATATTGGTCCTAAGAAACGTTTTTACTTATTGCTTGAATCTACTATTCGTATTTTCTATTGGCAAAGCATTCCCCTTCCAGAAAATAAAACTCAAACTGTTGGCGCTCCTCCTTTTCTATTGATCAAATCAAAACAGGAACAATCTATATGTCCCTACTCTTGATTTATTTAAATTACACTTCAAATGGAATTACCGTTGGATTTCAATCACAATTTCCGGATATAACAAACCACCCACCCTTTTGTCAGCTAAGACATGTCCTCAGTGTCTTGGCCTCCACTGATTTTCTATTGCCGCAATCACAGACTCTTGTGGACATAGACAAAGCTCCTGCAGGAGGAGGCTAATAAATTCGAAGGCGAGTGCGAATGTAACCTTACACAAAGGTAACAAGACGAATGAGGGTAGGTAACGACAATGAAAACAGTTTGCAATCGGAAAGACAAATTATTATTTCTCCTCTTCCTTGTCGTCGTCCTCTTAAGGATGCGAGCAAAGTGTCAGTCCGTAAGTACTTGTACCTTTGTGCAAGTTGATCGATGTCGACGACTTTCCAACTTGAAGGTAATATTGAAATCCACTTACAGCTATCTCAGATAAATCCATCTCATTGCTATGAGCTGAGAACCTGTGTTCGCGTTCCTTTCGTTCCATTTTGATTGATGAAGTGATTAGCTGCGCGAAAAAATCACTGCAATTCGCCTCAGTGCATGTACATGAACGACGATGATGCTGGCGCGGACCACAACGGTGACGACCATTCTTCTGCTTATTCAGGATTTAATTTGTTTCCTCTTTTTTGTACGTTTTTCTATCTTCCTTGTTCCTTTTTCCGGCTATTTGTCTTCAGGAAAGGACTAACTAATGAAAAGCCTTTCTTTTACCAACAAGGAGTGGCCGGTTTCGTAGCTATACTATTATTTGCTATACAATGTCCTATGTAACAACTAAATTGCGGTATTTTTTGTGTATGGATAAAGGATTTGCAATGACAACAGAGACTTTGATTAATTGCACGGAATAGTGCACCAAGATAATTGTACACACGCTTTGCTCAGATTAATTTAATTAGACAGATACGTAGAAAGGTAAGATTGGATAATTGTGAGTCATGATCAAAGATGAGTGCACCAGAAATAGGCGTAGAAATACGTTCATAAGTTTGTAAGATAACCCTGCATCGGATATACCTTCAGTCAAAGGACCGGCCACTCAAGACCGTTGTATCTAGATATTCACCTACAAATATTGAGGTTAAATAAAAAACGACATAATTCTTAACCGAATATGTAAAGCCACTGAAAAGAACTGCTAGTTATTTTGCAACCTCGCTTAATCTAAAGAACAGGACAGGGTAATTGGCTTCAAATGAAATGCCACTTTAACTACCTCTAAGGTTGTATCCATAATGGAATCTCCGACGTCCGAATGTGTGTGTAAACAACTGGGGACACTGTCAATAAACTTTTAAACCCTGGTTCTGCGTTATGCCAGAAGCAACACTCAGCCAAAATGTAAATAGAAGGCAAGTCGATTTGTGATAATGAGTAACTTAAGTGGCACTGACTTTACCAACGTTCCTCTCCAATTAGCCCGGTCTCTAGCTAACTGCCTCTAGTTGGTTAAGGTCGGCTTCTTTTTGTATGCGCCACTTAGTCTGACGTGTTACTAGGAATCTGTGGGTTAGAATATTGTCTAAAAACTCCAATGTCCGGTCTATGTCGCTCGTAAACGTCCTGGTTAAATCTTCGTCTCCATAGGCCGTCAACAGAAACGGCACCGATGATTTTCAAAATTTAGCTCAAAACGGCCAAGGATTTCTTCATCCGCTTCTGATACGTTGAATACTTCAGCGCCGTATATTGGACTAGGATCATCAGGGTCTTTAACCTTAGTAGTTCGGGTGTGAGCTTTATAACTAAATTATGTTCTTAGGTCGAAGAAACTTCGAACCTGATTTCGCGTTTGAGAAGTTGCGGTTCCTACTCTATAAGTCTGACCGCAGCGTAATTCCTAGATCTCTATATGTCAGTGTCGGATTCCAGTATTTCAATTAAGCTGAGGAGGAATTTTTCTCTCTCACGGACATCTGTTTTATATTTTTCAATTCTTATTGTTTATTAAGATATGTGCGTCCAGTGGCCTGATGGTTAGTCCGTCCCTGGTTCATATCCGGAAAGTGACAATACTGAAGTTTTTTCACTGCTCTTGCTCTTGAACTGACATATTTACAATTAACTGACTTAATTGTTGAAAAATGTATTTTGATTAGTTTTCAACCTTATGTTGGAGAATTTTAACCATTTTGTACCCCGAAATTCAGTTTCATCGCCTACAAAACCGGTTTTATGAAAGTTGAACTCATCTCATTCTCTTACAATAACCAACAACACGCGGTGTTCCCAAGCGTACCCATATCTAAGTACTAACCGCTACCTACGCTGCTTGGTTTCGGTGATCAGACGACAACCGATATTTTATTTAATTTTTGTTCGTTACACTTTTTCGTTTCATTAAATCAAATTCACAACGTCCCAAAAGAAGTTTAAGAAGAAGTTTAACTTCAAAAAGATAATCATACAATTACTCGCTTCTGAAAGATATCCAGTATGAAGATATTCTCTTTTCATGATATCTAGCATCTCGTTTTAAAAATGTCGTAATATGAAAAACATATTCCTTCCTGAAGGATACATCTTCATTATCACTAATCACATACACATCTTAAACTTAATCAAATCTACCTATTTGGATTCAAGCTTCAATTACAAACTCCAGACGTCAGTCACATACCTTCGCTAAAACACATTTATGACACCAAAATCAGCTGTCATTTCAAGATTCAGAGGGAAGTTACCATTTTGGCCACCTACATGTTAACAAATGTCGCATCCAAATATGTAGCAACTTTCGTTTGATTCCATACAACAATGGATATTGCTTTCCTGTACTCATAATTTGATTGTTGACAGACAACATAAACTCTTGGTGCATACCGGTGCACCAACGTCCTTTCTCCAACCAACATGCCAAAAAGAAACCATCCCTTTTTTTTGCACACCAACGTACGTGTTGCCTGAGATACAAGTCCATACATCCGTTCATTACACACGATCAAATAGCTACAACAACAGCCGTCCAAAAATATGTTTCACTTCAAACAAACCTAGTAAACCAAAGACACGTTGTGGTTAGTACTTGGATGGGCAACCGGACCAAAACATCGTAATCGTGCTGTTCTTATGTTTCATAAAATCCAAGTCAAACCGTCCCAAAAGAACTTTTACTTCAATAAAGAGATAAACTAGGTTTGAGGCCTTGTATGATCCGTTAATGATAGATATTTCATTTTTATTTTCTTTATTGAGCTCAAAGTAAATTCCTCAAATAGGGCGTAGAAGAAGTCGATCACACAGAGACAGAATTCGAGCGATATCTGGAAATCGACCGTGTTACTCATGGAGGAAGGGTACAAGATGACATTGGCTACGGATGAAAAAAGAAAATGGATACGGATTGAGAGGAGGGTGGGATTAAGTTGTAATTCGCTTCACCATTGTGATGACTAGAATCATAAGATCTTAGCTTATGATACGTAATTATTATACTTACTTACTTACTTAAGTGGCGCTACAGTCCGGAATGAACCTGGGCCTCAACCAACATGCCTCTCCAATTAGCCCGGTCCTTAGCTAACTGCCTCCAGTTGCGCACTCCAAGTTGGTTGAGGTCGGTTTCCACTTGTGCGCGCCACTTAAGGCGAGGTCTTCCTCTACTGCGTCCGACGTCTGGCTGGGAATCGAAGACTCTGCGAGCCGGAGTATTGATGTCCATTCGTTCTACATGTCCTAGCCATCTTAAACGTCCAATGCGGAGTTTTTTGACCAGGGGCATGTCGCTGTACAGCTCGTATAGTTCTTGGTTGAATCTTCGTCTCCATAGCCCGTCAACGCAAACGGGACCGAAGATTTTTCGAAGAATTTTCCTCCCGAATCTACCAAGGATTTCTTCATCCGCTTTTGATACGGTCCATGCTTCAGCGCCGTAGAGCAGGACTGGGATGATCAGGGTCTTATATAGGGTTTCCTTAGTAGTTCGAGTGAGGGCTTTACTACTAAATTGCCTTCTTAGCCCGAAGAAACAGCGGTTGGCAAGAGTAATTCTTCGTTTAATTTCTGACGAGATGTTGTTGTCAGAGCTAATAGCGGAGCCGAGGTAGACAAAGTCCCGCACTACCTCAAAGTTATATCTGTCAATGGTGACGTTCTGTCCAATTCGTCGATGTTGTGTGTCCTTTCGTGTTGACAGCATATACTTAGTCTTACCCTCATTTACTGCTAAACCCATTTTCGCCGCTTCCTTCTCTATACCAGCAAACGTGGCTATGACATCACGTTGAGTCCTACCAATGATGTCAATATCGTCAGCGTATGCTAGTAGTTGCACCGACTTTTGGAAAATTGTGCCTCTGGTGTTGGCTTTGGAGTTTTGCACAATTCTCTCAAGAATCAGGTTAAAGAAGTCACATGACAGCGCATCGCCTTGCCTAAATCCTTTTTTGGTATCGAATGTGTCGGTGAGGTCGTTTCCGACCCTGATGGAGCAGCGAGAATTCTCCATCGTCATCCTACACAAACGGACGAGTTTGGGCGGTATACCAAAAATAGACATGGCTCTGTACAGTTCGTCTCTATAAATGCCGTCATATGCGACTTTGAAATCGATGAATAGGTGGTGGGTATCGATTTGGACTTCTTGAGTTTTTTCCAGGATCTGCCGAAGTGTGAAAATTTGATCGGTTGTGGACTTTCCTGGCCTAAAACCACACTGATAAGGGCCAATCAGGTTGTTGGTAAACGGTTTCAGGCGTTCACATATTACGGCAGATAGGATCTTGTAGGCGATGTTGAGGAGACTTATGCCTCTGTAGTTGGCGCAGTTCAGAGGGTCTCCTTTTTTGTGGATCGGGCAAACGATGCTGAGGTTCCATTCTTCAGGCATGCTTTCAACCGACCAGATTTGGCTTATGAGTTGGTGGATGTTACTTACCAAGTCATCTCCGCCAGCCTTATAGAGCTCAGCGGGAAGGCCGTCATTTCCGGCAGCCTTATTAAGCTTGAGTTTAGATATTGCTATCCTCACTTCACTCAGGTCGGGTGGTTGGCAGTTTTCGCTGTCGTTGCCAATATTGAATGGTTCGTTCTGCCTGACAGCGGAATGTTGTTCGTCATCGCCGTTTAACAGTCTGCAGAAGTGGTTCTTCCATATCCTCAGCATCGACTGTGTCTCAACTACAATATTTCCTTGTTCATCTCGACAGGATTCTGTTCGAGCCTTGTATCCTTGGCTTTGACGTTTTACACTTTGGTAAAACTTGCGAACATCGTTCCTGGAGTGGCACCTCTCTATATCCTCGATCGCGCGCTTTTCTTGCTCTTTTTTCTTCTTACTGAAAAGCCGATGTTCTTCCCTTCTTCTTTGCCTATAGAGCTCAATGGCAGCTCTCGTCTTCACCTGCAGCTTAGCCTTGTAGGCCTCGTTCTTGGCTGCGAGCATCTGTCGGCATTCCTCATCAAACCAGGGGTTTCTTGCTGGTGGGCGCGAGAAACCTAGCACATCAGTTGCGGCTGATCTAATGGCCTGTTGGCATCGTTGCCATTGCTCTTCGACATTCGATGCTGGTGGTATGGTGTTAATCGAAAGGTTAAGGGATACGCGTTGTGCGAAGGTCTTGGCGGTCTCTTGCGATTGCAGTCTTCCGACATTAAATTTTTTCACAGTATTTCTGGATTGTTGTGGCGTGGTGGATATCCGCATTCTTACCTTGGCAGCTACAAGGTAGTGATCCGAGTCGATGTTAGCTCCTCGGAATGTTCGGACATCCAAAATACTGGATGCGTGCCTCTTATCTATCGCAATGTGATCAATTTGGTTGACCGTTCGTTGATCTGGAGACCGCCATGTCCCCTTATGGATATCGAGGTGAGGAAACCGTGTGCTGGCTATAGTGGCATTTCGTTCCGTAGCGAAATCAATTAGCCTAAGTCCGTTACCAGACGTGTTGTCGTGTAGGCTATGTTTTCCGACAATACTTCTAAAGATGTCTTCTCTTCCTACCTTTGCGTTAAAATCTCCCAGCACGATTTTAACATCGTACTTCGGTAGTCGCTCATAGGTTTTGTCGAGGAGCTCGTAGAAGCAATCCTTAGCTATATCATCTTTTTCTTCCGTCGGAGCGTGAGCGCATATAAGGCTTATGTTGGCGAATTTGGCCTTGATGCGGATTGTTACTATGCGTTCGCTAATGTCTTGGAAACATAAGACTTCTTGCCTAAGTCTGGCACTTATAACAAATCCGCATCCGAATAGTCGCTGTTTCTGCTCACTATAACACGGTCCGTAGTATATGTCACAGTTTTTCATCCTCTTTTTGCCCGGCCCATCCCATCGTATTTCCTGGATGGCAGTAATGTCTGCTTTGTAGCAGTTTAGGGCTTCCGCTAGTTGTTCGCCTGCACCTCTCCTGTTTAATGTTCTCACATTCCAGGTGCAGATACGAACGTCGTTGTCCTTTTTTCGTTTAGCAGGGTCGTCAACAATAAAATCAGTCCTTTCCGAGGCTATTGGTTGCTTCGTAACCATGATTTTTTTCTGTGGGTGGGTAGTTAACCCAAAGCACAACCCCCAACCTGGAGGGCCAGTTCCAATTTATTAGATACCCCTAGGACACGGGGCCATCAGTATCCACTACGGGATTGAGCGCTGCCGTTGGCCTTTCGGTTCATCCGCCACCATCTCTGTTCAAGGGGCCTGACTAACCCTTGAAATTCCTAGACAACCTGTTGTCCGAATATGTCAGAGCAGCTCATCTAGGTTCGCCTGGGACAGCAGGCCGGGTATTCATCCGTGCCATTCTCACCAGGGTGTTTATAGTGTTGCTGTTTTTCGTCGTGTTATCAACACTCGCACTTATCGTTTAGCAAGTCAAATCCGGTTGGATGAGACCAGTACCCGATGGTTACCACTTGGAGGTAAAGATAAGCACATTTGATGTGTAGTCAGAGTTGCAACACTGGGCATTGCCAAGTTAACGCCAATCAGAGTCTACCCTCGTTCTACAACACCCAACCATTATTATTATAAATAATTATAAAAGGTTTTTCCTTGCTCGTTTAACTAAACCCCTTTGAATGTTATGAATAGTAACAGTAGGAGAACCTGTATACACAAATCAGTCGGATATATTATCTCATTTGAAATTCAAAACAAAACCTCACGTTGTGGTATATTATGGAACTTTACTGCAGAATTTATAAAACTTGGTACCTACTTTAAAAAGTATTTCTCTTATGCGAACACGAATTTAACGCAAACATTCACTCACACTCCTTTCCGTTACTTTATCTGAATGACATGAGAAGTTCGGTGAAGTTTTGCAATCGGACTGAACTTCTTTATAGTTTTGCATTATTTATAATTTACCGTTCGCTTGAAAAATGTTCATTTTACTTCAATGGTTTTATAAGCAGGAACATCCTATTTCCATATAGTAAGAACGCCATTGACGTGGCGTTCTAGGGTTCTAGGAAAACCTCATACCTACATAGTTATTTATTAAGATATCTTGGACAGCCATCGGTGGTCACGTTGTTGCACTTTTTTCCGCAGTTTCATTTAAACCAAATATTATGAATTCTATAGAATAGAATATATAGAATTCATAATCTTTGATATAAACATAGGGTGACACATTTATTATTCAGGTAATAAAAATAAATTTGTGTGTTTTTTTTCTTTGAATAGTTTCAATATTTCGTTTTACTATCGTATGCATCGAACATTTGCGAAATTTTTGTTTAAGATTTTTTTCAAATCACCGATGCTCGCTAAATTGATTTTTGTATTTTTCTTCTCTATGAAGCTGTCATACATCAATTTTACACTTACTTACTTAAGTGGCGCTACAGTAAGTAATGAACCTGGGCCTCAACCAACATGCCTCTCCAACTAGCCCGGCCCTTAGCTAACTGCCTCCGGTTGCGTAAACCACGGTGGTTGAGGTCGGTTTCTAATGTGCGCGCCACTTAAGGCGAGGTCTTTCTCTTCAGCGTCCTACGTCTGACTGGGAACCGAGGACTCTGCTAGCCGGAATATTGGTGTTAATTCGTTCTACATGTCCTAGCCGTCTTAAACGCCCAAGGCGGATTTTTTTGACCAACGTTATGTCGCTTTACAGCTCGTATAGCTCTTGGCTGAACCTTCGTCTCCATAGCCCGTCAACGCAAACGGGACCTAAGATTTTTCGGAGAATTTTTCTCTTGAATCGACAAAGGATTTCTTTATCCGCTTTTCATACGGTCCATGCTTCAGTGCCGGTATACCTAAACTAGACATGGGTCTGTATAGTTCGTCTCTATTAATGCTGTCGTATGCGGCTTTGAAATCGATAAATAGGTGGTGGGTAACATATCACATTTTTATAACGTTTTAAATTAATAAATAATAAAAATAATAATAATAAGTATCGATTTAGACTTCTTGGGTTTTTTCCAGGACCAGCCGAAGTGTAAATATTTTATCGGCTGTGGACTTTCCTCGCCCAAAACAACACGGATAAGGGCCGATCAGGTTGTTGGTAAACGGTTTCAGGCGTTCATATATTACAGCAGATAGGATCTTGCAGGCAATGTAGAGGAGACTTATGGCGCAGACAGCCTTATTAAGCATGAGTTTAGATATTGCTATCCTCACTTCACTTAGTTCGGGTGGTTGGCAGTTTTCGCTTTCGTTGCCAATATTGAATCGTTCGTTCTGCCTGACAGTGGAATGTTGTTCGTCATCGCGGTTTAACAGTCTGCCAAAGTGGTTCTTCCATATCCTCAGCATCGACTATGTCTCAACTACGATATTTCCTTGTTCATCTCGACAGGATTCTGTTCGAGCCTTGTATGCTTGGCTTTGACGTTTTACACTAGAGTATTTAAAAACTCATAGTGAAGACCAGTCCAATGATACCTAATTTATAAGGTTAACAGTTGGGCTAAAAATATCTGTGGGCTCTTGCACATACGTGATACGTCGAAGTGAATGAGAGGGTTGCGTTCAATCTAGATTGTGTAGTTTTTGTAAATTCAGAAACGTCACACATTAGTACAGTTTGCTATGTCAAGCATCCCTTCTTGTTTGCGATGCTGATGAGATGCACATATAATGCTGATGGGTTGCTGATTGAACATTTCGTTGACGTTTTAGAAAGCTTTGTTTACGTTAAACATTTTTAACTTTCTCTTACAAAGAGAAAGATATTGTTTTCGTGAAAATTTTCGACCTCGAGATTTTGATTGATTCTAACATTACGATGAACCCAAAAAAGTGGTTTTTGGAATTCCGTCCGTCGGTCCGTCGCGACGGAAAAAGTTAAAAATATTTACACCAAATGCTTCGGCACCCAATTTAGGTCGTAATGTGTTTTTTAGAGGTTAGTTTTTCGAATAGAGATAAGACTGACATTTTGTGGTCAAATCGGGCAACTCTAATGTTATATATGTTCAGTTTGTTTTGCCATTTCATCATGAACAGGTTGACAAATGACCAACGCTTGCAAATCGTGCAAATTTATTTCGAAAATAATGGTTCAGTTCGCGAAGTTTACCGCAAACTCCGTCCATTTTATGGTCGACATAATCGTCCATCAGAGCAATTAATCCGGTTAACCATGGATCGTTTTCGCACTACGTTTACTCTATGTGATAATAACGGGTGATTTTTTAAGAGGTTAAGAATTTAAAAAAAAAAAAAAACACAAAAAATTCGAAAAAATGAATGAAATATTTATTTGAATCGATAGTTTGAACCTTGCAATTTAATGTTTAAAGATAATTTCATGCAAATGTTGACCGCGGCTGCGTCTCAGGTAGCCCATCCGCTGAGTCCAATTTTGGCATACTCTTTCACACATATCGGCCGGTATCTCACGAATGAATGCATGGATGTTGGCTTCCAGTGCGTCAATCGAAGCGGGCTTGTCCCTATAGACATTAGCCTTGACATACCCCCACAAAAAATAATCTAATGGTGTCAAATCGCACGATCTAGGCGGCCAATTGACCGGCCCGAAACGTGAAATTAACTGTTCACCAAACTCGCCTCGCAATTGCGCCATTGTTTCGCGTGCTGTGTGGCATGTGGCACCGTCTTGTTGAAACCACATATCATGCAAGTCAAGAACTTCCATTTCGGGCAAAAAAAAGTTTGTTATCATCGCTCGGTAGCGTTCACCATTGACAGTAACGCTGCGATTCGCATCATCTTTGAAGAAATATGGCCCAATAATGCCGCCGGCCCATAAACCGCACCAAACAGTGGCTTTTTCGGGATGCATTGGTAGCTGTTGCAATGCTTCTGGCTGATCTTCACTCCAAATGCGGCAATTTTGCTTATTTACGTACCCATTCAACCAAAAATGAGCCTCATCGCTGAACACAATTTTTCGATAAAAAAGCGGATCCTCGGCCAGCTTTCCAAGAGCCCATTCACCAAAAATTCGGCGTTGTGGTATGTCGGCTGGCTTTAGTTCTTGCACCAGCTGTATCTTAAAAGGCTTTACGCCCAAATCCTTCCGCAAAATTTTCCACGTAGTGCTGTAACAAAGGCCTAACTGCTGGGAACGGCGCCGAATCGACATTTCGCGGTCTTCTGTCACACTAGCTGATACGGCCGCAATATTTTCTTCACTACGCACAGTACGTAAACGTGCTGGTGGTTTAATGCCCAACAAAGTAAATTTGGTGCGAAATTTGGTCACAATCTTCCGAATAGACTGCTCAGAAGGTCGAGAATGCCGATCATAAAATGGAAGCAGCGCGCGATGAACATTTCGAACCGAGCACGAATTTTGATAGTAAAATTCAATAATTTGCAAGCGTTGTTCATTTGTAAGACGATCCATGGTTAAATTGCAAACCAAACTGAAGCTGTTTGACAGTGAAACAAGGTACTAAACACACGTCAGCTGTCAAAACCAGTGTTGCCAAAACCAAACCAGCTAAAAAATCACCCGTTACATACGCATCCGCAGAGACATCGAACAGTGCGCACCGAAGAAAAATTGCCGCTGTAGAGCAAAGTGTTGAAGAGGAGCCGAATGAATCGATTCGCCACCGTGCACAGCTATTGGAGATGTCCATCAACTTTATGGAAGATTATGCAAGGATTAAAGCGGCAAAACCATCCAATGCATCGTGATGCTGATTTTCATCGCTTAATTGTTTTCAGTGATGAGGCTCATTTTTGGTTGAATGGCTACGTAAACAAGCAAAATTGCCACATTTGGAGTAAAGAGAATCCACATGAGACCCTTGAGACGCCAATAAATCCACAAAAACTGTCTGTTTAGTGTGCTCTATGGGCTGGTGGAGTCATTGGGTCATACTTCTTCCGAAAGGATGCTAGAGAGTCAGTTACCGTTGATCTTACGTGATGCGAGATGTACCGTCGAAATGTTGTCGTCAAACGATAATCACTTTACGGAATGAGGGCCCAGGTCACAATACAACTGAACAATGAGGAAACTGTAGAAACTACAGTTAGACAAGAACCAAGTCCACGTTTCAATGGAAGCAGTCAAACAGCATTAAATATGAGAACAGAATTCACAAAATATTTATTGGATTTTGGACATAGCACTAACCATCGCGCCACATAGAAAAATAATTTCGCTAGGTATACCTCAAAGTATATGGATCGACTCATCGCTAGCTGAGTCGATCTAGCCATGTCTGTCTATCAACGATTTTTGGGCCTTAAATTTTGAGCTAGATTATTGATTTTTGGTATATAGACTCGCTAGCCGACGACGCAGAACAAGCATAAAAAAATCCAAATCCGCGTTCGTTTTTTGTCGAACCATAAAAGATTTTGATTAATTTTATTATTAATTTTAAGGATGAAATGGGATAGGGAATTAAACGATTCGCACAGCATATGTTAAAATAGTCGAAATAAACTCTTGATGTAGAATCGTTGGTTATGGACAATATAAACATTTTGTCTACAGATCATTTTAATCCACGCTCACTTTTTGGAGGCGTTTTTTTACAAAAAAACATTTGTATACTCTACCCCATAGGATATGCAGGAGAAAAACATTGTTTTTGTCGTAACATAAACGATTTTGATAAACTGTATGAACAATATGTTGTGACAATATAATTTTCTATATTTCATTGCCATAAAAAAGCCCACACTTTGGGGATATTAATTTTAACGTTAGGATGGGATGGGATATTCAGAGGATTGTAGCCTTCTCATATTTTTTTTATAATTTTGCACTTTTTATTTAAAAAAATCCGAATAAATGGGAGGTGGTTGAAATACCTGTTATAGTAAAACGTACTTGTATTAAGATACTCTTTGGGAATTCGTTATTTTAGACTTCTCCATCTTGTACAAATTGCATATGTGGCAGTTCAAACCCATAGTATGATGGTCCCAATTAATTCGATCGACCATACAGAAATCTCCACAAAAAAAGTTCAGCTTTCGATTTTACAACTTACTCACTAAACTGACTCCCGACCCGTTGACGTTATCTGGATGAGACAAGGCAGCCTTCCATTCTGTGCACGTTTGTGGCGGTTATTCAGTCCAATCGCATCTACGATCGATTGATCCTTAAATGAAGGTCCGTTTTTTCTTGTCGCCTCGAACCTGAAGGCTGGGATTCGAAGATTCTCTTGCCTGGAGCATTATTGTTCATTCACTCGATGTGGGCGATCCAAAGTAGTCTACGTGTTTTTACTTTTTTTTATACATCCAAATCTGGGAAAAGCTCATAAAGTTCGCGGTTAGCTACCTTAAAATTGTTGCTATCAACAGTGACATTTTGTCGAAGGTTTTACGTCGACAGTACTTTGTTTGTTGATAGCATATACTTTGTCTTATGCTCATTAATGGAATTCATTTTTCTTTTATTCATGCTAAAGCTCATTCAATTTTATTAAATATAGCTTAATTAGTTTTAAAAATGATAGAATTTAATATATCAGATATAAAATTTAGTACATCGAGCTCTCCATGTCGATCTATATAAACCCGAGGGGGTGACTTGGTAAAGACCATTAACCAACTGATGAAATAAATTGTGATCGCCTACAAGATCATATTTCCTGTAATATGTTAAATCCTAAACCCTTCCACAAATAACCTATGAGTGTGGTTTTAAGCTTGCGAAAATTCCAATACCAATACCAACACTCGAATGAGCTCGCACTGAAAAAAAAACTAACCTCGCCGAACAGTGAACCAGAAGTTGAGTCTGACTGCTTTAATCAATATTTGCAACCTCCTTCTGAATATAAAGAACTTTCTCTAAAAGTCTAAAAAAAACCGTTACAAAGCATCATCCTCTTTTAAGTTTACTTCTTAAACTTTTTTGAAATCCATTTTTAATTACAAAAAGTTTCCGGCACATAGTTACAGGACGTAATCATTGGGCGGGGATACGTTCCCTTAATAAATGTTTCATCTGCATCCCATCGTTAAGATCCTGTCGAGAAAGGAAGTAACTTTGCATAGTCGTACTCTCCAGCTGTATAGTCACACGATTCTATGTCTTTTGTTAAATGACCTGACCCCTTGGGGAAAAGGAAACAATTCATGTAGTTCCTTTATTTTCTAATTTATGACGTAACAGCTGAAGATGAATCAGTTCATCTAAATTCCTCATGATATGCGATTTTTCATGTTGAGTTAATTTTTTATATGAAATTGCATTCGCCCGTGGGTATACGAGTCGAAAAGATTAATAGGCATAATTACAATAGACAGAAGATAGCCGTGTCCTTAAACAGCCCCTCAGACAGTAGACCTAATTGTAAGCAGCCATTAGAGTAGCAAAATAAATTCTTTTTTCCCTTTCTCTTTTTTTTGGAAGCACTAGTACTCGTATACCTTCCTCTATTAATCCTTTAAACACATTAAATTGGAATAGAATCTATCTCCATCATCGTTAATCTTTTATTCACCGTTGGTATTTTGGATAAAATAGCTACAACCTGGTATAGTTCTACTCCCACATACACCCACAGATATTTTCTCATTTAAGGAAAATCTGCTCTTCAATTAGCAGGAGATATTTAAGGCTCTCGTGCATGTTTCCATTTTAACAGGATAAACATCCTTGATGGTAAAATATTTGATGTGTGTGCAGTTCTCGTGATGATGCCACAATACATGATACGGCCGACGAACCATGCTGTGCTGGGGTAGTGTTGTGTCGTGCTGCGCTGCGCTGGGTATGTGCAAAATTTATAAATTAAAAGGGATATATATCTCATTATCCTTCTACTAGAATCTCGTTTACACTCGTCTTGTACTGCTTGCGCGCAATGTCGTTTTTGGAAAGGTTTCGAGTCAGCGTTGGAATATGCTCTGCGCCAAAACCCATATACATGCATAGGAATGATATAGACTAGCGTAGTGGATGGTACGAATGCCGCAGGCTAATAGCGGGATTGTTATATTGTAATAATTTAATAAAATAAAGGATCTGCGAATAACGAGGATGTATATACACTTACAGTCCGTAAATATTTTTCGCAGAGCACATGAAATATTAGTCGAAGTCTAGGTTGAACCGGCGAAACGCGTATTAAAGGATTCCGTGCATCAACACACATGCGGTGATTATGGTAGATCTGCTGACGATTAACATGTGCCATTTCCAGCGTTTGGACAGAAGAGGGTGCAAATGACTACATGAATGGGGGATTCATTTACTTTAACAAGACAATTAAGTAAGGATTTCTGTCTACGGAAAAAGGGCGAATGGGAGGAGGGCAGAGTTCTGAGAACGAGGTGGTTGTGGTTAAAATGAGGTTATTGTCTGCATATTATGCTTCAGACGTCTATAAATGAAGTTGTATTGTTATCGAGGTGGAGGGTTGTTATGCGGTAGGAACGTTAAAAAGGGCCCTTTGAGTTTATTGGTTCCGACTGTTTTTTTGCTTTCCCAGTAAACAATGTTTGTTTTTTTTTTTAAAGTTTTCAGAAGCTAGTATATAAATAGGCAAAGGACTAAAGACTTATAAGGCAGGAAATACACTCGACTCTAGTCCATAAAGGGAGGTAGATAGAAGGTGACAAAAAATTATACTTTGATTGAATACATGTTTTGATATGCAGTAGTTTGGTGCATAGGTACCAAATCAGAAATTTCAGCTACAGACATTTTTGGCTTAATGTCTCATATTTAATTCTGTATATCAAATCGATGTCGGGGAAGATGGCTTAGTAAGAATCATACACAAACTCTAAGGATCATAAGCCAACTCTTTATCACATTTGGCCATACCGATATCGATACCCATTTCACCAATTTCTAAGCCAAATATAAGAGCATTTATAGAGAAGAACTATACAGAGCCATGTCTAGTTTTTTTTATAGAGAAGGAAGTGCTCATGAATATGCTATCAAGAAAGGACACAACATCGACGGATTGGATAGAACATCACACAATCGACACTAAGTCTACTTCAGTTCCGTTATAAATTCTGACAACAACACTTTCCCAGACATCAAACAAAGGATTAGCCTTGCCAAACTCTATGAAGGCATTTTAGTAATAAAGCTATCACTCCAACTACTAAGGAGATCCAAATAACCCCCTTATTATCCCAGTCCTGTTCTAAGGTCAAGATGCTTGCATCCTTATAAAAGCGGATGAAAATTGATTTGTTAAATCTTCTGAAGAATCCAGAACTTTACGACCTGTACAGCGACATAGATCCGCTCAAAAAACTCAGCATTGGGCGTTTTAGATGGTTAGGAAATGTGGAGCGAATAGACACCAATACACCGGATCGTATAGTCTTCGATTCCTAGCCAGACCGTCAGTCGCAGTAGACGAAGATCTCGCATTAATTGCCTTAATTGCCTTTTGAAATTTACGAGCACCATAGGAAAAAAGCATAGAGTTGCGATATCAAATGATCTAGGGTACCAATTCCCCGGCCAGGGCTATGTAGCCTTTCGATAAAAAATTCGGAAAGAAAAACATCTTCTGCGGGTTAGTTGGAAGGCGCAGCCTTCACAGAAGCACCGCCGATAATGACTTCTGACTAACTGCATTGTAGATGTATGTATGAAGAATATCATACTGAAGATCAATAATGCAGTTGACTCATTATTTCTTCATCGACTATATGGCATCCATCGATTGGATCTCTATAAGTAAAGATATCAAGGAAATCGGGATTTCAGTATTGATGCAGCTATTTCGCCTAAGACAGAAGCACAGGCAATGCAACGTTTAGTGTAAAAGCTGCTTATCTGAACGATTTCAAATATGTACCGGATTTCGAAAAGGAGACTTGCTATTCTTCACTGTCGAGGGACAATTGCGAACTATTAAAAATCTTAACAAGGACCGTTCCACTTAGCTTCTCGAACAACGGTTTTTTCCTATTCGGAGTGTGTTTTTACTCTTATTCCTAGGTTTGCCAGATATGATTTACACATCATACTGTAGACACTCCTTGATGTGGAAATCGCGAAATTATAGTTAATTATAGTCGTATTTCAATCAAATTAAATATCCTACACTGTCCCGGACAAAGCTGAAGATACTTTAAGAATTTCAAGTTTTCGGGCGCAAAATTAGTTGAAGAGAATACGCTTGCATCTCAAGCTGCTCATTGTCAATAACAGAATTCATGTGGGTATCCAGAGAGCATTAAAAACAAAATTAATTTCAAGTCCTTGAATTGCCATAAATTTTCTCAGACTTTTAAAAAGTTTGTTATGACGTTTCTAAATTAAAATTTAGTTTGTAAAAGTATTAGCCTTCAAACTTTTACGGACCAAAATTGAACAAAAAAAGCTACCAAACATACCTACCTTTAATCAATTTAGACACAAGGATACCTTCCATCATATAATCTAACACGAAACCAATTTCGAAAAGGGTAATCCACCCAAAAGGTAAAAGCAAAACTTGTCTGGTATAGTTTTAATGTAGTAGCCGAATATAGCTGAATGATTATTATTCAATATCCCGTTCAGACTATAGGATCAGCAGTTTTCATTTGTGAAAAAAAAAGTTTCCGGAGAATGTGTTTTTTATCTTTATGATTCTCGAATAAAATGTCATAACAAACTTTTGGGATTACGGTCAACGAATAAGGGTTCATTTGGTTTTCATATTAATAACTGGTAGATTGGGTCAAGGATCTATACTAAAATGACGGAATGACCTAACTTAATAATAATCATAAACTTGCCATAAAAAGGTTTTATTTATGATTTCGTGCAAAATGATTTGTTTCATCCTTAACCGAGAGAATACATATATAGATCACTGCGCAGATCATCGTTTCTTATGAACCACGAACGGCGCGTTGACGAATGATCTTAATTTGTTTTCAAAAGTTTGTAGAATGTTTAAATTCATTCCATTGGCACAACCCAATAGTTGTATAGCATATGCCCAAACTGGTTTTAACACTTCCTTGTATAATAGCAGCTTGTTATTGAGGTCAAGCTTCGAATATTATCCGAGTAACCAATAGTAGTAACGTGTGTTTTCCATTTTAATTTTGCGTCAAGTGACGTTCCCAGATATTACGCTTCATTTCCTAGCGGGACTCGAACCGTAAATAAAGGCAAATTGTTTGTCCGTTTATACGAAAAATCTACATGAATCGATTTGCTATCGTTTATTGCAATCCGCCAAAATTTTGTCCATTCATTAATCTCGTTGAGAGCGTTTTGCAATTTCAAATTTGTTTCTCTAGTGTTGTGCCAACTGCTAGTATAGCAGTATCGTTAGCAAATGTGTCAACTATTGTGTCGTTTGTTTGTAGTATACCACGTGTAAATAGCAGGTACAAGAGTATTCCAAGGGAGCTTTTTTGCGGTACACCTGACCGAGTATTCGTTTCCAAATTTCACACGAAAGACATGTCTAAATAACATGTCTTAATTTGTATTTAAGGTCTTTATGCCACAGCTTGTCAAAAGTTTGCGACACGTCAAGAAATAGCGCTAAGCTAAATTTGTATTTTCTTCGAATGCTTGCTCAATTATATCAGTAATTCCATGTATTTGGTCCACCGTCGAATGTTTTCTTCGAAACCAGAGTTGATGGTCAGGTAAAAGGAGTTTTTGATCAATAATCCGAGTAATCTCCTTTTAAAAAACTTTTGAAATTATTGGAAGTCTGTTAGATTTTCATTCGGTGTTTTTCCAGGTTTCAGAACCATAGTCCATAATCGCTTCCCGGACTTTCCACTGTCTTGGATACAGAAGCTTAGTTAATGCTTCCCGATTCAACCTTTTAAGAAGTTCTCTTGTAATCAGGTCATTACCCGGAGACTTTTTAAACTTTAGTTTCTGTATTTCCCGTTTAAGCTCGGCAATGCTTGTATATCTTACTACATTATTTTCGGTTGTAGTGCCCAATACATGTTTTAATTTTGCGCTGGGCCATCAAAAAGCTTAAATGACGCCTTTTCTTTCCTTGTCGCTTTTTGCCCAAGCGTATCGGTGGCACAGCTTTTTTGGCCTTTTTATGACTCTAGCGGTTAGGCTTTGCAGATAAGTTTCAACTGATTGGTTTGTTTGTTTAATAGAATTTGATAGAAAGATACTCAACCGATTTAAATGTTTTATTTTAGGGAGCACGTATTTGTTGCCATCTTCTGCCACCAAAAAAGTTTCAAGTGTTTTGTGACAATTCGCTGTAGAGAGCTTCTCGAAATGGCCAATTCTCTGTAACTACGGTGTGAATTGATGTTCCTGGACTTTCAGCAATACTCTCGCGAACTGCTTCGATGTTTTTTGTTGAACGACTTGTGACAGGACACCCAGTGTCTAAGAAAACTAATTGATTCAGTCTCACTAAATTTTCAATTATTCTCTTCACAGTTGATAGTTTTAAATCACTATGTCAAACTTCATTACTTTTAAAATATTGCTCAACAATTCAAATGCGTTGTTCTTTCGTATAGCGCTCCCATGCAGAACTGTCTGCTGTCACATTGTTATCTTTTGTTCCGTTGGCAGCGCAGTACTATTAAATGGCGCAAAATTCAAATTCTGCGTGAATTATGGGATAACCTTTATAAAGTGATGCTCCACCTCTAGCCTTATTCAATGGATGTAGAGCATGATAGCCGCGGTAACCTTTAATTTTTAAGTTAGAATTACTTCTTTCGTGAGTTTTGGATGCTAAGCAAATGACGATATATGTTTCTTGCATAAACAATTCAAGTTCCCCAAGTTTCTGCCAAAGGCTATTGGTATTCCACGTAAGAATTTTTTTCATGTTGAAGGTGGTTTGATAAAAAATTCTTTTAAATTATTTCAAATGGTTTATTTTATATTTAACATTTATTTAAAGGGCCCTATTTTATAACAAAATCAACTAATAGTAACAATTTATATAAAATAAAAACCATTAAAACACAAACATATTACTCTTTACATACACACATTAAATAATTAAAATTAAAAATTTCCAAATAAACATCTTCATTCAATCGAATTGTTAACTTTAGATAAATCTATTTCAATAATTATATAAATTTACATAACGTTCATTTTTGTTTTCAATTCTAACAACTAGATATTTTAATTTAATTTATTTCTTATAATGTAATAATATTTTATTATTGCTATTTGTACCTTAAATATTAAAAGTAGTTTATTGTTTGATTTTAGTTTTTTTTTTTTATTTTAATTTCTTTCAAAACTTCTATACACAACATGTAAAAATAGACTATGTGCCTGAAGTGGTAGCAAATACTTACAGCAATGTTATTATTTTTTAACAATCTCTTAATTATAATTATTTCTAAAATTGGAAAATAAATTATTAACATATTATTTTTATTAGTGAATTTAAATGCTTAGATTTAAATAGTTGCAGTCGTTTTGATTATATTTTTTTAAGTTATTGACAACATAACATAAAATTAAAATAATATTTAAATTGAATGTTTTTAGTTTTTTTTTAATATTTTTAGTAAGTACAAAATTAAATGAATATTAACCGTGGAAGTTAGTCTGGAAAATTCATATTTAAGACGTCTACAAGTACCTATGTATCCATGATAAGGATGGGACGTGGAACTTTGTTATGAAGTATGAAAATCTGTAAGAGCCTGAGCCTCTGTCTGAGCCTCTTATAGAAACGAGAGGCGTAGAGACGACAGTCAAGGCGTTAAGCAACAATCAAAAACGACAAGGGCGTAGAAAACATTTTATGAAAATGCTTAAAGACAGTTAAATTTCGATCGTAGAAATGAGTATCGTTTTACAAAGACTTGTATCGTTAAATGTTTATAAATATCGTGATATTTCTAATGATAGTTTGAATACCTTATATAGATCCAGGTGGCTTAAAGTGTCTATAAAAAACAGTAGTAGCTATTCTTGCTAATAAAATGTGTCGCCATCTTGTGAGTGTCTGTATAAATATGTTTACACCATTACATAAAAGCATGTTTAAGACAAAGGTATTGGCAAAAAGTTCTTCCAATTTTAAGCACAAAAATAGGGGGCGTGGGGGTTTATTGCGAATTGAAGAAAACGAGGGCTCAGTGGCGCGATGGTTAGTGCGATGAACTGCCGCGCAGGAGGTCTGGGTTCGATTCCCAGCCGTAGCAACACCTAAATGATTTTTCACTGGCCCTCCTCTCGTGATGATCTGACAAATCATCCGAGTAGTATCAATTGTCAAGAATAGCTTATCTCAACTTAGCCGTTCGGAGTCGGCATAAAACAGGAGGTCCCACCATCGTGCAAGAAGTACACACGCACACATGAATGGTTGTGAGAAAGCTAGGCCCTGGGTACTAACGAGCCTGTTGCGCCAAAAATTTGTATTTGTTTTTTTGTATTTGTTTTCTAGTTACACGAACCAGATTATCCACGAGCTTCGAAAAAATAGCCCATTAAACAACAGAAAACCCTTAAACAAATTCGTACCAAAAAATACACTTTAATACTCAATGGCAGTTTATTGTGAATGAAGGATTGTGAGTCAAGGAATAATTTTCAAGAGCCAGGGTTCTAGAAACGCGATATGTATGATATAGCAAAGACTTGAGTAAACGCATATTCAGAATACTGTCAGATACTTCAATATTGTCAACTCTGTAATTGCAAAATAAATGGCTCACAATTTCATTGCCAGATGACAGTCCACCATAGTTGTCAGACCAAAATGTTGCTCTACGCTAAGACATTTGGAACTAATTTTGTATTCATATAAGTACCTCAAATTTTGTAATATCTGACAAACGTCTGAATAAAGCTGAAGATGCTACATCGAGATCACCGAGTCCCTTGATTTATAGATAAATGCTTTGTAAGGCCTTAACAATCAGTCCTAAAAGACAAATGGAGGTGCATGTGCAGCCCTCGCACTTCGACTAATAAAGGGTCCGCCATAATTAGATAATTAGTTTTATCCTTTCGCTGAACGAATATGGTTGTGCATACGCTTGAACAACGTTGGAAAATATTGCGACATTACTTTGAAAATCATGGTAATGTTGCAGAATGTGTGCGAAAATTGCGTACGGATTTTGGAAGAAGAGAAGCACCGTCAGCTCCGTATGTTCGTTATCTTGTGAAAAAAGTGAAAGAAACTGGCATCCTCATCGATAAACCAAAGCGTGAAAAGCCAAAAACAGTGCGTACACCCGAGAATATTGCTGCTGTGGCAGAAAGTGTGCGTGAAGCGCCATCAACATCAATTCACCGTCGTTCTCAACAATTGAACATTTCGGAGACATCATTGAGACGGATTTGCATAAAGACCTTGGTATGACGCCATACAAAGTCCAATTGGTTCAGGAGTTGAAGCCAACTGACCATCCAATGCGTTTTCACGATAGACTCTACGTTACCTAGACTTAGACTTTTGCAGAGAATATCCGTCAAGAATACGAGAAACTAAAGCCTGAGGTTCTGGCAAGTGTGACGGATAATGGCATAAAGAGGACCCGAATGGTCATCAAATACTTTTAGGAATTTCTCGTTATCAGCACTAGCGGGTGAATCATTTACATTAGGCTCGGGGTCTAATTAGAACACTCTAAAGCAATTGAACTGACCTGTGATTTAAACAATTCTTGATCTATGATCGCACACTCTCAATACAATCCTATTTTATACATAAAGGATTGTATGTTTTGATGGTCTAAAATGGCAACAATCTTGTACAAGAATTATCACATGATCTGCGCTAGTAATCTACTTCTCAAGTGATCTACCATAAAAAAGCTTTAAGTGGTCTGTAGAGGAATGCGTTTTGCTAAGGTATCGGACATATTTAGTATCTGCGCTACATAGTATCAGAGTAAGTCAGTAAGTCATCGCGAGACAATTGCTTAAAACAAGTTTGCATTTAAACTCTGTTGGACTCTTAAAGGTATTGATAAGATTCCTTGGGTTCAAAAATAATTTTGTATCTTAGAATTTCCTCTATTTATTTATTTTCCTTTGCTTTTTGTTTAATTAAGAATAGACTTTTTAAAAGCTCCAAGCAATAATAATTTAATAATTTTCAAAATTCCACATGAACTCGACGTTTCGAGTTGCTTCCGGTCATTATCGTTGGGGTAATCTGATTAGGAATTGACTATGGAGTACATTTCTGACTATGCATGGATATTCGAATTACTTACAAGGAATCTCGTGTAACATGCTGAATAAAGTTGCCCAAACTTTGTGCAATATTAAATGGAAATTGTTTTGGAAATTTCTGAGCGATGAAGTGAAACGGGATAAACACATATTTTGGGATTACGGGTGTGCGGGTAGAGTAGGACTTGGGAAATTAATTTGCTCCGTTGGGTTTAACAATAGTTTGAGAGATGCTATCGAGGCAACAGTATCTGTTGTAATAAAACTGAAGATATACGGCCATAGAATGTATTACTGATTGGCCAATATGGAATATCTTATCAATACCTTTAAGAGTCCAACAGAGCTCTTAAAGGTATTGATAAGATTCCTTGGGTGCAAAAATAATTTTGTATCTTAGAATTTCCTTTATTTATTTATTTTCCTTTACTTTTTGTTTAATTTAGGATAGACTTTTTAAAAGCTCCAAGCAATAATTTTTCTCCAAGCTATCTAGAATAGGTAGATTAGTAAGGCCGACAACGGCCCTCCTTTTGCGATGGTCTGACAAATGATCCGAGTAGTATCAATTATCAAGAATTGCTTATCTCAACTCAGGCATTCGGATTCGGAATAAAATAGGGGGCCCCGCCAAGAAGTACACTCGCACACAAGAATGGTTGTAAGAAAAAGTAAGACCTGGGTACTAACTATCCTGTTGCGAAAAAAATGTATATGTATATTTTTATATGTAGAAATTAAGCTTCTATAAATTCCTCCGTAGGTTTCTACGGTTAAGCTAAATTTCAATGGACCGACAGACAGATGGCAAAGAAAAGAGTTTTGGTGTAGTTGTCAAAAGGATACAAAGACAAGAACCGTATTCAACAAAAGTTGAATAGAAACAAAAAAGGAAAAAAGGAAATATGGCTGGTGTCTGAACTATCAGACAGGTAGATAATACTTTGTTATCTGCATTAGCTACAATTCAAACGGAAATTGTTAAATTGGGCATAACGCGTGACCTTCCACTCGATGCTTCACTTTGCATCAGAATGTAAAAGATCCAAGAAGATGTGACCAACTTATGCCGTAGCCTGAACCAAAGATACCAGTGATACAGCAAGGCACACATGTAAAACCCGTTGTGGATATCTTAATAGTTCTTCACTGACCGAAGTAAGAAAGGGCCTTATCAAAGGGTATTTCTTAAAAGCTCATGAATCTTACATTATCTTAATATTTTGATTTTCGTAATCCATGTTTAACTTCGAGGATAAATCGCAACGTCTATGAACGTTGGATCAAAAGTATAAGTTTAGGTAACACTATTATAAGAAGCTTCTCAAATTTGGTGTTCGCATTTTACGTTAAACAGGAACGTTTGCTTTGTGGCCAAAATAATAACTAAGCACACACAAATGAAGGGGGAAGTTAGGTGTGAGGCCTGTATTAGCGCTTTAATGCCAGATTTTTTCAAAACTATCAAAAATATCTCGGAAGGTGCGATTATTATAGCTCTTGTATAAATATCAACATCCAACTTCGATTCTTGAATTATAAACAAATTGATATCCGGCCAAACAATATATTTTCATTTTTATGGTCATTAAGCTTCCGTCCTTTGCAAGTCCTAAACAGATACCAATTCCTAGCTTGGACCTTGTGTTTTTGCAATCAAATTACCATTCCGCAAGCGATGTTTGATCTCTAAGCCTTAAGCTTAATTGATTGCCTCACCAGGGTGGGTCTTAAAGAACAACAATCGGGCAACGAAATTTTCACGACACGTTTTCACTTAAAACTCGCTTGCACAAATTCCCCGCAGATCCTTCGAAGCTTCACGAAAATCCATTAAGCACCTTTGTTGCATCTAGTCGCGTGCACGTGGGTAAACAAACAAAGGATGTCAACGATGTTTCTGCCTTATTCAATCATAACACAAATCGTCCCGAAAAGTATCTGCTGCAATCTGCTGCGCCATGTCATTTCTATCTATACCCACCCAACTCAACACTCATCATCAGTTATTGTGTAGCTGCCACGAAAATCACTTAACGGGGTTGCATTTGCTGTTGACGGTGTCATCAGTGGGGCACCTTGAAAGGATATCGCCAACGGTAGTGCTGATGGTGCACACAAACTTAAAGCGCTTCGTCCTTCGGTTACTGAACGATATCTTGATGGTCTGCCGGATCTGCAACAGAACAAAAAGGATACATTTTCAGTTTCACGGTTAAATTGTAAACGCAATCACACACAAAGCTGTAGAAAGATACGGTTGAAGCTTACCTTTCACAGTTGCATTTGAGTAGACGTATGAAAGCCGCTCGAAATGTCCGGTTGAAAATTGTATAAATTATCGGATTTATCGTCGATGACACATAGCCCAGCCAAAGGCATGTGTCGACAACATGTTCAGGTACATGACACTCGGGGCAAGCCGCAAATAGGATGTTCAATATGAAAAACGGCGACCAGCACAGCACGAACGTGAAGAAGACCAAGCCAAGGACCTTGGTGGCCTTCTGTTCTGTAGCCACCGCATTCGCTGATAGGTTGTTACGTTTGTTGCGACTGTTAAGGAATCTGATTTTAAAATGTTTTGTTTACAGTAATTTACCAGAACGGTATAGGTGATGGCTATACAAGCACACACATACCGTAAATTGAGAGCCGGTGTCGTCACGCTGTTGAGGGAGAATTTAAAGGATTTCAATTTATGGCGTCGTGTTTCCCGACTAATTGAATCAGGTGTTTGGGTTCCTTGTTCGCAAGTGGCCTGCTGCAGTTGTCCTGCGGTGGATGTTGTCGTCGAATTACTCCGAGAATGTGAGCCGGAACTGCTGTTGCCATTTGTATAACCCAATTGCGGTTGAGATGCACTTGTCCTTACCGCTGATGGACGCCTAAAGGAATTGAAGAAGGAAAATTCAATTAAAAAGCGAATTAAAGTCCTGTGAGATTTTTAATTGAGTTTAAATCATTTGCAAACGTTTATCCATCAATAAACACATAGCATAAATGAAATATGACAAAAGGGACTCATGCGGAAGATTGTGCAAAGTTTTCAAAATTCCACATGAACTCGACGTTTCGAGTTGCTTCCGGTCATTATCGTTGGGGTAATCTGATTAGGAATTGACTATGGAGTACATTTCTGACTATGCATGGATATTCGAATTACTTACAAGGAATCTCGTGTAACATGCTGAGTAAAGTTGCCCAAACTTTGTGCAATATTAAATGGAAATTGTTTTGGAAATTTCTGAGCGATGAAGTGAAACGGGACAATCACATATTTTGCGATTACGGGTGTGCGGGTAGAGTAGGACTTGGGAAATTAATTTGCTCCGTTGGGTTTAATAATAGTTTGAGAGATGCTATCGAGGCAACAGTATCTGTTGTAATAAAACTGAAGATGTACGGCCATAGATTGTATTACTGATTGGCCAATATGAAATAAATAAAGTGTGCAAGCAGGTTTGAAAAAGGTTTATAAGAGTTGTAAAAAATAAATAAAAATTGTTCGCGTAACAACTCGTTAGGACCAGAAGTTTCTCACAACAATTCATGGGTGAGTGTGTGTACTCTTGCACGATAGCGGGACATCCAGTTTTATGGTGAATCCAAGCAGCTTAGTTGATAAAAGCTTTTCTCGACAGTTGATATATAACGGGGGATCCAAAAGGAAGTAGTTTTTTGCAAAAGTTTTCCTTTAACAGTTATTATTTGTCAGTATTCATTGCCATGCCATCATACTAATTGTGGAGACTTATTCCCAAAATCAGTGTTAAGTTAAAAAATTGTAACAGAGTTCTTTGACCACATTTTGGACGTCATAATCATCCAAAGGCACGAACTATTCATAAAACCATTACGATCTAACAACCAGACTGTGAATACCCCCGAGCCCGTAATAATGAGAATATTGATGCAGTAGCAGAGCAGTATTCGTGAGGACCGCGATCAATCAATTTGACGCCGTTCTGAAGGTTTGGGCATCTCTTATGGAACTTTGTGGCATATTTTTAAGTGTGATCTTGGATTAAAAGCGTATAAAATACAGCTTGATCAAGAATTGAAGCCGATTAACTTTGTTTAACGTTTTAATTTCGATTTGTGGGCCTTGGAACAGCTTCAAATTTATACTTTTTTTTATCGAAAAAGAAATTAGCCACCAAGTTTTTGTGATTTGACACCATTGGATTATTTTCTAAGGGAATATGTGAAATTTTATGATCTGGCGTCGTTGTACAAATTTCTTCTATGTTTGAGTAAATCGTCAGTCCATCTTTTCTTTTGTCGCCCGACTGATCTTCTGCTTTCTGGTGGTGTCCATTTAGTTATAATTTTTGTCCATCTTTGGTCCTGTAAGCCTCCCCCAATACTGCCCATAGCTCCCTGTCTTTTGCGTCGTTGTACAAATTACTTCTATGTTTGAGTAAATCGTCAGTCCATCTTTTCTTTCGTCGCCCGACTGATCTTCTGCTTTCTGGTGGTGTCCATTTAGTTATAATTTTTGTCCATCTTTGGTCCTGTATTCTCGAGATATGTCCCGCCCAATTCCATTTAAGTGTTTTTGCTCGTTCAACGACGTCTTTTATTCGTCGTCTTATTTCTGTGTTCCTCACTCTCTGAACAATTCTCAGGTTGAGCAATTTTCTTTCCATCTTGGTTTGGCATATCCGTATTTTTTCGATTAAATTTAGACAATCCTAATAGCTGTATTTCGTTCATACAAAGTTTTTTGCCACGCCCACTTTTTGGGGGCGTTTTTAGTAAAAAACTTTTTTTGTCCAAATTTTAAAAAGTTCGAAAAAAACTTTTGATGCAAAAACTTCCGTAATGATAAAATAAACATTTTGTCCATATATAATTTTAACCTACACCCACCTTTTGGGGGCGTTTTCTTACAAAAACCATTTGTATGCCTTACCCCAAGGCATATGCAATAGAAAAACGTTGTTTTTTGTCGAACCACAAAAGGTTTTGATAAACTGTCTGAACAATATGTTGCGACAATGTCATTTTCTGTATTTCATCGCCATAAAGCCTACATTTTGAGGATATTAATTTGAAGGATGTGATGGGATAGGGTATTCAACGATCCGCACGGCGGATTGTAGCCTTCTCATATGTTTATTTCTCGTCCTATGCTATATATATTCTTCAATGTTCTTATAAATATGGGATTGATTCTTTGATTCGTCAGCGCTGTCCATATTTTGTCAAGTTCTACTGAGTCAAATGCTTTAATGAAGTCTATATATAAAAGATACAATGGTTTTTTGAATTCGTTAATTTTTCGATCAGTTGGTTCATTGTCTGTAGGTGGTCTGTTGTTGAGAAAATTTCTCGAAACCCGGCTTGTTCGCTTGGCTAATTTCTGTTCAAAGCGTCCTTAATGTTTTTGTACATTACTTTGGAAAATAGCTTGTAGATCATAGAAACGTTGCTTATCGGTCTGTATTTGTTCACGTTATCTTTGTTTCCTTTTTTGTGAATAAGTGTAATGATGGTCTGTTTCTATTGTTTTGGAATTCGTTGTGTAGTGAGAACTTTAATAAATATCGTGGTTAAGACTGTCAAAAGAGATTATTCTCCATATTTGAGAATCTCTGCTGCAATGCCGCCATTTCCTGTACATTTTTCTTTTTTAAGATCGCCTATTGCTTGTTCAGTGTCTTTTTATACCCTATCCCATAGGGGGGTATATTAGTTTTGATACTTAGTTTGTAACATAGAGAAATAATTTTGCTACATATACCTCAAAGTATATGGATCGACTCAGAATCGCTAGCTGAGTCGAATTAGCCATGTCTGTCTGTCCGTCCGTCCGTCCGTCCGTCCGTCCGTCTGTCTGTTCGTCAGCGGTTTTTGGGCCTTAAATTTTGAGCTAGAATAATGAAATTTGGTATATAATATCCTCGTCCGTGCCACCAGAACAAGTGTAAAAATTTTTTTTTGGCCAAACCGTAAGGAATTTCAAAAAAGTGTCTTAGTAGCATATTTAGACAATCCTAATATCTACATTTCGTTCATACAAAGTTTTTTGCCACGCCCACTTTTTGGGGGCGTTTTTAGTAAAAAACGCTTTTTGTCCAAATTTTAAAACTTTCGAAAAAAATTTTGATGCAAATACTTTCAAAATGGTAATATAATAAACATTTTGTCTATAAATCATTTTCACCTACGCCCACATTTTGGGGGCGTTTTCTTACAAAAACCATTTGTATACCCCATCCCAAGGCATTAGCAATAGAAATACGTTGTTTCTTGTCGAACCACACAAGATTTTGAGAAACTGTCTGATCAATATATTGTGACAATGTCATTTTCTGTATTTCATCGAAATAAGGCCTATATTTTGAGGATATTAATTTAAAGGATGGGATGGGATAGGGTATTCAATGATCCGCATAGCGGATTGTAGCCTCTCATATGTTTTCGTAAAAAAATGTTGCAGTGTCTGAGTTAAAGATTTGTTCAGTAGCCGTTGCCGTCGTTATATCGCCATTTACTTCTCTAGTCGATATGAAGAGCTTTCGAAAAAAAGCTGTTGCAGCTTCATTTAGATCTCTCCTATTATTAACTTCCTTTTCTTTGTTTATACCCTATCCCATAGGGGTATATTAGTTTTGACATTAAGTTTGTAACATAGAGAAATAATTTCGATACATGTACCTCAAAGTATATGGATCGACTCAGAATCGAAAACTGAGTCGATTAAGCCATGTCTGTCTGTCCGTCCGTCTGTGTGTCACCGATTTTTGGGCCTTAAATTTTGAGCTAGGTTGTTGAAATTTGGTATATAGACTCTCTGGCCGACGAAGCAGAACAAGTGTAAAAATTTTTAAAATCCGCCCACTGCCACGATCTCTTTTAGAAAATCGTAGTTTTAAGCCAAACTGTAAGGATTTTCAAAATAGTGTCTGAGCAACATATTTAGACAATCCTAATATCTGTATTTCGTCCATACAAAGTTTTTTTGCCAAGCCCACTTTTCTGTATTTCATCGCCATATAGCCTAAATTTTGAGGATATTAATTTTAAAGATGGGATGGGATAGGGTATTCAACGATCCGCACAGCGGATTGTAGACTTCTCATAAGTTTTTTATTGAAGTCATCCACTCTTTTCATCGTCAAGAAATGCTTTAGTCTTTTTAATCGATTTTGAGGTTTAGAGTACATCTTTTATCATTCTTTTATTATATGTTTGAATATCATTTTTCCTATCTTCTTTAATAGTTTTTCGAAGTTATTTTAGTTCATTTTTGTCTTGGACTGTTAAGTTTTCTTTGTTTCGTAGGTTCTCCCATCTTGTTATGGGCGCATTCGTGTCATCTGTTAATTTGTCGGATCTTGAAGTAGTAATTGTCATAATTGCAGTCTTCGCTGAGTCTTTTATTATATTTTCCAGCATATCGTATGCATTTTGTAGATTTTGTTTTATATAAGTCGTAGTTATATTTTGTCTTATTTCCCTTTTTAGTATGTCATTGTATTTTTCAATATTTTCAGCAGGTATTATTCTAGGAATACTCAGTGATTGTTTATTTCTTTTTAATGTCTGATGGTCTACTTTTATTTTTGCTCTTACTAGTCTATGGTCACAATCAATTTTTAAACTATTCAATACAGATACGTCGGTTAAAGTTTTTAGTTTATTTGTCGGGACCAAGCTCTATTTCATTCTTAGTTTTGCCAAAAATCCAAGTCCATTTTTGTTTATCTCTTTTCTTGAAAAAAGAATTTCCAAATCTGAGATTTCTCTTCTTCTTCCTCTTTCCTCTTCCTCTTTTATTTCTTTGTCCGTATCCAAATGGTCCCATTACTTCTTCATCTTTGTCAATTTGTTCCTAACTTGGCGTTGAAGGCTCCTATAATATACATTATCTCAGTTCTTGTCTTATTATATACTCTGTCCAATAGGTTGTAGAATTGGGGTTACATTTTATGAATATATCGAATTACTTTTCTTTAGCTTTGGAATGGTTTTTGGCTCTCTTACCCCTTCTCTTTGAAATTTCGTGAACAAAAGCAGTCCAAAAGGTTTCAAACCAAACTGTGTGGGCATTGGGCAGTTTACATACATATTTCTGGACGTAAATCTGATCGGAATAATCCCACAAGAAAGTCATTAAGCGAGTTCCTCTTATGGATCCCTCCGACATTTTCCTCTGTCTTCTCAGATGAGATTTTTGGATAAATAGAGAGAGAGAGAGATAGATAAATAAATTTTCTTGCTTCGCGGCACATAACAATGCTAAATTCTTTTCACGAACCTCTTCTATTTTAGCAGCGGTTTTTGGTCCTTCAGGTAAATGCGGATCTTTAAGTAGAATTCAGCAATTGCTTGATTGGTTTTGTGTCATTTGGTATACGAATACTTTGTTGTCCCACTAAAACACTGGCCAATTTTTTAAACAAATCTTTGTTTTTGGTCAAACGATAAGGCATTTTGAAAAAGTGTCTAAAAAAGATATTTAGATCGTGTCATTTTCTATATTTCATTTTCTTTAGGAAACCTTTTAAAGTATATTTATGCAATTGTAGATTTGGGCACTTCAAGTTGGTTGTGGTCGATTTATGCATAAGCGCGCATCAATAAACGATTCTGAGGGCTGAGGGCAAGAGTAATTCCTGGCTTGATCTCTGACGAGATGTCATTGTCAGAGTTAATAGCGGAGCCGAAGAAGACAAAGCCCCTACCACCCCTAATGTATTTTTGCCAATGGCGACGTTCTGTTCAATTCGTCGATTTTGGTAGTCATTTCGTGTTGACAGCATATACCTGGTTTTAACTTCATTTACTGCTTAACTCATTTTCCGCTTAACTCCCCCCCCCCCCATGGCAAACGTGGCTGTGAGACATCACACTTAGAAGGATGTCGAGATGTGAGTACAGTGAATAAGGTACACGACAAAATATTGAAATCTGCAATGAATGTCTTGAAACCAGTTCCAAGACATTCATTGCAGATTTCATTAATGCCTAAAGCCAGACTGATTGATGGGTTTCAAATGTTCACATATTACGGTAGATATATGCCTCTGTAGTTGGCGCAGTTCAGAGGGTCTTCTTATTTTTGTGGATCAGTCAAACGATGCTGAGGTTCCATTTTTCAGACATACTTTCATCCGACCAAATTTTGCTTATGAGTTAATGAGTTGGTTACTTATAAAACCATCTCCAACGACAGGAAGGCCATCATTTCCGGCAGCCTTGTTAAGCTTAAGTTTAGATATTGCTATCCTCACTGTACTTAGGTCGTGTGGCTTGAATTTTTCGCTGTCGTCACCAATATGAAATGGTTCCTGCAGCTTTGCCTAGATGGGTTTATTTTTGGTTACAACGTTACAAGCGTCTGTTGGGATTCTTTATTATTCTTCTCGTGGTGGGCCTACCGCATCAGTAGCCGCTGATATTATGACTTGTTGACATCGTCACCATTATTCCTCGACAGCAGATACTGGTGATATGGTGTTAATGAAGAAATTTCCAAGCTGGGAAGTAAGCTCAAGTTTATTAGATATAACTAGGACACGGGGCCATCTGTATCTACTACGGGATTGAGCGGCTCATCCGCCACCATCTATGTTCAAGGGGCATGACTAATCCATGAATTGTCCTGTCGCCTGAAAATATCAAAATAGCTCATTTAGGTTTTTTACTTCGTATACGCTACTGTTGATTCGATCGTGAAAATTCTTCTACTGCTATCTGGAGCTGCTTTTTGATTGAAGATATTATCCCTAGCTAGTTTCGGACCACGAGTAGTATTTTACTTCCAACCCTACAAATCTGCAGAGAGTTCCTCCATTCACCACCCGAGAACGCGTCTGTTACGAGACAAGCAGCTCCCCACTTTTTAAAGTACGGTCTAGGTACTAGGCACCCAATGGTTGCATGGTTATCAGTGGAAGATTAAATATGTAAATGCAATGGATGTAAAGTCATAGCCTTATCGCAGATATGCCAAATTATCAAGATCAATGTCTACCCTCGTCCTACAACACTCAACCGTTATTAAAGCTATGACCATATTAATCAGACAAACAAAATTTAGCATGTGATAGCTTCGCCTACTTTCCAACAGCCAAAGTCCCAAGACATGTGTTTACCTTTAAAATGGTGTCTTACGTGCCAAAATAAATATGAATGCAAATTCAGATAGACTGTGCTCCACACACATTTGTACACCCTCCACATCCCTTCGAAATGCAATTACCTCCTTTTTACTCAACTTCAGCAAAACACCTTCCTATGATAATTTTCCTAATTACCATCCAGAAATAGGATTATACATCATTTGTGCAAACAAGTCCTCCTCCATGCACAAGCAGGGAAACATATTTCACACAGTCAGCTAGCGGTGTAAGTTAATCTGGAAAATTTATGAACAATTACGGTATGGTATGGAATATGTGGCAAGGACATTTCATCACCCCACATCTGGAAAGGGGGCTCTTGCAAACACAAACAAAATGTTGAAACAATTTGTATCCATATGTTGGAAATTGTTTTTGTATCCCTCTCGAAACAAGTCTCACAAGCATTCCATTCTAAAATAAGCAAAAGCAAGGACATGACGACAACCTTACTAAGTGCAAGTAGTTGTACTTCGGATGTATCATTATGCGAAATGCGTTTTAGCTTACAAAAACTGACGTTACTTTACTAAAATAGATACTGCGTAGGACTTTGTGTACGATGAGCGTTACATGATGCCGGATCATTAAATGCATCGGCATACCATTCAACAGAACGATGACAGATTCCTTTGGTACTTGCTTCAACGTGGGTGAACTGTGCCTTATGTATCCGGGTATAACTGCAGTTATTCAAATTCTTTTCACTTTTAATTCGCTAGGGCCACTTCTTAAAAGGAGAAAATCTCGAATGAAATCCGGTATAGAATGTCATTCCACATTTTGCTCGAGTTGGATTAAATCAAATCCTGATTGGATCTCGAATTCAAACGGATGAAAGCTAATTAGTGGATGGCATTGATTGGGAGAAAAATATTTTGTATTCCCTCCACTTATCTGATAAATTACTCTCGACAACGAATGGACGGTGAATGTTGTAAACAGAAAAATAAATCAAAGTCGAAGAAAAAATCGGAATTTTCTCGGGTAGGAGTTGTATGTGAATTTGTATAGTAGCATACCACCCCATCGAAGAAGGATAGGGCAGATATTCGCAAAAACAAAAAATGTTTTCAAGTTTTCTTATGTGACATGGAAAGGGATTCTTTGAATCTTTAATACACCTGCAGGATTGTTACTTTTGTTGAATTGGATTGGCAGTAAAAGATACATTCAGACAAAAATAAAACAATTTAAGCAGGATGTGCTTTTTTCTTAGAAATGCATTTAATTGGTAAAATGTATATGTTTATCAAGTTGCATTCGAGTTCAGATGGTATCTTCAAGAACCCTGCGTGTGCTTGGACATTTTAATTGAATCGTAAAACTTTGCTACCACGAGGTGACTACTTATTTGTCAGGTATATATATCAGAATAATGAGTAGTAAATCAAAATTTTGCTAAAATGTTCTTCAGTAATATAAATGATTTTATAAAAACATACCCCAATTCTGCTTCAAAAATTATACTAAAGTTAGCGAAATATGAACAAACGAAAGTTAAACATAAAAGACAATACACTTCACCAAGTTGTAGCTATATAGTTAGATGGACTATTATAGTTTTCTATGAAACTTTTATCACTTCAGTAGAATCCAGGTTCAAAGCATATGCAAAGAATAGTGAACTTGTTGGAAAATCATATTCAAACAATTAAAAAACATATGAGATGGCTACAATCCGCTGTGCGGATCGTTGAATACGCTATCCCATCCCATCTGTAAAACTTTTAATGGATCGCCTCAGCCATCGATTTTGAGTCGATCCATATACTTTGAGGTATATGTAGCTAAATTATTTCTCTATGTTACAAACTATGTATCAAAACTGATATACCCCTCTGGGATAAGGTATAAAAACATATGAGAAGGCTACAATCCGCTGTGCGGATCGTTGAATACCCTATCCCATCCCATCTGTAAAACTTATGTCTCCAAAAAGTGGACATGGCTTAAAACACGATGGGGATTGAATATATAAAATGGCATTGTCACAACAAATTTTACAAAAGACAAGGTTTTTCTCCTGCATATGCAATGGGGTAGTGTATAAAAATGGTTTTTACATAAAAACGCCCCCAAAAAGTGGGCATGGTTGAAATGGTATATAGGCGCAATGTTCATATTAATATTACTAATGGTTTTGCATCAAAATTTGTTTCGAAAATTTTAAAATTTGACCGAAAAACGTTTTTTATTAAAAACGCCCACAAAAAGTGGGCGTGGCAAAAAAAACTTTATATAAACGAAATATAGATATTCAGATTTTCTATATATGTTTTTTTCAGAAACATTATCAAAAATCCTTTTGGTTTGATCAAAAACTACGCTTTTCTAAAAAGAGGCGTGGTAGTGTGCGGATTTCGAAAATTTGTATACTTGTTCTGCTGGGAGCAATAAAGAGCTCGTATTTCATCATTCTAGCTGAAAATTTAAGGCCCAAAAACTGGTGACGTACGGACGGACGGACGGACAGACATGGCTAAATCGACTCAGCTATCGATTCTAAGTCGATCCAAATACTTTCAAGGTATATCTAGCTAAATTATTTCTCTATGTTACAAACTATGTATCAAAACTAATATACCCCTATGGGATAGGGTATAAAAATCAGTACCGCGTAGAAGGTCATCAAAAAAATGTGGCCAAAGGTGGATTTGAAAAGATCTTAGACGCCATGAAAAGCTTCACTGTTTTCAATTGACACTGTTGAATGGACTTGTAGATTACAAGCCTTGACCTTTACATAATTGATTTCTATAAGAGCTGCATGGATGGCTGTGCCTTCCTGGCCCCTCTCAAACAAACGGAATCCTGTTTCCTTCAAAATCTCTTCGATTTGCCCAAGACAGAAGTTAATATGCTACTTACTTACTTAAGTGGCGCTACAGTCCGGGATGAACCTGGGCCTCAACGAACATGCGTCTCCAATTAGCCCGGTCCTTAGCTAACTGCCTCCAGTTCGCACTCCAAGTTGATTGAGGTCGGTTTCTACTTGTGCGCGCCACTTAAGGCGAGGTCTTCCTCTACTGCGTCTGACGTCTGGCTGGGAATCGAAGACTCTGCGAGCCGGAGTATTGATGTCCATTCGTTCTAAATGCACTAGTAATCTTAAACGTCCAATGCAGAGTTTTTTGACCAGGGGTATGTCGCTGTACAGCTCGTATAGTTCGTGGTTGAATCTTCGTCTCCATAGCCCGTCAACGTAAACGGGACCGAAGATTTTTCAAAGAATTTTTCTCTCGAATCGACCAAGAATTTCTTCATCCGCTGTTGATACGGTCCATGCTTCAGCGCCGTAAAGCAGGACTGGGATAATTAGGGTCTTATATAGTATCCCTTAGTAGTTCGAGTGAGGGCTTTACTACTAAATTGCCTTCTTAGCTCGAAGAAACAGCGATTGGCAAGAGTAATTCTTCGTTTGATTTCTGACAAGATGTTGTTGACAGAGTTAATAGCGGAGTCTAGGTAGACAATGTCCCTTACTACCTCAAAGTTATATCTGTCAATGGTGACGTTCTGTCCAATTCGTCAATGTTGTCTGTCCTTTCGTGTTAACAGCATATACTAAGTCTTACCCTCATTTACTGCTAAACCCATTTTGTCCGCTTCCTTCTCTATACTAGCAAACGTGGCTATGACATCACGTTGACTCCTAAGAAGTCACATGACTGCGCATCGCCTTGCCTAAATCCTTTTTTGGTATCGAATGTGTCGGTGAGCCGCTCAATGGCAGCTCTCGTCTTCACCTGCAGCTTAGCCTTGTAGGCCTCGTTCTTGGCTGCGAGCATCTGTCGGCATTCCTCATCAAACCAGGGGTTTCTTGCTGGTAGCCGAGAGAAACCTAGCACATCAGTTGCGGCTGATCTAATGGCTTGTAGGCATCGTTGCCATTGTTCTTCGACATTAGATGCTGGTGGTATCGTTATAATCGAGAGGTTAAGGGATACGCGTTGCGCGAAGGTCTTGTCGGCCTCTTGCGATTGCAGTCTTTCGACATTAAATTTGTTCACAGTATTTCTGGTTTGTTGTGGCGTGGTGGATATCCGCATCCTTACCGTGGCAGCAAAAAGATAGTGGTCCGAGTAGATGTAGCCCCTCGGAATGATCGAACATCCAAAATACTGGATGCGTGCCTCTTGTCTATCACAATGTGATCAATTGGGTTGACTGTTCGTTGATCTGGAGACCGCCATGTCCCCTTTAGGATATCAAGGTAAGGAAACCGTGTGCTGGCTATAGTGGCATTTCGTTGCGTAGCGAAATCAATTAGCCTCAATCCGTTACCAGACGTGTTGTCGTGTAGGCTCTATTTTTTCGACAGTACTGCTAAAGATATCTTCTCTTCCTACCTTTGCGTTAAAATCTCCCAGCACGATTTTAACATCGTACTTTGGTAGCCGCTCATAAGTTTTGTCGAGGAACTCGTTGAAGCAATCCTTAGTTATATCATCTTTTTCCTCCATCGGAGCATGAGCGCATATAAAGCTTATGGTGGCGAATTTGGCCTTGATCCGGATTGTTACAATGCGTTCGCTAATGCCTTGGAAACATAAGACTTCTTGCCTAAGTCTGTCACTTATAACAAATCCGGATCCGAATAGTCGCTGTTTCTGCTCACTATAACACGGTCCATAGTCAAGGGGCCTGACTTACCCTTGAAATTCCTAGAGTGTTGCTGTTTTACGTCTTGTTGTCAACACTCGCACTTATCGTTTAGCAAGTCAAATCCGGTTGGGTGAGACCAGTACCCGATGGTTACCACTTGGAGGTAAAGCGATTTGTACAGAAAATATTTCTTGGACCTATTTGGTTATATTTATTATGATGACCTACGGCTGTTTTTGGTCAACATTTTTAAAATATCTTGAAAGCTCTGCGAATTTAACGAACACAAAAAAAAACTGCGACTCCCCATTCACTTCTTCTGGGTGCTAGGCCACAGAGACATTCCAGGGAAATCTAAGGCAGATGAGCTTGCCAGACAGTCCACTAGCCTTCATATCGTATCGCCAGTAGATATGTTAGGCATGCCTTTCGATACATGAAAATTACAGATCAAGCTGGATGCGATCTAGAAAGCAAACCGCAGATCGATAGACGTGTCAAATATCTAGGTAACTCTGGCCAAACTTTAACCAGAAGCATCATAATCGGTACCATAATCGGTATCCTTACAGGAAACTGTCCTATAGGCCTACATGCAAAACGACTAGACTCCTTTAGCAATGACTTCTTTAGAAGTTGCTTGGACGAAGAAGAGGAGGAAAGTATTACTCACACTCTATGCTCTTGTCCAGCTCTCTCAGAAAAAAAGGAAGCTTCATCTGGGAGACTTTTCGATAATCTTGGTGAGCTGGCTCAAAAAACCTCGTACGTTGTATAGTCAGCTCCGAAGGGGGTTCAAGGCGAACGAATATAGGGAAGTCGACAGATCCCCGTGGTATCACAACGGTCCTTTATGGTCTAAGTGTGCAAGCGCATCGCGTGCAGCCACTACAACCTAACCTAACAAAATGGCTAGGGTATAACTACATACATTTAAATATGTTCTACGATACCACTTCGTATTTAGCTGGTTAACCTAGAAACTATCTAATTTTGATTTAAAGTAGATTGGGCTGAAAGAATTTGTTTACTCAACAGAATGTGTAAGTTAAGACAAATAACATTTCCACACTCCATCCAGCACAGACCAAGCACCGACACTCGAAACCTGCACGCGCAACATTCAACATCCAGCACATCAACGAAATAGATATCAGAACTCAGACTGACATCGGAAACCTCTCTACAATAGCCGCATTCCTGCACGTACGATATGTGTAATCCATGAGTACTTGTGGGAACACATCGCCTCAGCTGCATCAAGATTAGTATTTAAGCTCTAGTTTGTAAGACAAAATTGTTCATTACTTTAAGAGGCAGAATCGCTGCCGGTTTAAAAAGTAATAAAGTTTTTTTTTATGTAAATTTAGTGTAAATAAAATTAATTTTTACTCTTAGTTTCGTTTCATCAACCATCCGATTAAAGGATACAACTCAGTAGTTTATAATTATCCTCCCTTAAATTGAAAGTTACTTTTAAGATGAAAGGGCTCTATTTATAGATACTTACTTGAGTTTCGTTACATAAAGTCAATTTCAGTCGAGATGATAAGTAAACCCAAGCCTGTGATAATTTAGTATTCACAAGGATGTACATTCTAGGATATATGTGATTGGTTTTCAAAAAGATTACGAACCTTCGCTGGTAAAGTAAATATATAATTATAATCAAGCTGTAAAGATGCTGTTGGAAGATTATGCAAAAAATATGAGAAGAGGAAGGACTAGTGTATCGTTCAAAATGAGCTGGTGGATTTCTTTTCATGTTTCTCTAAAAAATCCTCCAACCATTGGTTCCTGAAAGTTTTTTTGTTTAATTTTTCATTTTTGTTGGCATTTCAATTTTGTGCGAGATATTAAAATCTTCATTGACTATCGGTAAATTGCTTTCATCGTCATTTACTTCCAGTGAGTGGCAAGCATGGAAACTCTGACACGGGGGAAAATTACAGGCTGGCTATTACTACATTAAGAAACGATGATAACTTTTTCTTCAATTCTTAAAATCTGTTTATTTTTAGCTTTTATTGAAAAGAAAATTCATTATGTATTTTACTGTTTTTGAAAAGTTCGTCATTTTATATATTGACAATTGCGATATTTTAAAAAAGATGATCAGAGCAGCCTGTAGGGTTCAGAGGTAATTTCCTCATTAACTATTGACTGAATGGGTTCCCTAAGTCAATTTAAGTGTTACTTTTTGCAGAGTTCTTTTTTGCAATAATCCCATAATAAGGCAATTCCGGAGACCTTGGGGCCAACGAAATTATTTCTCTGGAATCAGTTTAGTTGGAAATTTTCGCTGTAATTCCCTTTTGGGGTAGTTCTGTGAAGAACAATTCCTTCAACATCCCAATTAACGGTCAAGTATGACTTTTTTCGTAAAAAAATTATGGCCAAAATTATGGATTTCTTCTATTAGACAAATTTTTCATATACTTGAAGTAATGCAGTTATACGACGACAAGGCATGGAAATCTATTATTCTCAAGATCGCGGAATAACAAAACACCTAAAACGTGTTCTGTAAAACCATTTATTGTGGATTTACCTAAAAGAGTTTTTAAACATGCTGAACTTCTCCGCAAATGTACAATACAAGCTCAATAGAAGAAATTGCTTCCGGAAATTGGAAATTTATACATTAAAGAAGAAAAATTGTTAGTTGGGCCCGTACCTTTAATTCGGAAACGAATAACGCTGGTCGTAGCTGAAGATAACATCGAGACCCCAATATATGAAATAAAAAACAATTCTTAATATTGTCGTAAAAATTGAAAGAACCGCGGTAGAGGTTTGTAAAATCATCTGACGGTAGATTGTAGGTTAGATAAGAAAACTCCTGCTATTTGCATTAACTGTAAAGGCAACCATCCCACAAATTATCGCGGCCACAAAGTATGTAAAGAGTTGCAAAAAAACTGGCGAAATTTATGAGCAATATTTCACAGAATTTAAATTTAAATAAGTAAAAGCCTAAAATACCTCTTAAACATATCTCGAACCCAAAGCAGGCTACAATCGAAAAATTGATATTTTCACAAATACCGCGCCCATCAGAAATCCGATTATTGGATCTTGTACATCCAAAACCAAATTTACGAGCTCAAACAAATATTTCACTTGACGCCGTTTCTAACGTATTTCCATGCTCTACATCCATCCAATAAGATTAGAGGTGGAATATCACTTTATATAAAAAAGCGTAGCATATTCGATTGATTTGAAATTGGAACTCAAAACGATGCAATTAAGCTCTACATAAGCCAAAAGCAGACAATTCTTTCTAAAAATATCATTTATTTACTGCCCATCACGATGCAAGGTTGAGAAATTGACTTTGAAAACTTGCTAATTTTTTTTGGACATCATTTTGTCATCGGAGATCTAGATGCATATCACAGAAAAGTAGGATGAAAGTTTAATACCGAATTGTATTCAACGGCAAAACCAACCTACTGGCCAACTGATGTTACTAAAATAACGGATTTAATCAATTTTTTCATTGTAAGAGGTCTGACCTACAGAAATAATTGTCAGTTGTTCTTATATCTTTAGACTTTAGAAGTATATTTAATAAATGTAAGAATACACAAATTAACGGCTCGTGTTTTAATCCCATCTCTGACTTGGGTTCAGATTTTCAAAACAAATGTTGTCACTCACAACCGCTGGCACAACAATAGAGGAAACAAATATGAAAGTGCTTATTTTTCCCTCCAAGTGGTAACCATCGGATACTGATCTCATCCAACCGGATTTAACTTGCTATACGATAAGTCCGATTGTTGATAACAAGACGAAAAACAGCTATATAAACATCCTGGTCAGAATGGCACGAAATACCCGGCATCCAGTCCAAGGCGAACCTTGATGAGCTGCTTCGACTTATTCGGACAATAGGTTATTTAGGTATTTCAAGGGTAGGTCAGGCCCCTTGAACATAGATGAAGGCGGATGAACCGAAAGGCCAACGACAGCGCTCAATCCCTCAGTGGATACTGATGGCCCCGTGTCCTAGGGGTATCTAATAAATTTGTGCTTTGGTTTAACTAGCCACCCATGAAAAAAAAAATAGTAACGAAGCAACCAATAACCTCGGAAAGGAATGATTTTATAGTTGACGACTTTGCTAAACGAAAAAAGGACAACGACATACGTATCTGCACCTGGAATGTAAGAATATTTTACAGCAAATTTGCAAGCGAACAACTAGCGGAAGCCCTAAGCTGATATAAAGCAGACATTACTGCCATCCGGGAAATACGATGGGATGGGCCTGGCAAAAAGTGGATGAACAACTGTGACATCTACTATGAACCATGTTATAATGAACAGAAACAGCGTTAGATGAGGATTTGCTATAAGGGCCAGACATAGACAAGAAGTCCTATGTTTATAACTAAAGAAACAATTCGCATCAAGGCCGAATTCCCCAACATAAGCCATAAGATGATAGCTAAGGATTGTTTCTATTGTTTCTTTACAAAACCTAGGTAGGAAGAGAACGGACTTAGGCTAATTGACTTCGTCATTATAGCCAGCACACGGTTTCTTTACCTCAAGAAGTCCTATGTTTATAACTAAAGAAACAATTCGCATCAAGGCCAAATTCCCCAACATAAGCCATAAGATGATAGTTAAGGATTGTTTCTATTGTTTCTTTACAAAACCTAGGTAGGAAGAGAACGGACTTAGGCTAATTGACTTCGTCATTATAGCCAGCACACGGTTTCTTTACCTCGATATCTAATAAGGGGACATGGCGGTCTCCAGATCAACGAACGGTCTACCGAATTGATCACATTGTGATAGACAAGAGGCACGCATCCAGTATTTTGGATGTCCGACCTGCATTCTCTGACCCTTGTCTGTCCGTTGACGCTTCCACATCTACTGAGCCTTTGCCAAGATTGGAGCAAGATATTTCCATAGGAGAACACAAAACCTCAGGGCTCAGTGGCGCGATGGTTAGTGCGATGAACTGCCGCGCAGGAGGTCTGGGTTCGATTCCCAGCCGTAGCAACACCTAAATGATTTTTCACTGGCCCTCCTCTCGTGATGATCTGACAAATCATCCGAGTAGTATCAATTGTCAAGAATAGCGGGCATCGTGCAAGAAGTACACACGCACACATGAATGGTTGTGAGAAAGCTAGGCCCTGGGTACTAACGAGCCTGTTGCGCCAAAAATTTGTATTTTGTTTTTTTTTTAACACAAAACCCAGAAGTATACTGATACAGATTTAATACAATCTGCCCCGACTCATGTAGCCAATGATAAAGTTGTCGCTATTAAAGGAAAGCGAAAGCGTGATGCGAACTCATCATCGGCTAATCCAAGAGCTAAACGCTCTAACCTTAGAAGTCAGATTCTTAACAAACCCAATTCGAATCCAAATCTGTCGGTAGGATCGTCACCGACTGAGACTTCTTTTACTTCTCGCAATATAGCAAATAAACCGTCTACTTTAATTCCTTTATTGACTCCGGAATTATCTACAATTGAATCGATTCCTAAACCCAAATCGATTTTTATATCAAGATTGAAACCATGTACTTCCTCCGAAAATGTGATGACTCACTTGGTTTCAACAAACCTCGTCCCCGCAGGTACCTCTATTAAATGTACTAAAATTAGTAAACCGGAAAGTTTCGTTTCTTCATTTAAAATAGTTGTACCACCAAATCTATTCGAAAAAGTATGTGACACTAACTCATGGCCCGTAAACACTATTGTCAATGAGTTTAAGCCACGGAGAGCTAAACGCGGAGTTAAAAGCTCAGCACCAAAAAACTCTACCGACTGTCCCTCTACTACCAAAATGTAAGAGGGCTCCGAACAAAAGCAAAAAATATATTTCTAAACTCTCAAGCCTTTTCACACGACATATTCTCCTTAACCGAAACATGGCTTAACGCCAGTATACTTGACTCGGAACTCTTTAATCATTAGTTCTTAGTATATAGGAATGACCGTCACATAAATGACCTAAAAGCGCTTGGAGGAGGTGTTCTTACTGCGGTTCGCAGTTACCTTACCTCTGAGAAAATTGATTTTCCATTCATTCTTAATATCGAAATTATTTGTGTTAAGATAACTGTTGGAAATAAATACCTTTATGTCGCAAATGCGTACATTCCCTCCTATCGTCTTGGTACTCTGTATTCTGAGCTATCAAAGGCTTTAGAATACATCTTTGACTTATCTTGTTGTGACAGTAATATTTTGTTGCTGGGTGATTTCAACTTACCACACATAGAATGGGTGCCTTCGGAATGAGAACCTCATTTTATACCATCAGAAGTCTCTGCTAAACAAGAGCTATCATTACTTGATAACATTTTATCATTTGACTTACAGCATACAAGCTGTATAAAAAATCAAATAATCGAAATCTCGATTTAGTTTTTTCTTCTGACTCTGTTAGTACTGCAGTATTAGAATCTAGTACCAGTTTCACTAACATAGACAAAAATCATCCTCCATTAGATATTTTTATTGACATAGGCGGACATCTGTACGAACATTCTGACTCGTATAATCGTTCGTACTCTTTTGACTTTCGGAAGGCGAACTTTCAAAGGCTATCCGAAGAAATGATTCTTTCGAATTTTAATATTGACAGCCTCTCCAATTTAGAAGAAGCTGTTAACAAATTCTATCTTCTAATAAAAGATTGCATGGATAGAACTATCCCAGTCAAGCATTCTAAGAATGCTCAAATCCAGCATCCTTGGTACACGAAAGACCTTAAATCTCTTCGGAATATACGTAACCGGGCCTGGAATAATTTTGTTAAAAGTCAGAATCAATACGACTATGATAAGTACCTGAATTATTTTAAGGAATTCTCTGCGATGTCAAATAGTTTATATAATGGCTATATAGACAATATGGAGAATGCTCTTAAAAGTGACCCAAAACGCTTTTGGAGTTTTGTCAATTCGAAGAGAAAAACGGATGGATATCCAGCCAACTTCTCTTACAATAATTCAAAAATATCGAGCTCTATTATTTTATCTAACTTATTCGCAGAGAATTTCAGTAAATCATTTATTGATACCCCTCTTGTCTTAGACGAACAATATTTCAGTTATCTCAATGACTGTTCTCAAGTTAGTTTCAGCAACGTCACATTTGACGATGAGACAATAACTAAATATATCGCTTTATTAAATAATGACTATTCTGCTGGGCCAGATGGAATCCCACCAATAGTCGCAAAGCAATGCAAAGATGCTCTTTTGCCATACCTTAAGTAAATGTTTGAAAGCTCCCTTAAAACAGGAGTATTCCCAACTCAATGAAAAATGCATTTATTACACATTTCTAATTACAGACCTATTTCAAAACTCTCTTGCATTCCTAAGTTATTTGAACATATTATTTGTGATAAATTGGTATTCCTGTGTCGAAACATTATCTGTAAAGAGCAGCATGGCTTTGTAAAAAATCGAACCACTGTCACAAATCTCTTATCTTTTATGCATCATTGTTCCAATAGGTTGGAAAATAAAAAAGAGGTCGATTGTATATACACTGACTTTGACCAGTTATCACATAACATCATAATTTTTAAACTTAAGGCTTATGGTTTCCCTCCAGGTTTCATAAATTGGGTTCAATCATATCTCTCACTAAGAACTTATCAGGTAAAATTTAGAGGCTCTAAATCCAACCCTTTTGTTGCCCAATCTGGAGTACCCCAAGGTAGTCATTTAGGCCCTATCTTATTTATTCTTGCTATTAACGATGCAAAAGCTTGTATTCGAGAGAGCAAAATACTGATATATGCTGATGATATGAACATTTTCAAATGTGTAGGAGATCTAAGCGATTCGCTTTCACTTAAAACTGATTTAAATAGCTTTACAACATGGTGTTTTAAAAACGGTTTGAATCTGAACCCCACTAAGTGCCAGCATATGTCATTTTCACGAAAACGTATTCCGTCCAATTTTAGTTATACTCTGTCGGGGCACACTCTCTGTCGTATAGACAGTTTTAAAGATCTTGGTGTTTATTTTGATCCTAAATTGGAGTTTAATAAACACATAAACGTTATTGTGAATAAATCCAACTCTATGTTGGGATTTATAAAAAGGTGGTCAAAAGAGTTCAATGATCCTTATGTCACCCTTTCGTTATATAATTGTCTAGTTCGCCCTCACTTGGAGTATGCCTCACAGGTGTGGACACCCTTCTATGTCGTTCATTCAAATAAATTTATAAGATTTGCTTTGAGAGGACTTCAATGGGATGATGTACACAATTTGCCTCCGTATAGGTGTCGAATTAAACTGCTGCAGTTGTGGCCTTTCTCTCAACGTAGACTTAACAATGACATGGTCTTCTTACACCAAATATTATCAGGACAAATAGATGCTCCTGATCTTTTAGGTGCTATTGGTTTTAATACCCGTGGAGGTTCCTATAACCTTCGTAGACTAAATATTTTACATACCTATACCTAATCATAAATACAACTATGGTATGCATGAGGCTATAAGTCGCATGAGTAGAGTTTACAATAAAAATAGCGATGTAGTTGAACTGCATGTTAGTAAAAGTAGTTTAAAAAAAACTTTGCGTAATTATATTCTAGAGTCGTAATAAGTGTATGTTTATTTTTTTTTTGTTTTGTTAATAATACAAAAATAAAGTTTAATTTCACCGTTTATTGATTTTGTTAGTGACGTCAAACTAACTTCAGTGTTTTGTTATGTCCCACTAACAAATGCACTAAATGATGAGCCTGTGGATGCATTTTATATGCTGTGGCAAATCTCTGCTCGTAGATGCGCTTGTATTAAGCTCGCTACGACACAGATCTGATAGTGTTAAAAAAAAAAAATTCCGAGGGGCTAACATCGACTCGGACCACTAACTTGTTGCAGCCAAGGTAAGAATGCGGATTGGTTTATCGTGCGCAACAGCAAGAAACGCTTGAGTTTGATGAGGAATGACAGATGCTAGCAGCCAAGCACGAGGCCTACAACGCTAAGCTGCAGGTAAAAACGAGAGCTGCCATTGAGCTCTATAGGCAAATAAGAAGGGAAGAACATCGGCTTCTTAGAAAGAAGAAAAAAGAGCAAGAAAAGTGCGCGATCGAGAATATAGAGAAGTGCCATTACAGGAAGTGTAAAGTACGCTTTATAAAACCGTCGGAGATGACTTGGTAAGTAACATTCACCAACTCATAAGCCAAATCTGGTCAGATGAATATATGCCTGAAGAATAAAACCTCATCATCATCATCCTCATCAACCAAAAAAGGACACACTCTGAAGTGCACCAACTTCAGAGACATAAGCCTCTCAAAAAAAAAACTCTGCATTGGACGTTTAAGATGGCAAGGACATGTAGAGCGATAATGGACACCAATTCTCCGGCTCGAAGAGTCTTTGATTCCTCGTCAAACGTCGGGTGAAGTAGATGAAGCTCTCGCCTTAAGTGGTGCGCACAAGAAACCGACCTCAACCAACTTGGAGTGCGCAACTGGAGGCAGTTAGCTAAGGACCGGGCTAATTGGAGAGGCATGTTGGTTGAGGACCAGGTTCATTCCAGACTGTAGCTCCACTTAAGTAAGTGAGTATGTAATCTGCCGTCGCACGTGAGATCAATACACTCAGATGCCAAAGGAGACCTAAATACAGTTACTATAGAGAAAAAATATTGGTCTACTAATCTTCACCTATATCTAATGCTGCACTAACTCATGCTACCTCTAGAACATACACATCCATAAGCGAAATACTTAACAATGTCATGCATGGGTGAAGTATCCTAGAAAAAGGCAGTAATCCACCAACCGGACGACAGCATTCAACCATTACACACTAGAAGGCAGTCCTTACAATAGAACATACACCCACTGTTGCATCTATTGATGATACGACTCGACAGCACAAACGAAATCACCATCCACCAGCAAGTCGACCGATTTCTTGTAGATATGCGGCGGTACAATATTAACTTTATCCTCCATCCTGCGAACGGTCAAGGCGCCAATATAAGGACCTTCAACAAGGACAACAATAATCTTCTTAAATAGTAATTTGGAAAGTTCCTTAGACTTCCGTTGGACATTAATCCATGGAGCAATTCCACACATCACATCAGATGAAGCCATGTTAATCGTCTTTAATAACAAATACTTTACCGGTTATTACTCTCCAAACGACTCAACATGAAATTCAAAATCGTCTGAAAACCTGCAAGACCCATTCTACCGAAGTAGGTACTATTTACAAGCTGGCTAAGGCAGTGATTAATGCTGTTTGGATGTATTTGTCGACCTTCAAGAAGCCCGTGGGTCAGACCACATCACATCGTTAAGCAGAAGGATGATACAATCCGACTTTGTGAAGATTTTATTCGCCTAAATATTGTCATGCCCTCCGATGACTACCGCTGTTAGTTAGTAATGCTCAATCGTACCTCTCCCATTCTTTTTGTGTGCAATGTCATATTTTTGTCACAAAGAATAGGATATTCAGTTTAACACCGATTGGGAATGTCAAATTTAAGAACTTTCAAATGACAGAGTTATACTCTTCAATGTTTGACAGACTTTTGCAATAACCCAGCCACAAAAGAAATAAGACACAGAGCTGCAATATCTGAAATCGATGAGACGCAAGAAAATTTTTACTTACAAACACAAGAAAAATTTTACTAACATAGGTTATCTATGAAAAATCTTTCGCACGAGTAAAGCCTTCCATAACAAAGACACTTTGACGAACTATATTCGACGCAAGTCATCCCATACTTTTTATAGGCAACCAGTCTAATAACAACGGCTTTGATAAATCATTGGCTATTAATAATGATAACCCCACTCCAGTTGAAAAATCATCTCCAATCAAGCATTTTCCCTGCTCACCCTTCGATGATCAATAAACATTTCAAGTCATCCTGGTTATTAATAAACCTTTGCGTTGTGCTATTTCACTTTGTCTCAAAGTTTAGAATTCCATCAACTGGTAATCATTGTTAAGCCTTAGGCTTCAGCCAATTGAACGCTTCATTAAAGCACGACCACTTCAATCAGCACGATAATTACAAAGTTTTGCAACTTCCCTTGCGCTATTGATTTATCGCTCCAATGAATATCTAATGTGCCCCAACGTCCACGCCTCTCAGCCACCCTTAATGTCTTCATTTAAAATCATTTCACGCTTAAAATTTATTCCAATTATCAAGTTCACACAGCAAAGCGCCTACGAATTGCAAAAGTATTGCATTTTCCGTCGCGAGGGGATAACTTCCCTCACTTCTCCACCCCCTACAATCAAGTCTTACAATCCGGTCAAGGCGACGACCATAACTGTAACCGGAATCAGTTTTCAGAAAGTCCTGACAGGCGCAATGTGTGCCCATGTCATATTTGCATAAGGACGGCTGGCAGGCAGGTACATTTCACGCGCATTGATAGAGTGTATTTTGTAGCACTGGGAACGGGCGAAGAAGACTGTTGAGCTTAGACGGGATGACATATTCGTGAACATCTGCCACGTCACGCTCTCGTGGCATTAGTCTTCATTATACGACTCCATACTGAGCCTGTGACTGTGAATATGGCTGCGTTGCTGTGCCAACGAGCCACCATTGACCGCACGTCGTATGCCATGTAAACTCGTACGTCCCTCTGAATGGTCCTTCAGAGTGGTTGACATCTCAAATGGCAGGCGAGTGCCCAGTCCCGTCCCAACGCGATATTTTATGCAAATTACTAAACTCATTAAGTTTTTTTTTGTGGCTACAACACTAAACGGCTCCAACTTTTCACCCGGACACGGACATGACAATGCTCCAAGAGTGTGGTGTTGCCCCAGAGATGAATTTTGAGTTGTTGAGTACTTGTCCTCCTGGTAGTGGGTATCTGTGCTGGAGGTTCATGTTGATGTGTCAAAAATATTCAAGCGACATATAGTCAGACCTTCTGGACCCAAGGAATGCAGACATTTGTCAGGGTAATGCTTCTATTACTGCGGCAAACGGATTTGGAACAATTTTTTTCAGGCTGAAGCTGAACGACCATTATCGTGCACTGGTGACAAGGATGAATTTCTGTTGTTTTTTTTCGACGTGGAGTGTGTAGTTGTTGCGAGGTTTTCTCTTGTATTGTGTGTGGATGTCGGAACTGTGCAGATTACAATTTTATGGAAAAAAAAATTCACAAACCTATACGTTGAGGTCATAAAGGTGGTTAGCCACCATTTCTAATTAAATTTTAGGACTTTTGATGTCAGGGCTATTTCCGAAAAGCTTTCACAACGTCAGAGTTGCATTTGTTTTGGTCGCTTAATAATGACAACTGGAGAAGACCCCTTAAATATCTTTTAGGTTAGGTATGTGGAAAAGATGGCTAATGAAACGAGTAAGCCATCAATCTAATTGTTGTCTTTCTCTTTCAATGAGAATGATATTGATTTTGCAAATATTTTGATCAAATGGTAAGCAATGCGATTATATGAAACCTTGCTAATGCCTACCATCTACGACTCTCACCCTTCACGTGGCGACCGCTGAGTGCCTAGTACCGTAGAAAGGTCTTAATCCCTGTGCAAAGTCTTGGAGGCAGCAGATGAGAGAGGGAAGACGAGTACTCACACTAATGTATTTATTCCGTAGCCAGGCAGCATCGGAAGAACTCTAAAGATTTAGTCAACGCTGACGTCTACAGTCCCAGTTAGGAATTTGAGAAAATTAATCAGCTGCTATAAAGCAGACATTACTACCATCCAGAAAATACAATGGAATGGGCCGGGAAAACTGTGACATCTACAACGGACCATGTTAGAGTGAGCAGAAAGAGCGGCTATTCGGATGCGGATTTGTTTAAGTGACAGACTTAGGCAAGTAGTCTTATGTTTTCAAGACATTAGTGAACGCATTGTAATAATCTTCATCAAGGTCATATTCGCCAACATAAGCCTTATATGCGCTCACGCTCCGACGGAGGAAAAAGATAATATAGAGAAAGACAGCTTCTACGAGCTCCTTGACAAAACTTATGAGCAACTATCGAAGCACGATGTTAAAATCGTGCTGGATGATTTTAACGCAAAGTTAGGAAAGAAGACAAGTTTTACCAAAGTTTAAAACGTCAAAGCCAGGGACACAAGGCTCGAACAGAACCCTGTCGAAATGAACAAAGAAATATCGAAGTTGAGACACAGTCAATGCATGGAAGAACCACTTTTGCAGACTGTTAAACGGCCATGACGAACAATATTCCGCTCTCAGGCAGAACGAACCATTCAATATTACGACGACAGCGAAAACTACCAACCACCCGACCTAAGTGGAGTGAGAATACCAATATCTAAACTCAAGCTTAACAAGGCTGCCGGAAATGACGGCCTTCCCGCCGAGATTTATAAAGCCAGCGGGGATTACTTGGTAAGTAACATTCACCAATTCATAAGCAACATTTGGTCGGATGAAAGTATGTCTGAACCTCAGCATCATTTGTCCGATCCACAAATAAGAAGACACTCTGAACTGTTCCTACTACCGAGGCATAAGTCTCCTCAACATCGCCTACAAGATCCTATCTCCGTAATAGGTGAACGCCTGCAACCGTTTAACAGCAACCTGATCGTCCCTTATGAGTGTGGTTTTAGGCATGGAAGGTCCACAACTGATCAAATCATCACACTTCGGCAGATCCTGGAAAAAAACCCAAAAAAATCCAAATCGATACTCACTACCTTATAATCAATTTCAAAACCGAATATGACAGTATTTATAGATACAAACTATACAGAGCCATGTCTAGCTTTGGTATACTGCCCAAATTCATCCGTCTGTACATGATGACGATGGAGAATTCTCGCTGCTCCATCATTATCGGAAACGACCTCACGGGATTAGGCAAGGCTTCTTTAATCTGATTCTTTAGAGGATTGTGCAAAATTCCGGAGCCAACACCAGAGGCAAAATCTTCGATAAATCGGTGCAACTACAAGCATACGCCGACGAAATTGACATCATTGGTCGGACTCAACGTATGTCATAGCTCCGTTTGCTAGTATAGAGAATATAAGCGTAAAAAATGGGTTTAGCTGTAAATCAGGATAAGCCCAAATATAAACTGTCAAGTCCACAGGACACCCAACATCGATAAATTGTACAGGACATCACCATTGATAGATATTTCTTTAAGGTAGTTCGGGACTTTTTCTATCTCGCCTCCGCTATTAATTTTGACAACAACATCAAGTCAGAAATTAAACGAAGAATTACTCTTGCCAAGCGCTGTTTCTTTGGGCTATATGGAGGCAATTTAGTAGTAAAGCCCATCCTCGAACTCGAGATAATATACAAGACCCTGGTCATCCCAGTACGGCGTTATGGCGCTGAAGCATGGACAGTATAAAAAGTGGATGAAGAAATCCTTGGTTGATTTTATGGAAAAATTCTTCCAAAACCTTCGGTCCTGTTCGCGTTGACGGCCTATGGAGACGAAGATTCAACCAAGAACTATACGAATATATCGTAGTAAAAAAAAACTCCGCATTGGACGTTTGAGATGGCTAGGACATGTAGAGCAAATTTACACCAATACTCCAGGTCGCAGAGTATTCGATTCCCAGACAGACGTTCGACGCAGTAGAGAAAGATCGCGCCTTATAGCGAGAGGCGTGTTTTTTTTGAGGCTCAGGTTCATTCCGGATTGTAGCGCCAGTTAAGTGAGTAAGTTATTACTTCTACAGGCTTTCTGTGACAATCGATACTACTCAAATGATTTGTCAAATCATCGCGTGAGGAGGGCAAGGGCAAGCGAAAATTATGTTGTTGTTGACAGAGTAGTCAATCCATTCCAGATATTCAGGCACAAATGTTCATTACATTACCACTTCATTACCTTCATTACTAAGTCCCATCAGAAATTTCTGAACATCGTCCAACATAAGCTCAATGGCTCTCTACGGGAATTATTAGCAAAATAAATATATCTTGGACTAGTCTTAAACAGAAAGCTTTTTAAGAATGATAGCATAAAGGAACGATCTGAAAATGCCCTATGCGCTATAAATCCTTTGTTAGGACCTCAGCCAAATACGGTGACATTAAGACATTCCAACAAACTCTACTAGCAAAGAGGTATAGAACTATATATAGTACGCATCAAAATGTTGTATCCATTTCGGACGCGGGCGGTAAGTGCGAAGGGGAATTTTCGTCGTTCGTATGCATCGGCTATGCATACGATTGCTTGATGCTGGCATTGCAATGTGAACACTGGGGTATCAATATCAGTATCCCACATAGTAAATTTTCGTTGTATGAGATGCGCACTCTATGTAGTTGTATACTCTTTGCTACTAGTTACATGACCGTGGGCTGATAACATCGCCTACGGCCGTGCTCTAAATACCTCATCGATTGTCATTTTCGGTAGACAAAGAGGAACCTGATCTACCCTGAAGGTGAGAGATATTCTCCAATAGAATAACCTAATGCATGCCAAAAATCGTACACTTCAACGTAACAGTCCTATGAAAACAGACCGTCTACTTACTGCAAAGGAATTCAATCTTGAATACAGATTTTGCATTCCAGATATACCAAATTTCATCATCGTGTTTTAAATGTAGACAGATGGGCAGACGGACAGAGAGACACGGTTGGATCAACTCAGCTTTCGATCCAGATCTATTGCGTATAATTCTCAAGTATATGCTGTCACGTGTTAAGGATATCAAGTACAGATAGGTAGCCTGGCGTGCTAGACGAAGTACCTATGTTCGTAAGATATGTCATTACTCATTAGTTTCCTTCTTCCTAAAGACAGCAACTTGATATAGAAAATAGTGTCCGAATGTCCATTCCTGTTTGGTTTAATCTTCGGTATTTAAAAATGAAATTTATGTTTAAGGTTTCATTTGTAAAATAACGTATTGACATAAATCGATAATTCATATTTTTCTTCAACGAATTATCAATCTATGCTAAAACGTTCCAAACCGTATACTGCTTAGATTTATGTCATAATGCTGTACCATATTAGATTCGAGCATGTGCATTATTGCACTTTTTAAAGTTTTTAGAAAAAAAAGTGCTTGTGATTACACCATTTACTCTAAACACAATTGCATTTAATTCCACTGCACGAAACTTCAATATGAGCCTTTAAATCACCATACCATATGCCACACAGGACCATTCCCAACTAAAATGCTTTAAATAGAAACCAAACCGTTTAAATCGAATTCCAAGCTTCAAATACTTTCCTATGCCCTGCCACATTTATAACCAGTCCAGATCCTACAACAATAGTTCTAGGGATTATATTATACACCCCTTTGTGAACAGTCCGTGTGCAGTCATTCGAATTGCGAATTTCGTAGAATGAACAATTACAAGAAAAAAAATCCTGTCGTTTTGAGATAATGATAAAAACAGGAAAGCGGAGTTCTACAAAGACAAGAGTGCTTTTGGAAATATGAAATTGTAATTAAGCTCGAAAAGTCATATAGTCTAAAAGTGGGTCACAACTATGCCAAGCCGAAAGTGAAAATTAAAGCACCTCCTTGCGCTCTAAATTGAACATTGTAAAATGACAAAGACATTTGTACAGGAGCACAAATTTAAAGGATAACAAAAACATTTTTTTTTTAAAGTTGCACGGATTATAGTTTTTGCAGTTGATACGAAGCAAATGCAAAAATGGTGCTATCTAGACCACGTGTGTACTTATGTAAAAGTCATTTGAAATAAGCCTTACTAACATTTTTAACTTTCTCTTACAAAGAGAAAGATATTGTTTTCGTGAAAATTTTCGTCCTCGAGATTTTGATTGATTCTAACATTACGATGATAGCGGAACCCAAAAAGTAGTTTTTGGATTTTCTTCAAATTTCGTATCCAAGTTTCTTTTGGTCATAATTCTAGGCCATTTTTAACTTTCTCTTACAAAGAGAAAGATATTGTTTTCGTGAAAATTTTTGACCTCGAGATTTTGATTGATTCTAACATTACGATGATAGCCGAGCCTAAAAATGTGGTTTTTGGAATTCCGTCCGTCGGTCCGTTGGTCCGTCTGTCCGTAATGGTCTCCCCAGCCTAAACGGCCAGACCGATTTTCTTCAAACTTCGTATCCAAGCTTCTTTTAGTCATGATTCTAGGCCATTTTGTTTTGCTTTTAGCCATGTTAATAATGGTACCTGCCATATAAAAATTACACATAACCTCATTTTTCTCGAAAACCGCTCTAACGATTTTGATTAAACTTTATTTATACTATAACCATATTAGCTTCAACAAAACTGCATACCCAGTTTTTTCGAGAAAATCCATATAACGGATTTTGTCATTCAGGCCATATAAAGAAAATTGTTAATTTCTCGCAAACTACTATGTCAAATTGAATGAAATTTAATACTACTATTATAGTTTTAAACAATTCCACGTTATTAGTTTTAGCCCAACTATTACTTAACTGAATTTTCAGTTTTGGCCAATAACGAAAAATCGTTATTATTCACAAAGACACCGATTCCTTCAAATTTCGGAGTAAACGTCCGTATAATCACATTTCGACATTATTTATATCATCTTAAGCATTAATAATCAAAATGCGTACTCGCTGTGAAAGAGAAAGTTGCGTACGACCCAGTCGTGCACCTACCACTTGTTTAAATCTGTCATTATTTTGTTACTAATCCTGGCTAGAGTAAATGACAGGGACGAAGTTGTGTCTATTAAAGCTTGGTATAGGTGTCCTTAATTTTTGAACCTTATTTAATTTTTTAAGACATGCATCGTAATTGCGCCGACGAATCGAGGCTCATTCATAGCTCATTTCGTAGACTTCGATTTACAGTGGTTAGATTTTGAAGTGTAAGTGAATAATGCGGGCGTTAATGGAATTTGAAAATCGGAAGTCAGGATTAATCATAATGAGACGGGCAAACAGAGTTTGGTAGAGTTTCCTACATTCATGACGTTAGGTGTATGTGTGCATTTATATAAGTTAGCATTCATCCAAAGGGTAGATTAATTTGGGGAGTGACAATTTTATTTGAGACATTTCTTCCATGTTCGAGCGAAACTAAGGAGTTCGCTATGCCTATATGCTTTGTTTTTCTATAATTGCAAAAAATGCACGCTTTTGAATTCTTCTAGTATTCGCATATAGTTTTTGTTTAGTGGACCCAAACAGACGTGAGTCCTTAAGAGATATAAAGGGGTGAATAATTACTAATATCCATTTAGAAAACTAGGTTAGGTTGGTGGATTGATGAGGTAGGCACTGTGCGTCTTCCCACATCACACTTAGGTTAATATAGACCCATTGTGATGCCCGTTGGGGATCCAAGTGTGTGGTTATTTCCTTCATTTATCCCGATACTGTCCATTGTTGTAAGTCCCTATTCATCCACCCAGATGTTGTTGCAATCCTGAAGAAATTAGGGAGAGGGATTTCGGATAAATACGTGAGGTCATGGAAAAGTATTTTCCTTAGGTTCTCATTTTTAGTTGGCTGAGGCCTGGGCAGTAGCACAGAAAGTGAAGGGTATCCTCGTGTATTTCTTCATTACTGCAGCCACCACAGAGGTCATCATCTATAAGATGCATTTTCAGTTTGTGGCTTTTACAGATATCATGTTTATTTGAAGTAGTTTGGGGGTTCTGGCTTTGTAATAATCAAGCCACATCCTTTTGGATGTTTGATAGGTGGGGAGGGAGTTCCACCTGTTCAGTGTTTTCTGTACCACCCGTGATTTGAGGTCACATTGTGGCGGTTTGAGAGACTGGTCAGCCTGATCAATGCTGGAGGCAGTTCCTTTTTTTCACCAGTTCAACAGGAACTTCATTGCCCTGTTTGCCTCTGTGTTCGAGGACACAGCAGATCATAACATTATGTTGGGTGCCAAGAACCTGTATCTCTTCACGACAACCCTTCACAAGCTTAGATTTTAAAGTGTTTACAGTTTTTAGTGTTTCTGAAAACACTCCAGCTCCAACGCCTACGTCCATTTTTGAACCATCAGTGTAGATGAATATGTCTTCGGTGCACAGTTCGTTTCTCTCCCACTCCTCTCTACTTGAAAAAATGCAGGAAAATGGTCTTTGAAAGTCATGGTGAGGCAGCATGTAGTCAGAGGATTTGGCTGAGCTTAGAATTTCAGCGTATCCTCCGAAGTTCATTTTCTAGCAGTTGATCTGGCTAATTCTTACCGCACTTTTGGCTGCAGATTATTTCATGTGAATGTCTAGCGGTAGCAGGTTAAGGAGCGAGCGAGTACAATTCTGGGGGCGTATACACGGAATCATCAGCCGTGATTTTGCCTTCGACTTTCGCAGGATCTGAGGAGACCATTCTTTGTCCTAGTGGTCCCATCAGTTCCTCAATGCTAGAAGTACTTGGTCCGTACATTCCGCAGGTACGAGCGATCGGCTTTTTCTCTGCTAATACCGAATTTGTAAAAACTCTTCAACGGATAGATTCAGTTGACGATATGGAAAATTTAGATGAGCTGCAGTTAGAGCGGGAGTCATCCTCACTGAAAAGTAGTTTCTTCATTTGGTTGTCGATTGCTCTTCCGCTTCCCTTAACTGAAACTATATTTGAGTTTGACGGATCCCGGAGTAAGAGGGTTTCGTACTCCTCCGTCAGTTGTCGTTGATAATCGGTGTTTATAAAATTTGGGGTGCCTTATTCCTTTGCACGCACTCCTTTTTTGTTTGGTTTTGTAATGTCAATTTTGGACCCGAGACTCAACTAGCGATTCTGAGTCGATCCATATAGGTATATCTAACTATAAGGTATATCTATCGAAAATTTTTCTCTATGTTACAAACTTTTTTTTTTTTTAATTCTGACCTGCCTAAGCAGTAATATACACATCGACCTAAAATATCTATTGTGCTTGCCGTCAGATGTTTTTTTAGGTTAGTAGCGCTTCTACTTTCCTAATGTAGCTGATAATACTTTCAGCCGAAGATTTCCTCAGTTCTTCGGGACTTAAAAATTCCCTGAAGAAAGATTCCCTTCTCATACCGTAAAGGGCCGGGCATTCACATATGATATGCTCGGCTGTTACGTCTTCTTCTAGACATAGTCTGCACTCCGGTGAGTCGACTAGACGCATTTTATTTAGGTGATATCGCATACCGTGATGACCAGTTAGGTAGCCTACTAAGTTTTTTATATCGTGCCTGCGAAGATTTAGTATCTTATTGGCATCTGATTTGTAGGGCTGAATAGCTCTTTTGGCCTGTCTTAGGCCTGGGCTGTTTCCCCAGTATGAAACACATTTGTTTTGTTCCCAGTTTTTTATGACCAGATTTATGGCTGATTTGGGGATTGCACATAAGGGTTCAGGTCCAATGAAGGGGGTTTCCGAACCTTTTCTGGCTAGTTCATCAGCTTTTTCGTTACCTTCAACTCCCTTATGTCCATAGTCTGGTTTTGTTCCTGGAACTGAGTGTTTGGAGGGAGTTGAAGCAGTGTAGTACTGATTTGGAGTCAATGATGTGTGAGCTAAGGGCTTTTATAGCTGCTTGACTGTCCGTGAATATATGGATGTTTGCGCCTTTAATACCTGAGTTGTGTATTAGGTTTGCGCATTATTTTATGGCATGGAGCTCAGCTTGGAATACACTAGGGTTTTTGCCAATAGGTATTGAGATGTTTTTATTTGGTCCATGTATGCCAGCTCCTACCCCTGAGTCCATTTTTGAACCATCCGTATACCACTTTAGGCCGTTTAGGCAGTTTGGTGGGTTGTTGCTACACCATGCTTCTCTGGTTGTGATCTCCGTTGAGAATCTTTTGTCGAAGCATAGTGTCTTTGGTAAGCGGTCTGTAACCGCACAGATCATGTCAAGTTCTGGAAGTTCGGATAGAAGTTTCAGGTGTTCACTAATGTTTAATTCTTCCGCTTGTGTCAAACTTGCTGAGCTGCGAATTGCCACTTTTTTTTATATAAATGTGGAGGGGTGTTAGTCCTATTAAGGCTTCTATAGCCGCTGTGGGACAGGTACGCATAGCTCCGGTAATGCCCAGACAGGCAAGCCGTTGTACCTTGTTCAATTTATTTATAGTTGTTTTTTGGGTGACTTTGTTCCACCATACTATTGAAGCGTATGTTATAATGGGCCTGACCGTGATCGTGTAGATCCAGTGTGTGGTCTTTGGAGAGATTCCCCAGGTTTTACCATACATGCTTCGGCAAGCCCAGAAAGCTTTGGTTGCTTATTGAATTTTGTTGTTTATGTGGGAGTTCCAGCTTAGTTTTTTATCGAGGATCACTGCAAGATATTTTACTTCATTGGGATACTCAATGTTTGTACCATTAATTAGAAATTTGGGTAAGATTTATTTTCCTCCTTTTTGTAAAAGGGACGATGATAGCCTTGCTGGGGTTTATAGAAAGACTTTCTTTATTACACCAGTCTATGACTATCTTAAGGGCGTTTTGCAAACGTGTTGTAACCTTTTTTGGTTCTTTGCCCTTTATTATGATGACTAGATCATCGGCGTATCCAATTATATTGAAACCTGCATTACTTAGGTCTTGAAGTAGGTTATCGATAACCAGAGACCATAGTAGGGGTGAGAGTACTCCTCCCTGAGGGCAGCCTTTAACGGCTATTACTGATACTGAGGTCAGTGCTGATGAAGCAGTTATTTTCCGACTTTCAAGCTTCGCTTTGATCCATTTGATGGTGGGGTGATCTATTGTTCTATGAGTCAAAGCATTTGATATGGAGTCATATCCAGTGTTATCAAAAGCACCCTCTATGTCTAGGGAGGCACATAAAGCTACTTCTTTGTTTTCGTATGCACTTTTTATTTGTGATGTTAAACTTAGAAGTGCTCCTTCCATGGATTTACCTTTTTGGTAGGCGAATTGACATTCGCAGAGGTGCAGAGGAGTGCTTTCATTTAAGTACTCTCTAATGTGTACGTCTAGTATTCTTTCCATTGTTTTCAGGAAAAACGATGTTAAGCTTATTGGACGGTAAGATTTAGGTAGTTCTATTGGTTTGCCTGGTTTGGGGATAAATACCACGTTTACCTCCCTCCAGGTTTGTGGTATGTAGCCCCAATTGAAACTAAACCTAAATAAGGCGACCATAGTGGGTAAGAAAAAGTCCAAGCCCTTTTGTATAAGAGCAGGAAAGATTCCGTCTGTCCCTGGTGCCTTGTATGGTTTAAATGAGTTAATCGCCCATTTGACCTTATCCGGAGTGAAAAGTTTGCCGGATAAACTATTAATCCTTTTCAGGTTTCTAGGGGGTGAGTCATCTATCATGTGTTCATGAAACTCACTTGTGATAGTGGAGCCGGGAAAGTGTACCTGAAGAAGTGTGGTCGACGTTTCTTCCCGGTCGCATGTGATTTTACCGTCAGATTTGACTAGTAATCCCATGCAGTTTGTTTTATCTTTCGAGAGTGCCCTCTGGAGACGCGCCACCGCCGGAAGCTCTTCGAGTTCCTCACAGTATTTGCGCCAGGACGCTCTTTTTGATTTACGCAAATCTATGTTGTATTGGGTAAGTAGAGATTTATATTGGTCCCACTTACCGATGCGTTTAGCTTTATTGAAAAGTTTTCTTATTCTTTTCCGGAAACTTTCTAGGTTATAGTTCCACCATGGTGTGCACCTCTTTACCACAGTGCGTTTAACCTTACAGCTATTTGTAAAAGATATTGTAAAAGATATTGATACAAACTTAATTTCGAAACTATAACCCCTTCAGGACTATAAATACGGGCTTTGATCAGCAAATGAATATCTATGAGGAGATGAGGTAACGATCATCTACTGTCTGCAATATCGATTGCATTCCATTTTTTCCTCATCGGAGAACACCAGCGTTTATATTGGGAGTTGCAGATATAAAACCGTACAAGGCGTACAAGTTTCTAACCGATTCCAAATGCACCTAATTTTGGCAAAAGAGTTAGCTTCAAGTCCTCTGCAAATGCATTTGAAATTTCAGATTTGTATGAAAAGAAATACCGAGGTCTATGAGGTTCTTTTAAATGTAAAAGTGAAATTTCTTTTAGGCACGGTGATAATTGGATTTTATGAAACGAAAAAGTGTAACGATGCCAACAACATGCGGTGTCCCCCCAAGCGTGGTTTGCGACATTCAGAGGGTCTCCAATTTTGTGGATCGGGAAACCAATGCTGAAACACCATTTGTATGCCTTACACCACCATTTGTATGCCTTACCCCAAGGCATATGCAATAGAAAAACGTTGTTTTTTGTCGAACCACAAAAGATTTTGATAAACTGTCTGAGCAATATATTGTGACAATGTCATTTTCTGTATTTCATCGCCATAAAGCCTATATTTTGAGGGTATTAATTTTAAGGATGGGATGGGATAGGGTATTCAACGATCCGCACAGCGGATTGTAGCCTCTCCTATGTTTTTACTCTATCTTTGTTCATTGCAAAGATATACAGAATGGTTTTGACGTATATCCACCAAATTCTTCAAATTTACATATTGTTTTGACGTACGATTCCAAACAATTTAAACAAATTTTTGTTTAAGAATTGTTTTGACGTACGTTCTATTGTCCTACAACATACGCCATCAAACGCCAAATGCTTCTTCAGTATAGTTTTGACTTATGTGTCTATAAAATGCAAGATAACGCTATTTAAGCGTATGCACGTTCGTCATTAGAAAAAAAATCTTTTTTTGGACAGTAAATACTCAAATATTAAAAATATATACTCTTGATGAAAACATTAATTAATGTTAACAAATAAATTCAAAAATTTAATTAAAAGCACATTCGAATCAAACATTTTCAACGATGACAATACAAATACAAATTTTTGGCGCAATAGGCTCGTTAGTATCCAGAGCCTTGCTTCATCATAGCCATTCATGCGTGCGTGTGTACTTATTGCACGATGGCGGGTCATCCTGTTTTATACCGACTCCTGACGGTTATGTTGAGATAAGCCTTTCTTGACAATTGATTTCTCAAATCATCTCAAGAGGAGGACCGGTGAAAAATCATTTAGGTGTTGCTAAAGCTGGGAATCGAACAAAGACCTTTTGCACTGCAGTTCATTGCTCTAACCATTGCGCAATTGAGTTGCAATAATACACTTGCCAAGAAATTAGTAAAAAAGTGAAATTTCATACAAATTTTCATTTTAATGTTTGTATTCTTAAGAAACCACAAACAGCTATGTAAATCCAAATGAAGAACATATTCCACTGAAGAGAAAATATAAGTTTCCATCAACCAGGAAAGTCACCCAAATAACCGAAGCCCCAAAGAATGCTAACAACGAAAGGGTAACTAAAAAACTTCTGGCATGTCAACGAGGATCTCGAACATTTTGGTCAATGGAAAAGAAGTTAAAGCAGCAGATCATTTAGCAGCTATTAGTCAGCCCCCTTGAACAGAGATGGACCCGAATTGCCAATGGCAACGCTCAATCCCGTAGTTGATCTGATCCACGTGTCCTAATAAATTGGAACTGGCCCTCCTGGTGAGGGGCTGTGCCGTCAGGGTAACTTCTTTACCATGTAAAAAACAGTCGGTTATGGATAGACAAAGTATCTGGGAGAGCCCAGAAATGTAAATACACTAAACAGTGATTGATTTAAAGCAGATTAGTAATTGCCTTGCAATGGTCCGTACCTGGGCATCCTTTTGAACGGAGACTACAAATACTGTCCGGAAAACGAAATTGGAAAGAAAAAACCTCCGGCGGATAGTTGGAAAAGACAGACTCAACGAAACAGATATCTAATGCTTACTTACTTCACCAATATGACTTTTCTCAAGTTAGTTTCAGCAACGTCACATTTGACGATGAGACAATAATTAAATATATCGCTTTATTAATTAATGACTATTCTGCTGGGCCAGATGGAATCCCACCAATAGTCGTAAAGCAATGCAAAGATGCTCTTTTGCCATACCTTAAGTATATGTTTGAAAGCTCCCTTAAAACAGGAGTATTCCCAACTCAATGAAAAATGCATTTATTACACATTTCTAATTACAGACCTATTTCAAAACTCTCTTGCATTCCTAAGTTATTTGAACATATTATTTGTGATAAATTGGTATTCCTGTGTCGAAACATTATCTGTAAAGGGCAGCATGGCTTTGTAAAAAATCGATCCACTGTCACAAATCTCTTATCTTTTATGCATCATTGTTCCAATAGGTTGGAAAATAAAAAAGAGGTCGATTGTATATACACTGACTTTTCCAAAGCTTTTGACCAGTTATCACATAACATCATAATTTTTAAACTTAAGGCTTATGGTTTCCCTCCAGGTTTCATAAATTGGGTTCAATCATATCTCTCACTAAGAACTTTAGAACTTTAAAGAACTTTAAAATTTAGAGGCTCTAAATCCAACCCTTTTGTTGCCCAATCTGGAGTACCCCAAGGTAGTCATTTAGGCCCTATCTTATTTATTCTTGCTATTAACGATGCAAAAGCTTGTATTCGAGAGAGCAAAATACTGATATATGCTGATGACATGAAAATTTTCAAATGTGTAGGAGATCTAAGCGATTAACTTCCACTTCAAACTGATTTAAATAGCTTTACAACATGGTGTTTTAAAAACGATTTGAATCTGAACCCCACTAAGTGCCAGCATATGTCATTTTCACGAAAACGTTTTCCGTCCAATTTTAGTTATACTCTGTCGGGGCACACTCTCTGTCGTGTAGACAGTTTTAAAGATCTTGGTGTTTATTTTGATCCTAAATTGGAGTTTAATAAACACATAAACGTTATTGTGAATAAATCCAACTCTATGTTGGGATTTATAAAAAGGTGGTCAAAAGAGTTCAATGATCCTTATGTCACCCTTTCGTTATATAATTGTCTTGTTCGCCCTCACTTGGAGTATGCCTCACAGGTGTGGACACCCTTCTATGTCGTTCATTCAAATAGAATTGAGGCAGTCCAACGTAAATTTATAAGATTTGCTTTGAGAGGACTTCCATGGGATGATGTACACAATTTGCCTCCGTATAGGTGTCGAATTAAACTGCAGCAGTTGTGGCCTTTCTCTCAACGTAGACTTAACAATGACATGGTCTTCTTACACCAAATATTATCAGGACAAATAGATGCTCCTGATCTTTTCGGTGCTATTGGTTTTAATGCCCGTGGAGGTTCCTATAACCTTCGTAGACTAAAATTTTACATAGACCTAATCATAAATACAACTATGGTATGCATGAGGCTATAAGTCGCATGAGTAGAGTTTACAATAAAAATAGCGATGTAGTTGAACTGCATGTTAGTAAAAGTCGTTTAAAAAACACTTTGCGTAATTGTATTCTAGAGTCGTAATAAGTGTATGTTTATTTTTTTTTGTTTTGTTAATAATACAAAAATAAAGTTTAATTTCATCGTTTATTGATCTTGTTAGTGACGTCAAAATAACTTCTGTGTTTTGTTATGTCCCACTTACAAATGCACTAAATGATGAGCCTGTGGATGCATTTTATATGCTGTGGCAAATCTCTGCTCGTAGATGCGCTTGTATTAAGCTCGCTACGACACAGATCTGATAGTGTTATAAAAAAAATGAAACCCCCGTGCATGAGTACCGCAACATTACTAAAGATGAAGCCGAATCGACTCCCCGAAAAGATGTAATCCGGCATAATTTCTAGCAGCTACTAAATGGGCATAATGAGAGTGATTGTACAAGAAATACACGTACCTCTTGTCAACGAAGATATAACGCAGCCTCCCAATTTACAAGAAGTCAGCGCCGCCATCAAACAAAATATAACTCATACAGCTCTGATAGATTAAAAGCGGAACTCTTTTAATAAGAAATTGGTGGAATGAAAGGATGCAATAGACATGCATCAACATCAAAGAAACTAATTTATTATTGAAATGCCGTATGCCCACAATTTGTGACGTATGTTTATGAGTACAAGAAAATATTGATTTTAGTGGCGTATACGGCAAACTCATTTTGTAAAAATTTTTAAATATTTTAAAAACTAAGTGTTTTAGAATAACTTTTCATATTTTTTTAAATAGAATTTCCGTATAAATATCGTGTCAAGGAATTAAAACATCCCGGCTGTTGGTTTTCGTGCAATAGGTTGTCAAAACTTTAAAAGCGATTTCCCAAAAACATTAAACTTGCATTTACGCAACCCAATTTTGGGGCGACGAAACCCTGAATATAAAGACATACATATTGTGTGGTCTATGAGCGATTTGTTTGCCTTCTTTCCTTTGGGCCTGCGCACACGAGTATGCTTCAACCGTAGTCATTATGGTTACTTTCCAAACACACGGGAATATGTTCAACCGGTTGAATTTTGTGTAATATACCAAACTTTATATGTATGTGTAATTCGATTAACACCGAACTAGCCGCCGTATTTTTTTTTTAATACCACAACTGTCAGAAACGCATGCATGTGTTGGTAGATTCAACCTCTTCAACCACTTAATTTTGGGTGAAAAATTGCTCTCCAATGCCTCTCAAACTGTCCTCCCTCCTCACCCGTCCCACCAACAAACATGACGTTCAACCGGTTGAAGCATACTCGTGTGCGCAGGCCCTTTTATATTACTCCATGGTAATTGACATACTCGTCCACCTACCTCGGCCCCGTGTGAAAAACAAAATTCCGCAACCTCAGCGACATCTTTACTTCTCAACACAACCATTGACCTAGCTGAGTTCCTTCACTAAAATATCTCCGCTTCCGTAGTACTTGAAATAATTTATTCCTGCTTTAGGATTTAAAAAAAAATTGAATTTATCCTTCCTCTTTCTCCAGAGAATGCAATAGCGAAACTTCCACAACATGTAGGTATACCAATAGATACCCGCAACTGGAAATATCCTGATTTATGATCTCACGAGCAACAATGTCGTTTGCAGTTAATTAAAGTGTTAATTAAATTGTTACATAAATTGGGGCTGGCAGTACGCATACCACCAGACCAGAAACGAAATCCCACCTCTACGGTGGTACCTCTTGACGCTCCGCATGGGCCATAAATTACTTCCCAGGATGACATCCAAAAATGCCATTTAAGCTTAAAAATACATTTTTTCCATTTTGCAAGAGTGAATGTTTAATGTTCGTTTGCATGCCGAACAATTATGGCTGGAGGGCGGCAGTGGTTGAACGACGCGAGAGTGTGTGTACGTAAAAAAAATTTAAATGTATAAATTAGGATATTTATTCATGAGCACAAACAAAATACCGTGGCGGTATGGTTGGCTTCTTAACGAGGAAAAAACATCACTCATTCGCCACCGTTATCAAGTAATTTCGTTATTGTTACCAGATTCAGATTATACAAAACCTAATCGAATGGAAGTCATTTAATCAATCAATCCTAGCATAAGCTGTGACAAAGGCGGGTGAACAGGAGGTTGGTTTACAATTTGTAAAAGGCCGCAGTCGCATCTGAGTGACTGAAGTCATTCAGAGGGACAGTGGTTCGTGTGTTTTTTGGATAACAAACCTCCATGTCCACTCGAAATCAATTGCAGGGATCACCCTTGTTCTAAAACCTTTCCCTCACCCAAAACAGAGGATGTCTGTCAACCCATTTAAAACACACATACAGAAATCCAAACCCACATACATACCTATCTAGTGTGACGTTTGGATTTCCCTGAGATCTCCAGTAAATACTGTTCTGCTGCGACTGTGATTGTGATATACACGGTGACTTGATGCATCGCCCCGACAATGGAGCACTGCATCGGAGGCTGGCGCCGCTTTGATTACTCTCCCGTCGGTAATTCGAAATGCTCCCGAGCACACTGCCAGCCCTACCCACGCATGCATCCCTTTGATGCTTTTTATTGTGATGGTGCTGCTGTTGTTGTTGTTGCTGGATTTGGTGATGTCGATGTAGATGTAGGGGATGAGGTTTTTGTTGTTTGGCAAAGTCATTAGAGCTAGGAGTGCTGTTGAAGTTCCGATTCGAATCGCCAAGAAATTTGCTGTAACTACCACCGCCACTGCTGTAGGTGTTGTTGAGCTGTTGTTGGCCATGCTGCGGACGTATGGCGAAACGACCACCGAGCCTGCAAAGGAACGAAGATGGATGGTTGTTAGTAAACGCAATCAGATGAATGTATAGGTGTTTTGGTGAACATCGTGTAGGGAAGTTGTTAAGCCGTTAAATAACCTCAGCGTGAGCGATTGCATGGCAAATGAGTTTTTGTGAAGGTTTTCTAATTTCTGCTAGACAATGAGTTGGGCCAAGATGAGCTATTGCGCGAATATTTCCGTGAGGACTGTTTCATGACACATTGGCTTTAATGAGACGGAAAATATTGTTTATTCCTGCGAGCATGCAACTCAAGAAACTTTTGTTAGGATAAAGCGAATTCCATTGTTTTTTGGGTTGGCTTAAGGTTGACCGAACTCATGCTGAAGGGGTAAGAGAGGTAAGATAAACTTTATGAGGGAAGAAATATATTGGTTAACCCTCTTAATAACCTTCACCAGATACATGACGATGGAGCTCAGATCCATTCACTTTGGTTATCAAAAAAAAAAAAAAGAATATGCATCAAATTTGTTCCCATTCTTCAGCTGCATTGTCGAAAAGGCTTAGAAGCTAATCTAAGAGTCTGCAGTTATTCCAGTTAAGATATCAAATCAAATAATGAATTTGAAGCAACTCGTTGTTAAAATTGGCATCATCGGGATGAAACTGAAGATCCTAATCCTAGTGGTAGCCTCTTTTGGGATAACCAACCATGATTTGTAGAGCATGACTTAAGAAATGTCATGTCAAAATGTCGACGTCAATTGATTGGCAATATCGAGCTATCTTTTGACCTAAAACATTTTTCCTTGGGATAACGTTAAATGGTCTATTCCAATAAGTCAACAAAACTTTCAGAGCTTGAGAGTACAACGTTTAGATGCGGATTCTGGAGTTTCAAACCCACATTATTGCTACATGATTACAATATTTTAATTCAACAAAACCAGGATGGATGCAAGCATGCAAGATGAGTGGAATATAAGCTCCATATGCTCCATATGCTCCATATGCATCTACAAGAAAGATCCAATATTTTGCACCAACTACCGAGGCATATCCCTGCTAAATATCTGTCTAACATATTGAGCCTTTCCGCAACAGACTTCTCGGCTCGTACCAATGCAGCTTCCGGCTCGGGAGATCGACCGCAAACCAAACTTTTAGTCTATGAAGGCTAATCCTGGAGAAGGGTATCGAATTTAAAGTCGAGGCGCATCATCTTTTCATCGACTTTAAAGCCGCGTATGATAGATTTCATCACCTAGACCTCTATAGAGAGAGAGGATTCAGGATTCAATCAATCAATCAATCAATATTTATATAGCTGTGTCGCCAAACGTCACCATTGACAGATATAATCTTCAAGTCGTACGGGACTTTGTTTACCTCGGCTCCGTTATTAACTCTGACAACAACATCTCGTAAGAATTTAAACGATGAATTACTCATGCCAACCGCTGTTTCTACGGGTCAAGAAGACAAGTAGTATAGCCCCCACTCGAACTACTAAGGAGATCCTATATAAGACCCTAATAATCCCAGTCCTGCTCTACGGTGTCAAAGTATGGAACGTATCAAAAGCTTTTCTTCATCCTTTTTTTGATTTGATACTTTCCATCCTTGGTCCTTTTGAGCGAAAAAATAATTGGTCCCGTTTGTGTGAATGTGTTATGGGAATATGTAAAGCGACATAGAGCTGGTCAAAAAGCTGCGCTTGGGACGTTTAGTATGATTGTACAGCACTACCAGTCGAACGAAGCTTCTCTTGACAATTGATAGTTCCCGAATGATATATCAGGTTGTTGGCAGAGGTACTATATTTGGTATTGCAACTATTGGGAATCGAACCCAGACCTTATGCGCATCAGCTCATCGTACTAACAGCTGCGCCACTGAGACATAAAGGCATATCGCTTAATAAAACTGATTGGATTTGCTTAGGATATTACACTATAAATCGGACGGAAGTATCTTTCGTCTCAACTTAAACCTCACCATAAACGCAATATTATTATACTCAAAAAGAGTAAACGTTCCACCATCAAATTAAATCGCAGAGTACTCAGAAACCATCTTAACTCAAGAGCCTAGTACTACGAATATACTATCCACTTAGGGGTAGGCTGTTAATGGCTCGACTAGGTATGAATACAAATTTGATTATAAACACACCATTCTGGATACATAAACGTACTCAACTATTCAAATCTCCTAGAGTACCCCACTAAAACACTCAAAGCTCCTGTCAAATTTAGTTTTATCTCAACAAAATTTCCGTGCAGCTATGAACCTCTATCCGTGATACCATCAACTCTACACGCAATGTACGTCGCTGCAGGACGCAAACCACATTCAAATGCCATCAACTATGGCAGCTATTCGAAATTATTGTCCACTCTGTTATACGAGCGACATGTTGAAGGACCCTAGCCCAGGGCTGTTTATCACTTCATTCCACGACTATAAATCTCCGAAGAATTATTCCAGTAACTCTCCCTTCCCACCACCATAGAGCGTTCTAATTATCCTGTGTTAATAAATCTCAACGACATAACGTCCCGAGTGGCATAGAATCCCAAGTGAGCTGGGAGGTTGTACACCCCCACCACAGTAAGTATCTACTAATGAACTATTCACTACCCGTCCAGCGAAAGGATCCACCAGGGGCATCGAGCCGGATGACAAACACCGATTACATGCGGATTATGTACTGAGCGAAATTTACTGACGGATTGGTTTCTCCAAGGACATTTGTGCGACTTAAAGGGATTTCATGGAAATCAAGTGGTTATGAGGGTGGTAAAAGTTCCCCTGTGACTTCGTTTTAGGTACGCGGTGTAAAGTCATTAATTTAATAGGTACGGCACGTCCTTAAAAGTTCAACTGAATAAAATTACTCTCGCGTTTACGAACCTTCGAAAGAGTTCACTCTCCGGATGTTCCGCTGCAAACCGAGCTTTCTTCCTGAGCAATGGAATGGTTAGCGCATATGTGGTAACCATCATCAGCATGGGGATGTAGAACGCCACTAGGGAGCCGAACACAAAGAACGCTCGGTTATTTATCACACAGACGCGCGGATGCGGCATAATATTCGACTTGTTCAATATTCCTGGAAAGACAGCAACAACAACATTGATGTGTAAATTCTGATTTTGGAAGGTCGGCATATACTCACCTAAAACGGTTATTGAACTGGATACCATCATGGCCATCACCCAGACAATGGCAATTTTGATCCCTGCCAGTCGTTTGGTCGATCGATGTCGTGAGCCCAACGGGTTGCGTATGCCCAAGTACCGACCGAGACTTATAAAGCACATATGCAGGATGCTCGACGAGCAGGCTAATACATCACATGTGACATAAATATTGCACCAAGTCACCCCGAGTGGCCAATATCCTGAAAGGCAGACAAGAAGAAGAAAATGAACGTTTGGTTATGTAAATTTCGTTGATCCTTGCGGTAGTAGTTATATTTTGCAAATGTAAAGGACTCAACTCACAGGAGGGAGTAAGTGTTGTATCTGCAGATGAATTTGGAGCATATGTGTGGGCAAATCTATTCTGGACGGGAGTGCATGAATATTTATGTGGAACAGATGGAGGAAAGTTCAAACATTTGCAGAAAGGGTAATTCCAATAAATCGCAATAATATCCCTGCAGGAGGCAAGAAACTCTCGCATTGGAGATGGGGATATAAGTACTTTAAAAAAATATGTTTCCTGGGGACACAATTGATTTGGTTATGTAGAACTCAGCCACATGGACCATCACAGAAATAGCTCCTTCAAATGATTTGACCCTTGTTGCATTTGAGATAATAAGCTTCAATCTGAGAAATGTGAATAAATGAAGCTGTTCCGTTAGGTATTCATGGCGTACAATCAAGAGTGATTGTCACCAATGGATATCCCAAAAGCCTTCGTTATAATGTGGTAGAACTTTCTTGTTAATAACCGAAGTTTTTTGGTGTTTGTAATACTTTCGTGCTAGGCAATGAGTTCTTTAAGTAACCGATCAATATACAGGTTGAATAAGATATGAGAACTTCCAATAAACTTCAGGAATGAATCCTCTCACCTAATTTGTTTTTAGTTAAGGGCTAACTCTCTACCGCACCTCTTGATTGATCACCCTTTATAGATCTATCAAGAGGCATTTCTTTGAAATTTCTTCGTGACGGTGTGAATTGGATTTTATGAAACATAAAAACATCACGATGATGGTGACGCTGCTTGATGTTGGTGATCGCGTGTTGTTGGCTTACTAGGTTTGTTTGAAGTGAAACTTATTTTTGGACGGCTATTGTTGTGGCTGTTTAATCATGTGTAATGAACTGATCTATGTATCTCAGGCAACAAGTACGTTGGAGTGCAAAAAAGGGATTGTTTCTTGTTGCCATGTTGGTTAGAGGAAGGACGTTGCTGCACCGATATGCATCATGAAAGTGTGTTAAGTAAATTTGGGTACGTGCCACGTGTGATTGTGTGTGAGCAAGACCAAATTATGAAACTCATTGGTGAGTTCAGGAAAGCAATATCCATTGTTGTTAGAAATCAAACGAAAGTTGCTTAATATATGGATGCGACATTTGGTAACATGTAGGTGGCCAAAATCGTTATTTCCCTCTGAATGTTGAAATTACAGCTGTTTAATGTGTATTAGCGAAGGTGTGTGTCTGACGTCTGGAGTTTGTGATTGAAGCTTGAATCCAAATAAGTAGATTTGATTGAGTTTTAGATATGTATGTGATTAGTGACAATGACGATGTATTTTTGGAATTGGAGTGTTGCCTTCAGGTATTACGTTTTTTTTCAAATGACGACATTTTTAAAAAGAGATGCTAGATATCAGGAACTCCTCTTACGTTTGTGGGTGTAAATACAAATTGCGGTACTTTGAAAAGGACAGATTGGACGAGAGAGGCTACAAGATGAAGATAAAAATTGGAATGTGTTCTGATTCGGGTGGGATGACGTATTCATATTTGATGTATGATTTGTATGACGGCATTTTTTAATAAGATTGCCTTTTGAATGTTTGACAGTTTTATCAATATTTGGAAGTCTTCCCGAAAGGTGGAGCATATTAGAATTAATACGTGCGTAAAAATACAGTAAAAGCCCTTTAATTCGGAATTCTTTAATTCGGAAAACTCGTTTATTCGGCAAAAAAATTCCGTATAAAAGAGATTTTTCCTAATAATTGATAGTCGCTTTCAAATTTTTGTATGCAAAATTAAATTAAATTATTATGTTTTTAGTTACAAAAATGAATTACAATAAATTTTACGTATTATTTACAACCTTTTGTGTTAATAAAATACTTTTTCGTTTTAAGTTCGCATTTTTTCATCAATAGGAACGCCTTTTAGTGCATAAAAAAATCTCTTATTAATTCGGAAAATTCGTTTATTCGGACTGACCTTCCCCCCAACCATTCCGAATTAACGAGCTTTTACTGTACTGCAGTTATAGTAGGAAACTTGTTGCCTAGCTTTATGATCTTAAAATTACACTTTTTTTAGAGTGTGGCTAAGGAAAGATTAATAATAAAGATTTCACGATATATTGGTAAGGATGCGGTTATCCACCACGCCACAACAAACCAGAAATACTGTTAAAAAAATTTAATGTCGAATGACTCCAATCGCAAGAGACCGCCAAGTCCCTCGCGCAACGCGTATCCCTTAACCTCTCGATTCACACCATACCACCAGCATCTAATGTCGAAGAACAATGGCAACGATGCCAACTAGCCATTAGATCAGCCGCAACTGATGTGCTAGGTTTCTCGCGGCCACCAGCAAGAAACCCCTGGTTTGATGAGGAATGCCGACAGATGCTCGCAGCCAAGAACGAGGCCTACAAGGCTAAGCTGCACTTGAGAGAGAGACGAGAGATGCCATTGAGCTCTATAGGCAAAGAAGAAGGGAAGAACACCGGCTTTTCAGAAAGAAGAAAAAAAAAACAAGAAAGGCGCGCGATCGAGGATGTAGAAAAATGCCACTTCAGGAGTTTTTTAATTTAATATTGGCAACGGCAGCGAGAGCTGCCAACCACCCGACCTAAGTGAAGTGAGGATAGCAATATCTAAACTGAAGCTTAATAAGGCCGTCGGAAATGAACGCCTGAAACCGTTTACCAACAACCTGATCGGCCCTTATCAGTGTGGTTTTAGGCCAGGAAAGTCCAGAACCGGTCAAATTTTCGCACTTCGGTAGATCATGGAAAAAAACCAAGAAGTCCAAATCGATACCCACCACCAATTTATCGATTTCATAGCCGAATACGACAGCATTTATAGAGACGAACTATACAGAGCCATGTCTAGTTTTGGTATACCGTCCGATACCTCACCGATACATTCGATACCAAAAAAGGATTTAGTTAAGGCGATGCGCTGTCATGTGACTTCTTCAATTTGATTCTTGAGAGGATTGTGCAAAACTCCCGAGCTAACATCAGAGGCGCAATTTTCCAAAAATCGGTGCAACTACTAGCATACGCCGACGATATTGACATCATTGGTAGGACTCAACGTGATGTCACAGGCACGTTTGCTAGTATAGAGAAGGAAGCGGCAAAAATGGGTTTAGCAGTAAATGAGGGTAAGACAAAGTATATGCTGTCAACACGAAAGGACACACAACATCGACGAATTGGACAGAACGTCACCATTGACAGATATAACTTTGAGGTAGTACGGGACTTTGTCTACCTCGGCTCCGCTATTAACTCTGACAACAACATCTCGTCAGAAATCAAACGAAGAATTACTCTTGCCAATCGCTGTTTCTTGGGGCTAAGAAGGCAATTTAGTAGTAAAGCCCTCACTCGAACTACTAAGGAGATCCTATGTAAGACCCTGATCATCCCAGTCCTGCTCTACGGCGCTGAAGCAGGGGCCGTATCAAAAACGGATGAAGAAGTCCTTGGTCGATTCGAGTGAAAAATTCTTCGAAAAATCTTCGGTCCCGTTTGTGTTGACGGGCTATGGAGACGAAGAATCAACCAAGAACTATACAAGCTGTACAGCGACATACTCCTAGTCAAAAAACTCCGCATTGGACGTTTAAGATGGCTAGGACAAGTAGAACGAATGGACACCGATACTCCGGCTCGCAGAGTCTTCGATTCCCAGCCAGACGTCGGACGCAGTAGAGGAAGACCTCGCCTTAAGTGGCGCGCACAAGTAGAAACCGACCTTAACCAACTTGGAGTGCGCAACTGGATGCAGTTAGCTAAGGACCGGGCTAATTGGAGAGGCATATTGCTTTAGGCCCAGGTTCATCCCGGACTGTAGCGCCACTTAAAGAAAAGAAGAAGTACTCATCTTCTTCATCTTCTTTATCAATATATTCTTCATCATTAGATGTTGTAGTCTCGTCAAAATTGTGTATGTATGGTGAAGCAGGAATACGTTTGTTTGTATTGCGTTTGTTGCCAACCATCACATCAGTTCTAAAGAATTTTATATATCAGTTCTAAAGATTTACACTTTTAAAGTCTTTTGTGCTTCACTCAAATACAATAATAAGCGTTTAGCTATATGGTTTAATAATTCCTGCAAGTTTACTTCAGTAGTAGTATTAATTGCTAGATTCATAGAAGCGATTGAACTTCACAGTTTACAGTTTGGTTTACAGTTAGCACTTACTATCTAAGTTTAATAATTAATTTAAGCATATTTGATACAATTTCTTTTAAATATAACAAAATTTGTTTCAGTCTTTATTGTATTAGGAAGGTGATTATATAATTTAAATCCATTATCGATCAAGGAATTTTATGTACTCACACTTAACATATTTGGTAATCTAAAGTCATTGTGGTTTCTTAATGAATATGGTTGGACATCTCTTATATATTGCACATAGTTTACTAAATATTTTGGCATTAAATTATACTTTACTTTATACGAAAACACTAGGACATTCATCACAACTCTTGGCTTTACAGATAACCATTTTAACGATGTTAACACAATATTAATAGGTACAAATCTGTTACATTTAAGAATACAATGCATAGCTTTCTTATGTAAAAGTTGGATCCTCTCAATTACGTTATCACAACATAAAAACAAAGTTGTGCCACATTACTCAAAATGTGGTTTGACAATTTCGTTATGTATATTTATTGCACTTAATGTTGAAACATTACTTCGTATTCTTCTTAAAAAGAAAATCTTTCCCGATTGTCTCAAGCTTTTTTTTTGTGAGCATTTTCCGTGTGAAATTTTTTTGCAGTGGTTTTAAATCTTTCGCTTCATATTGAAAAAAATAAATTTGCTCTTCAACCTACCTTTATTGATTAATAACATTATTTTCGTTAACATTGATTTCATTTTTCTCTTCAGTTTACAAAAAATAAATTGGAATCGTTAGCTAAATTTTTCTTGATTTCGCGGATAATTCGTAGGAATTTTCATTTCCTACTCGATTTTGTTTTTCTTTTTTCCACACTTTTCACACTTTTCGTTTGGAAGTGTTACTATTTTTGAAATTAAAATTTTTTACGAAAATAAAGTTTTGTGGACTCCTTAGGAAAGAAGCTTTTCCCTTTTTTTCAACAATTGCGTGCACAGCATATTTTTGATATTTTTCTTCGTTTTCTTTAAATCTTCGTTTATTAATAAAGAGCCTTTTTAATAGACTATCAAATTTTTGTTAGGCATTCCCTTCGATAAAATTTTAGATTTAATTTCTTTACGCCATTGAAATTTAATTCAGTAACTCATATCATCCTTATATTGTTTGATATTTTTTACAAAATTGGATTTGTTTTCGCTGCATTTGGTTTTTTTTTTTTTTTTTCGTTTCATAATCCAATATGGCTGATAATAATTTTGAAATGGTTCTTGCTCAGCAACTATCAAACCAGGAATTGATTACCAAATTAAAAATTAATGTTAGTAAGAAAGGAAAGGACAAATTAACAGCAAACTATATAAAAGGCCAATTAAGACTTCTTAATACATATTTCGATAACTTTGTACAAACCCATTCGAAGCTTGTTGGAGCTGCCGCTTCTATTAAAACCCCTATGAGTGAAATTGAATACTTTTCTTCTGATTTCTTTTCCGATGTTGAGGGAATTTATAGTGAATTATCTTTAAAATTGACAGATTTACTTCCTGAGACTTCTGATGATTCTTATCATGCACCTGATGCAAATCCTACACCTGATAGAAAAAGCATTTCTTCACACGTAAACGAAGTAAAGCTGCCCGTAATTCACTTGCCTACATTTGCTGGTTGCTATAAATCCTGGATGTCTTTTCGAGATCTCTTTATCTCTCTTATTCATAGCAACATCTTATTGAACAAAGTGCAGAAAATGCTCTATCTGAAAAGTTCACTGTCTGGTGATGCGGAAAGAATTCTTGGACATCTGCCAATTGCTGAAGCCAATTATGATGAAGCATGGAAAATTATTTGTGATCGTTATCACAACCCACGAGTTATTGTGGACTCATATTTGGATCTTTTGCTCTCACAACCTACACTCAAGGTATCATCTGCTGCTGGTATACGAAAGCTATTAGATACAACCCGTGAATGTCTCTATGCATTAAAGACGCTTAAGATACCGGTTTGTTCTTGGGATGTTATCGTGATTCATCTTTTAGTCAAATCCTTGGATTCAGATTCGCGTAGAATCTGGGAGGAAGGTTTAGCAAAATCAACTGCATTTCCTACGCTAACTGAATTCTATACATTTTTAGAAACTCGCTTTCGAGGACTTGAGGCTATAACAGTATCAACTTCGAGACAATTTAGTGGGCCCACAAGGCAACCTAGAAGTTTTGTCGCTACCATACATTCTAATTGTGCTGCTTGTTCTCAACAACATTTTCTTTATCAATGTTCTTCTTTTAAAAATCTGCCTCGGGAAAAACAGAATGACATCATGAAACGCAACAAAATTTGTTTAAACTGTTTAATGCCAGGTCATTTCTTAAATAACTGTAAGTCGAAATCACGATGTCAGAAATGCAATGGCCGTCATCATACCATTTTGCATTTTAAAACAAGAAATGAAAATAATACAGAGGCCTCAACAGTTTCTTATGCGATTAATTCATCCGTACCATTAGCAAATGCGTGTAGTACTTCAAGTTTACCTTCGGTCAATTTAAATACTATAAAACCTGCTTTGCTTCCCACAGCCGTTATAAAGGTTGTAACCTTAAATGGAGAATTTCCAGTTCGAGCTTTAATAGATCAAGGATCTCAAATTTCGTTTATAAGCGAAAATGCAGAACGACTTTCACTGCAGAAACAAAACTTCAATTTACCAATTGGTGGTATAAATGCCAGTAGGTCTTCTAGTACGGGATTTGTAAACGTAACATTGCAATCATATATTCAACAAACGTTTTCTGTTTCTTGTCAATTGGTTATTCTCAAAACTATTACAACCACTCTGCCTGAAAAGGACATTGCGTTAGATCGTTTTTGCTTAAGAGAATACAAACTGGCAGACAATGAGTTTTACAAAACCGGACAAATTGACATGTTGTTGGGTGCGGATCTCTATTGTAAAATCCTATTAAACCAGATTGTGAAATTAGAAAATGGGTTTTTACTTCAAAATACGGAACTTGGTTGGATAATCTCTGGGGTTTCCGATACTCAGTCACCTAAGCCACAACTTGTTTATTCAAATATTAACTAGGTACTTGCCTGATAATGCTGATGTTAATATTCTGCTTAGAAAGTTTTGGGAGATTGAGGAATGTACTGAGAGATCTAGTACACCCGAAGAAAAGGCATGTGAAGATTATTTTGTCAAAACCTTCAGGACGTTATGTTGTTTCACTACCTTTTAAAGAAGCTTCACTTCTAAATTCAGTTCCTAATTGCGGAGAGTCATTGCCCAACGCATTAGCTCGTCTTAGTCAATTAGAAAAAACATTTGCAAATCGCCCTCAACTTAGATCTGAATATTGCAAATTTATGACTGAGTATCAAGCGCTTGGTCACATGAAGTGCGTTTCATATTTGTCAAACTTAAAAAATATTAAAAACCTTTACTTTTTACCACACCATGCTGTGTTAAAAGAAAGTAGCAGCACAACGAAATTACGAGTCGTTTTTGATGGTGCCTGCAAGACTTCAAATGGAGTTTCGATAAACGATTGCCTTTCTGCTGGTCCCGCCTTACAAAACGAATTACCTACGATATTGTTACGATGGCGTACACATAACGTTTGCTTTTCTTCTGACATAGAAAAAATGTTTAGGCAGATTTCTGTGTGCCATTCTGATACAAAGTATCAACACATTGTGTGGAGGCGTTCAGTAGACGAACCCATAACTGTTTTCAGACTTAACACTGTCACCTATGGCACTACCTGTGCACCGTATTTATCAATACGAGTTCTACGGCAGCTGGCAGAAGATGAAAAAGTCAATTTCCCAATGGCATCAAAAGTCCTTTATCATGACACTTATGTGGATGATATTATATCTGGAAGTGATACGATCGAGGAAGCAATTGTTATGCAAAAGGAGTTACGTGATCTGCTTCTTGCTGGTGGATTTCATTTGCGAAAATGGTCTTCAAATTCCACCGAATTATTGCGACACATTCCTCTTAACGATCAAGAGCAAATTGAAGAACTCAAATTTGAGGAAGATGCAACAATTAAAGCACTGGATTTAGTTTGGTCTCCAAAAGCAGACCATTTTATGTTTCACGTTACAATTGGTGTAGACAGTGGACGTCCCACCAAACGAACGCTTCTATCTGACATAGCATTGTTTGATCCATTAGGGTGGTTATCACCAGTCATAGTTGTGTCAAAAATCATGCTTCAAAAAACATGGTTAGCAGGTATTTCTTGGGATGATCATCTCCCAAATCAACTAGAAAATGATTGGGTAAACTTTAAAACAAATTTACGAAGGATTGAAGAAATCTGTATACCACGGTGGGTAAATACTTTTCGTTGCATTTCGCTCTGCACAATTGAACTTCACGGATATTGTGATAGTTCCACTATTGCTTATGCGGCCGTAGTTTACTGCCGCGTTCTATTTCCTGATGGAAACGTAAAGGTGTCACTTTTAGCTGCGAAAACTAAAGTTCCACCACTAAAACAAATTTCGTTGCCCAGATTGGAATTATGTGGAGCAGTTTTTCTTGTCAAATTGATACATCAGACAAAACATCGACTTCATTTACCAATTTCAAAAATATTTACTTGGTGCGATTCCACAATTGTTTTAAGCTGGATTCGAGGAGCACCTAATCGATGGAAAGTTTTTGTCGCAAATCGTGTGAGCGAAATTCAGACGCATACTGACATCGAAAACTGGCGTTATGTCCCAAGTTTACAGAACCCCGCCGATAGCGCTTCTCGTGGAGTTCCTCCCGAATTACTTGGATCTCTTAAGCTATGGTGGAACGGTCCTGATTGGCTTAAGAGTCCAGCTTCAAACTGGCCGTCTCAAAATTTACCCTGCGAAGAGACTATCATAGAAGCGAAACCAATAACATGCCTTCAAACTAATGTAAGTCATAATCCCGTATTTGTGGACTTACTTAGCCGTTACTCATGTTTACAAAGATTAATTAACGTGACCGCTTACTGCTTCCGTTATATTAATATTCTTTACAGTAAAAAGCGAAAAACTGAAGTTCTTAGTTTACAAGAAAAGTTAAACGCTAGAAACTGGCTCATCAAAAACTCTCAGAAGCTTTACTTTACCGAAGAGGTAAAACATCTTGAAGGAGCAAAAGAAATAAAAATGTCTTCAAAGATAGCTTCACTAGCCCCATTTGGACAAAGACAATATATTACGAGTCGGTGGAAGATTAAAATTCGCTAAGAATCTACCATTTGATTCAAAAAATCAAATTTTATTGTCTAACAAATGCTCTCTAACGCTTTTGTTAGTAGCAGAAGCACATAAACGAACTTTACATGGCGGTCCAAATATGATGATAGCATATTTGCGTCAGTCATATTGGATTTTTAACGTTTGCAACTTAACTCGCAAGCACATGCATAATTGTGTTCGTTGTCTAAGATTTAATGCTAAAATGTCTTCACAGATCATGGGTAGTTTGCCTTCTCCTAGAGTAAGTCCATCTAAGCCGTTTCGACACACTGGAGTGGATTTTGCCGGACCTATTGAACTGAGAACTGCAAAGGGACGGTCAGCTAAGAAGTTTAAGGGATATATTTGTGTCTTTATCTGCCTATGCACAAAAGCCATACATTTGGAGCCCGTATCGGAGTTAACAAGTGAAGCATTTTTAGCCGCGCTTCGGCGGTTCGTAAGTAGACGAGGTGTTTGTAGCGATTTATAAAGCGATTGCGGTACCAACTTTGTTGGTGCGAATCGTCTTTTAAAAGATTTCCTATTTAATTATATAGCCGAAAATCCTGAGCATATCCAATCATTGGTAGCTAGGGATGGCATACATTGGCACTTTAACCCACCTTCCTCACCGCACTTCGGTGGTCTCTGGGAGGCAGGGGTTAAATCCACAAAACATCATTTAAAAAGAATTTTATGTAATCAAGTTCTCACGTTTGAGGAACTATATACAGTATTGTCCCAAATTGAATCATGTCTTAATTCCAGGCCTCTATGTGCTATGTCGGATAATCCGAACGATTACGACGTGTTGCCACCGGCGCACTTCCTTATAGGCGAACCAACTAATCTCTACCGAAACCCAGTCTGATAGATGCTAAAATATCACCCTTGCATAGATGGCGACTAGTACAACAACTTCAGCAACATTTTTGGCAGCGCTGGAACACAGAATAATTGTCTAGACTGCAACAGCGCCCAAAATGGACATCTATAAACAAAAATTTTGGAGTTAACGATCTGGTGCTCGTAAGAGATGAAAGGTACCCAAATAGTAAATGGCCTTTAGGACGTATAACAGAGATTCATCCCGGAACCGATGGACATGTGAGGGTAGTCAGCGTAAAAATGCAGAACTCTATCATTAAAAGACCGATTCTTAAATTATGTATGTTCCCACAACATGACCCCGTGCATCCTAATATTAACAATTAATAAGCGAGCAAGAGCGCTATAACTCTTTCCCACTACTAATTTATTTCCCACTAACTAGCGAGTATGGGGCGCTATAACCTCAGTTAAGGACAGTAGTCCTTGGTGTGGCGGAATGTTGGATACCAAAAGTAATTATTATTTTGTAAACTGAAACTTTTCTTGTCAGCGACAGTGTAAACCTAGAAGTAGTTTTCCAAGCTTAACGTCATACTATATCAGTGAATACAATTGTATACGCTCTCTTGCTCTTGGTATCGTACGCTACTCCGCTACATCAAAATACTGGTTTTTATATGTTTTTGGCAAATGCAATTTCGACTCCAATCGTCACTTGCACACCAGCCACTGTCGGGTAAGGATAACCATAAATAAAGTAATTTTAATTAATCCGTGTTTTTGCATTCTTTCTTTATACCCTATCCCATAGGGGTATATTAGTTTTGATACTTAGTTTGTAACATAGAGAAATAATTTTGCTACATATACCTCAAAGTATATGGATCGACTCAGAATCGCTAGCTGAGTCGATTAAGCCATGTCTGTCTGTCCGTCCGTCCGTCCGTCCGTCCGTCCGTCTGTACGTCACCGATTTTTAGGCCTTAAATTTTGAGCTAGGATAATGAAATTTGGTATATAGGGTCCTCGTCTCTGCCTACAGAACAAGTGTAAAAATTTTTGAAATCCGCCCACTGCCACGCCCCCTTTTAAGAAAAGCTCAGTTTTTGACCAAACCGTAAGGAATTTTAAAAAAGTTTCTGAACAACATATTTAGACAATATTAATATCTATATTTCGTCTATATAAAGTTTTTTGCCACGCCCAAAAAAAAACTGTTTTCGGTCAAATTTTAAATTTTTCGAAAAAATTTTTGATGCAGAATCATTAACATTATTAATATGAACATTTCTTCTATGTACCATTTTAACCCACGCCCACTTTTTGGGGGCGTTTTTATATAAAAACCATTTTTATACACTACCCCATAACATATGCAGGAGAAAACCTTGTCTTTTGTAGAACCGTAAAAGTGTTTGTAAGCAGTCTGAAGAATTTGTTGTCACTATGTCCCCTTTTTTGGGGATTTTAGTTTTATGGATAGGATGGGATAGGGTATTCAACGATCCGCACAGCGGATTGTAGCCTTCTCATATTTTTATTAAAGAATTGATTCATTAATGTTAGAACTAATTGTCGAGTGATACACAGTACCTCTTTTGAAAATGATAGCACACCGTTCACTTTTACTGCCTGTGTTCGATTTTCTAAATATGATCTTAATCATGATAATTCCCCATTTTGTAGACAATATTTTTTAGCTTTTTTAGAAGCAAGTCTCGTTTTAAATGCCCGTTTTAGATCAAGAAATACGCATTACACACGTTTTCTTTTGGGCAATTTGCTCATTCCATCCATGTAACGAGGTTGAGTGTACTTCACAATAGTGTGCCTTTGACAAAGTTTGGCACAAAGGATTGATATATAAACTATGAAAAGTTCTTCCGGAACAGCTTTGCACTATTTTAGAATCCTATCTCGCGGACAGACTCTTTCGTGTTAAACACGGAAACGAATATTCAATGTTTAAAGACATAAAGGCTGGAGTTCCTCAAGGAAGCGTCCTCGGTCCGATACTATAAGGAATAGTATCGGATACTCGCGATATACCGCAAGAAGAAGACACTATGATAGCAATTTTCGCAGAAGATACGGATATATTAGCAACGAGTCAGCAACCATAAAAGTCCAAAGAGCTATTAATAAAATCTCACAATGGACAAAACTCTGGCGCATAGCTCTCAATGAGAAAAAAACAACATATGTCAACTTTACGTATCGAAAAGTTAACAATCCACCTATTTTTATCGACTCTGTAAACAATTCAAATGCCAACGAGGCGAAGAATTTGGGCATGACGCTAGATGCGAAACTCAAATGGAAATCGCACGTAAAAAAGAAAAATGACGAGCTTAAAAACAAATTCAGGTAAATGTACTGTCTTATTGGATGATATTCCAAGCTGAGTATACAAAACAAGCTGCTTCTATATAAGCAAGTTCTATAGCCGGTATGGACATATGGTATAGAACTATGGGGTTGTACAAAAACCAGTAATAGAAATATCTTACAAACAAAATAAAGTACTAAGGACAATTATATATGCACCGTGGTATATTAGAAACGATGATATCCATAGAGACATAGGTATAGCCCCCCTCGATGACGAAATAAGAAATTTCGCTCGCAAAAATTATATTCGTGTTTATAATCATTGCAACACAGCTATACTCCGAATTCTGGACGATAGAGACTTAGTGTGTAGACTACAAAGAACCAAACCGTTCGATCCACACGCGGATTTTCTATTGAAGAAAAACAACTAGATGGGCCTAGCCTAGTCGTAGTATTAAAATTAAGAACTTGTCGATCTCACGTAGATTGATAAGGGAGGTGTTTTTAGTGGTGTTCGAGTCCCACACTACTATTGTTAGCGAATACTTCCAATGTCTCTCGAGATTTTCACCTTCATCACAAAAAAAAAACTAGTTCGAACTATATTATACCAAAGATTATGACTTCTATATGGAATTCATAATCATTGATAATACTTATGTCTTGATATCTGACAGCTTTTATTATACCTTTGCACTCCCAAGAGAGTCGATGATATCTTTTAGTACTTTTGAAGTAGCGAACGCAAGTTCCTCCATTTCATAACTGTCACGTAAGCTCTTCGTTCTTCTTCTTTTGCTTTGAGTGCTAATAGCAAAAAAAAATAATGACACAATATTTAGAAATAAAAAAAAACATTTTTTAGCGGTGTGATTTGTCGCCCAAATTCACTGACCAACAACGTAAGTTTTGATGAAATACTACCACGGGGTTACTGATTCAAATCCCGAAGGTAAGATTTATGTGTTTTTTACTTCCAAACTTCTTGCGAAAGTCTGACATACACCCAAGAGTATAAAACTATCATACAAAGCTTCTCAAATTCATCTTTAAACTGGGGGTGCCATTCTTTGTGGCAAAAATAAAATAAAAATAAAACGTGACAAATACAAATTAATGGATAACCTATGTTTAAGCATGACAGCATCCGTAAATGACAAACATCTTTTTAAAGCTGTCCCATCACTTATCGTAGGTCCACCCTAATGTCAACCAATAACATGTGGTACCTACAGAAAATCTGAAATTATATCCATCGTCATGGTATTTTGTCGATTCGATGTATCGGTGAATTCGATACTAATGTATCTGAGCCTATATACACCATGTCAGCCATGTGGTTTTTAATTACAAAAGCTTTCCGCTGTGTCATTACCTGGAAGGTATCTAATTTGGACAAAACGTTTTGGCAAAGATCTTTGTGTTTGTAATTATACAAGTCTCTGCCAGCGGTAATGAGTTGTAAGTTGAGATAGTTCTTCGGGAATTCTAATACAAAAGAAACACACATATTGTGTAATAATGCTGTGTCCTAGTCCTTAGCAACAACTTTTGTAACACAAATTGTTGTTGATGATAAAGAGAAATGTTCGGATACGAACATCGAATGGTAAAGGGTATCTGCAGAGCAATTGAGCGCATAAATAACAATAATCATGGTTCGTTTAAATTTTCCTTAGGTACCCCGTAAGGAATTTCTAAGAAATTGTGATTTGCCAGTGAGTGTTTGAAGTAGTCCTTGAGAACTCTCAAGGGTGCGAATGGTTGCACACGGCCTAATGGATGAGAACGAATGAATCAGAAGTACAAAATGTGCGATCCTTATAAGTCCTTTTAATGTAGAAGTGGGTTTCTGGGTATCTCCAAGGAAATACTATGATTAGTTTTGCCGTATTCCAAATTGAAAACTTTAAAAAGTTCACAAATAGTATACCAGTGGTTATAGCGGGTGTTCCATAATTCACGCAAAATTTGAATTTTTGCGCCATTCAATAGTACTGTGTTGGAAACGGAAAAATATAACCATGTAGAGAAGTATTTATTTTAAAAGTAATTTACCATTCTTCTTCTAACAATAATTGGTGTTCGTTGTCTTGACATGTTAACCCAGTTTTAGTGTCTAAATTACAAGACATGGTTATGACCAACATGCGGTGGTAGATGCCATGCAGCCAGAGAAACAATTCAATTACTGCATGAGTCAGTACTAGTCAGTTTAAGCGGCCGTTTTGCGATCAGGATTGGCCATCCAGATCTTGCGATTTAATGCAATTGGGTTTTTTGAAGTCAAATGTCTATACAAATAAGCCCACGACCACCGAAGCCTTGAAAGAGGAAATTAGGCTGTGTATTAATTCAGCCATAAAAATTTCAATCAAAGAGTACGTACTTGCAAGCAAAGCCGTGACAACCATTTATCCGATGTGCTATTCCATACATATAATCCCAATCTATATACTCTATGAACCAATAAAAAATGTAAGCTTTTTAATTAAATTTCCTATAGTAAATACATTTTGCGTTAATTATTGGACACCCTTTAATAAATCAACACATAAACTATTAAGTTAAAGAATGATCGATATTACTTTCAATTATATTATTTTAAACAGTTAAGAATTCAAATTATATTTAAGGAAATAAAAATAATTATCTATATATATAGGGTGCGCCATCTTATGTTGGCATGTGAATATTAAATATAAAAAACAAACGAATTCCATATAAAGGGTGTTTTTTTAGACGTGTATAACTTCCGATAGGGATAATTGTCAATCTAGCTGTCATACTAATGAAGTGTGTTTGAATTTTTTCAGTATAATTTAGCAACTTACCATGGAAAGACTTACACCAGAACAACGTTTACAATTCGTGGAAATTTATTTCCAAAATTCCCGCTCTGTTACCCAAACTTAGAGAGCACTTCCGTTCTCAGCAACGAGGTCTCTGCCTGTCCACTACCTGGACAATTTTGATTAAAGATCTTGACCTACATCCATATAACTTTGAGCTAGGATAGAAAAATTTGGTATAAAGGATCCTTGTGCGAGGTTACAGAACAAGTGTCATTTATTTTCAAATCCACCCACTGCCACGCCCACTTTTTAGAAAAGCATTCTTTTTGGTTAAACGGTTAAGAGTTTAAAAAAAAACTTTCTAAACAAGATATTTAGACAATCAAAAAGTTTTTTTTCCACGCCCACTTTTGGGGGCGTTTTCCTACAAAAATCATTTGTATACCCCTTCCCAAGGCATTAGCAATATAAATACTTTTTTTCGAACCACAAAATGTCACTTCCTATATTTCATTGAAATAAAGCCCACAACTTGAGGATATTAATTTTAAGAATGGGATGGCGTAGGGTATTAAACTATCCGCACAGTAGATTGTACCCTTCTCATATGTTTTTTTGTTAAATTGAATGAAATTTTATATTTATACTACTATTACTTACTTACGTACTTAAGTGGCGCTACACTCCAGGATGAACCTGGGCCTCAACCAACATGGCTCTCCAATTAGCCCGGTCCTTAGCTAACTGCCTTCAGTTGCACACTCCAAGTTGGTTGAGGTCCGTTTCTACTTTCCAGGGTCTGCCGTAGTGTGAAAATTTGATCGGTTGTGGACTTTCCTGGCCTAAAACCACACTGATAAGGGCCGATCAGGTTGTTGGTTAACGGTTTCAGGCGTTCACATATTACGGAAGATAGGGTCTGTAGTTTGCGCAGTTCAGAGGGTCTCCTGTTTTGTGGATTCGGGCACACGATGCTGAGGTTCCATTCTTCTACTTTCAAGTTACTTATTAAGTCATCTCCGCCGGCTGAATTAAGTTCGCCGAGAAGGCCGTCATTTCCGGCAGCGTTTTTAAGCTTAAGTTTATATATTGCTATCCTCAGTTCACTTAGTTCGGGTGGTTGGCGCAGTTTTCGCTGTCGTTGCCAATTTTGCATGGTTCTTTCTGCCTAACAGCGGAATGTTGTTCGTCATTGTCGTTTAACAGTCTGCAGATGTAGTTCTTCCATATCTTCAGCATCGACTGTGTCTGAACTACAATTATTCCTTGTTCAAGCCTTGTAGCCTTGGCTTTGACGTTTTACACTTTTTTAAAACCTGCGCTCCAGGAGTGGTACCTCTCTATATACTCGATCGCGCGCTTTTTTGCTCTTTATACTCTATCCCATAGGGTTATATTAGTATTGACATTAAGTTTGTAACATAGAGAAATAATTTCGGTAGATATACCTCAAAGTATATGGATTGACTCAGAGTCGCTATCTGAGTCGATCTAGCCATGTCTGTAGGTCCGTCCGTCCATCTGTGTGTCACTGATTTTCCGTGATTTGAGCTAGAGTGATGAAATATAGGCTCTCTGTCCGACGAAGCAGAACAAGTGTAAAAAATTTCAAAATCCGCCCACTGCCACGCCCACTTTTCTGAAAAACGATGTTTTTGGCAAGATGGTAAGATCCCTAGATCATTTTAACCCACGTTCACTTTTTGGGGGCGTTTTCCTACAAAAACCATTTGTATACTCTACCCCAAGGCATATGCAATAGAAGAACGTTGTTTTTTGTCGAAGCACAGATGATTTTGATAAACTGTCTGAACAATATGTTAAGATAACGTCATTTTCAATTTTTTTTTCGCTGTGAAGCCCTTTTTTTGGGGATGTTAATTTTAAGGATGGGATGGGATAGGGTATTAAACGATCCACACAGCGGATTATAGCCTTCTCAGATGTTTTTTTTTCTTTCTGAAAAGCTGGTCTTCTTCCCTACTTCTTTAGCTATAGAGCTCACTGGCAGCTCTCGTCTTCACCTGCAGCTTAGGCTTAGAAGTGATAGGCCTCGTTCTTGGCTGCGTGCATCTGTCGGGCGGCATTCCTCATCAAACCAAGGATTTCTTGTTGGAAAAACCTAGCGCATCAGTTGCGCTTGATCTAATGGCTTGTTGGCATGGCACATGATGTTAATTTTCTCAAAAACGGCTCTTCAATAATCACATACTTTTAGTAAATTATATAAGGGAGTTTTGCATTTACGCCATATAAAGAAAATGGTCAATTATTCGCAATCAATTTTGCCAAATTGAATGAAATTTTATATAAAAACTACTATTACTGTTTTCATCAATTCCACATAATTGGTTTTAGTCCAACTATCCCTAAACGGAATTTTCAGTTTTAGCCAATAACGGAAAATCATTATTATTTACATGGACACCGATTCCTTCAAATTTCGGAATAAACATTCGTATGATCACATTTCGACATTATTTATATGATTTTTAGCATCGATAATTCAAAATGAAGTCTTCGCGCGTTGCATACGACCCACTCGTGCAGCCACCACTCTTTTAATCAGGGCCCATTCATAAAAGAGCATGCTTTACTGCTAATATGTTAGTTAAGTGAAGAACCCATGAGGAGCAAAACAAACAATTCAAAAGAAACTCAAAACAATTCTCTCGTAAAATGTTGCGTGTCAAAACCAACGAAGATATTTTGAGCTCCCACTTGATTTTTTCGGACCCATTAATAACAACTTTGCGAAAACTGACCAAAAACGGGCAATAATATTGATATGGAAGTTTTTGATTTGTTGAATTGCACCTGGCTACCTATTTACTTCGGATACTGCTGGCACATCATCGTATTCACTATAATTTAGCATTCAAATATAAAATGTTATTATTTTTAGATATGTGTTTTAATTAATTTTCTAAAAGTTAAATGCCTTAAAATAATTTCTGTCAAGAATTCATGCATTTTGCCCCTGTGTGCGCCTGTCTCTTTAGCTTTTTTAAGGCCCTACGTCTGACACCATACCTTCTTTGTTTGCCTTTAAGGATGGATTTTCGAGTAAAAGCACTGCATCATAAACAAACAAAGACACTCTTTCTTAGCAGTTATGAATGACAGACAACAATAAGAAGAAAAATATGAGAAGGCTACAATCCGCTATGCGGATTGTTCAATACCCTATCCCATCCCATCAAAATATTTTATGATTCGGAAAAAACAACGTTTTCTATTGCATATACTATGTTGGGGTTGGGTATACAAATTGTTTTTGTAAGCAAACGCCAACAAAAAGTGGGCATGGGGTCAAATGATCGAAAAAATGCAAATGCATCGAAAGTTTTTGCAAATAACGGGTGATTTTTTAAGAGGTTTAGAAATATTTATTTGAATCGATAGTTTGAACCTTGCAATTTAATGTTTAAAGATAATTTCATGCAAATGTTGACCGCGGCTGCGTCTCAGGTAGCCCATCCGCTTAGTCCAATTTTGGCATACTCTTTCACACATATCGGCCGGTATCTCACGAATGAATGCATGGATGTTGGCTTCCAGTGCGTCAATCGAAGCGGGCTTGTCCCTATAGACATTAGCCTTGACATACCCCCACAAAAAATAATCTAATGGTGTCAAATCGCACGATCTAGGCGGCCAATTGACCGGCCCGAAACGTGAAATTAACTGTTCACCAAACTCGCCTCGCAATTGCGCCATTGTTTCGCGTGCTGTGTGGCATGTGGCACCGTCTTGTTGAAACCACATATCATGCAAGTCAAGAACTTCCATTTCGGGCAAAAAAAAAGTTTGTTATCATCGCTCGGTAGCGTTCACCATTGACAGTAACGCTGCGATTCGCATCATCTTTGAAGAAATATGGCCCAATAATGCCGCCGGCCCATAAACCGCACCAAACAGTGGCTTTTTCGGGATGCATTGGTAGCTGTTGCAATGCTTCTGGCTGATCTTCACTCCAAATGCGGCAATTATGCTTATTTACGTACCCATTCAACCAAATCGCTGAACACAATTTTTCGATAAAAAAGCGGATCCTCGGCCAGCTTTCCAAGAGCCCATTCACCAAAAATTCGGCGTTGTGGTAGGTCGGCTGGCTTTAGTTCTTGCACCAGCTGTATCTTAAAAGGCTTTACGCCCAAATCCTTCCGCAAAATTTTCCACGTAGTGCTGGAACAAAGGCCTAACTGCTGGGAACGGCGCCGAATCGACATTTCGCGGTCTTCTGTCACACTAGCTGATACGGCCGCAATATTTTCTTCACTACGCACAGTACGTAAACGTGTTGGTGGTTTAATGTCCAACAAAGTAAATTTGGTGCGAAATTTGGTCACAATCTTCCGAATAGACTGCTCAGAAGGTCGAGAATGCCGATCATAAAATGTAAGCAGCGCGCGATGAACACTTCGAACCGAGCACGAATTTTGATAGTAAAATTCAATAATTTGCAAGCGTTGTTCATTTGTAAGACGATCCATGGTTAAATTGCAAACCAAACTGAAGCTGTTTGACAGTGACACAAGGTACTAAACACACGTCAGCTGTCAAAACCAGTGTTGCCAAAACCAAACCAGCTAAAAATCACCCGTTATTTTAAAAATGTACCAAAAAACGTTTTGTTACTAAATACGCCCCCAAAAAGTGGGCGTGGCAAAAAAACTTTATATAATAGACGAAATAAAGATTCTGTAAATATGTTCTTCAGACACTTTTTCAAAATTCCTTACGGTTAAGCCAAAAACTACGTTTTTATAAAAAGTGTGCGTGGCAGTGGTCAGATTTCAAAAATGTTTACACTTGTTTTGTTGCACTGCACAAGAATCCTATATACCGAATTTTATTGTCCTAGCTCAAATTGTAAGGCCTAAAAATCGGTGACATACAGCTTAATCGATTCAGCTAGTGATTCTGAGTCGATCCATATAATTTGAAGCATATGTAGCTAAATAATTTCACTATATTACAAACTATGTATCAAAACTAAAATACCCCTATGAGATAGGATATAAATATAGGGGTTGGAAATAGAGTGTTGAAGGGTATCCCTTTTAGGTGTATTATTATTTTAAGAAAACAAACATTATTTTCAAAAATTACCAATAACTGTTCTATAGGATCCTTTCAATATTGAACAACTCGATTACTTCATTTTAACTTTTTCCCAATTGATTCGAAATTAAATTGTTCCATTGTTGTTATTTTTGCAAATTTCCATTCAATCATAAACACATCCATTAAAACACTCACTTTTGTTGATTTCCTTTTTAAGCCCATAAACGTATGCCTATAGAAGTATAAATAAATCAAATTTAATTCAGGCGTGGGCTGTGTGGCAGACCAACACATATTTTCCGAACAATTTGAATCAAATTAGCCTCAGATTTTTCAATGGTTTATTTCATTCAAAATTTTCTACCCGATAAAGCAAACAAACTTAAAGTTCAGTTGCCAATAGAAAAAAAAATCAAATCAAACTGAAAACGCTCGATGAGATAAATTTAAGCGCCACACGCACCAGACCAAATCCCTGAAGCTGCATGAAAATTGATTTCGAAAAAAAATTGAAAACGATTCCCAAAGATGATGTATATTATTTCAGTTAAACCTCTTTTTCGTTCGCGTTTCTGGGAAATACCTTTTATATGCCGCGTCAGAAGTATTCGCCACTCCCCCACTTCTGCACTCTAAGCGGGAGCCTACACATATCCATATCATACACGCACTCTGTAGTAAGAGGTACAATTTTTGAATACGTCAATTCACAAAGAACAACAAAAAAAATGTTTTTCTTTTTGACAAATCCTTGTCGAGAGGTTCAATTGTTTCCACATGGATGTGGTGAGGTTGTAAGGTACATAAATTCTTTGATAACCATTTTTTCCCTCTAGGTTGTCACAAACGAGTAAAGCCCCCAAACCCAGCCCGACATCTCGCTTCCTGTCGAAAAGGATAGGGAGCAGTCTAATCGGAATATTTTATAACACACTATGACAGGCAGGTGGTTTTCGACTTTCTCTTTTCGGATTGAGATTGTGTGTTTGTGGATTGTGGTCTTTGTGGGATAAAATTGCCGCCAATTGAGGGGTTCCTATTTTTATTCCTCGGAGTGGGACTTTTACTCCATGTGACCTTGCTCCTGGGAGAGGCATTCACATAAATTGCTTGGCTAACCGAGAAAACATTTTCATACGAACATGCTGTCAGAGATAATTTTCGAATGTGTGTGGGCATAAAGTTTTTTTTCCGAAAATGCCATCGGGAACGGCACAGACAGTTGGGAGGGAATTGGTGATACGATTCCAAATGGAATAGGTGCTCAATCTACTCTCTAGGATGAATTGATTTGGATAATTTGTTTAGACAAGTTTTTCTTCGGAAAAAATTTAAATGTACAAGGTGGCGCAAAAATAACCTTCCGATGTTTTTTGGCTGTAATTTAAAATTAAGTCACCAGTAAAAATAAGTCACCAATATTCCGCGTTCTGGAGCAGTGTAGCGTAACATTGTTTATTAACGTGTATTTCGAATGTGTTTACTACACAAATGTCAAAACAGAACTGACATTAGGGGCCAATTGCAAAATTAAAGCATTTTCTGATAGGAGATTTACTTTTGCGCCACCTTGTATTTTCGAACTTACATCGGCAGAAGATTTAATTACGATAACTCGGGGCTACGATAATCCAAGGGCTAGACACATGTGATAACCAATTTAACTTGGATTGCAAAATAATTTAAGTCAGGAGGAGTGATGAATCTGTTTCAAATCGAATTTGAAAGTCAGTAGTTAGTCTGAAGGGGATGTTGGGAATTTCGTTACTAAAGGTAGGTGTGTGGGTGCCTATTTCATGATTAATGGGGATAATTGCTTAGGACGTGGCAGGTGATTTTGAATATAAATTCAGTGCTTGAGGTGATAGAGCTTGATTTTAATTTGAAATCGTATTCTACCTTAATGGGTTTCTTTTGAAATAGAGAGGGATTTTATCTGCCAGTAACATTTACTGTCTTTGTTGATTTATAGACAGCTTAATCAGGAATGTAATCCTTTTAGGGGAATAAGTTTTTCACAACTCCATCACACGTTTTCGAATGCTATAAATGATTTTTATTTAAAGGAGCGGCAGATGACAGTGGGGGTACCTCGTCCTTTCACAAGGCGAATGGCGAGTACTAACAAGCTGCCTATATTTGTGGCTTTTCGACTTTTTTATCGTCTACTTTTATTTTGGGCGGTAAGCCAAAACTAGACATGGCTCTGTTTGGTTCGTCTCTATAATTGCTGTTAGATGAGAATTGAAAATCGATGAAAAGTGTTGGGTATCGATTTGGACTTCTTGGTTTTTTTTTTTTCAAAGCTTGACAGGAAGAGGGTCATTATCGGCAGCCTTGTTAATCTTAAGTTTGGGTATTGCTATCCTCACTTGACACAGGTCGGTGGTTGGTAGTTTTCGCTGTCGTCGCCAATATTCAATGTGAATGGTTCGTTTTGATTGACAGCGGGAGATTGTTCGCCATTGCCGTTTAACAGTCTGCATATCATCAGCGACTGTGTCTCAACTACGATATTTCTTTGTTTATCTCGAGAGGATTCTGTTCGAGCATTGTATCCCTGGCTTTTACGTTTTACACTTTGGTAAAACTTGCGAACATTTTTCCTCTTACCTGAGAACAACAGGCCGACACTGGCAGTTATAAGTATAGCAAGTTAAATCCGGTTGGATGAGACCGGTATCCGGAGTATTAGAGGTAAAATATGCACAATTGATGTGCAGTTAAAGTTTCAACGACTGGACATCGCCAATCAGAGGATGTTTTAGCCAATCAATTTGGTTATACACTGCTTCCCATGCCACGAGTTTAGCTCGACTTAACTTTGCATTCTTCCAAATGTCCACAAACCAGCAAATGGACACAATTTGTACCTGTCATTGCTTTCGGGTTTTGAACCATGCATCCCTCACTTAGCAAACCACTGATGCAATGCATCAACCAACAAAGGATAGGTCTGACAAATTCAGTAAGTCTTAAATGTTTGTTAGCACTTTTAAAAAAGTGGTTTTAAGAATTCTGCTAAGAACCTATTTCATGTCCTTACACGAGTCTAATAAAATTCATTCGACTGGAACGCACTTTAAATGAGCTTCGGAACGTGATGGTATTATTCTCCAAACCCAGCCCGTCAATTTAACACCATTCATCCCCAATAACAACAACTCTAAAAATTTCATAATAAACCATCACACTTCAAATGTAGAAATGCCTCAACCATTCAACCTGCTATCAATCAAATTTTATTTTCCACCTAATTTAGGACCACTTTATCATTGTGGGCCTTCTGCATACACTCATCTATGGCAATTTGTCTTCTTTTACTTTGATCGGACGGTATTTTGTTTATCCCAGCGTCAATTTGTTGCCGATAGACATTGACTTGCATAGCACGTTCCAAATTGATTTCGAACTGAGACTAAGAATGAACGATGGACGACATAAATATCGTCCCAAACACAAGTTGTTCCAATTCCATGTTCTGAACATTTATCCGCATCCTTATCGAACACCCTGCCCGAGCCCGGCGTCTATTGATTGAGTGAGCTATTAAGGAGTAACTCAATTTATTTACATCTCCCTGGTGATGGTGTTTCCCTGCAAAGGAGCAAGCAACGATGTGCTGATTTCGGACTTTCCCAAAGTGGATAAAGAAATTAGCTCTATGCAAGGGAATAGTAAAAATCTTACAATTTGTCTAAAAGGAACGCTGGCATCTGGCCAAATGCATCATCTCGGGACGAATAGGTTGCAACAGTGAAAGTTGCTGACGATGTAACGACTTGCACAAAGTTTCAAGAGTCGCCATGTGAATGAAAGAACCACGAGCATGTGTTTTATGTATTTTCATATTGCGCCACCCATCCAATGGAGATGTGGTCAGTCAAATATTGTCAATTGAGTTGGCAAATATTGGACAAACAAATAAAAAGTCCACTCGATCTGGAGCTAACAAAGAAGTTCATCGGAGGCACGTGGGAGTTTTCTTTATTTGAAAGTATGGATGGATAATAGTTTGGATGGACTTTTTCTGGGGTTTGGGTGGTGAACATTACTTTTCAATTAGGTCCCTTTGAAGTTTGTTGGTTGAAATAGCTTTTGTGGTCCGTGAAACTATCTTGCCAATGGACTTTTTCAGCAGATGGTTATTTTTTCCAAACGGATACTTGAAGTTGAAGGTTGTTATGAAAACGTTTTAAGATTTGATATCAGTGAGGGTGTTTGTATTAAATGTACTATCATTCATATATATATTGAGATATTTGAAAGTTTATTTTTAAAACATAAAATATATCTCTGATAGTTGAATGTTGTAGAACGAGAGCAAACTCTTATTGGCGTTAACTTGGCTATGGCCAGTCGTTGTACCATTGACTACACATCGATTGTGCTTATGAACCCATGGCCCTAGAGCTCTAGGTTGGGGGTTGTGCTTTGGGTAACTATACACCTACGTAAAATAAAATGTTATGAACTAACAAATAGCCTCGGAAAGGACTGTTGTTATTGTTAATGAGCATGCAAAACCAAAAAAGGACATCGACGTTCGCATCTGCACCTGCAATAAGAGAACATTAAACATGAGAAGTGCAGACAGATAACTAGAGGGAGCGCTAAGCTGCTACAAAGCAGACGTTACTGTCATCCTTATGGGATGGTTCGGGCAAAAAGGGGACGAAATACTGTAAAATCTACAACGGACCGTGTTAAAGTGAGCAGAAACATAGGCTACTCAGATGTGGTTTTGTTATAAGTGCAAGACATAGGCAAGAATTCTTAGGTTACGCAGACGATCGATGTAGCTTGATTGAAATTGAAAATACATCTTATAGATGATGACTTTTGTAGAGGCTGCGGTGATGCAGAATACACGAGGATACCTTGCATTTTCTGTTCCACTGCCCATGCCTCAGCCAATTAAGAATGAGAACATTAGGAAAATACTTTTCCCTCTCTCTAATCTTTTCAGGTTTGCAGCAACATCTAGATGGTTGAGAAGGGACTTAAAACAGTGGACAGTAATGGTATAATGAAGCAAATGATAGCAGTACTTACTTACTTAAGTGGCGCTACAGTCCGGGATGAACCTTGGCCTCAACCAACATGCCTCTCCAATTGGCCGGGTTGTTAGCTAACTGTTGCGCACTCCAAGTTGGTTGAGGTCGGTTTCTACTTGTGCACGCCACTTAGGGCGATGTATTCCTCTACTGCGTCCGACGTCTGGCTGGGAATCGAAGACTCTGCGAGCCGGAGTATTGGTGTCCATTCGTTCTACATGTCCTAGCCATCTTAAACGTCCAATGCGGAGTTTTTTGACTAGGGGTATGTCGCTGTACAGCTCGTGTAGTTCGTGGTTGAATCTTCGTCTCCATAGCCCGTCAACGCAAACGGGACCGAAGTTTTTCCGAAGAATTTTTCTCTCGAATCGACCAAGGATTTCTTCATCCGCTTCTGATACGGTCCATGCTTCAGCGCCGTAGAGCAGGACTGGACTGGGATGATTAGGGTCTTATATAGGATCTCCTTAGTAGTTCGAGTAAGGGCTTTACTACTAAATTGCCTTCTTAGCCCGAAGAAACAGCGATTGACATGAGTAATTCTTCGTTTAATTTCTGACGAGATGTTGTTGTCAGAGTTAATAGCGGAGCCGAGGATTTTGCACAATCCTCTCAAGAATCAAATTAAAAAAGTCACATGATAGCGCATCGCCTTGCCTAAACCGTTTTTTGGTATCGAATGTGTCGGTGATGTCGTTTCCGACCCTGATGGTGCAGCCAGAATTCTCCATCGTCATCTTTCACAAACGGACGAGTTTGGACGGTATACCAAAACTAGACATGGCTCTGTATAGTTCGTCTCTATGAATGCTGTCGTATGCGGCTTTGAAATCGATAAATAGGTGGTGGGTATCGATTTGGACATCTTGGGTTTTTTCCAGGATCTGCCGAAGTGTGAAAATTTGATCGATTGTGGACTTTCCTGGCCTAAAACCACACTGATAAGGGCCGACCAGGTTGTTGGTAAACGGTTTCAGGCGTTCAGATAGGATCTTGTAGGCGATGTTGAGTAGACTTATGACTCTGTAGTTGGCGCAGTTCAGAGGTTCTCCTTTTTTGTGGATCGGCCAAACGATGCTGAGGTTCCATTCTTCAGGCATGCTTTCAACTGACCAGATTTGGCTTATGAGTTGGTGGATGTTGCTTACCAAGTCATCTCCGCCAGGTTTATAAAGCTCAGCGGGAAGGCCGTCATTTCCGGCGGCCTTATTAAGCTTGAGTTTAGATATAGCTATCCTCACTTCACTTAGGTCGGGTGGTTGGCAGTTTTCCTTGTCGTTGCCAATATTAAATGGTTTGTTCTGCCTGACAGCGGAATGTTGTTCGTCATCGCCGTTTAACAGTCTGCAGAAGTGGTTCTTCCATATCCTCAGCATCGACTGTGTCTCAACTACGATATTTCCTTGTTCATCTCGACAGGATTCTGTTCGAGACTTGTATCCTTGGCTTTGACGTTTTACACTTTGGTAAAACTTCGAACATCGTTCCTGGAGTGACACCTCTCTATATCCTTGCGCTTTTCTTGCTCTTTTTTCTTCTTTCTGAAAAGCCGATGTTCTTCCCTTCTTCTTTGCCTATAGAGCTCAATGGCAGCTCTCGTCTTCACCTGCAGCTTAGCCTTGTAGGCCTCGTTCTTGGCTGCGAGCATCTGTCGGCATTCCTCATCAAACCAGGGGGTTTCTGGCTGGTGGCCGCGAGAAACCTTGCACATCAGTTGCGGCTGATCTAATATCTTGTTGGCATCGTTGCCATTGTTCTTCGGCATTAGATGCTCTGGTGGTATGTTGTGAGTCGAGAGGTTAAGGGATACGCGTTGCGCGAAGGTCTTGGCGGTCTCTGGCGATTGCAGTCTTTCGACAGTAAATTTTTTCACAGTATTTCTGTTTTTTTTTTGTGGCGTGGTGGATATCCGCATCCTTACGTTGGCTACAACAAGGTAGTGGTCCGAGTCGATGTTAGCCCCTCGGGATGTTCGGACATCCAAGCTTTATAAAGCCGGCGGAGATGATTTGGTAAGTAACACTCTCCAACTCATAAGCAAAATTTGGTCGGATAAAGGACTGTCTGAAGGATTTAACCTCAGCAACATTTGCCCGATCCACTAAAAAGGGAGACACCCTAAACTGTGCCAAGTACAGAGGCATAATAATAGATTAACGCCTAAAACCGTTAAAGAACAACTTGAGAAGCCCTTATCAGTGTGGTTTTAGGCCAGAAAAGTCCACAACAGATCAAATCTCCGCACTTTTGCAGATACTAAAAACAACCCAAGAAGTCCAAATCGACGCCGACCACCTATTCATCGATTTCCAAGGTGCAACCGACTGCATTTATAAGACGAACAATATAGAGTAACGTCTAGTTTTGGTATACCGGCCAAACACGTCAGTCTGTGCAGAATGAAGATGGAGAATACTCGCAGCTCCATCGGTGTCGGAGATCACTTCACCGAAAAATTTGATACCAAAAAAATGATTTAGGCAAGGCGACGCACTGTCATGTGACTTCTTTAACGTCATTCTTGAGAGGATTATGCATAAGGCCTGAGGCTTAATCTTCCATAAATCTGTGCATCTATTTACTAGCATACGCCGACCAAATTGAACCACGTTTTCTGTTTCATCGAGCTAAGACGGCAGTGTAGCAGTAAAGCCCTTACTCGAACTACTAAGAAGATCCTTTACAAGACCAAAATCATCCCAGTCCTGCTCTACGACGCTGAAGTATCGGCGGTCTGTATCAAAAGCGGATAAAGAAATTCTTGGCCGTTCTGAGAGAAAAATTCTTCAGTCCCAATTGCGTTGGCGGGTTATAATGGAGATGAAAATATGAGCCTAGTCAAAAACTCCGAGTTGGACGTTTAAGATAGCTAGGACATACAGAGGGAAGGGACACCAACACTCCGGTTGCAAAGTATTCGATTTTCAGCCAGCCGTTGGACGCAGTACAGGCAATCCTCGCTTTAAGTGATGCGCAGAAGTAGAAACAAACATTAACCAACTTGAAGTGCGCATCTGGAGTCTGTAGCGCCAACTAAGTAACATTCATCTGTCTTTATATTACCCCGCTTCCTGTCAACCCAATTTTGTTGACTATTTGGTTGGGGCTCTATCTTATAAATGGTCATCATGATATTCGCTTTAGGGGTTTAATCGTTTCTGGATTTTTCGCATTCTTTAATTTACCTTGGGGACATCCTATAATTACCTCCCTAATCTTATTAATATGTAGGAATTTGAAAAAAGCACGCCTAGTTGATGACATATCTAGGGTTCATTCAACAGATCCTAACTAGTACCAACGGCTATCCATTTTGGGAAGCCAATAGAACTTCACAAGTAAAAAAAAAAATACTCAAGCGGTTTATTTTCTTTCTAGCGTTTTTGTAAAATTCTTTGCAAGCTTATACTCTAGAAATATAAAATAAATATCCAACCCTAATTTTATTCTTGGGATGACAATCTGCACAAATGAACTCGCTTGCCATCGTGGAACATCCTTTGCACGAACTAGTAAATTACAGCTAAGGGACATAACAATCAGTGCTTTGCAGCAAAGCTACTCTCACGTCTTCGCAATCTAATATAATTTCACTTACACTCACCGGTTGTCCTACACATTCTACCGAATTGCTTTTTTTTACAGCCACTGGTTTTGATTTTCATCTAGAACAAATCACAGTCCCTCTGCCAAACTGAACGCCCAATCACGTTCATATTCCCTATTCAGTCAAAACACAGATTCACTGATCCGATTTTCGGTCATCTATTTGTATTTCACGAGCACAATAGTCCTAAATCAAGTATCCAATAAATTGTTTCAAAATCGTGCTGTCAATTCAAAAGGCCTTTAATTAATGTTTGTCTCTGGAATTTTGATAACGTGTAGCCTGCCTATCCCATGAGCCTTAATGTTTGCAGCCGTTTTTTCACCCTCCAGTGGCAGACAAAAAAAAACGAGAAACCCAATTAAGTTGAAATTCATTAAAAAAAACCCAAGCTCCGCCCGACAATGGATGATGGATATTGAAGTTTATATGTCCTTTCTATATCCTGGACCGTAAAGACGGGTGTTTTAAATTTCCGTTAAATTCAAAGTTAAACCCAGAAATCAGTAAAAAAAATTTATTTCACAAATATTCCATCTTCAAAAAAAAAAAGGAAATGGACATAAGCCGATATTTGCCCAAATCGGAAGGGGTTAAGTATACAAATGATAACTATGCTACGCCTGAACACCAAACGGGTGACTTAATCACAATTTTCGGATACGTATCCTGTTACACTGGGAAAATGCCCCTATATACAGAGACGCTTTGCATATTTAATAAAACGCCTTCAGCTTTAATGCTGATATTTATTTGCTTGAGAGTCTCTGCTTGGAAATGATATTTCTTCCCAAGTGGACGTAGAGTCCTTGCCTCGATTCGATCCAGCCAATTTACCTACACAGAAAGGGGTGCCGTGCCGGGAAGATGACAGATAAAATTATATAACTTAAAGGCCAGTGAGACGAAAGGAAAACACTTTCAACTTGAAGAGCAACGGCGTTGCTGGCAGGCTGGTATGTTTAGAGCCTTACAGGACCAACCTACACTAGATATGTCGTGTGTTTTATTTTTCTGGAAGTTTTTTTGTTTTGTATTCGGAAGGACGTGTCAAGCTGTTGCCCGAATACGATGAATAATCAAAATGTCAGCTAGCAAATGATTGTATTAGAAGGACTTTAGCTTAAATTGGAATACATTAGAGGATATTAGGAGGAGATATTTAAGCTGGGGAGAAAAGGAGGAAAAAATTATGTCGAACAAAAGTTACAAAATGTTTTACATTGTTCTACATGTTTGGGCAAGAACCGGTTGACATTTTTTTTGTGAATGAGGTTTGAATTCAGTATGGACTTTTGAAGGGAAGCCATAATGGCAAGGAGGGGTTGTTATTTCTTTAATTTGGGTAAGTTGCTGAACTCAATTTTGACAGTTTTGTTGGATTTTTACATGCGTAGGATGTGTCCCTACTGTTAGAGTAGGGAGGTTGCGACATTTTTGGTTTGAGAGGAGGGTGTATCTATATATACTCAATCAGCTACTAAATAGGAATCATGAGGAAGATGAAGCATTAAAAAAAGCATTCGATAGACAATCAAGAAATCTAATTCACTATATTTAGCTTTGGGTTAACTACCCACCAACGCAAAAAATTATTGTTACGAAGCAACCAAGAGCCTTGGATAGGACTGATTTTATTGTTGTTAAACTAAAAGCGGGCAACGACGTTCGTATCTGCTTCTGGAACCATTATACTGAAGAGGTGTAGCTGAGAAACAAACTGTGACATCTACAAATATTCGGATGTGGAATTGTTATAAGTGGCATACTAAGACAAGAAGTCGTACGTTTTTCATTAGCGAAGGCATTGTAACAATCCGCATCAAATTCTTTAACATAAGCCCTATATGCACTTACGCTCCGATGGATGAAAAAGATTATGTAGCGAAAGACTGCTTCAAAGAGCTCCTTGACAAAACTAATAAGCGACTACCGAAGTACAATGTTAAAATCGTGCTGGGAAATTTTAACGCAAATGTAGGAAGAGAAGACATCTCAAGCAGTTTTATCCGAAAAGACAGCCTACACGACAAAAATTTGGGCAACGGACTTAGTCTAATTTACTTCTCTGCGGAACGAATGGCACTAAAGCTTGCACACGGTTTCCTCACCTCGATGTCCATAAGGGGATATATGGCGGTATTTTGGATGTCCAAACATTCCGAGGGTTATCTAACACACCACAACAAATAATAAATACTTTGGAGAAATTGAATGTCGAAAGACTGCAATAATTCCAAGAGACCGGGAAGTCCCTTGTAGAACGCGTATCCTTAACCTCCGGATGACACTATACAACCAGCATTTAATGTTAAATAACAATGGCAACGATGTCAACAAGCCATTAGATCAGCCGTAATTGATGTGCTAGGTTTATCGAGCCGATAGAAGTTCGTAGCCAAAAATGAGACCTACAAGGCTGCCATAGCAAAGAAGAAGGGAAGAACACCGGCTTTTCAGAAAGAAGAAAGCAAAGGTGGCATTCCAGGAAAGATGTACGTAAGTTTTACCAATGTTTAAAACGTCAAAGCGAGGGATACAAGGCGCAAACAGAATCCTGTCGAGATGATCGGAGTTGAGACACAGTCGATGCTGAAGATATGAAATACCACTCCTGCAGACTGTTAAACCGATGAGGAACAATCTCCTCATCGTACCTTTCCATATTGCCGACGACAGCGAAAACTACGAACCACCGACCTAAGTGAGGATAGCATTATATAAAGCTTAAAACCATGCTGGAAATGACGGTCTTTCCGTCGAGCTTTATAAAGCCGGGGGAGATGATTTGGTAAATAACATTCACCAACTCATAAACAAAATTTGGTCGATAGTATGCCTGAAGAATAAAACCTCACCATCGTTTACCCGATCCATGAAAAAGGAGATCCTCTGAACTGCGTTAACTATAGAAGAATAAGACTCCTCAACATCGCCTACAAGATTCTGGCTGCCGTAATATCTGAACTCTCTAATGACAGCAATCAGGATACTGTCGCAGCCAATATTAAAACAAGGAGGGAAACTATTGGCTGGTCTCGGCATACTTGGCTCACGACCATGTGGGACCAATACCTCAGGGGAATCTTATGAACTTGATTGCGGAGACAGAGAGATGCAAAACGGAACTCGAAATTGCTTGTGATGCAAACGCATATCATACTATATGGGGCAGCACCAACATTAACGAACAAGGTGAGTTAGTCTATGATTATATTATAGAAACAAACCTCCCCCTTTGTAATTTGGGTCCCGTCTCTACCATCACAAAGAGAACGAGGCAAGAAGTGTTAGACATTAAACCTGATTAAGAACTTGAGAGTCTCTAACGAGTACTCCTTGCGCACTTTCTGTGGTTAAATAGAAGAAACCTAAGGAGCTTCTCGACTTCGTAAAATCTTCTCCTACAATCCATCAATATCTAGCTACTTACTTAAGCCAGACGGTCAATGGACAACCTCCACTATGAAAGCCATTGACCTACACTCACTTTTCTGATAGTTCCTCTAACCATAAGGGTGCTGAATAAGATTTATTATGGATTTACTACTTCTTCGTACAATTTTGCTGGTTCTAAGCTTGGCATTGGATTCCACAGTTTTGAAGCCCATAGCCAAGGCTTGACTTTAATCTCATTCTTGAAAGGATTATGCAAAACTCCCAAGCCAATACCAGAGTCACAATCTTCCATAAATCGGTCCAACAACAAGCATATGCCGACGATATTGATTGAGATCATTGGTCAGATTCAACGTCATGTCCTTGCTGGTATATAGAAGGAAATGGGAAAAATGAATTTTGCAGAATTTGAGGGTAAGACCAAGTATATGGTGTCAACACGAAAGATTACACAACATCGATTAATTGGCCAGAACGTCACCATTGACATATATAACTTTGAGGTAGTACGGGACATTGTCTACATCGGCTCCGCTATTAACTCTTGTCAGCCGCTGTTTATTTTTGCTAAGAAGGCAATTCAGTAGTAAAGCCCTCACTCGAACTACTAAGGAGATCCTATATAAGACCCGGATCAACCCAGTCCTGCTCTACGGCGCTGAAGAATGGACCGTGTCAAAAGTGGATGAAGAATTCCTTGGTCGATTTGAGAGGAAAATTCCTCAACAAATCTTGGGTCTCGTTTTCGTTGACCGGCTATGGAGACGAAGATTCAACGAAAAACTATACGAGCTGTACAGCGACATACTCATAGTCATAAAAAACTTCGCATTGGACGTTTAAGTTGATATATAGACCGAATGGACACTAATACTCCGGCTCGCAGTCTTCGTTTCCCAGCCAAACGTCGGACGCAGTAGAGGAAGACCTCGCCTTAAGAGGTGCGCACAAGTAGAAACCGACCTCAACCAACTTGGAGTGCGCAGCTGGAGACAGTTAGCTAAGGACCGGGTTAATTGGAGAGGCATGTTGGTTGAGGCTCAGGTTCATTATCGATTGTTCAAAAAGACACAAAAAGACAGTTAGCTAAGGACCGGGTTAATTGGAGAGGCATGTTGGTTGAGGCTCAGGTTCATTATCGATTGTTCAAAAAGACACATCTCACCGCCATTAGTGTAATAAAAAGATGCACACTTATCCATGATTGGTTGTAAGAAAAAAACAATAGGGCCGGTGAACTTTTGACCATGTCAAAAGCAATTTTTGTGATAACACCTTCTTTATGACAGTTTGGCATCTTGCCCCTTCCTCTGCATTCATTTAGTAGGCATTGAATCACCTCTTATGATTTTAAAGCCACCACGTGCCACCTGGATCCCATTTCCCTGATACAGATATCTCTAACTAAAACGCTCTTTGTTTTTTCCAAGTACCCACTTAAACATCTTTTCAACATCTTTATGTCTAAAGTAGGATCGCCTCTTCAAGTTAAACAATGCTATTGCTACATGTAGAGAATTTCACCATCATCGACAAAAAGACGGCTTTAATTATTGTTAATGAACAAATCTTAGCGACTCCGACCTATAAAAATGTATGCCCAGGTATCTTTCACCAAGAAAGTTGAACTTTATTGGCCGACGCTAATTGAAAATATCTGTGTCCTCTTATTTTTCGCAGCCTTCTTGCTCACACTTTCAGTTCCTCGAAAGTAAGTGCTTAAAGAAACATTTTGATAATGAAAATGTTGACAACGCTTTAACAGCTTCCTATTTATTAAGGCGCTCACGTTTTAAACACCTTCCTTCATTAGCCCCAACCCTCATTTGTCTTGTTTATTCAAAAGAATACGGGGTCCTCAAGCTCCTACCCCAACTACTGCACAGGACACCTTTTAACGACGAGTATAATAAAGTAATTGATTTGCCTCATTTAGTTGCCAGTAGGTGTCCTGCTCATCAAGCCTATCTCCCAATTCAGTAAGACATCAATTTTGTCTTATCCAGCTTTGACAGCATGCCCAATTATCGACAACGCCAATGAACTGATAAAATCATTACAAGGCGCGTCGAGTCGTCTACTTCAACACATTCTCCGGCACAAGGACCTTTTTTTGTTGTGTTTATTTTTCTTCTTCTAGCTTGGGCAAATGATTTGCTATCATGACCACTTCAGCTCGTTGTACGTCCATGTCGAATAGATGGGGGTGTCTGCAACGGTATTGACCAACGACCGATCCTTATCGGCAATCAATCCAGTCAAGCATTTAATCTAATGCAAACATTAAAGGAAGCTGTCCACATAGACGACTGAATTAAATGAACTGTGGGTGATATTTATTGTACTGTCATCAAAGACTTACGCTAACCGCCGCGCCGGCCGCCCCGTGGCTGTGCTACTTCCTATGAGCAGTGCGCGTCGGTAGATGGTGAATTTAAAGTGTCAACTTTGCCAGGGACACACGATGATATATTTCATATGATATGTCACTTTATGTTAGCAAACACACTCCTAAGGACACACAGGAGACCGAGACAGATCTTGAAAATTAAACTGTTTGCGCTAGCAAAACGCACTTGGGAATTCGATTTCGCACTCGAATGGAGTAATGAAACAAACAAAGCGAAGGGAAAAGTTACCCCCTTTTTGACCAGCTAAGTACATAAATATATTTCTGGAAAATTGTCTAGGAATGGGGATACATATGTGAATAACTGGGATAACATGAGAATCAATTGTAGTGGAAAATTGAAGAGCAGTGTTTTAGGTACTAAAATTGTGCTATGTTTGCAGAACATGTCCTGGGACGGTTTGTACAGATTATGCATGGAATTCTCATGTGTAATTCTTCGACCGGAACACGAATTTATTTTGCAGGCTATTATTTTTTGTTATTTTTTATATCTTATCCTTTAGGGTATAGTAGTTTTGATATATGTACGTTTATATTTTTAAAATGGAAAAAATAATGAAGATAGGGATGTGCCTTAGGTGTTTTTTTGGTAGGTATTTTGCAATTGACTCTCAGTAAGTTTTAACTAAATCGATTTAAATCGAGTATTGGGTGCACGACTGGGTCGTACTCATTACGAGTTCGACTTTAAAGGCCATAACCAGTGGATAATTTTTGACAATAGTGTGGTGAATATAGACTTCATATTTTAAACCGTCTCAGGAGCGCGCTAAAATTTAGCGGTGGATAATTTTTGACGTTTGCTATACTTACTGAGAATTGAGAAAGATGGAAAGCATACTTTCGGATGTTGACGGGATCTTGTTTAATTTGTGACGTTTGGTATACTTACTGAGAATTGAGAGAGATGGAAAGCACACTTTTGGATTATTCCTCGTTGGTAGTGTTCACGTTTGGCGGGAAAACATAGTAAAGGGATTTTTGTTTAATTCGAATGGGTAGTGGATAAAAAATAACCCAATTGCCACACGGACTAAATACTGAATTTGAAGAAATTTAATGAAGGCGTTGATACGGCCAAAAATTATAAATCCGTCAAGAGACGTTAACTATTTCTTACTTAGGTGGCGCTACAGACCCGAATGAACCTGAGCCTTAAACGACATGCCTCTCCAATTAACCCGGTCGTTAGCTAACTACCTCCAGTTGCGCACTTCAAGTTGATTTAGGTCGGTTTATGCATATGCGAGCAACTTAAGGCGATGTATTCCTCTACTGATTCCGGTGCTTGGCCGGGAAGCGAAGATTCTGCGAGCCAGAGAATTGGTGACTCGCTCTACATGTCCATCTTAAACGTCCAACGCTGAGTTCTTTTGTCAACGCAAATGGGACGGAAGGTTTTGCGAAGAATTTTTCTCTCAAAACGACCAAGGATTTCAACATTCACTTTTGATACGATTCGTCCCTCAGCACCGTAAAGCAAGACTGGAATGATCAGAGTCTTATATAGGATCTCCTTAGAAGGTCAAGTGAGGGCTTTAGTACTAAATTTATAGTCCGAAAATAGCGATAAAACAATGTAAGGCAGGAGATATTTCGACGATGTTCCAGCCGAACTAAAGAATTCGATATTGAATGCCTCCTACAAGTTTTTTTTTCACGCGTTTGAATCCGACCAGACACGGGCGTTAAACTCAAGTTTAGGGCTCACAAACGCTTTATATATTGTGGCCAGACTAGAAGGGATGGACGTTTTTTTTTACATAGATTAAGGAAATTTAGACATTTCGCTGCGTTTTTAGCGACTTGGAATATGTGGTCGTTCCAACATAAGTCGTTACTAATACACATACCTAGCATAGAAAATTTTTCTGTTTCATCGACGTAAGTGCCATTTATGTATTATGGCTGTAGATTTTGGTTTCGCTTTAACGACAGAAGTCTAGGTCGGCATTCAAGGAGCTTAACATATTTTGTCATTTAGAGTCCACTATCGAAGATGAGGGACGTGGACCTGAAAACGAACATGAGAAGCTGCGAGTACTGTCGTCAGCGAAGGAATGAATTGGAAGTTGAAAACAGTTGCAGACAGGAGATCATTAATAAACATATGAGTAGGCTATAATCCGCTGTGCGGATTGTTTAATACCCTATCCCATCCCATTCTAAAAATTAATATGTATTCCCAAAAAGTTGGGATTACAACATATTCAGCCCTATCGTGATATCCCTCGGAGCGGAAAAATCTCCTATTTTGTACGATTCGGAGGATTTTTGCTTTGAGGTATTTATCCGAAAAGCTGTTCGGAATATTTCTCCGACATTTTGTAACGCATTCCGGCGAATTGCGTTGAAGTGCGTTCAGGAGCATTTTTCGTTCAATTTTTGACAGCTAAGGGTAATTCTTTTTCCGATTTCCTCAGACACAAATTATTCCTCGCGGAATTTATTTACGAATTGTAGTGAAGTGAAGCCGTTGCATTTTTTTTATGACACATACCTCGAATGGAATTTAGACCCCCGCTGAAGTATGCGTTGTGGAAAATTGTCCGCTCCGACGTATACCATGGTTCGACAAAAAAAAAGTTTTTCTATTGCATATGCCTTGAGGTAGGGTATATGGGAAACGCCCCCAAAAAGTGGACATGGGGTAAAATGGTCTAAGGACGAAATGTTCATATTAACTTTATTAAAGTTTTTGCATCAAAAGTTTTTTCGTATATTTCGAAATTTGACCACAAAAGGTTCTTTACTAAAAACGCTAGCAAGAAGTGGGCGTGGCAAAACGCTTTGTATAGACAAAATATAGGTATTGGGATTCCTAAAATATGTTTTTCAAACACTTTTTCAAAATTTCATGCCGTTTGGCCAAAAACGACGTTTTTCTGAAAAGAGGACATACAGACATTGCTTAACTCAGCTAGCGATTCTGAGTCGATCCATATACTTTGACGTATATCTAGCTAAATTAACTATGTATCAAAACTAATATACCTCTATGGAATAGGGTATAAAAATGAGAAAGAGAGTTTGAGACAAAACTGAGCCTTGGGGACAGCAACATTTATTTGGTGAGTTTCGAACGTTGAGTGAACGTTTCGAGAGATAGATTCTAATCCATAGAAGAAGTTTTTTATCGATTCCAAATGCATTTTAGACATCCTGTCAAATGCCTTTGAAACATCAAGTGCAACAATCTTGCTTTCTCCACCATGTTAGATTGATTGGATCCACTTTTCGGGTGAGATATGTCATCAAATCCCCAGTGGACCTGTTTCAGTGCAAACCATACTGCCGATCATTGAGAAGTTTTCGTGTTTAGAGATATTTCGTAAACTGACGATTTATTAGCGTTTCCATGACCTTGGAAAGAAGGGACGTAATTGTAATTGGTCGGTAGTTGGATAGAGAAGATTCGCTTTTTTTTGGTACAGCCTGGACAAATGCAGTTGTCCATCTACTCGAAAGGAGCCCTGTTGAGTAGGATAGATAGAAAACCTCTTCGGAATAAAGGAGGATATACCATCTGGACCAGCGGATTTATGAATGTCGAGATCAGATAAAAATCTTGCAACTATACGAGTACGAAAGTGAATTTGTCCCATTGAATGATCTACGTTCTCAAGTACAGGAGGAGACAGGGCACAATCTGGTAGCGTAGAACTGGCTACGAAATGCTCAGCAAGCCATTTAACAACCGCATACACTCATCGAGAGTTAGGGAACTTTTGGCAAAATGTAGTCTTCGGGTTTTTATTTAAAATTGGACATACCGCCACGAAGTGCAATACATCTTCCCTTTGGTTGAGGTTACACAGGGTGCATATGGGTCAATATCATTTCTTTATGGCTATAGTTTAGTTCGAGCATTTCGGTGCGGATTTAAAGATCAGACGCATTTCCACGATTGAGAATCTGCTGTTGAAATAATTGTCTGGACCTAGAAAGTGGTAAAGCTGTTTGTAAATTAATCTTGACGATGATGATCTAGCTCGATCAAGGCAGCTTTGGTACAGTCCATCATCTACATTAGATATAAAGGCGTAGAATAAATGTTTCTATTCGTCCACATTGTTTTCAGACAGCGTCAGTGGTAAGTTGTCTGCTTCGGCAATATCATACCATTCGTTAAAAGGTGAAAGGTGGCCACGGGAGAGAGCAACTTGCAAAATTTGTTTTTGAAGGTTTGCGCTAAGTCTCCTAAATATTTTATAGATATAGTCTGCGCTGGCTTTCAGTTTTTGTTATGTAGATAGAAGGAAGTCCAGACTCGACGTATATGGTATAATTTGGACAGTTACTTGGAAGTTTAAAAATACGTTTGAAAAGGATCGTTGGATTGCTTCAATCTCCTCTAAGTATTTATAACCGTAAACTTCATTTGCATAGCAAAAGCAACTATTTACCGTAGCATTAAAAACTTTAAACTTAGAGACAAGATCGACGTAACTACTTGAAAAGAGTTTATACGTTTAATTGTAGCTTTTAACTCATGTTGTAGCTTAACAGAAAACCAAGGTATTTGAACCATCGAGTGTCCATATTCCCTCGCACCTTCCCACTCGATTTTGATTTCGGAAAACCATTATCTTAGATTTGCTGGTATTAATCATAAGATCCCATTTGTCGCAATAGTCTTTTTGCCTATTTATTTGAACTTGTAGTGTCGATGGGCTTTTATAGAAAATGACCAAGTCATCTGCATAGAGTAGTACTTTGACTTGCACACCGCCATAGTTTATACAACCTGGTATACTTTCGCAGACATCATCAATATATAGAGAAAAGAGAACTGGAACTGGCATCCTTGCGGCACACTATTATTTGTGGCGAAGGTTTTTGACCTCTGACAGTCATTTAGTGTTAAATCGGTGGTATTTGACAGCAATTGTTCATAAACTATTATAAACTTTGTTCATAGCCCTAAGGTTGACAGCTTAAATAGGAGAGAGTTACGATTGACTTTATCAAACGTAGCTTTGAAGTCCACAAAAAATGCGTAAAACTTTTTTTCTGCTTTTAATACAGTTTTTTGCTAATACTGTAAGGGTATATATTTGGTTGCTAAATTAGCGCGAAAGCCAGTCTGAAAGATACTAATTTTATTATTGCTATTAATCCATCGGATCAGAAGACAGTATCACATTTGGGCGATAATTTTTCTCATAGAGTTTAATACTGCAATTCCACTGTAGTTTTCAGGTATACCTGGATCACCTTTTTTTTTAAATATGGCACATATGTAAGATGTTGAGAAACTTTCTGGTAAGTTCTCATCAACGAAAATGAGGTGTAAAAAATAAAGCAGATATTACAGAAATTCTTAAGTAGAGTGCTTATAGAATTCGAGGGGAATACCATCAGGACCAGAAGCAGGCTTTTGACATTACATTTTGTCACAGTATTTCTGTTTCATTATTTTGAGACGCGTTATAAGTTCCGACATTTCAATCATCTAATCAAGATCTGCAATGTGGATATCCGGCAGAGCATAGTAGATACTTTTTGATCGGGGTCTGACAATAAAAGTTGTTGGAAATAAGTTGCGAGGATTTCAACATCGATTAATGAAGGGATTTTATTTTTACATTCGCTCAGGAGTCTAATACTAGCCCAGAGGGACTTCGAGTTCTTACAAGACAACAGCTTCGCTACTGAATTCTTAAAATAAAGTGTTCTTTTAGTAGAACAAATCTGCTTGCATTTTTTGTTTATGTGGAGATATAAAACTTTGAAGGCTTCGTTGTTAGTTTCTCTGAATAGTTTTAAATATTTGAAAGATCTTAGGCGCATACACTCGTCATCGTACCAGCACATGGAAAGTGATATCCCCTTGCATAAGGGTAAACGTTTATTGCAGATTGCCTTATTACTTCATAGATAGCGTTGGTAGCTAATTCTATAGTACATATAGCTAGATTTGGAAAGGTGCGCAACAGTTGATTAATATTGTTTCTATAGCGGACAGCCTTTTTGTCGAGCCATCTTAGAGATTTGAAACTATTAGTTAACTGGAACGCGGTTGTGTTTGATAAATTATCGGATTTTATTTCAACAGAAATCACGATAGGGAGCTGTACCGAAAAATTAGAGGTATATACACAAAAATCACATACAACATTGAGCCATTCACCCTTGATAAGGCAGTAGTCTATAACCGAACAACCTTGCTCAAAACAAATGTGATATCACCCCTTGCGTCACCCTTCGACACTCCATTCAAAACGAAGAAACCGAAATCTTCTACTAATTCTACCAAAAACTTTCCGTTATCGTTTAAATGTCCGCCTAAGCTGTTTCCAATTATTGAAAACTGTGGGTTAAATAAATCATTACAATTAAATGTAAATTTTCCTGATTTTCGTTTGCCATGGAGCTTTTAGTTTTTTTTCCTTTATATCTGTCGTTAATAGACCACACAGAGCCTTTAATATTATTTATCCTTCATTTAGGTGTTCAAAGTTATCTATCAATTTTGGCACAAGGAAGAGGACCTCGTATTTAACGCCGAATCCGAATGGCAAGGACATAATTGCATTTTGACGAAATGATTTGCATTTTTTTGAAAATATTTGTTTAAATTTTTAAGTTTTTTTTTCATTAATTTTTGAAGTAAGTTCACAATTGGGCTCTTTTTATCGCCAAAACGATCGCGAACTTCGAGCGGAAATGATATTTTCTTTTAGAGCTCCCAGAGTCTATGCCTTATTCGAATAGACCCCTCAATTCAAAGAACCTGAAAGAAAGACTTGGAAAGCAATCATATCAGGAGATCTTGACGGCCAGTACAAGTCCCCAAGTCGAGACTTAAGACGACCCAAAAACTCAACCTTCAAAATGTTCATTGTTGCACGAGCTGTATGTCCTCCAGTCCCGATTCATTTATTTGTGACAGTAAAAACTTATTGATCATGGTTCCGTATCGCTCACTAGTCACAGTAACTGTGTTACCATCGGCATCATCAAAATATGTAGGCCCCATGAAACTTCAGGCATTAATAATGCACCATGGCTCTTCGTGGATGTTACGTGGAGTCTTTGTGCCCCAGATGCATAAATTTCGACTGTTTCCGTATCCGTTGAGATTGAAATAAGGCCTGGCGCTGATGATGAATTTCGACCTGCATCGGTGGGTCTTAGGGGAGCATGAGCAAGTTTAATCGTGATTGGCGGTCTGCAGGTAGTAGCTTATTTACTCTCTACAATTTGTAAGGGAACATCTTCAAGTCATTCACTAAAATCAGACCTAAATTCGAACGAGAGGTAAAGTGGATCTTCTATCACGTGATATTCTTGTTTCATTGAGGCGTGCGCTATATACCTAGATGTATGACCAGGCGTAGAACTACACGGAAATCTGCACGAAGTTCACGATGGATTGTTGACGTAGCTTTTAAGTAAAATGCGGCTAGGCAGCCAATTCAACGGCACAAAGCGTGGATTTAACTCTTCACAAATTGTTCTCACAATAAAGCCAGAATTTACCAAGGTCTTTTTTGGAATCAAAATTCCTCGTACAATCTAGTGTATCGCCACTATACGATCTTCCCTTAGTGCTCAGTCCACCTCAATGAAACACATTGAGCACTAAGATCTTCCCTTAGTATTTAGTCGCGTATTATCCAATAACGGAAATTGTGTTTTAAAGTGTTGGAAACATTATTAGAAAAACGCTGATTTTCGTTATATAGCGCTGTTCCGGTCGAAATATTTTTATGACAAAATGTCAAACAATACTGCTTAATTTAATAGTTTCAGAATATAAAGGGTCCGCCAAATAACTTTTTTTTGAAAATGCTATAAAAAAACTACTGAATATTTTCTCAAATTTCTTTTTTTATTTGAAAGTACAATCCTTCCGGTTAATAATGGAAAATAATTTCATTCAAATGGCTGGCTCGGCTGGCCATGCAGTAGCCTACACGATCGGTCCAATTTTTAAGCACATTATCGATTGTGTGCTGCTGTATTTCACCAATGACTTCACGAATATTGTCCTTTAAAGCGTCAATTGTCTCTGGCTTGTCGGCGTAACACTTATCTTTTACGGCACCTCACAAATAATAGTCCAACGGTGTCAAATCGCAGCTCCGAGGTGGCCAAACGTCATCAGCTCTGCGGCTGATAATGCGATCTTCAAAAACAGGGCGCAAAACATCGAATGTAGCTTCGGCTGTATGGCACGTAGCGCCGTCCTGTTGAAACCAAATGTTGCCAATATCCTCCTCTTCAATTTTTGTGAACAAAAATTCGTTCAACATGGCCCGATAACGATCGCTATTGACTGTAACGGCCACTCCTTGCTCATTTTCGAAGAAAAATGGCCCAATTATGCCTCTGGACCAAAATAGGCACCAAACAGTGACTCGTTTTGGGTGTATCGGCTTCATCTGAAAAAATGATTTTTTTTTGCAAAATCGGCATCTTCTCTAAGTCAATCGCAGGCCCACTTAGCGAAGCGAAAACGCATTAGATGGTCAGTTGGCTTCAACTCCTGAATCAATTGGACTTTGTAAGGCGTCATACCAAGGTCTTTATGCAAATTCGTCTCAATGATGTCTCCGAAATGTTCAATTGTTGAAAACGACGGTGAATTGATGTTGATGGCGCTTCACGCACACTTTCTGCCACAGCAGCAATATTCTCGGGTGTACGCACTGTTTTTGGCTTTTCACGCTTTGGTTTATCGATGAGGATGCCAGTTTCTTTAGGAAGGAAGCCAGCAGCCATCTCTTCTCTGGTTCCAAGACTTTTAGCTCTTATGGATCACGGCGTCAATCCTTTGATTTGTTTGATTTTTATTCATTAGGAAGTTACAACCAATCGGAATGGCAATGAGTGTTAGTGCCTGTCAGAATGTCTGGGTTCGACATAGCAACAACCAAATGTTTTTTTTTCACTGGAACTGCTCTCGCAATGATCTGAAAAATCATCCGAGTCGGCATTATTCATTAAACCATGGGTTTCTTGGTGATGGGCGCGAGAAGACTATCAGATTAGTTGCGGCTGATCTAATGGCTTGTTGCCATCGTTGCTATTGTTTTTCGACAGTAGATGCCGGTGCAATGGTGTTAATCGAGAGGTAAAGAGGTACGAATTCTACAAACGACTTGGCGATCTCTTGCGATTGCAGGCTTTTGACATTACATTTTGTCACAGTATTTCTTATTTGCTGTGGTGTGGGGGATATCCTGTAACATCGTAGTGGTACGAGTCGATGTTAGTTGTCTAACGCAATGCGATCAATTTGATTGGCCGTTCATTTATCTGGCGACTGCCATGTTCCTTTATGGATATCGAGGTAAGGAAACCGTGTGTTAGCTATAGTAGCATTTCGTTCCTTTTTTGTCGTGTAGGTTGTGTTTTCCGACAATCTTCTAACATGGCACGATAGCGAACTCTATTGTTAGTAGATAAAAAAATATGCTCCGGTCATTAAATCTACGACACGATCACTTTCTGAAGGTGCAATGGAATCTTGAATCACATGAATCTTTTCTCCACGGTTAAAATATAAATGTTGTCTATTTGACATTGACAGATCATAAGATAAGTGTAAGGGTTGGTTGGTGTTAATATACAAAACTGTTGTGTCCGTATTGAAAAACTCAAAAACTATTGATGTTAAAGCGGTCCTTCACCGAAGTATGAGCGCATATAACGTTGAAATTGCTCTCAGTCCATACTTACTTCGGTTGCAACATACTCCTAATCTTAGAACTTGGAGATATGGACAATAAGATGACTTTGTTCAATAATCAAGTTCTGCGGTCGCATCGACCGGAGTATAATTGCAGCAGACACATAAGCTACAAAATGGATCTACGAGCGCAAGTTATCACACCAACACCTGCAGTCATCCCTATCCTTACATAGCTTTCCGAAGATGCTTAGCGATGCACAATAACGGGTAAAAATATTACTATTTACAACCTAAATGTGTGCCCTGAAATGACTAAAGAAAACAATAAAAGGCAATTGCACAGTCACATCTGAAGCCGAAATAAAAGGCAAATTTACATTATCTCGTCTTCATCCCAATGCTGCTATTTCTGCTGCTGCAGACTTGTGTACATGCAACCACTTTTCTTGACAGTAATCGTAATATCCTTTTTTTAATAAATTCATCTTCCTTTTACAAGTCACGAAATCACAATATTAAAACCCTCACACTGCCATAAGTAGATTATTTCATGCATTGCTCAAGGTTCCCATTTAACAACTCATATCCTTTACAATGTAATATGTTTATGCCGGTTCATGTGGATGTGTGTTTTCCGCTCTCCAAGGACGTGGAATACGAAAATTGTATTCGCTATGCGACATTCACTTGGCGGGTTTTCTTTGAGGTCTCTTATGTTTCACCCTTCCTTCTCCAAAACCTGACTCCTGGGTGGCAAAAAAAGGATCTGAAAATTTGAATTGAAAGTAATCCTTTTCCTCGATTGACATATCGATATTTTATAGCTGAAAGATACACAAGGTAGATATATCCACTTTGTGATTGAAAGGATTTGTGTGCGATGTGAGTTTGTGTGCGCGAAGGATGGTTTCTTGCTTACCATTGCCTATTCATAGTAAAACTTGTCAACAAAAATGAATTACAGTGAGTCGAAGAAAGGATTTATGATATGTCATTGGGGTTAATAGAATTTGAATTTCATTTCTGTTCTTTCCAATCGGGATAAGGTGAAATCCCATGAATGAGGAGATAATGAGGAACTTCTTCTTTTAAAGAACTGTAGCAACAATGGGTAGAGGTTGTGATTTATGCTCTTGGTAATGAATCCCTACACGCAATCATTTTTCTACTTCAGTAGCTGTCCTTTCTAGACGCCACCATTTTGAACTCCGGTAAGAGCTGTATGTGACACTTGTCGTGTCAATTTGAAAGAATCAACATTTAAGATCCATTGAACGATGTGGACTTTTTTGCTTGGAACGAATTTAAAAACATCAACCTTAGGGTTGTCTTATATGTTATAGTGCGGTGGTTCTGAAAATGGGGGATGATTTTTATTGTTTTTCGAATTTCGTTGTGCCCCATTGACGTTGCTGACTAAATAATACCTATTCCCCTGGGGGGAATGTAGGTACTCATGGATTGGTAGCTTGTTTTTGGATGGGTGCACAGGCCACGTTTTGCTGTCAATTGCCCAACAAAAGGTATCATCTTAGACTACTAACTTACTTTGGATTGTGTAATATCTGTAATATCAACCCGAGTCGAGGAAATCGTTGACATTTGAAAATTGGAAAAACGGTACAAGCGTCAAAGTGTCTACTTCTTGATTTTTTACGTCAACATATTGAAGAAAGATTTTGAGATTTTGCTTATAAAGAGTATCTATAACAGCTGATAAGTGCTCAACCCTTCGAATATTTTATACATGATGGTTGTTAGAAACAGAGAACAGGAATGAAGTATGGACGAATAATTTAGCTCGTATTTGTTTTAAAAAGAGAGGCTACATTTTGTGCTCGTTGGTAACCATTGCTTTTGGAAAACAAACTTAAAGTCAGTTTTTTTAAGGGTGGTAATAACCAATATTATTTAGCTTAACCGCCTTATGCGGAGTTTCTTTTATTGTCTCTAAACAACAACAATTGTTCGTATATAGAAACCGTTTGTGAATCGATTTGTTTTATTTAATTAACATTTATCGCATTAAATATTTTTTTTTTTTTGATATTTTAAAATTTTATGTAGCTTTGTCAATTTTTACGAATTCAACAACAAAAAAAGAGTTACAAGAATATACATCTATATAAATATAAATCAAATATCGTTCGTTGGAAACCGTATCACTGGAGAACGGCTGCACCGATTTGGTTAATCTTTAACTTTCTCTTAAAAGGAGGTTGCGACGCGAAAAACAATATGATTGCGATGCTTTGAGGGAATCAGTTCGAACGAACGTTCCACTGTTGAATCAACAACAACAATATGCGTACGACACTCTTATGAAAGTTGTGAGCGAGGGAACTGAATGGATGTTATTTTTTTTTACGCTCACAGTGGAACTTTAAATAATTTTTTGATCGAATTGATTTTGAATGTTGGAAGGCGGTCGAACTGCTAATTCAGCACTCAAGTTGCCATAGAATATGCAAATCAAGAACAGTGCCAAAGTTTTGCAGCACATCAAACTGATCGTTTGGGATGATCTTTGGAAGCATTATACAAAACGATGCTATAATTCTGTTGAAAGGTGATTTTCGGTAAACATTGCCAGTGATTCTACGGTCAACGCCAGTCGATGAAGCTTATCCATTCACTCACTAATACTAGCAACGGGGGAAAATTTATATGATATGTTGTAATCTATATATATAAAAATGAAACCCGTTTTCCGTTGTCAAAACATAACATGAAAACGGCTTGACCGATTTGGCTGATTTTTTTTTTGTAGTTTTCTAATACTCTGTACAAGGTTCTTCTTGAGAAAATCTCTCAGGTCAGCTTTGAGGAAATAAATACTACTAACACTAAAATACTATTACGGACCCTAAAACGAAACAGTACCCGGGCGAAGCCGGGCCGGGCAGCTAGTCTCTTATAAACATAACGGAAATGTATACCCTGCGATCTTTAACCTCACATGAACAGAAATTTTAATATACCTACATGGAAAGTATCTACCGTGGTAGATAAAATAATATTGTATGAATTTCGTATGAGTTATTTCTGCTTGACAGCTAAAATACTTGCTAAATTGTAATTTTTCACTCGTTCTCATTATTTGACTAATAACAAAGAGTATTTAATACATGTATTATATACTCTTTGCTACAGTCCGTACCAAATCAGTTGGCCAACGGTCGATTGCGCAGAGAGAGGATTTAAGAGAAATTTAAGATATTTTACACTAAATTTTAAGAGACCTGCGCAGTAGAATGCCCAACTGGTTTGGTTTGCACTAGTTTGCCAACGGTCGAATGCGCATAGAGAGGATTTAAGAGCAATTTAAGATATTGTTAAATAAATTTTAAGAGACATGCGCAGTAGATTGGCCAACTGATTTGGTACGGACTATAATACATACCTTACCTGTATAGTCCGTACCAATTCAGTTGGCCATTCTACTGCGCAGGTCTCTTAAAATTTATTTTAAAATATCTTAAATTTCCCTTAAATCCTCTCTCTGCGCATTCGACCGTTGGCAAACTAGTGCAAACCAAACCGGTTGGGCATTCTACTGCGCAGGTCTCTTAAAATTTATTGTAAAATATCTTAAATTTCCCTTAAATCCTCTCTCTGCGCAATCGACCGTTGGCCAACTGATTTGGTACGCACTATAACAAATTGCATTTCTTGTATGGAGGGAGCGTCCAATGAATACACCGGTTGAAAATAGTTGCAGATTTGTGGCACCTCACTTGTCGGTGAGTCAAGGTACTTCATGCAACTTGGTATTCCATTTGACTTACGATACAAGGTGTTGGTACGGCAATACTCATTCGGTAGTCCCTTCGTTACTCCCTCATCAATCAAAGTGATATTAGAAGCTTCAGTTGTCTAGAGACATACATTATCTCCCTGCCTTTAAGGTATAATGGTTGTCTGTATTTAATATCGGCGTACGCTCCGCCAGCACCCGCTAGTCAGTTTAACGTTGAAATTGAAAAATTGTTCGAATTACTAAGGTTAAATAGCTTAAATAACTATTTCATCTTGGCCGGGGATTTGAACACGAAAAATCCGGCCTGGTTGGACACGGTGGCGAACGGGAGAGGTGGGTACCTACATCGCTTTATCGAAGACAACCAGGTAATCCATTTTATTCATTGTGGACTCAACAAACACTAGGTTTCACACACCTGTTGCTGCCATGCAACCCCAGACCATAACCGAACCTCCTCCATGCTTAACTGTGGGGGTAATGTTTTTTTCGTCGAACGCCTTATTTTTGGCTCTCCAAATTTTCGGTGGTTGTCTTGATTTTAAAACATCAAATTTACTCTCGTCACTAAATAAAACATTTTTCCAAAACGAAATATCTTTTTCCTCGTACTTTTTTGAAAAGTGAAGTCGCCGTTTTTGATTAACTGCTGATATAAATGGTTTTTTTCGTGGTACTCTGCCATGTATTCCGTTATCATGAAGTACTCTTCGAATAGTACTTGCACTAACGGGAATACCTGACTCTCTTTCAATGTCCTCTGATATTTTAACAGCACTAGCAGATGGATTTTTCTTCACTTCTCGCATAAGGGATCTTACTTCAGATTTGGTAAGTCGCTTTGGTCTGCCAGTGCGTGGACGATCTTCAATTTGTTTAAAATTTGTGTATTTGTCAATAATTTTTTTAACACCTTGATGGGTTCTGCCAATTATTTTGGCAATTTCTCTTAAAGATTTTCCTTCTTCTTTAAATTTTAAGACGAGTTTTCTTGTTTCTATAGCCGTTTACTTACCCATTTTTATAACGCACTTTATTTTAATGTTAACGATACTACTTTTACAAACAAAGAAAAACGAATGAGATCAAAACACAGCCTTTGTTATTAGAATCAACAAAATAAATAAACCAAAGCGGTAAATACAAGTAACGGTAATATCCGCATTCCGCAAATCATAAATCACAGGGTGTAAACTTTCTTTTGACGCCTAAAATGTTTTTTGTTTTTTATTCATAAAATACTTGTTATTGATTTTTTTTGTTAACTTTTATATGTCGTTCGATTGAGAATTAAAATTTAAACGAATACGTTAAACTAGATGTAAGTGAAACCAATAATAAAAAATGTAATTGAAATCGAAACATGAAACAAGGAGGTGTAAACTTTTTTTAGACGCTCACGGTAGCTATTGTTCAAACAGTTTATAAAAACCATTTGTGGTTCAACAAAAAACAACGTATTTCTATTGCTAATGCCTTGGGATGGGGTATACAAATGGTTTTTGTAAGAAAATGCCCCCAAAATGTGGGCGTAGGTGAAAACGATCTATAGACAAAATGTTTATTATATCATTATGGAAGTATTGGCATCGAACTTCTTAAAATTTGGACAATAAGCGTGTTATATTATGAACAAGATATTTAGACAATCTTAATAACTAATAAAGTTTTTTTTGCCACGCCCACTTTTGCGTTTTCTGTAAAAAAAAAAAGGTTGTCGGTAAACTCAACTCCATCTGACGAGCTTGTCCGAGTCATCACAATTGTGCTGCGTTCTCCTTACTTGCATTAAAGGTGCTTCTATAGACTCACAACAATGGTACAGAACAGAGCCTTTAAAAAATAAATAATTTTCTGGCACTGTCCTTTATCCATTATAACAAAAAAAAAAACAAAAAGTTTTACCCACGAGAATGAAGCTTTTTGTTGTTTTAAATTCATTTGCAGAAGTTTCCGCAGAGGTACCTTTTGGCACTTTAGAGGTACCTCTAGCACATATTAATTTAATTAGGTAGATTGAAACTTTCAAGGTTTTTGGAACGGATATGCGACTCCAGGAAGAACTACTTTACTCTGCAGGATTTGAAATTCACCCCCCAGTCCGTTGAAAAAAGCACTCAGCCTTAGTACATGCCATCTGCAAAATCCAACACATACAACGACAACGCATCTCTACCTATTTGAATGTGTGCAACAAAAACACATTCACAAGCATTTACGACGGTCAAAAACTTGCCATATTTTGTTAATGTTGATATGTTGCCAAAAATTATAAAAAATAACACGAAAACCTTTTACAGCACGTAAATTGAAGGACACAACCATCACAAGGATGTTTGCCAATTTAAAGGAAATACTTTTATGTCATGCATATCCATAAACCCACACTGGCAGGACATATTTTATAAATTTCGCACCCATCCTAATGATTTACTTTCGCCATTTCGTGTGTAGTCACGTATCTCATAAAGTCGAACCTGCGGAAAATGTCCTTTTTTCTTCATCTTTCCTCTTTTTATTTGCAAATTTGTTTGAGGATTTCTCAGTTGACCCTTTGCCAAGTGCGATGACTTATCTCAACAAGAATACACATTCTCGCTAAGGGATGTCTTTTTTTGTACAAAAAAAGGATTCAATAATCCTTTTTATTCTAAACACTTATTGGGGTGCGAATATATTTTCTATCTTTCCATGTGATGGAATGTATGTGAATATTTAATGGTATTTTTGGTTGACATAATCTACAAGATACCATTTCCTGCAGAACCGACATCCACTTCCACTACTGATATGAAAATATTTACACTTTACTTACCGAGAAACGCCGGTATTGCCCCCAGCGGCATGACAAAGAGGCTAACCAGCAAATCGGCAATGGCCAATGAGAACAGGAAGTAGTTGGTCACATTCTGTAGCTTTCGATCGAGCGCCACTGCTAGACACACCAAAATATTGCCCAAGCCACCGGCAAATATAAACACAATCACAAAGAGGAACATCCAATCGTACCCACGTCCTTCCGTTGGCGGCACTGGCAACTCATCATAATTCGTCGACCACACATCACTATAATTGCTGGTGCTGGCATTGTATATCGATGTGCCCGCGCCAGTTATCGATTGATTCAGCAAGGATGCAACGGGGCTCGACCACCAGCCATAATCCGCGCTCAGATTTAATCTCAAGATACACTCGAGCTGCTCGCCGAGCACGGTTACCGTGGAGTTGACGGTGTTTGTTGATAGATTCTCAAAGAACGACAAACCATTTACGTCACGCTGGGAGCACACAAACGACCGACTTTGTACTAGATCACAATTGACACTGCTATTACCGGCCATCACAAGCGGGTCAACGGCCGGAACCCCATCGAGCACGGACAACGACAACGATGATGGTGGAAGCTGATTGGTAACGAGATCAGGTAACTTTGAAACTACTAAATTAAATTCAGAGACTGGATTAAGGACATTACGAACTAGAAGTGTTGTATTAAGGATACAATCACGACCACTACCACTCAGTGTATCGTCCACGTCGATTGATGGCGGCGTCTGACATGTGAAATGGGCGCTCTTTGTTGTGTCCTGGAAGGATTCGAGTAGGCATTTGTATGTATCAGTCGGTTGGGATATTGTGGTCGTCGACGCTGTCGTTGTCGTCCTTTCGGTGATGAACGATGATGATGCTGGGACTTTGGATGTGCACAGAACATCCGGACCCCAAAATGATGACCATGTTTCGTTTGCCATCCTGCAAAGGTAGTGGATGTCATCGAACATATTCGTTGTTGTTGATGCCGTAGTCGTCGTTTCAGCCTCCCGTGCAGTTGCTGTGACATCCGGTTTCGCTGACAACATCGGATATGGGAATGATGTGAATCGAGAGCTATTGATGGATGTAGCAGTCGACGATGATGATTGTAGGGATGATGTTGGTCTTTGACCACCATATCCGTGTACATCCATTTCATTATCAAGCTTTCCTGAGTGCTTCCTTGACGACGTATTGATTTCGCTAGGGTAACGAAAGTTTGACTGCACTCTGTACCGGAGTACTTTGTGGTCTTGAAGAACTGAAACGACATAATTGGAATTTCATTAGAAAACGACGCAGCTGTTGAAGAAAATGAGGGCAGAAGGAAGCAAGAGAAAGTTCCTAGATGAAAACAAATATTTCATAAAAAATTATACTTTTCTGCTCTTTTAAATAGAAACATTGGATAAAGTTGGAGAATTGTTTGGTTGTCGAATAGTCTATATAAATTTCTCAGTTCAACGATATGCAGGCAAACTTTTACATTGCCACCTGCCCTTGAGCACTGAGGATACATTTGTAATCGTAGAAGAATTGTGTACATTTCAATTCATTAAAAGTATTTAACAGGCTTTGTCGACTGCTTTCATACTTTTGATAATGAAGAAAATGTGCAGTAGCAGATATCATTTGAGTGTCTAATAGAGCCGCAGTGTGTAGTTATTGGTGATGGAAACTACTAATTAGGGGCATTTTTTTTTTACAGGTATAGAACTTTGAAATGGTATAAAACAAATTTTTTTTTTTAATTGACATAACATTTACTTTATTCGAATGGTAATCTTCTGGCAATATAACTAAAATATGATTTCTGGCTTGTGACCGCCACGGCTGGCTCGGACGTAGTCTAATCTGGAGGTCGAATTTTCGATTATTTTTATCCAACATTTGTGGCCGTACATCGACAACAACGCTGCGAACGTTGTCCTCCAAGTGGTCAATTGTTTCGGGCTTATCGGCGTAGACTACAGACTTCACATATCGCCACAGAAATTAGTCAAGCGGCGTTAAATCGCACGATCTTGGAGGCCAATTCACAGGACTAAAACGCGAAATTATGCACTTACTGAACTTTTCCTTCAACAAATCAATTGTGGCACGAGCTGTGTGACATGTTGCGCAGTCTTGTCGAAACCACAGCTCATGCACATCAATATTGTTCAATTTATGACCAACAACTCAGTAATCATGGCTCTATAGCGACCACCATTGACTGTAACGTTCTTGCCAGTATTTTTTTTTTTAAGAAGTACGGACCAATTATTCCACCAACCCAGAAAGTACACCAAACAGTCAGTTTTTGTGAATGTAACTGTGTCTTAACATACACTTGAGGCTTATCATCACTCCAAATACAGCAGTTTTGTTTATTGACGTATCCAGTCGACCATCGAGCTTCATCGTTAAACAAAATTCGCTTATGAAAAGAACCATGATGTTAAAAAAAAAAATTTGCACAATTTGAAAGCGTTGTTCAGGCGTCAGTCTATTCATGTTGAAATGCCAAACCAAACTAAAAATTCACTGCACAGCTGACAAAATGGCAGCCAGTTAAAATAGTGTTCCAACTTAAAGTTCTATACCTCTAAAAAAAAACACCATCAATTGTTTAGCTGTCGAAATTAAGGATTGTTGGATTATGGATATTGTATCATAGCTAATTCAATCCCAAATTTAATTCTTACACATACCCACACAATACAATCATTTCAATTAGAAAGTGGACATGGTTTAAAATTTATAGTGAATGAAATATCTGCAGAAACGCCCTAGATCAAAGAAGAAATACTTCTCATCTACTACAATCTACCATGTAAAAAGGGAACCTGCAACAGTTTCATATAAAGTGACAAAAAAATTAAGTGAACAAAAAGGTATATGTAAATCACGGTAATAAAAACGTTCTAAATACCGATGAAAAAAGAATTTTCGGTTGCGTTCGTTTTTGTTATATCGGAATCTAGTATTGAGTTTTGATATTACGACATGTAAGCCATGGATGTACCACAGCATGTTACTTCGGTAATACAGCGTGATACGGGGGTGGGACTTCCTCACTGAGCTTTAACATCTTACGCTCAACCCCATGGTGATGAAATTGTGTACACCTAGCCTACCGGACGTGATTGAGCCTCGAATTTTTTTTTTTTTGAGTTACAAGATATGGCATGAAAATACGTAACAAACGTCCAGTGCTTACGACAGCAAGAACCCCCCCATACGACGAGCTAGAATGTGCAAAAGCTAGCATGCCAAGCGGTCAGGGCTTGGACACCCTTCTACTCTTGCTGCCTGGACTGGCTTAGGGTCCCTGTAAGCCCTGAGTCATAAAGGTGGCTTAAGGGGTAGAAGGTTTGGAAGAGAGGGAGTAAGAAGTAGCAGTTTAGTTTTGCAATTAGGAAGGGATTTTGGGAGTTGAATGGATCAAGTGATCCATCTCTATTGTATACTCATTGTATGCGAAACTATTGCTGCTTATTCACTTCTTCTTTTCTTTAACTGACAACACCGCAGTTTCGTTACAAAACATATGATTGCATTAACAATGGTACAAAGAATAACATGTCTATTCATAACAGGAGCCATGCACACCGGTCCCACAAACAATTCTAAACCTTCCAACAATTGACCTTCAGATCTACGACACTGCAGCAAAAAGCGCAGCAAGACATAAAGAAGCTGTTAACCTATGACCAAAGTTTTTGGTCATAGCAGGTCCTGGAAACAGGAGTGTGCTCCGATAAAAGTGAGTGCGTTAACTATATCCGTTCGACTAGCAAACTCGTTCAGTGTATTCCAAGCAGAGATCCCAGCCATACTCGAAGCTGCCAAATCAGCTAGAGTATTGCACATATCACAAGAGGATATTTCCATCTAAATAATAAAAGCTCTGGCATCCATTGTAGTAAAATTAAAATTGTAGTAAACATCAAACAAGTTCATAGCTCTGAATAGGGCTTCTTTTTCTGTAGTCTTGAGTGTGATTGAGGGGCTCAGTGGCGCGATGGTTAGTGCGATGAACTGCCGCGCAGGAGGTCTGGGTTCGATTCCCAGCCGTAGCAACACCTAAATGATTTTTCACTGGCCCTCCTCTCGTGATGATCTGACAAATCATCCGAGTAGTATCAATTGTCAAGAATAGCTTATCTCAACTTAGCCGTTCGGAGTCGGCATAAAACAGGAGGTCCCGCCATCGTGCAAGAAGTATACACGCACACATGAATGGTTGTGAGAAAGCTAGGCCCTGGGTACTAACGAGCCTGTTGCGCCAAAAATTTGTATTTTTTTTTTGAGTGTGATAACAGGTCACAATCTGTTGCGTATGCACTCCAATTAAATCAAACTCACTGACACACACCAAATAGACACCCACTTATCACTGACCCACGATAAGCAATTGCTGCAATAAACTCCTTGGTAGCTTCTAATAGGACCTAATGGAGCTAGCAATAATACCTATAGCACAGATCGTTCGATTCAGCTGTAAATCGGGATGGAGGAACTTCGTTTCTGAAGCAGATGGAACAACGAAAATAAACACAGAAGTATCAATACTTTACTCTAATTCAAAATTCTTTTTCAGGTACATAACTCTTCAACAAAGGGTATCGCTACGGGCGCACGCAGGCCACTAATCGTTTGATGACTCACCAGAGCGTCAACAGCCCATCAAACCTTACCTAATAGCGCTCGCTGTTGACGGTGATAGCTTGGCCAGCATGTGCCAAATATGGGCCGATGACGCCGTCACGTCCGACCAAAATCCACTCAAAACAGTGCGGAGTCCTTGTCAGCGACCGACGCGAAATCGACTTCCTCGGATTCACCTGCATACTCCCATGGACAGCGGGATTGCTTTCGGCATACCGTAGAAAGTGAGCGTAACGTTTCCCGAGCAGAACACCCATCTTGATAAAATAATTTTATCATTTGCACGTGCTGTTAAACACTGTACCCGTTCATAGTGATTTGGCAAAACAGGCTAAATAGATATCAGCCAATTTGACAGATGTAGCTTTAACAATACGGCTGCTATTAACTGTCAAAATTCGGAATTCCCTATTGCAAGACCCTATACGTGGTAAGTAAACTATATATTCTGATCATTCGCTTTCATAAAACTTTTACAAAAACGGCCGTGATATTACAACATCTTTACACCGTTTAAGAGTTTGTGGTGATACTATAGTGGTTATGTGGGTTGCTCTAAACAAGGTTAGCGCTTGAGCTGCAAGTTGTGGCCTCGTTGTAAACCTGAGCAAAACGGAATTGGTGCTATTCAGCACCAAAACCAAACTATCCGATTTCACCCTCCCCCGTCTAAATGGCCAATCACTCACACTATCTTCCAGGGCTAGGTATTTGGGTATCATGCTTGACCCAAAACCTTACTGGAAACACAACATCGAACATAGAGTAAAGAAGGCGTGCGTTGCCTTTAAGGCTTGCAGCAAAACCTATGGAAATAAGTGGGGACTTCAACCAGAGATGACTTTGTGAATGTACACAGCAATGGTACGCCCAATTCTTACATACGGCTCACTAGTATGGTGGAACGCATTAAGTAAAGACTACAACCTAACAAAACTAAAAAGGTTGCAAAGATAAGCCAGTATAGGCACCACGGGCGCACTGATGTCGGCGCCAACAGATGCCCTTACTGTCTCTTGCCTCTTGACCTACACATTAAAGATACCGCTTTATGCAGCTCAGTAAGACTTAATGAGTCAGGATGCTGGACTGCAAGGCCGTATATCCACAGTAATATCCTGGACTCGTTACCAAATGGCATGGTTACGTTTCCAACAGACTACATCAGACTCACAAAAAGCTTCAAGAAAGGCTTTCACGTAGGTTTTCCTACCAGCGCTCAGTGGAAGTGGAACGAAGCAGTAAGAGATTTCGATAAGGTCATCTACACCGACAGAAAGTCCATCATTTTCGGCAGCCTTTTTTTAATCGCTGTCGTTGCCAATATTGAATGTCTCGTTCTGCCTGAAAGCGGAATGTCGTTCGTTATGTTGTTTAACAGTCTGCAGATGTGGTTATTCTATATCCTCAGCATCGACTGTGTCTCAACTACGATATTTCCTTGTTCATCACTACAGGATTCTGTTCGAGCCTTGTATCCTTGGCTTTGACGTTTTACACTTTGGTAAAACTTGCGAAAATCGTTCCTGGAGTGCACCTCTCTATATCCTCTTCTTCTTTGCCTATAGAACTCAATGGCAGCTCTCGTCTCTTGCAACTTAGCCTTGTATGCCTCGTTCTTGGCTGAGAGCATCTGTCATCCTTCTAGTTCATAATTGAAGGCCCAAACACTGGTGACGGACGGACGGACGCACAGATATAGCTAAATCGACTCAGCTAGCGATTCGAGTTGATCCATATACTTTGAAGCATATATAGCTAAATTATATCTCTTTGTTACAAACTATGTACCAAAACTAATATACCCCCTTAGGGATAGGGTATAAAAACTCTTCCATAACCAATTACCCATAATTTACAGGTTTCTAAAGACATCATGATAGCTGGAGAAATTTAAGGACTCCAGCCCACAACACATTCGTATTACTCTCATGTATAACTCCCGAGGCCCAAAGTCGGGTGGATTAGGTATACCAATATCCAAAAAACGCCAAATACTAAACACCAAATTTTGAGAAGAAAGCTACGATTCATAAATTATTTGGGAAGACCTTAGACCGCAATCCAAAGCTTATGTAATTGCTTTATAGAGCAAATTCAAAGCCAATTGTATATTCAATGAAATAATCTATGTAAAGAATAGTTCACCCATTCAAAAATCAAACCCGTCAAAACCCGCACGCACCAGCTGAATAACCCTTTACCTAGCTTCTCTTTATTCATGAATTTGTCGCTCAATCTAATTCATTAATTTGGCAGAAGTAAAACATCAGATGACGCTTCATAATAACCCCCTGGGCGAGTTGCTATATAACACGGTCTGCACGCCTTCTTAAAAGCCTATTATGGGGTATGTAAGCACGCTGATTTATGTAAATATATTAAAATAATGTTAACATTTTTTTTTCAACGCTAATGTAAAGTTAACGACAATCTAACAAGTTTGCATAGGCAGGTACCTACCCTGGATAATTGATGGTTCAAAGAATATTTTCCTTCTCGCGAGCACACGTACAACGTACGTATATGCCTTGAGGGGATCAGGAGCGACGACCTAGGTTTTTTTTTGTTTGGGGGGGAAATTCCTAATTATTATCTGGGAAATTATTTGTCTAGTAAGCTTTCAGAACACTGCCATAAAATCAACATTTCTGTAAATGTTAAACGACTTGTGTAGGGACGAGTATAATCGGGGGACTTTTTAAATTGCATTCGCACGTAACGGAAATCTCAAGTCTTTGGGAAGTTTTTTAATTAATCTTTATGGAATTTCGCTGAATTGTTGCTCCTTGTTGTTTGGAATCGAATCCTTGTGTAGCTTTACGACTTTCTGGTGTTTGATGTAATATTTTAATTCGTTTAAGTTCCAGGGATTCGTTTTGGTACAAGGAGCTTGCGGGTGGTTCTGTTTGACTTTTATTCTACAAATTGTGATATTTATGTTTATTGCACGTGCAAAAAGGATTGTAATGACTTTAATTGGGTAAATAAACATGGTGCCTGAGTTGAGGGGGATACGCTAAGCGAATCATTTAAATGGGACTTACAACTAACTACAGGCAAGTCGAGCAAGTATTTGTTGTATTTCGTGTTTCCAGTTGCAATTTCTAAGAATGCCTTTTTAGATAGGGAGACTAAATAAGCCTTCTTGATGTATTGCAACGGCCCATATGAGCCCCATTTCCGTTTAAATAATTATGTGATTTGGTTTGGAGAATAGAAAGTCCTTAAATCATCATCAGTTATCGTTGCATGCATTAAAATTATATAACAATCCTTGGTCGATTTTTTTCAGTCCAGTCTTTGTTGCGGGCTTTGAAGCCTATTATAATATATAATAATTTATAATTAAGAGAAACACATTTAACCAACAATATTGAAGAAAATGAAAAATCTTGTCTTTCCAATTCCACCACAATATATATTGGAAATAAATGGAGTATTACAAATTTATACAAGAATCAATGGTTTTTAACATGCAAATGTAAATATAAAATTTTGAAATGGACATAGTTCCAATATACAGATCGCCTAACAGTTCTGAAAGAGAGTTCTATGATTTTTTCAGAGAAAATATTGAAGGAATGACTGAAAAAGAAGGAAATATCCTGACAGTTGGAGATTTAAATATAGACTGGGGCAGAAACGAGACATATAAAAAGGACATTGAATGAATTTGTAGTATATTATTATTTGACTCAAAAAATGGATGACTATTTAAGAATTACCGCAAAATCAAAAACAATAATAGATTATGTGATTACAAATATGCAAAATTTTACAGCATACACGAGTGTAACTGACAAGATATCAAACCATGAAAACATAGATATTATAATAAAAATCAAAATTAAAAGTTTGAAGTATAAACTAATTTTTAAAGAGAACATAAACAATTAAACACAACTTACAGACATGGGAGTAAAGCATTACTACACAAATGAAATTGGAAACAGCATTAGCATTGAGTGAAAGTAATGCCAATGAAAAAAATTTCATTAGCATTGAGTAACACAATGCTAATGACATTTTTTTCACTACCATTGAAAATTTTCAATGCAATCAATTTTCATTACCATTTTGCAATGCTAATGAAAAGTATGAAACAAAACAAGTACACCATTTTTTTAATTTTTTTTAAGATATTGGGATGATATAGCATAATCATATGTAAGGCCAACAGAGCACTGCGACCCAAAAACATCGTTTGTGCTGTCCTCCATTTATTTGTTACTTTGCAATTTGACCCCAACCCTGTATAGACCTCTGTTTTGAAAATTGAATTATTGTTTTCTAGTTCCATGGAGAGTTTGTAGTTGGAAGCAACGATTTGAGTTGCTGCTACCATGCACATTCTATTTTATTCCACTAGGTTCACACAGTTAATTAATAACTAAACAAACATTGTGTTTCTTCTATAGTTGCATTAGATTTTTTTTCGAAAAAAAAAAAATAAATAAATAAAAAATGCCTTATTACTCAATGAAAATAGATTTCATTCAAAATTACTACTTTTCATTGGCATTAAAAAAGTCAATGCCAATGCAATTTTTTCCATTAGCATTATTATTTTCAATGCTAATGAAATTTTTTTTTATTAGCATTGATTTTATCAATGCCAATGAAATCTCAATGCCAATGCATTACTCCCATGTCTGTCAACTTATAACAATATTTGAGATCTACATAAGAATGCTTTAAACAACGACATATATTGAGAAATATAGCTGTAAAATGTATTAAAAGAAACAAAAAAACTATTACAAATCGAACAAATCAATGGTTCAATGCAGATCTAAAGGATGTAAAGGAGTTGAAAATAAAAAAATACCAAATATAAAAATTGACTAAAAATGAAGAAAGTTTGCAAGACTATAAAAATATTAGAAACATATTCAATCTTAAAATAACGAATGAGAAAAATCATTACATTAATAACAAAATTAGAAGAAGAAAAGGAAAAAAAGATATGTGGAATGAAATTAAAAACTTTTACTGAGACAGGAAAAATCTAACATTAAAAAATTAATATTTGATAATCATGCATATAGTGATGAATACGAAATCCCAAACAAAATTAATGAATAATTCATAAAAATTGTTTTCGAGATAATTGTTTCAATTGAAATGGTAGAACATAAAAATTATATAAACCCAGTTGACAATAGATTCAAATTCGATATGATAATGATAGAACAACTTAAAAATATATGCAAATCATTAATAAATAAATTATTTTAATAAAATAAGCCCAAACATTATTCTGGATATTTGGAATATTCCGGGACACACAAACTTGTAGAAAATGGAAGGAATCAATGGCTACACCAGTAGAAAACAATTTAAAAACTAAGAGGACTGAAGAGTTTCGACATGTAAACACACTTATAACGATTGAAAAAAAATATTTAAACGGTGGTGAAACAACAACTAACTGCATATATAGAAGAAAACAATATACTTTTTGAGTTACAATCAGGTTTAAAAAAAAACTACTCATGCGATGCAGCAGTAAATGACATAATCAATGAATGGAACTGAGCAGGAAGAAACAAAAAGGCGATGACTCTGTTTATAGATTTTAAGCGAGCATTCGAAACTATCGACCGCAACCTATTATTAAACAAAATATACATGTAATTATCCAAGGTACAGAAAACAAATGGTTTGAATCATATTTGACAAGTAGATTGCAGCGTACAAAAATAAATGAAAAAATATCTGAATTCTTGGAGGTAGAAACGGGTGTACCACAGGGTTCAATGCTATGTGCGCTATTTTTTTATATATATTAATGATATGCCAAAAATTATAAAAAAAAAATGCAAAGCGTTATTATATACCGATGACACATTAATCTACTATGAACGAAAAAATGAGGACAAATGTAAAACAAAATAAACAAACGATATAAATGATCTATTAGTAGGAATTGTTAAAAATGAACAAAATGAAGTTAAACGAACAAAAAAAAACAAAACTACTGTAAGTAAATTCGAGTACCGAACCAATTATTAAAATAAATGACAAAACAATTGAAAATGTCAAAAGTATTAAATATTTAGGAATGATTATTGACAAGGACTTAAAAATGTTGACTATATAGGTATGCTAAAAAAAACGGCAAAGAAATAGGTTTTGAACGAGCACGCAAAAAATGGACGCATTGACATCAGTCACACTGTATTTTTTTAAAGATACAGTCGAAAATTGTATCAACAAATTGTTATTATCAATGTTTGTTATGCTTCATACGATAACATTGTTTGTACAGTTATCAATATTCAAAAAAATAAAATAAAAACAACAATACAAAAATTATATAAATAATTCATAGGTACATATTAAATCAATACAAGGGAATTATTTGCTCTTCTTTACATATTTTTCTACATAATGTATCTTTTTTAAATTATCATCGCGTTTTCTTAAAAAGATTTTGAACTCTGCACAGTCCATCTTAAAATTGTATTTTGTTAATAAAATTGATTTTAATGTATCAACTTTTAATTGGGATTTCTCAGAAGTCCAAATATTATTTGAATTCGAAAACACTCGTTGAGTCGGTGCATTTGATATATTTTTGACACAAGATATTTCGTCGAATAGTTCCTCATCATTAATTTCTATGTCAAATCTAAATGCCACTATATCGGAAAAACTTTTTTTAATAGATTTCCAAGATGGAACTCTATGCAAAAGCACACAATCAAAATGTTCCATATCCTTAAATGCTGTATCCGATTAACTTAAGTAATCAACGCATTTTAGATAAAAAAAAATGACGTATGGTCTTTGAAAATCAATACATTAAGATTACCATCTAACTCCAGCTTTGTTAGAATGTTTTTTAACAGCGAATGGTAAGAAAACGTCCGCCCTGATAATGATAGAACGAAAGGGTTCATTCCATTAATTTTAATTTAAAATTCTTTAAAAAAAGAGCAGCTTTAGGCATTGACATATTTTGCGTATCCAAACGATGAATGCTTTTGTGAAATATAAATGCTTGACTTTGGATAAAAAGGAACCAAAATTCGGCTCACGGATTATTGAAGAAATTTAACAGTACTATGGAACATTTTTCTTACATCAGGAAGTATTCTTTTAATGGTTTAAATAGTTTAAGTATTCGCTTCAATGCTGTGTCCCAATAAAATGCAAAAATTGGAATACTTTTGACAATTAACAATATCAATTGGTAGCAAGTCAGAAGCAGTTTGAATGCAGTTGTTTAAAATATGGGTACAGCAGTTTACATACAAATCAATTTTTTTCAATAAAATTTTCCATTTTATGGAAAATGTAATTTTTTCCTTTTCTGGCTGCTCCACCAAAATTGCAATTTGTATTGTCAGCAAAAAATGCTATCATCTTACTGGTGATTTGGAAATTTTTTAATGTGTCTTGCAGGCGTTTGGATATAATATCCGAGTTTTCACCTGGAAGTTCGTTAACATCCAATTTTTTCACCTGAATTCCTTTATTGGATAAGAAATAACACAGCAGTATTAGATAAAGATTACGAGATTCATGGTTTGAACAGTCTAAGACCATAGTAATGAAATCGGTTCGAGACAAGTCGACTCTTATCAAGTCCAAGGAAAAGGGTGCGAAAATGTTTTTGATAGTCGCCTCGCGTTTGTTTCTGGCGCATGAATATTTGTCTTCGAAATACGATTTTATTAATTTAGAAGTGCAGTCATTTAATCTAAAGCAAAAATTATGGAGAACCGAATGAAACGCTCACGTTCCTTCGAAAACTGCTAATTCCTTTTCCTTCTTATTATATTGTTTATAACAAACAAAATTAGTAATCTGCGAATTGGTGCAACTATCCAGGACTGCCTTCTTATGTTTGTTACTGTCTATGTGGTGCCTGCCACTATTTGCCATCGAAAAATGTGCAAAACATTTCGAGCACTTGACATCACTTTAGCTGAAAGTTTTTTTAATAAATGGAAACTCTTCTTCCAAATATTTATTGAAAACGCATTTCCTTTTTGGTGACATCTAATCGTATGTACAAGGTGGCGCAAAAATAACCTTCCGATGTATTTTCTGATAGGAGGATTACTTTTGCGCCACCTTGTACCTAACATTCTTTATTAAGCATTTAAAAAAAAATTTATGAATAAGGTTTAGATACATTTTAAGCATTGCATAATTGTTTACACTTCTCAGAAAGGGCCATTAATATATTTGAGTCAGCTTTCAGTTGTTAAAAATCACTATTGTTTCAACATCATATTATACAAGGTGGCGCAAAAATAACCTTCCGATCTATTTTCTGATAGGAGGATTACTTTTGCGCAACCTTGTATAATAAGAATATTAATTGGAAAAAAAATATTTATTTTACAATTTACTTATTAATGGAGAGGCAAAAAAGTACTTGACCAGAAGAGCAATAATGGTAGGCGAAGTTCAACCATATCAATTAAGGACATAAATTTACTAAAGCTGCCTTTCACTTTTTGCACTTTTTTTTATTAATTGATTCGTCTCTGCGCACTGATCATTTATATGTATTTAAAAATTGTCGCTCACATTTAGTTCAAAAGTTATTCATAAAACAAAATTGCACTTTTTGGGTTATAATTCCATACAAATTGTATGTAGTTTGACACTTTTTTTTTTTATTTATTTCTGCTGCGGTGTACCCAGCATTGCCATGTTGAAAAAGCATACCAAATAAAAATATTTTAACAAAAAAACTGTTGACTAAGGCGGCTGCCTGACGACTTTACATACCCTGAGCGGAGCAAGGAAGTTGCGTGAGCGTGAATGTCCCCAGAAAGAGAGTTGAAATCCCTTGTTCCCGCGAAGCGGGCCACCCAGAGTACTGGTTAACAAAAAAAAACTGTTGACTTAGACGCCTGCCTGACGACTTTACATACAAACGAAATTACATGAGCGTGGTGATTTAAAATCCTTTGATTTTTATTTTTACATTTTTTTTACCATTTGGGGAATATGTAGTATATATGGCCATGCTGCTTATCACTCAACTTTGTATGGACTGTCAAAAGTTGGTTGATTTCCATAGGGATTTTCGGAATGTTTATTGTTTAATAACTTTTTTAATAATCGAGCGGGACAAAAATAAAAAATTGCTAAATTTTTAGCTTAATTTAATGAGTGGAATAAAAAAAAAAGTGCAAAAAGTGATTGGCAGCTAAAGTACATATGTTCCCAATTAAGGCATTGGAACAATTTCAGAATTGAATATTAAATATATAAAAGAAAATACCTAAACGTAACGTAAATAAGACTGAATGTTACGTTTTTAAATATCTGTAAGAAATGCTTATGAGTACATATTTGTAAAGTATTGAAATACTAATATAAATACATAATAAATCTTAATATATCTACAAGCTGTAGAGCAATATAGAGCAAATCAAACAACTCATTATTGGACATTTAAGACGGCTAGGATATTTGGAACGAATGGCCGCCAATACTCGTGCCGGCAGTGTTTGGCTAAGAGTCGCACGTAGCAGGCGCCACTTTAGTCAATAAGCAATTATTTGGTCTGAAGGAACTATTAAAAAAGGAGTGGTGAGTGCATGACTGGGTCGTACGTACTGGACATAAAACTATGATTATAAGAACTCTTAATACTGAATTTGAAGGCAATCAGTAAAAGCCTACACATGCGGCAGAAAATTGTTTCGTTATTGGTGAAAATTGAAAATTCCATCAAGAATCTTTAAGGCTAAAACAATTTAAAAAGCAACTTAAAAATACTTCAATATTAATATTGGTTTTCAATTTTATTCTGCTAGACAATTAAGTTCAAGATAATTTTTTTTTAAATTTGCCCTGAATACGAAAATCCGTGTTTTTTAGAAAAAAACTTGGTTTATAGTCATTTTTTTTAATATCAACTTTAATAATCGTGTTAAGTTTAATAAAAATCGTTAAAGAGAAAAATCGTTTTTGAGAAATTTCGGTTTTAATAAACCGTTATATGGTAGGCACAATTAGTTTTGACCCTAAAACGTTTATTTTGCATTGTTTACTTTACAAGCATTAACACAAAACTGACAGTTGCCGCCATTTGCAAAAGACATAGCACTTTCAGATAGATGGATACATTATGGGCTACCCTGTAACCGACTCAGACAATTGACTATACATATTTCACTAAAAAGCAGAATATGAACATTTGCGAAGAACGACCAATCACCCGAAATTGGTCGGGTGATTGATATTCCGCCTTTGATCGCGGATTTGCAATCGATTTGCAATTCCAGGTTTCAGATCACTTCATCACTCAGGAATGTCCCAATCACAATTAATAGCTTGGAACATCATCTCAGGGCACTATAGATTAGCCTCACCTCAGAAAAGTTTAAAAAAAGCTGATTTCCTTTTTGTGATCAAGGATTTCTTAGCCTTGCTTATCTTCCTTTTTGACTGGTTTCTCAAAAATTTGAAAATCAACGATTCTAATAAAAATCAAAAAGACTCAAAACACTGATGTACATCGAATTTTTTTTGATTTCGGCAAGGCATAATAATTTTATCTATGATCGCAACATACATAATCACTTCCATCTAAAAAGTCTAGAAAAGCCCAGATAATACATTTGTTGGCAGAGAGTAAGGGTTACAGGATTTAGCAGTACAAGAACACTAGCAAGCTAATACAACAAAGCACAAACTACATGGAAAATAAGAGATTTTAAGCCTAAGCAAAGGTACATACAAAAATAAGATTGGAAGAAGCATCTGGACACCTGATAAATTTATAAAGCGATCAAAAAAATATTCGTATGAAATAGATGTTCTGTTAGAAGGAGAAGACATGGCGATCAAACAAGGAAAACGATGTTCGTATCTGAACCTGGAATGTTAGAACAATAAAGCTTTATACCAGAAAAGGATATAGACAAGGTAATGCATTCTTAGGGAACTTTGTGGGCAAAAGATCAAAAATGTTGAAAAGGGTCTGAATAAGATATTTATTATCTCAATATCTATATCTCGTCTATATAAAGTTTTTTTTTTTGCTTTTGGAGGAGTGTTCTTAAGAAAAAAAGTTTTTCGGTACAATTTAAGGAAAAACTTGAAAAATATTTCGTGAATAATTCTATGAGCATAACCACTCCCACTTTTGGGGGCGTAATCCTAAAAAACATTTTTGAAAGCCATAGCACATCTATAGAAAATCGTCGAACCATAAAAGATTTAGATAAAATGTCTGCACACGATTCATTCAGTTTTAGTCACGCCCACTTTTTGGGTACATTTATTTTAAGGTTGGGATAGGGTTTTCACCAATTCGCACATCGGAATATAACCTAACCATATGTACATTTTATAGTATTCTTGAGAGGAATGTGTAAAACTCCCGACCCATGTGACTCAACGTCATATCCACGTTTTCTAGATTAGAAAAGAAGCGGCAACGGTAAATGTGAGTAATACTAATAAAACTAGACAATTCGCTGAAAATGTGCAACTGAAAGCAGTTAACTAAGGACCGAGTTAATCGAAGACCCATGTTGGTTGAGTGAGACACAGGTTTATTTCGGACTGTAGCGCCATTGAAATCATAAAAACATCAACCTCACAAAAATGTGTGCCGGGCAATACGAATTTTTGAAATTTGTTTAACGACAAATAAGCGTTTCATTCACTTTCGTCATTTTTCCGGAAAGCGAACCTTTTACCGGTTTCATTTTTACAGAAATGTCTAAGAACTTGCATCTAATTGGGGAAGCCAATTACCACCTAACTCCCACTACCGATTTTACTGAGTCTACTGAACCTCATTTATAAATAGCCAAAAGAAACGCAACAGTAAAATTCCTTCACTGATAGATTAGAGATTCTTAATGACTCAAGAAAAGAACCATGTGGAACCCCTGCTATGGCTTCAGTGGAACAAGTTAATGGCCCTTTATAACTAATTCCTAATCCACAAAATGTTCTAAATTGCCTTAACTTTTCAAAAAAATGATCATCTCTAATGCAAAGATTGCCTAAGACGATAAAATAGTATCGAGCCGAAAATAGAATCATGCGGGACCCTAACTGTGCATCTGCATACATAGAATCAGCTTATTACCGTTTAAAGCCAATTATATATAAAATCTTCCAAAGTGCCTTAACTTTTCATATAAATTGTCAATACTAATGCATAAGATTTCTTTTAACAACAGCAAAAAGCATCTGTTGATACCAATTTGGATGTTCTCTAGACTCTAATCTATTGCTCACCATTTTGTTTGGCCCTAACAACAGACAATTGTTTTGTAAACTCCAAATCCTTTTACAATCGAATTACCGACCACAAACCGACGTTTATACATTAAAAATTATGTCGAGAATGTCCCTGCAGGAAAGGTCTGACTCAATTCCTTTTTTTTAGGGAGGTTCAAAGGACATCCAAAACCACAAGCAGTGCAAGAAACTTTTATTTAATTCAAATGTTCAACCATAAAATGCAAATGTCCCAAACTTTACGGTTGCAAAAAATAACAAAACACTGTGTCTGTCGGTGGATGTGTGTGTTTGGAGGATCCTTTCATTTTATTTGCACACTCTTGTGCGCATAAATTCCTTCGGATTGAGGAAAGTTGCAGAAAAGTGATTAAATAGCAAATTGAATTGAACTTGCCTTACATCCGTGTGGAATTTGTGTATTTCCTGTTGTTTACCTTTCATTTTAAGTTAGTGCACTTCAAGGACAGATATGAGATACATATTGAAATTCATATTCAAAAGATTTATTTTTTTATTTTCGTATGAAATAAAAAGATTCGTTAGAGGAGCGCAGTTACTTAAAAAAACGTCAGCATCATCTAGGTCAAGAGAGCAAAGTTTTGAGGATGTACAAAGTAGATAGAGCTAACCACTTGAAAGACTTTCCACAAATCTTCAATGGTAAAAAGTGCATGCAAAGTGCTCTTGGGAGTGAAGAAAACAGCTGAAGTCTCGGAAGGAACTTGGAGAAGTTTTATTCTGAAATTGGGCGTAGGTGACTTACAGGTGCAGGCGGGAAAGGGCTTAGGTCTATGGAGAAAGGATACTCAGTTGGGGAAGTATTGTATTAAAAAGGAACATGAGATTGTGGTAAATAATTGCCTTCATCCTCCGAATTCAGTAGAATTTCTGAAACTCATCAAGATTATCAAAAGGAAACTTTTCTTAAGTAACGAATCGAAAAGGATGAGCATTTTATGAAATTTTATGCTTGAAATGCTTAATCCTAATAGAGATTGTGATTCTATTGTGCGTATAATAATACAGCATAGGTACCGACTATACTTGCTATAAGGTACAATTTTTAGACATAATTCAATTGTGAAAGAGCATGCTATCTTGAAGACATTTTGTTATTCAGATGTATCGAACAGACCAGTATCGTAAAAGGAAAAGAACAGGAACTATAATAGCTAGATTGGGATTCATCATCAAAATCCCTTCAGCTGCGATAAGATTCAAATTAGTATGTCGTTCATAGTGACCGTAAACCTCTGATTCTTGATCATGGATTAAAAAAGTCATATGTATGTGAGATGTCAGTTGAAGCTAAAGATGAATAGTGGTCATATCGATGCAGTGTCATTAGTTCACAGACCAAAAGTCGACAATGGACTTTTATCGTACCTGGATTGTTTATAAGTCCTTAAACCAATTCTGAACTTGAAAAGGTGGGATAAAAGTCCTACCGAAACTTATGTGAACTTACTGACCCGTCGATTATGATGTTATGGCTCACTTTGTAACTTATCAGATGAATTTTTAGATGCATTTTTCACTATTACTGGGACTGTTGATCAAGGAAACTTTCGATACGCTAATCAGACCAACAAAATTGCGTTAGCGAGATTGACTACAGTGAGAGAGTTAAAATCCTTCGACCCTGAGAATCGCATCATTGGTTCCTAATGGACAACAGGGTATACCCTATTATCCTTAGTAGAGCAACGATGTTCCCTGAGCAGGACTGACTGTGGAAGGGGAATTGAAATCCTTTGAACCTACGAAACGTGTTACCCAAGTAATGCCGATCAAGGTAACTGTCGACAAAGGTGCCTATTAGATGAGAAGATGTACCCGAATACCCTTAGCAGAGCAAAAAAGTTGCGTGAGCGGCAATGAATATGGAAATGAAGTTGAAACCCTTTAAATCCGCAAAGCGATCCAATCGAGCGAGCTGGTAACGAAAACTGTTGACATAGGCCACTGCTTGACTGTGAATACCGTGTGTTTCGGATACATACAAGCAACATTGTATCCAGCGTCCCCACTTACACTACAATTGAAGTGTTTCACTTCACTTTTCTACTTTTTAACATTTTCACTACGCCACTACGAAAAATGTGACTTCTTTTCGTGCAGTGTTTTCGTGTGACTTCTTAAACATAATTCTTCAGAGGATTGTGCAAAACTATACAGCCAACACCGGAGGCACAATCTCCCATATATCTGTGTAACTATTAGAATATGCTGATGATATTGACATTATTTGTCGAGCTCAACGTGGTGTCACTGTCGTGTTTAATCGTATAGGCAATCGTTTGACATTATGTGGGTAAGACCAAGTATATAATGTCTACACAAAAGGCCACACAACATGGACGAATGTGACAGAACGTCACCATTGACAGATACAACTTTGAAGTAGGAAGGAATTTGGTCGGACTCGGCTCCGGTATTACTCTGACAACGATATCTCGTCAAAAATAAAACGAAAAATTCCTCTGCAATTTAGTAGTAAAGACCCAATTCTAACTGCAAACATCCCAGTTTCAAAATGGGATAATGGATTCCCAGCCAGGCGTCGGCGTCGCATCGGTTGCATTAGAGGATGACCCTCGCTTTAAGTGGCGTGGAGAAGTAGAAATAAACCACAACCCAGTTGAAGCTAAGAACCAGGTTAATTGGAGAGGCATTTTGGTTGAGTACTTGGTTCATTACAGACTATAATACCGCCTTAGTTAGTAGTTTATATCCCAGGTGTCATATTAAGCAGTCAACTTACATTCATGTGTACGTTGGAAAAGGCAAAACACTGACGAAACCTTGAAATTGTGGAATTCAGATCGATGTGACCCACTCTACGTAAAGGGTCTTCCATTAGGCGCTTCCTATCATTAAATAAAAAAAAGTGTGTGTGACATACCATCGATAGGCCAACCGAAGTCATTATGTATGGAAAAACATCCTCCAAATGTCCGCCGCGACTTCTCTGCGATTCCAAAAGTCCAATTTTCCATGACCATGGCGCATAAATTATGCTGAATTTGACCGATGACATAGGTTTTGTTTTAGGATTTATGCATTCATTAGAATCGCACGTACAGAATTTCCAATGTAGCGTGAGCTGTGAGGCACGTAGCGCCGTCCTGTTGAAACCACATGTCGTCGGTGTCCATATCAACCAATTCAGGCCAAAAGAAGTTGGTAAAAATCAACATATAGCGCTAGCCGTTGACGGCGACGGCATGGCTAACGTCGTTTTCAAAGAAATATGGACCGATGGCGAAACTAGCCGAAAATTCACACCAAACAATGACTGCATTGGACGCTCTTGGATCTCATGTGGATTAGTAGTGTCCCAAATTCGACAATTTTGTTTGTTGATGCACTTATTCTCTGATAAACTGATACATCTTATCAGGATAACGTTGGAGAATTTTCGCTTATCCGTCAAAATTGTAAGGGTTACAAGTGAAACCTTCGACACCACCAGAGGGTTAAAAGAAGGTGAGCAGCTGTCTTGTAGCTGCTTCAATCTTGTGCTTGAAAAGGAAGTTCGTAACACCCAGGCCGGCCATTAAGTAATTCCTTTAAAAAATTAACTCAATTACTTGGGTTTGCTGTTATCAGTTACTATCAGCAAAGATAATGAATTCTATACAGATGACGCATTGAGAACAAAAAACTGAAACTTTTGCTCATTAGCTTCATGGTACGGGCGGGCGGTGTGTATGAAAACACATGAAAAACAAGAACAAAAACATATGGCGGGCTGTGCCAGCACGACCAACATATATAATTCCGGTATACAATGCTTTGCTAACATTAAGGAGTCAATGTAAACAAATTCATCTGGGGGATAAAGCCCAACATAAGCGTACTCTCAATGTATGTATAATATAAGCCCGGAAGATCAGCCTGTTGTCGCTATGCCTCGCTCAAAAACCAAATTAAATTTTATTTTCGAATACCTTGCTTACATCGGCATTAGCAGGGTTTGTTTTGTCCTAGTCGACCTATATCGACTGCTTCTATTGGCAGATATATCATTACGACGCGTTTGGGATACCATCTTCTCCCGCCGACTTTTTATTTTTCAGTTATACAAAAATGACTAGGAGTTCATTTTTTTGCAGGAACTGCATCAAGCTGTCGACGACTAGTTGAGTGGGCGTTTTATTCTCCATTGTCATCGCCGGCAGAATCATCGCAATCAAATTCGCTTATCAGCAACAAAGGCATGAAAGGGTTAACCATTCCATAACCTTCCCACAACACGAAAATATTTGAATCTGCAAAACATAATTTACACTCAATCCAGTCGAGTGTCATCGGAACTACAGTTTCCATTAAAATACCTGAAACAGAATCAATTATCGTAAATCTACTGACCTGAGAAACCAACACATTGGACCATATTCGCACTAATATTCGCGCATTAAAACCCCCAAAACCATAATTAAAACGTCTCGGAGAATTAATTGAATTCATTATATTTATCGCCATCGATATGTAAACTAATTACCGTTATTCGCAAATTGCGTGCAAAAGCCTTGCAAAAAAAAAATACTCATACAATTTTCAAAACCATTTGCAAACCAAATAAATTATTCTCAAGCCCCCACTATATGTCACCACCGCATCGCACACACCATACGTTCCTTGGCGTGGTGTGCCTAGTAGCCTAGTAGGGAATGAGAAGTAGTGCACATCAAAACTCACACTTGTCACAATTAACCTGCAACTCTCACACAATGCCAGCAATTAAAAGATGATTGGAATAAAATTATTCCGCAAATTGTGTGAAATCTCGTCTAGACCGATGTGGCCATATGGCAGAGATTGATTGCCACCTTAATATGGCGTATATAAATCATGGCGGCACACGCATGCCACAGAAAAATACATTTACCGGCTGGCTGTAACTTTAATACAGGAGCTGTTTCCTTTTCATTCATTATTTTGATTACCATCGACGCGGGGTGGTGTTGGTGGGTGTTAAAATCCTCATTAAAAAGCAAATATGCAGCATCCTTGTGTGTTCCTGTACAAAATGAGAAAAAAAAAACGAGTGAAAAGAAATGTTAAAAGGCTACCTCGTTGAGTGACAACACAATTATTTGCTGAGCGCAAAAAAAAGTCATCCTCTGCATCCGACAAAATTTTCTGACTCATCATCATCAGTTTCAGTTCAAAGAACAGCCAAAGTCAAAGAGGCGTACAAACGCCATCATTCCTATAGAGTCGACTTTGGTTTGTGTTCACCCCTGGAACGCTGCCAGGTGTAGCGAGGTAATAACGTAAAAGATTCCCTCAATGTCAGAGGCGGCATGATATTTTCGAAAATATAAGGCGGGTGTATTTACCCCCATACCACTTTGTTGATCAGTTGTAGAATTCGTTTTCGGACAAGGATCTATTGACGGTAACAGAAGAGACAGAGTAAGAGTGAAATACACGCGATTCTTCCAATTAGAGACGATTGCACTATAAGACATAGTCAAACGACGGCATTGAGGTGGGGAATTCAATTCTGGGAAACTCTGATCTGGGAGACAAGGAAATCGACCATAAGGCCAGCAGATGGTAAGTTTGTTACGCTAACGATTATTAAACTAAGTGCGACAGGTCGCCTTTATTGCATTTCTAGCTTTATGAAGGTTGGTCAATACATAATACACTCTTCTGTTCTGTACTTCGCAGATAGTCAATACTGTGGGGGATAATGTTTTATTACATCTTTGGGGGTTCGGAAGGACATAATGAGATTGTCCGGTGGACCGATTGACACAAGGACAGCCAAATTCATCCGGAACGTGTTTTATTACTTCAATTACGTGGATATGGGTTGCAGGCTCTAGGCTAATTTTATTAGAAGATGGTGTTGACAGAGTGATGAAAGCAAGACACTAATTGAAATTACACTTATTCCTCGCCCTTGAATAATAAATGAATTTGGGGGATGGTCGACGCGATGGGTTGAAAATAAGCAGCATGTCAAGACGAATTATTCATAGATAAAAATGATTACACTTTTCAATATCCTAAAGGCGGCGAATGAATCTCTAGGGGGCATCAACAGCAGTGGTGGCTACAGTTACAGTTAGGAGGAACTAGTGTCATATTTGGATACGTTTTTGAATCACCCAATATGGAGCAAAAAGTGACAATTAGGATGCGGATTTTAATTAAACGACAGACTTAGGCGAGACGTCTTATACGTTGAAGCCATGTTCGTATGCATTGTGACAAATCCGCATCAAGCCCAAATCCGTCGGTAGGCACGCTCCGAAAGAGAAAAATGATGACATCACTAAAGGCTGTTAATAAGCAGGGAATGACTTATTGATGAGATCACACCTCGTTAGATCTAAGAAAATAGCAAAGTTAAGTTAGCTGAAAGTATCTAAACCTGAAAAATGAAACCGGCTTTTTTTACCGATTCATAATATAGAAGGTCCTCTGAATAAAGGCTCTTGTAGGCGATATTCAGAGTCTACTGAATATGGCGTACAAGATCCTGAATGAGAAATTATGTAAACGCCTGAAACTCTTCACCAACAACAGTATCAGCCCATTGCAAATGATAATATCTTTCCAAAACGGCATATCCTGAAAAATCCCAAGCTTTTTAAAAATCGACAACATAAACCAGTTCTTTCATTTCAAGGCTCATACGAAACCCTTTATGGCGACGATCTATACAGAGACATTTCAAGTTACGGTATACCCATCAAACTTATTCATTTGCGCAAAGCGGATGTTAAAGCATTCTCATTACTCTTACCATCGCAGTCCTTCTTCACGGCGCCGAAGCAGAGACCGTTTTAACAGCAGAAGAAGAACTTTTTGGTCGTTTTAAGCAAAACACTCGTTGGTCAGGTTTCCATTGACAAGTTGTGAAGACAGAGATTCAACGAAAAACTTAACGAGCTGTGAAGCGATCTATTAAAATAAATACTCTGGCCCCAGAGTTTTCGATTCTCAGCTTCCTGAAAACGTAGGAAGTGTTCGCCATAAGCAGCGGGCAGAGGTGTTCACTACAGATCGTAACTTAAGTCGTTAACTAAGTATACAAAATTAAATCAACATTGCGAAGCAAAAAATATTAGTCGGCATTCTTCTTCTAAGGCCAACTATTGTTCATAAAAGACGTATTTTATTGTTGACACCCATGCAAAACAAAAACGTTACAATGACATTCGTAGAATACATTCGTTTTGGCACATGACACTTACGGACCTAAAAGCTGATGAACACATACGAAATCATAAGCAAATGTCTTATTTTAACAACGGTTTTAAAGCTCTGAATCACGTGAAAAGAAAGGAATTACATATTAGACACATAAATCGAAGTCATCACATTAACGCGCCATTTTGTATTTATACCACTATACACTTTTAGCGCAACGTGCATGTAAAGGTTCAGATGCCAGCTTGTTCGTATAATAATCTAAAAAAAAAATTTAAAATCCTCTCAGCGGTTATCTATGTCATTATAGTGATGTTCTATCAACATGTCTGCTTATTCTACCAAACCCGACTTTAATTCAACATTGTCCATTAGTTCTCTACCTTTCATTAAACCCATCCTTACAAGCCGAAATGTATTCGTACTTGATCCCTTAAAAATTGCCGGGTTATCCTACCCAGCAAACCTATCAAACTGAAACTTTTTGCTCCCATTCCTATCGGCCCAAAGTTTGCTTGCAAAAATTTCTACTTTCCATCACCGACTCTTATACTAATAAAACTTTTCCTATACACGATCACCAGGTGTTTTCTGATACTCCTTATTTCTGATTGATTCCTGATTGACTGTTGCATTTTGCGATGCTACCAAATAAAATTAACGCTCATGATAAATATATTAATGAAGCAATGAAAAATTAATTCATGGTTTAACAACATGAGTAAGGAAATCTTAAAAAAATATATTTAGTTATAAGAGTGACAACAGTTTTCAATAACCACATCAACCGGACCCAAAGCGATCATGGAAAACGAATTGCGAGTATGTTCTTTGATCGTACGCTTCCGTACATTTCTAGACGTACTATCTTCGATGGAGAGATAGGATCTGAACTACAAGAAACAAAAGCATGCGACATTAATTAGAACTGCCACCAAGATTGATCATGTCAGGATAAGGATTCGTTGTGGAAAGCCGACTTGGGTCTTGGCTATGATTGCCATTAATACGGTATCCACAGGATCCTAGCGATGAAATAGAGCATTTAGGACCTTTGACTTTCAATACCTTAGACAACCTGGTGATCTCTAAATAGTGAAAAGCCAACCAAATTGACTATTTGCTCAGTTACGAGGCACATATCCAACATGAATGTACACACATTCAGAGGACTCTGACCATTTTCTTGTCGCAGCCAAATTCGGAGCTTGACTGACAAACATAAAGAAGCTACGAATGGTTCAGAAAAGAGACTTCACACTGGTTGCCTTATAAAACGGGAGATAGCCAGAGATTACAAGAAAAAACTAAGAGAGAGAGAAAGAGAGACTCCACGAGGTGCCCTCACACATTCATTAATATCAAAACCCATCAAATAGTGGATGAAGTATCGCCACATCAGAGGTATTCAAATCAAGATTCGATACCTATTATGAAGAAAGGCCGAAGCCAGAATCAAAGAGTCAAGCGAAAATACGGAAATCAGTCGATTATCCAAAAAAGTTAAACAACTGACAGCTGGTTTTAAGGTAGGAATGCAAGCTCTACGAAATGACAGTGTCAACCTACTCACAGGTCACAGAGGCGAGAGGAATTGTAGATGTATTTCCATCAGCTTTTAAGTGTCGAGAAAAGAGGTTAGGCTCCCCCGCCCAGTATAGAATAAGTCAGCGCAGTCATAAAAAAGCTAAAATAGAACAAGATGGTGGATTATCAGTACTTAGCCTACTGCGTGGACGTTAAAATCTTTTCTGCAACTCACATATCATATCACTGTGGATTCCACCCCGGCAGTCAGACACAATTTTCACACTTCGGCAAATCCTGGAAAACAGCAATGAATTTGAAGTCGAGACGCATCATCTTTTATTTAAATTTAAGGATGCGTATTAAAACATCCAATGCTCTATCGACTAACACTAGAGGGTATACGAAGTAACTTTCTGTTTAAAAGCAGCTCATTTAAAATTTTCCAAGGATTTCCAGATTTCGACAAGGAGATGCGCTTTTTCAATCTAGTGATGGAACAAGCACTATCTTTAAAAAATCTTTCAAGCTACTACGATCGATACGCAGATGATATCGACATCACCGGTCGTTCCCATCGTGTCGTTGTAGAAGAATTTATATATAAATGCTGGTCTTGCTGTATATGCTATCAAAAACAAAGTGTTGTCCGCCCACAATTTTCGATAAAATGTCACTCTTGATAGCAACAACTTTGGAGTAGCTTTATGAGTTCACCTTCCATCAACCCCACAAATAATAACAAATGAGATCAAAACTCTTAACTCGAAAGTCCAAAACTTGCTCTACTGGATCCTAATTCTACCAGTCCTTCTTTACAGCGCCGAGTGCTGAATAGGGACCAATGCTACTTTGATTAGCCAAGATTTCTAAATCAAAAGTCAAATAAGGCAATAGCGGAGCGGAGGAAAATTTATCGAGCGATCAATTCTTCGTCGAATTTTCGGTCCTGTATGCAAGAAAGGCGAATGAAAGAGTGAAAGTAATACAAAAGGTTAAAAAACAGGTCAAATACATTAGCTTGGCCACATTGAGCTAATGATCAGTAATACCCCAGCTAAGAGAATCTCCGATTCCCAGCCTTCAGATTCAAGTCCACAAAAAAAATAAAGCCTCCAAGTTAAGGATCAAATCGCGAATGCCAGGGAGTTTGGACTGAGCAACTGAAACTAAACGAGGCAAGGATTGAAAAGAATGAGATGCTGATTTGTTAAAATATGGGCCTAAAATTTTGACACACAATTTTTTGTCAATTGGTAAGGATTTAAAAAAAAAAACTGTAAAACAATGTAAAAAAAAGTTTTTAGCGACGCCCATTTGTTGGTAAAAATTTTAAGAAATCGAAAAACTTGCTATTTTATTTAAGTATTGGTAATTGGATTGTTAAAGTAGCGATAAAATATGGTAAGGCACGAGATATTTCGACGATGTTCGAGCGAATCTAAAGAGCACACTATTCCTATGTCTCCTATAAGTTTTTCACGCCCGTTTGAATCCTACCTACCTACTTAGGAGGTGCAATGCTGTCTTTGTTGCACCCGACCAGACGTGGGCCTTTAACTCAAGTTTGGGGTTTTCCAACGTAAATCGTTACTTACACACATACCGAGCATGGAACGCTTTTCGGTTTCTTCGACGTAAGTGCCCTTAATGGATAATGGCTGTAGATTTTGATTTCGCTTTAATGGCAGAAGATAGCACTGTGTTTTGGAATCATTAAATTCCACTCTTTGGATGTACCCCATTTGATAATGCTGTCAAGGTCAGAATTTAATGTGCTTAATCTATTTTGTCGGTTAGAGAGCACGTCCGAAGGTCATGGACGAGGATGTTAATGTCATCAGTGAAAGATATAATTTCATTAGACGTTTCAGACAGGAGATCATTTATAAAAATGAGAAAGACAGTAGGACACAAGAGAGACCCTTGAGGAACACAAATATTTATTTAGTGAGTTGTAGACTTGAAATCATCGAAAACTACTTGAATTGAAAGTTTCGAAAGATAATTTCTTATCCATAGAAAGGGTTTTTAATTGATTTCAAATGCACACATTTTCACCAAATGGCTTGATGCCAAACCCTGTCAAATGCCTTTGAAATATCAAGCCCAACAATCTTGCTACATAATTTTATTAAGAGTGTTCCAGAGTGCGCGAATTATCTAATAGTATTATGTTGCCAGCGGAAATGAATATAACAATGTGACAGGTGACTGTTTTACTAATCTTTGCGTTCCGCAACTGCAATAGTAAGAATAAGTAAAAATAATATGTAGATATACAAAAACAAAGTATGTAAGAACTTGCATCGAACTCCTGTCATGTGCGTTAAAATGTAATTTTGTTTTGCCTAGGCCGACACGACACATTGATGGGTTGTCAAAACATCTTCTCTGGCATTCCGATTAGAAAAATTGAAAAAAAACAAAAATATTAAGCAAAAAGTATCTTTTTCTCATCTGTTTAGATTGTTGCCTGTCAAAAGGCAAATGTATTCTTCTCGCATAGGCAGCACGCTAAGACCGTCTGTCACTGTCACATTTGATCTGAAATAATTACTCACACGTTTGTTGCCAGTTACATATGCGAGATGCAAGTACGAGACGAGTACATCCAACGGATCGGCTTCAATGAAATTAGTAACAATCGGGAATCGCTTAATCGTAACAAATTAATTACATAAATGACCACAAAAGCCGCTGACACACAGCGTGTGTAGCATGTACGACGAGTACGTACTAAGCTCATGGGATTGTTATACGGATGTGCAGCAAGGTGGTGGTGGTGGGTTGGTGGCTGGCTTTATACGGTCCACATGAAGGGGACTTGTTGACAGAGTATCAGATATCAAAATGCATGTCTGTGTATTTCTTTTGTTACCTGGACAACAACAACGACGCAGAGTGTTGTTTTCAACTAAAAGATTAAGTTGCCAATATGTTCATTAAAACGTCCATTCGGGCGATATGCAGGTTGCTTTATATTGTCGCAACAAAATTTTAAAAGTTAAGCTTTGATGAGATAAATTTATCAGAAGCATTCACATATAGGTGAATGTAGAGCTATTATGATAAAACCGTGGGGTTCTTGAAGAGAATTTTTATTTTATTGATTACTTCGTTCTATAGCTAGCTACCTCTGAAGTTGTAATTTAAAATGTGATTATGGCGGAATAACAATTGCTTAATTATCGCAAGAGTAAAAATATATCGTTAGTGATTAGTTTTGAATTAACTTAGGTAACGCAATTAATGAGCTTACTGTTTGATGAAATTAAATTCAAATTATAAAATGAACTTGACCTTGAAGTCACAGCAAAATAATTTATACGTACAGTAAAAGCTCGTTAATTCGGAATGTTTGGGGGGAAGGTCAGTCCGAATAAACGAATTTTCCGAATTAATAAGAGATTTTTATGCACTAAAAGGCGTTCCTATTGATGAAAAAATGCGAACTTAAAACGAAATAGTATTTTAATAACACAAAATGTTGTAAATAATACGTAAAATTTATTGTAACTCATTTTTGTAACTAAAAACATAATAATTTAATTTAATTTTGCATACAAAAATTTGAAAGCGACTATCAATTATTAGGAAAAATCTCTTTTATACGGAATTTTTTTTTTCCGAATAAACGAGTTTTCCGATATAAGAATTCCGAATTAAAGGGCTTTTACTGTATGTGTCCTATTAATGCTACTTGGACAGCCTCTGAATCCATGTTGAAGCACGAAATAACGTGAGTGTTCCAATTAGATGGAACGATGTTTTATATGATTTTGGGTTAAACCTCAAATTATTGTAGTCTTTCGTTATTAGATTTCGAAGACTTTTCAGAATTATATAGTTTTTTGCATCAGAAATACAAAATACAAAATAATCAATATAATGAATTACAGATACGGACAATTTTAGGAAAAACTGAGCACAGTTTTATTATATATATCCCACGTATAAAATTTATTCAAAATCGTTAGAGCCGTTTTCTCGATAAACAAGATTCAAACTTAAAAAACAATTCGTTTAATAAAAATTGTTTTTTTTTAAACGCATGCTATCTTATCTAATGTAAACACATTTGGTTAGGTTAGGTTATAGTGACTGCATACTTATCCCAGAAGAGATCCGTTGTGGTACAATATGGATCTGTCGAATTTTCCTTATATTTGATTGAAAAATCCAAGATAACTATGAAGCGGAGAAGGTTGCTGCCATTAATATTAGCCATCTCACCTAGATTGTCAAAGAAGTAGTCTCCTAGATGGAGTTTTCTTTTCTAGCTTCTACCGAAGTCAGTGCTAAAGGGACCTAGTCTTATTGCATGTGGGTGGCCGCGGTTTAGGAAATATGTTTGCTGTTAAGTGGAAGGTTGCGGTCCAATCCCAACCAAATCCATTAAACTTAATTCAAAGAAATAACTTGAACAACTTTACAGTTATACTAATAAAACGCACACAACAAAAAAAACAGTGATTCCCCAAAGTTAGTTCGGACACCAAACTTGAGTAACCATCCCACCTATCGCCCTTTTGGGAAGATAATCCTTCTTTTTGAACCAAAAAGTTGAAAATTCTCCAAACCTCCTTTCTCGCCCTGAATCCTTTTTTACCCTCCAATCCACCTCCTTTCCTTTCGAATTTATAATACGAAACATAATACGTGACATTTACTATGGTCCGTGTTATGCTGAGCAGAAATAAGGACTTTTTGGATGTGGATTTGTTATAATGTGAGCAAGAAGTAGTATGGCTTGGAGACATTAGTAAACGTATTGTAACAATAAGGCCACATTTGCCAATATAAGCCTTATTTGCAATCACGCTCCGACGAAGAGATGACATTGCTTAGGACTATTTCTACCAGCTCCTTGCAAACTTATGAGCGACTACTAAAGTACGATTTTCAAATTGAGCTTTGAAATTTTCAGCGAATGTAGGAACATAAAACATTTTTAACAGTATTGTCGGAAAGCACATGACTGGGTACAACTACAGGTATTACCTCGATATCCATAAAGGGACATGGCGGTCTCCAGATTAACAAACGGTGAACCAAATTGATTGCATTGTGATGGAGAAGGAGCATGCATCCAGTTTTTGGATGTCCGAAAATTGCGATGGGCTAACTAACTCGGAACACTACCTGGTTTCAGCCAATGTAAGAAGTCGGAAGAAGAACAATCGCAACGATGTCAACTAGCCATCAGAAGGGCTAAATATATTGTTCGATCTTTCTTTCACCCTTCTTTTGCAAAAAAAAAAACATTCTTTTTGGCAGAATTTGGAAAGTAATCCCTCCTTTTTGACAAAATTGAAATGGGATGGTTACCCATGGGGTAAGTCTCCGCTACATCCAAAATCTTTTCTATCACTCTCTTTCTTCCCCTTCACTAACGCCCGCAACTGTGGTAATACTTCATAACCCCTTGAGTGTTTGCAAATTATAAAAAAATGTAGGCCAAGATGGCAGTGTCCTGTGAGTACACCGATGATGGTGCTGAGGTTTGATCTGTTCGGCATTATCAAGCAGAGAGAGCGCTTCTGGTTATATTATGTTTGACCAGATTTGCCTGGATTTTAGACACGTTGTGCGATTAATTCATCTACGGTTTGCTTTTTGGACAACTTCCACCTTGATTAATGATTTACAAGTAGCGCGGGGGGTCATAAATAACCATTCTACTGTCGGTATAATATCACAGGTAGTGCTATTTCTGGCAAGCTTATCCGCCCTAGAGTTAACTGGTATATCTCTGTGACACGGTACCCAGGAGAAGTGAATAATAGAGTACTCTGCCATCTCGTTAACAGATAGTCGGCATTTGTAGGCTGATTTCGATTGAAATGGGATGGATCCCAGGAATTTGATTACCGCTTGGCTGTCACTAAAGATGACAAATTCTTCGTGGATATTACATTACACCTCATAATACAGTATATTTGTATGTTCAACTTAAGTGGGTGTCAATTAAGCTTTCAGTCTCACAGATGCACAAGCTGTGGACTGTTTTGCCATAAATATCTAAGGGCACTAGATGTAGGATAGCATCTAGGGCTACGGAGAGGGTGGTTCATAGATCTCTGCTGATGCATATGCAAACTGATCTTTGAACATTCCCGAGAATAGGTTGGAGGTTGTTTCTAGAGCCGTCCACCAGACTAAAACACCATAGTGGAGCACATGTCTTACGATGGACAGCATGGTAAAGCATAGCCCATTTATTTCCGATTGCCTTTTTACACTATCTGCCGCAGCTATAACATTTCGTGTGAGATCCATCGACATTGACAATGACTAGACGGCGTGACACGTAATTGTCCATTGCACGTAAGTCTCTCCAGAGCACTTTAGTGAAAGGCTTTTGAATGTTCCTTCCACAGTCCATGCAGTCAATCAGCTACTACCTCCACAACGCCATTCGCGTATCAGCTACACTTACGGTCTCCCGAATTCCAACGAGACAGTGGATATTTTTCTGTCGGAATATATCATGAGGTCCATTTCCATTAATTTATGATTCTGAGGCACTGAGAATCAGCTTAACATTCATGCATCTTCGTGAATCCACTCGAATTCACTCTATGTTGCGCCATGTACGAGGGAGGTGCAATTGATACAGAACCACGACCATGATGATGCGTTTTTGGGTCATAAAATGTCTCGTTTTGACAGTTTGCAATAGACGGCAAGATTTCGGCTCGATTTGAGAATAAACTACAGCCTCTGCAAGCTCTCCAAGGTATATCCGACAGTAGCGCGAGAATTTATGGCCAAAACAAAAAAGAAGATCCCAAATGGTCGTCAACCATGGCGGCGACTACTAAACCGACATCAAAACAAATACAAATTTTTGGCGCAACAGGCTCGTTAGTACCCAGGGCCTAGCTTTCTCACAACCATTCATGTGTGCGTGTGTACTTCTTGCACGATGGCGGGACCTCCTGTTTTATGCCGACTCCGAACGGCTAAGTTGAGATAAGCTATTCTTGACAGTTGATACTACTCGGATGATTTGTCAGATCATCACGAGAGGAGGGCCAGTGAAAAATCATTTAGGTGTTACTACGGCTGGGAATCGAACCCAGACCTCCTGCGCGGCAGTTCATCGCACTAACCATCGCGCCACTGAGCCCTCGACATTATATTCAAAAAGTAATGGACCAAAATTGTTGGGCTTTGTTTAACAAGATCTGACTTTGAATGCCAACAAGAGCATTGAATGGAATCTGGTAGCCTCGATCTTATTTGGCTTAAACTTTTTTCGTTTTTATACAGGATGTCATAAGATGATATCCTTGGGCTCTACTGTGGATATAGGTACGCCTCAACTGAACTAACCAAAAATGGTCTATTTTGGCCGCAAAAAAGGGTCATCAAATATATTAAAGTATAAGAACCGTATAAACTGTAACATAGGAAGAAAAAGTCCTTTACCTATGCTTAAAATGGTATTAGAGGATTAAATTATGATGGAGCACCTACATCAGATATCTTATCACGAAATAAATTGGATCAAAGATGGATTTAAGATAGTCAAAGGAATTGATCTCGGTCGATAGACCACAGCCCCTCCATAGTTATTATCACTGGACACTGCCTAACAGGCGAACATGCAACAAGACTTGTTCTTTTTGTAATTGACGTCTGTGTGATATGCGATGATGAAGACGACGAAGACTCAATGCTTTATCTTCGTTATAACTGCCCGACTTTCCCTAACTAAAGGAAGCTTCAGCTTGGGGCCTACTGCCTTTAAAATCTTTGTAAACTATGAAAATGAAAAGCATCCTCCGCTCTATCAGAAAAGTGTAAACATAGGGAAAATCTGGCATAATCCACGCAGTAAAACAATGGACCAAATCTTGACTAAATATTCAGAGGAACCACATTTTTAACATTTTAGAAACGGTTACTGGCGTGGCATTCATCCTCAAAGTCCATACTTTTTTTAAATAAAATGGGGGTTACTGGACACTGTATGATGAAAAGAGTAAGAGTTGCGTGGACAATTGGATGCAGGAGGCAGCTCCCTATTCTAAATACCTGCACGGCCAACTCTTCAGTTGGATTTCATATAAAACCATAATGATTTATCCAAACAGTAGTTAGAGTGATAACCCTAAGATCCAAGTGGTATCACCATAATCAAACAAAACAATACCCTTCCCTTTAACATCAATATCTATCATATATACATATGCTCATAAAAAGTTTATGTATTCCTCAAACATGATTTAGGTGAAAACTTTTGCCACATCCTTGTTAACAACGTCTCCCTAAAAAGGAAATAAGATTAACCAAATGCAATCCTCTTCAAATAAAAGATTTATAACATCTTTTTTTTTTTTCAAAAAAAATCAGTCAAGCAAAAGATGTTTTTTCCCACGCAATATAATGAAACTGTCAGAAAAGATTTAAATGAATAACTGTGACTCTCCCTGAGTATTAATAGATAGCAAGCCCAGTGAAACAGTTCACGTGTGGTTATATCAGCAACATACGTATCTCCTTGTTTGCGAATAATTTATGACAGGAGCTGTTTATTTTTTCTTGACACAATTTACCTATTTTCCCGCCACACAAATAATGAACACGCGATCACTTTTACATGCTCTCAAATTCAGTATAACTACTTCGCACATCATAATTTTAATTTAGGATGATCTACGCTGTCATCGTGGGAGATGTTTGAGGTGTCTTGGCAGAAAATATGAAAATAGAAAAAAGTTTATTTTCAAATTTTATGAAGACTTATTGAGAATATTAAAAGTGATCGTATCTTAAAGAGGTTTTTTTCTACATATGCACTCATTATGAGTGACCATGATATACCATATGTGATTTGGTCTGCGAACGTTTTGCAGGTTGTCGATAAGTGGATTGAAATTTAATTGAGTTTTCAGATAATTTTGATTTGATTTTAAAAATATTTATAAATATTTAGTTGGGTAGTTTTTTTTTATACAGCTCAAACACCCGTATTCGCACTCGTAGAAAAATGCTTTTTAAAAATCTCGCAACAGCATTTAACCTAATTTGCTGATTCAGCGACTGCAAAACCTAATTACTTTTTTCAGAGCTTAAATAAATCTTACACTTACCTAAGTTTTTCCCAAGATTTGTTTCGATCGGAATTCTACCTGAAACAAACTCCAGACTAACTTATCAGCAGCCCTTCATTCATATTCCATTCGGACATACGTACTTAATGTACTCGCGAAACATTCCATCTCACCGACTCTTCTCCGTACCCAACACGTTTAATTTAACGAAATCATCTGCAACGCTGCAACGCTTGTTTTAACAACACTAAGCAAATGGCCAAATCATGTTAACGGGGTTAGTTTTTTCTACCAACAAGTTATTGATTTCGGAATTTCCTCTGATAGCCTTAGAAGCTTCCACTATTCCAACTTTAGCTAATGATATCTTGGATTAACACTTACTTACTCAGGTGGCAGGCAGCCTTTCTAAGCGTAAGTTTAGATATTGCTATCTTCACTTCGATTAGGTCGGGTGGTTGGTAGTTTTCGCTGTCGTCGCCAATATTGAACGATTCGTTCTGCCTGACGGCAGGACTCTGTTAAAGCCTTGTACCCCTGGCTTTAACATTTGAAACTTTGTTAAAACTTGCGAACATCACTCCTGCAGTAGCACCTATCTATATCCTCGATAGCTTGATTTTCCTGCTCTTCTTTCTTCTTTCTGAAAAGCCGGCATTCTTCCCTTCTTCTTTGCCTAAAGAGCTCAATGGCCGCTCTGTTCACCTACAGTTTAACAGATTCAGTGGTCCTTGTAGGTCTCGTTATGGCTGCGAGAATCTGTCGGCATTTTTCATCACAAAGGTTTCTTGCTGGTAAAAGCGTGAGCCCTAGCACCTAGCAAGGCTGATCTAATGGCTAGTTGACATCGTGGCTATTGTTCTTCGAATTTAGATGTTGGTGGTATGGTGTTAATCGAGAGGTTAAGGGATACGCGTTCTGGCGGTATCTTGCGATTGCAACCTTTCGACATTAAATTTTTTCACATTTTTCACGTAGTGAGTATCCGTATTCTTACCTTGGCTGCAACAAGGCGTAGTGGTCTGAGTTTATGTTAGCCCCTCGAATGCTCGGCCTCTTGCCTATGGCAATGTGATCATTTTAAGTCCGAAGCCTAAAGGGCCAAACCCACCGAGCAACCGAAACCGAAACTTTGTTTTTCTTATTATTAAAAACTGCTAATTACTTCCGATTTTCTGTGTGTTTCAGTTCAAAATACTTCTTAAATAAAAGATATTTATAAACCATACTAATCTCATTTATTTTAATTTCTTAAAATCTTTTTATTTTAATATAAAATGATTTTTTGTGTTTTTCGTACCGAAATTTTACATTTTCATTTTTCAGTTTTGCATTTCTTCGTACCGAAACTGGCAACTTTTTTTTCTTTCGTTGTAATTTCTGTTTGCCGAAGTTTGTAGATGTCACTTGCCTCACGTTTTTGATGTCAAAGTGATTTTTTTTCTGTTTCTGTCCTATTTTCGGTGGGAATGAAATGTCAAAACTGAACGGAAAAATGAAAATATAAAACGAAGTTTCGGTTTCGGTTGCTCGGTGGGTTTGGCCCTTAAGTCCGTTTCCAGACGTGTTCTCGTGTAGGTGGTGTTTTCTCTTCCTACCTTTGCGTTAAATTCTCTCAGCACGATTTTAATATCGTACTTTGGCAGTCGCTCATGTTTTGTCCAGGAGCTCATATTTAGAAACAGTCTTTCGTGATATCAATTTGTTTCCCGCCGTTAGCACATATAAAACTTATAACAAATAAGTCGCTGCTTCTGCTCACTATAACAACGTTATATAACAGTTTTTCATCCTCCTTTTGCGGGACCCATTACAACGTGCCACGATAGCGCAGCGGTTCCAACTTTGATGACAGATAGGATATCACATACCTGCCGATATACCGAGAAATAATTGCCAATTTCTACTTGCTGGAACCAATAAAGTCCTAGTCTTCCTCTACTGCGTTCGATGTGCAAGTCATAAAGTTCTTGGTTGCATCTTTTTCTCCATAGCCCTTCAACACAAACCAAGGATTTTTTCAATCGCTTTATTACGGTCCACGTTTCGGGCCGTAAAGCAGAATCTTATATAGGATCTCCTATAGGATCAAGATTTTGCTCTTAGCACGGATATACATCAGTTGGAAGCAGCCATTTTTTGTATATACATACCGACGTAAGAAAAGCATGTGATGGTTGTAGAGAGATTTAGTCGAGCCAAAGTCTGTTAAACGTTGAGCTAAAGTGATGAAATTTGGTGTATAGACTACCTGTCCGGCAAAACAGAAAAAATGTTCTGTCTCTTTCGCATTTAGTATTTGTTCTCTAAAATATTTAGCTAGTCGTCAAATTCCTAGTTGCTCTCGTATAATATGGAACGTTGGCTAAAAGGGAAAATTACTAAAGACGTTGATCCAATCCGGAAACATCGACTTAAAAATTCAGTGTTTACTCTCTACTGTAAAACTAAAATAAAACAAAGAAATTATTCCTCTGAATATCTTTCATTTGGATTCATATTTTTAGGTTGAAATTTTGAAGAAGCCTGCCAAATGTAAGCGAGATTTGAAAACAAAGCAGAAGAAATGTAAAGACAAACCTCGTAAATTTTTAACATAAAACTACAGGAGTTAAGGAGTAATCAGAAATCTCTAATGAAAGTCGCTACAGGTTGTAGCAATAAAAATGCTGTACTTGCATCCTACCAAGCGTCCCTGATGATAGGTAAATTAATTGTAAGTAATCAAGTGTCCCTAATGATAGGTAAATTTGAAAAATCTAAAATGATGCATTTGTATCTTACCCTGGTTGATTTTTTGTTGATAGGTAAAGATGGACAACCTCATACTATCGGTGAAGATTCGATTTTACAGGAAAGGTGTTAGTGACAACTATGTTGGATGAGAAAGCAGCACATAGTTTAGACATAATTTAGACATTTTCACCATTTTCTACACTAACTGAATTCTCAGTAACTACCAATGATATTTTAACAGATTCAATTTTTCAAAGCTTTATTAAACATTTCAAAGAGTTTTCGAGAATACTTTCCGAGTATTTGAGAGACTTCCCAAGACAGTTTTATACTTGTGGATGTTGCCAGACTTTAGCAAGAGGTGAGGCTGTGAAAAAACCAATATGTTCTCACACTCGAGAGAGTTCAGATTCAAGGACTCCGCGTTTAGTAGTCCAGCGCACTAGGAATGATATTGTGACTGCTAAGGTAATGCAACGTACATAAGATAGGTTAAGTTGAAGGACCTGTCATCGGTTCGCAGGTATTCTAAGACCAGATATATTTACTTTATCTAATCATTTGAAAACCATCTACACTTCTGATAAAACGTACTTCCGTCATGCTCAGAGAATTTAAAGGTGAAGCTGCCATTGATAAAGCAAATCCGGGCTGTTAGCATGTTCATTCATGCATCTTATAAAGAAGTCATTTGAATTAATGTGAATTACAATAATGTTGCAATATTTTCTTCTGCTGATGAAATATTGAACAACCATTTACCTGCTCTATGCCGATAAATGACAAATGGGGCAAGAATAACCCAAAAACTAAATCTGGAAACGGTGCTGAAATATTTTTAGATAAACTGTGGTAGTACACAGATCAATCAGGCTTCCTGATCATAGCACTGTACTTCAAGGTTAAATTTATGGCGTATGTATTCCCTCCAAGATTCATACATACAATCATATCTATAATTGAGAACATACCAAGTTAAATTTTAGAGGTTCCAAGCCCTTTTGTTGCTCAATCTGAAGTACCTCAATGAAGTCATTTCGGACCAATTTTATTTATACTTGCAATTAACGGTGTAAAAGCTTGTATTCGATATAGGAAAATATTGATATATGCTGATGATATGAACATTTTCAAATGTATAGGAGATCCAAACGATTCACTTTCACTACATACCGATTTAAATTGTTTTAAAATATGATGTCTTAAAAACTGTTTGAATCTGAACCCTACAAAGTGCCAGCAAATGTCATTTTCACGAAAACGCGCTTCATGCAATTTTAATTATACTCCGAACACACTCTCTGTCGTGTAGACAGTTTTAAAGATCTTGGTGTTTATTTTGATCCTAAAATGGAGTTTAATAAACACATTAGCGTTATCGTCAAAAAATCCCACTCTATGGATTTATTTAAAGATGGTCAAAAGAGTTTAATGACCCTTATGTCACTATTTCGCTCTATAACTGTCTAGTTCGCCCCTACTTGGAGTATACCTCACAAGTTTGGAAACCCTTCTATGTAGGTTATTTAAATAGAATTGAATCAGTCCAACGTATATTCATAAGATTTGTTTTGAGAGGACTTCTATAGGATGATCGTCACGATTTGCCTCCGTATAGGTGCAGAATTAAACTGCTGCAACTGTTGCCTTTGCCTCAACGTAGACTTAACAATGACATGGTTTCCTTACACCAATTATTATCGCAGGACAATTGATGCTCCTGATCTTTTAAGTGCTAATGCTTTTAATACACGGGGAGGTTCCTACAACCTGCGTAGATTAAATATATTACATATACCAGCCATAAACACAACTATTGTATGCATGAGGCTATAAGTAGCATGAGTAGAGTTTAAAATAAAAATTACGATACAGTTGAACTGCATGTTAGTAAAAGCACATTTGGCATTAGTGCATTTTATCTTACAGTAGCCGAACCTTGTAGTTCAATCAATCAGTCTATTCCCGAACAAATCATTTTTAGTGGTTGTTACTGATTTTTTGCTTAAAACCGTTTTCGTACGCAATTTCGGTTTCTGCCGGAACAGACCTAATAATAACCATTGCTAGTGCTCCCAAAACAGAAATTTATATCTAGTTGGGATTTTATTATTATAACGTGTGTTCGATTCATAATTTGGATTTTTTGAAATGTTTTCCAATAATTTTCCATCTGGAAATGGAAAATCAAATTAATTTTGACATGTTTACACACTTTTAAGAATTTCGATGTTTATTGAGGAAAATGCACTCGTTCTACTTAAAAGTTAAAATATCGATATTTTCATATACCTACAACAATTCAAATCGATATTCGAAATCTTTCAATTGGCTTACTTGCACATTTGGAGATTAAAAAATCGCATACATCCGTTTTTGCATTCGTATGTCGTCATCATTTTTCCGCATCTTCCGTGAGTCCAAATTTAATTGGTTCTAAATACGTTTCCAGTTTTCAACATTCCAACAGATTGTTTGTTTCTTTTCCAATTTACTTCTTGAAATTGCAAAACACACAAAAAAAATAATACCGCATGTATCTAAAGCACAAGTGAGTTGAAGAGGTAAAGAAACTCCGACGTAGATTTATCGATATTATTTTCAATTATTCTCTGGGATTTTCTTCGGCAGGTGTTTACTTGGGATGGAGATCTTTTTGTTGTCATTTGCTTCAGATACTTTCAAAAATAATGTTTAACCCATTCATTTGCACATCCCATTGCATGTAGGTAAGCCATGTCCAATTTAATGGAACATGATGCTAATGAAAAACAGCGGATTTTCGAAACTCAGTCGAAAACTGTATTGAAAAGATTTCGCATCCTTTGTGTATCGTATTTGTATCAACGACATACCACACACTGAATTGGATTAATGAAGTCATTCATGGTGAGGACTGAGGAACTTCCATCGCGTACGTTGTAAGGCACGGTGATGGAGAGACAGCGAATTAATTAATTTATTCACCATTGATCCGACAATGAGATAAATCGTGTAGGCATTTCATCAACACGCTCATACATTGCTGATGTGCGATTTAACTTAACCGCACTGAGTGATTACTCCTTGGATATGTAATTTCAAAAGATTGCACATTTCTGTGGATGAAACATGAGAATAATCCCAAATGGAGCCGCGATTTTGCGGAACAGATGAAGGACAACTTTCCCAAAGATGAAATCATGTTGGTATTCAGTGGTGGTGGTGTGAATGAGATATTCATTTTCATTAACGTAATTTAAAAGTTCGTAAGTAATGTAAAGCCTTGGGAGAACAATAGTTTTTTTGTCTACAAAAGCCTATTCTTTAGACTCTGCATGTTTGTGGTGGTCCGTTGAAATGGTAGTAGATGATTAGGCATTTCGCGGTCTTAATGAAACCCTATCGGGTCATCTAGTATAGAGGGAGTACTGCTGAGTTTATTAGCTTGGAGACAATATTATATGAAGAAGGTAGAACTCGGTGACAGAATGAAGGGGCTACAATGAGTTTAGCTATGAAGGATGGTATAACCAAATATGTGCTGACAACTTGAAGGCCACACAACACCGATGAGTTGTTCAAAATCGACAGCTACAACCTTGAGGTAGTAAGGGAATTTGTCTACCTCGACTCCGCCTTTAATAAATTCTTCAACAAATTTGAAGTGTCCCAATGAAGGCAGTTAGCTATAAGGACCAGGCTAATAAGAGAGGCATGTTGGTTGCTGTAGCGCCATAATAAGGAAGGAAGGAGATTTGTCCAACACAAAAGTGAAAAGTCTCTTACGGTCAATTCGAAGCTCAGGTTCGCCTTAGCTAACCTATTAATTGTCAAGAAAAACGTATCATTGTGCGATACGGAATAAGATTGTATATCCCGCTATTATACCGAAGGTACACACGCACCATGATTACTTAAAAAAAACCAATAGGCACTAATGACCTCGTTGTTCCAAACATGTTTTTTTTTACCCTTATACGGTATTGACTAAGCTTATAGACTTACTGAAACTGTAGGCCCGACGACATCAACCATATTTACAGGTGTAATCTAGGAGATTCGTCATTTTTTCCGATTGCTTCTCTATATTGGCAAACGTGGCTTTGAATCACGTTGAGTCCGATCAATGAATTCAATATCGTCGGGGTATGCTAGTAATTGCTCCGACTTATGGAGGATTGAGCCTCTGGTGTTGTCTCGGGAGTTTTGCACAATCCTTTAAATAATGATGTGAAAGAAGTCACATGACAGTGCGTCGCATCTCCACCTAAATCCTTTCTTGGTAACAAATGTTTCGTTGAGCCGAACCTGACGAAACAGCGAAAACAGATGAGTTTGGGCGGTATACTAAAACTGGACATGAATCAAGATAGTTTGCCTCTATAATTGCAGCCGTACGCGGCTTTGAAATCGAGTAGGTGGTGGGTATCGAATTAGAATTTTTTTTCAGAATCTAACAAAGTGTGAAGATTTGGCGGTGTTACGTATTTCCAAACACGGTTTCTGTTTCTGACGTAGGCTTACTGCGAACCTGCCGATAATGTGTCAGATGCCAAATTACTAACTATGTGTCAAAGAGCCAACGTGCTTTTCTTTCTTTCTTTTTCTATTTGATTTCCGACCCATCAGGTCACGAGTTGTAAGTTATCTTGAAGAATGAATAAAAATTGAATTGTGTTACTCTGCATGGAAACTTTAATTTCTGTAATTACGGAAGTACGAACAGCAGGAATACACAACAAGCGGCCCAGGTGATGCCGACAGGGCAACTTCCTTACCACGTTAAAACAGCTAGTTAGGGAAGAGACAACAGCCTCGGATAACAAATCCGCAAAAATACCAACCAGACCAGTAACGACCACCTGGGTGCTACTTAAAATCCGCGATCCAGGAAATACATGAGACCTTAAATACTGCTGCCAACCACGGCTGCTCATTGTGGGGAGCCGATTAAGGGCAAGAATAATCGACTGACATGGTAGCCTGACTGTGATCAAGATCAGGGCAACATTTTGCAACATCAGACCTATTTGAGCACACTCCCCTACCGATAAGACTAAAGACCCTATCAAGGAGGCACTTTACGACCTCTGGACGGAGCCTAAGAAGCCTCTCCGGAATACGATGTGAAAATCGTGCTAGAGGACTTTTACGTGAAATTGGTAAGGAAAACACGAACTGGCAACCACATTGACCATGTGCACACAGATGCAAGGCACGCATCCAACATCCTGGTTGTACACACGTTTAGATGGGCAGAAGTCGGCTCTGACAATTTTCTCCTCGCAGCCAAATTCAGAGATCGACTGTCCAAAGAGAAGAAGCTACGAGTGGTGCAAAAAAAAAAGAGACTTCACTTTGGGCGCCTTAGTGAGCAGGGAACTGCCAGAGTCTACAAACAAAAACTAAGTGGGAGACTCCACGTTGTGCCCACATCCTCAACCAATGTCAACACCCAGTGTAAAAGTAGCCGAAACCACCATAGGTTACCACCTACCCCCGAAAAGATGCCCGTGGTATGATGATATTTGCAAGTACCGATAGGAGATGACAGAAGAGGGACATATCCAGACGCTAGAACGCAAAACAAGCCAGAAGAAGAAAAGAAAATTCCGCATAGGAAAGTAAGAGAACAAACAGCCTTCCAGCTCAGGGAAATAGCAGAATCTCGCGATATGAAGAACATCCATAAATTCTAAAAGAAAGCCAAACAACTGGCAGCTGGCTTCGAAGTAGAAATGCAGGCTCTACGAAAAAACAATGGCAACATAGTCACTGATACGCAGGGAATCGTTGATGTCGCATGTAAATGTACTGTAAGAACGTCTCAAGACTTTCTGCAACACACTTATCGGCACGTACCAGTGTAGCTTTCGGTCTAGCAGATCGACCATACACCAAAGTTCCACACTAAGGCAAATCCTGGAAAAAGACTAGGGAATTTCGAGTCAAAACCCACATCTTTTCATCGATTCAAGGCCACGTATTATAGCATCCATCGCCTGAAGCTTCATAAAGCGATGTCAGAATTCGCACTATCTTTAAAGGTTAAAGAGTCCATCTACCTCGGAGTCAACATCAACCCGACAAATGATACCTTAGTGGAGATACGACGAAGACTATCCCTAGGAAGCCGATGCTATTTCGGTTTACCAAAATGTGATCAATACTCCAAAAGTCCAAATGTTTACTCTATACTTCAAAAATTTCATTTCAATCCTACCAGTCCTAGTTTACGGCACCGAATGCTGGAAAATAAGCGGGAAAGCGGAGAATATTTGGGACTTTCGAAAGGAACATTTTCCTCAAATTTTCGGCCCTATATATGAGGAAGGCGAATAGAACAGAGTAAATGATACAAGCGCAAACTTAATGAGCAAACTTAACAAGTAGACTACATGTCACTTTGATCGAATGCACAAAAATGCTCCAGCCAAAAGAATATTCGAATCCCAGCCTACAGGTTTAAGGCGACAAGGAAGACCGAACCTCGGGTTTAAGGATCAAGTGATCGTAGATGCGTCAATGGCATCTTGAAAGCAGGTAAAAACATATGCGTTTAAGTGTAATTTCACCGTTCCTATTCCAATAGCACTTCAAAAATAAACCAAATCAAAGTTATTTAGAACACCAGAAGAGTATATATATGCGGAGTCTTAAATACACCTGACACAAGAGGGTATTTCCCCCTAAAAAAATACACATCACCTTACATCCCATAGTTTAAAGAAGACTACAATTAGCACGTATTTCCATCCCCCTATTAACTCAACATTCCTTAAATTTCGTAGACGCCATACCAACAGAAAATTCCATTCTCTGGTGATTAATCTCTCCAACAAGTGTTCCATACAAATGGATGTTCAAATATTTTCCACCACTGACCGTATCTGTGTTTGTTCATGTTGTTTTCAAATGGATTTCCTTTACCCAAAGATAAACAGATACACAATCGACATGTTGATGTTAATCTACATCCACACATTGTTCATGCGAATCAATCAATGCGAAACATTTATGCGAAACGTCAGTTTGCATGCATCCTGCACCTACATGTCGTAGATATCAAGTTGGAATCCTTCCAAACAAAATTTTTAATTTTACGTCGTCCCATCCCCATCTTGTTTACGATTATTGTGCGGCGAAATAAAATTTACCCAACATCGAACTTTAATTGCGATTTTCGAAGGGGCACGTTTATTCCGAACCGTTCAAGATAATTTTGAGTTAAGAGGGGGGGGCGAAAAAGATTTCAAAATCACTTCATAAGCATGCTCACGAACCGTCAGATAAATAAATAAATAAATTCAATGCGATCGCTGTCCATCATTTGCCGCACGATCATAGATGATCCGCGGCATAGGCCTTGAATATATGTAGGTTCCGGAGACTTCCTGTACGTCTGCCAAAACATAGCTAAACAACAACAAACACGCCGACCAACTAAACTCGTTCCGAGCAAAAGCCGACGTGGGAAATAATTTGTATCTCAATATTTTGGCACTTGTAGGTTCAATATTTGCCCAACGGTTCTGAATGTTTATTTAGATTTGTTCCTGCCGGAGCCGACGCTTGCTTCAATGAATGCAAAGATAGAAGGTGTCGAGGCAAGGCGGTGTGTTATGGGGACCATGACAAGAAGATACATTGAACATCCATAGATAAAAGTCGGAAAAAGCAATTTCCAAAAACACATTGCTCGAGTCAGGCGTGGCCCGATTCCGTTTGCCAAATTGAGAAATTCTCTAATATTCGGAAATTTCATTAAGCGATTCCAGTGCGGATCTCGTTGCGCGCGTGTGATGTATTCCCATCCGACAAGGAAAGGGAGATTAATCTGCCGTGAGAGGGGAGAAGCAGGGAATTTCCATTTTGATTAAGTATATACGTAGGCGGGTTAGATGAATGACTGAAGTGCGAGGAAAGATGCTTTTAAGTCCCGCATCCTTACCGGAGTGATAAAAGTTTAAGCAATATTTTACTGCGGTGACGATTGAGGCCGATTTAGTAATCATCTGATGAGGGAGAATGCAATCATCATCGATCTTTCGTGCGAATTTTAATTTAACCGAAAGCTGATTAACACTTTTGAGGGTTGGCATTGATGTGATACGAATTTATAGCTTCCGGCAGTGGTTTTCATAATAAATTGATGCGAGGGAAGTTTCTAAAGATTGCTGTAGCAAGTTTGGCAGACTGGCGTTTGTTATGAATTTACTGGGCCGAATGGCATTTGAGAGGTTTGGCTGATGAGATTGACTGGGTTTATTGAGTTTCGAACTTCAAAGTGAGGTATACAGATGATTGGCAGATTGTGTATAGATAATGGATGCGAAAGACATTGATACAGGCACATAAACGTGATGTGTGTGTAGAGGTTAACATTTGACATTGAATTGATTTTCGTTTTTGTGGGTAATGGGAATAATTTTACTTTATTGTTATCTGTCACTGATCTGAAGGAACAGATCATGTGTATATAGAATCAAATTTGCCATTAACACCCCATACAGGACCCCAAACCGCGCTCATCCATTCATTTGAAAGGGAAGTAATATTTTTGCCACAGAGAATGGGACTTCTCGTTAAAGGCCGATTCCAAATAACAAAATTAAGAAACTTCTCATGTCAGTTCTATACTCCTGGATGTAGGTCAGACTATTGCAAGGGTAGGGAATAAAAACGTTGGTATGAATTTCCGGATTTGAACCAGGGATCCTACACTTAGGGATGCAAACGATACAGCGATGTTTCAATCATAATTGTACAAAATCATGTTCAGCTGAGTGGGAGGCTCTGCGTTCCAATCCATCTAAAATTTATAAAAGTATAAGTCAACGTTTGGATGTTGTAGAAAGAGCGCAAACTCCGATTGGCGTGAACTTGGCGATGTCCAGTCGTTGTAACTCTACACATCATTACACATCAATTGCTTGCCCACGGATACTGGACTCATTCAACCTTATTTGACTTGCAAAACTTTCAAATGCTATAGTGTTGATCACAAGACGAAAAACAGCAACACTATAAAAAAGCCTACAGCTACACTGGCACAAATATCCGTCCTGCTGTTCGCTCATAAGTCGGAGCGTGAGGGCATTTATGTCTAATGACTTGAAAACATAAGACTTCTTGCCTGGCACTTATAACCAATCCGCATGCGAATAGTCACTGATTCAGCTCACAATAACGAGGTCCATAGTGGTCCTGGCTCATCCCATTGTATTTCCTCGATGGCAGTAATGTCTGCTTTCTGGCAGCCTAAGGGTGAAGCTAGTTGTTAGCCTGCACCTCTACTGTTTAATGTTCTCACATTCCAGGTGCTGAAACGAACGGCGCTGTCCTTTTTTCGTTTAGCACGGTTGTCACCAACAAAAATCAGTCCTTTCCGAGGCTTTTAGTTGCTTTGTTACAATGTTTTTTTTACATAAGTGGGTAGTTTACCCGAAGCACAATTCCCAACTTGGAGAGCCAGGTCCCAACTTGGAGAGCCAAATATCCGTCCTGCTGTCCGAAACTTATGAGCGTCTACCGAAGTACGTTTAAGTATGTTAAAGCCGTGATGGGAAGTTTTAACGGAAAGGTAAGAAGAGAAGATATTTTTATCAGTATTGTCGGAAAACACAGCCACCACGACAAATCGTCTTGCACCGGACTCAGTCTAATTGCCTTCGCTGCGGAACGAAATGCAACTTTAGCCAGCTCACGGTTTCCTCATCTTGATATCCATAAGGGGACATGGCGGTCTCCAGATCACCGAACGGTCAAACAAATTGATCACATTGCGATAGAAAAGAGGCACGCATCCAGTATTTTAGATGTCCGAACAATACGAGGGACCATCAACTACCTATTTGCAGCCAAGGTAAGCATGCAAATTATGAAATTCTAAAATAAAAAATTGAATGTTGACAGAATGCAATCACAAGAGACCGCAAAGTCCTTCCCAGAACGCGTATGTCTCCATTAACTACATACCACCAACATCTTATATCGAAGAACAATGGTGAAGAAGCGCGCTGTCATTAAGCTCTGTAGGCAAAGATGGAGGGAAGGATACCGGCTTTTCAAAAAGAAGAAAAAACATATGAGAAGGCTACAATCCGCTGTGTTGATCGTTGAATACCCTATCCCATCCTATCCTATCTTTAAAACTAATATCCCCAAAAAGTAGGAGTGGCTAACAACTTTACGGAGGTGAAATTAGAAAATGACATTGTGATAACTTACTGTTCACACAGTTCTTTTGTGGTTGAACATAAAACGACATTTTTCTATTTCATATGCTATGGGGTAGGGTATAAAAATCGTTTTGTTAAGAAAAGTGTGTCTACTTGCCAAAGATCTTTTTACACCCATGTAGTATTTCATTCGTTTGTACATCGTACAAGTCATAACCCTTTATTGGTAGAGAGGTGTTACTCCAGGAATGATGTTCGCAATTCTTACCAAAGTGGAAAACGTCTAAGCCAAGGATACAAATCTCAAACAGAATCCTGTTAGAGATGAACAAGAAAATATAGTAATTGAGACCATCTAAAGATCGTCAGGTTGCTTGCAACTAACCTGCCGAAGATGTTTTTCTTACCGATTTTCGTATTGAAGTCCCCTAGTTTGAATTTCACATCCTATTCTAGAGAGGGTCCGTTGCCTCTGTAGATTCCGTCCAGGAGGTCGTAGAACTCCTTCTTGATAGGGACTCAGGGTCACTTCGGTAGGGGCGTATGCACATATAAGGCTGGTGTTGCAAACGTTGGCTGATACGGATCACAGCCAGGCGATCATTAACAGGATAACTTAGATTTTAAAGAAATATTTGATAAATTTAGTCATCAGTCAGTTAACGAACCGGACCGTATAATATCAGTCAAATTACAATTTCCCAATCGCCAAATGGTGTCTGGGTATTAAAAATAATATAATCGCATAGGCCCAGTTTATTCCAGACTGTTGCCGTCAGTAAATAAGAAATTCTGAATTTTGCACATTTCCCTGGAAGTTTTAATGAAATTATTTCCCACAGCCAACAAAGTATTCATTTGAAAATTATTCAAAAATTCAAATGAAACACAATGTATCCATGAAAAGATGTACATCAGATACACAATGTCTATGCGTAACGAAGTGTGTCTACTTGCCAGAGATCTATTTACACCCATGTAGTATTTCATTCGTTTGTGTCTCATCGTACAACTCATAACCCTTTGTTGGTTCAAGGGAATCTATATAAGCACCCTTCTTGTTGCATCTTTTCATCCAGTAAATTGATTTACCCCAAGCGATACCAACTCGCAGACTATTTATCGCACACTTAGCATCTATACCAAGACTCCACTTATCCAGGAGCTTCCACTCGACAAATTACCATAAAATATTCTCCCAACAAAATGATCCTTAGATCCAACACAAATTGGCGCTCTCTACCAATCCAAGTGTTCTCTTGAATAATCACAAATACCAGTGATCTCCTCCACACTTACTCTTTGTTTAGGTATGCTTGCATGCCAAAGGCAGTGTCGTCACGCCCCAAACGATGTGTAACGCAAACGCCTCAACATCAAGCATGCCGTAGACGGCAATTTAATACAATTACAAGCAAATTATTCGAGTTAATTATTCCGAAAGCTTTCAGTCGCATCTTCCGCCCATCAGGAGCGCACACAAAGCAATAGGCAAACTCGACATCTACGCGCTGCCACAAGACATTAAAAGCCATTACCGACGCACACCGGGAGCACCCTCAAACACCCCCAACTACACATAATCACTCTTAGGCAACTCTGTAGAACAATGGCATCAGAATGTTAGCTATCGAATTTTATTTACCCACTCGCATCAGAACACCCGGTAGCTACTCTATCTAAGATAAGTTTCACCCGAGTGCGCTTTGAAGTACTCGTATCTGGTACTCGTTCTTGTTCTCGTTCTCGTCCTCTTATACTCGTATCTTCGGCTGTACGATGGAGCTCATCAATAACACACACTGGCTGCCATGACGGTGCTAACATGCTTGTGTGACGAGAGTGCGGACAGATAGAACACGTGATGACAGAATGTATCTAAACCATGTAGCTGTAGAACCAAATGTCCATAGGGCGAAGTGAATGGGTGTAGTGCTAAGCCCAACTGGTAGAATTGTGTTACACTCAAAAGCTGTTCAAAAAAGTGTAAGGGAGGGGCACTGAAATATGTATGCCAAGAGGGATTTCTTTTAATGTCAAGGTTGCAGTAATTAACGCATACCGTCTTGCAATACATTCGAGCAATGAATTTATCAACTAAGATACTAAAATTTCAAACGAAATTGCCACTTCATCGCAAACTAAATTTTTGCAAAACAGAACAGACAAACAAGAACTCACCCAGTTACGGAACCAAAATAGACCACAACCAATTAATCGAACATCATTTTGTACTTTATCAGAGCTTCGGTGCTGAAAGATACATCGTATTCGTCAGTGTTGGCGAACACCCATAATGGACGGACAAAATTGATATAAAAGCCATTCCACCGACAGCATTAAAAGTGTTTTTCTCTTAAAGTCTGTAGATAAAAGTTTGTTTTGTATCTCACTAAAAAAATGACGAAAGTTTGCCTTATCCTTGGTAGTATTTTACTGGCCATAGTTGCAGTGTCAGGTGTTGATATTGTCTGTCCCAGTGAACAAAGTGACATCGACATTGTGGTCCAGTTACCATCGCCAACTAGCTGCTCCGAGTTCTACAAATGTGATCGGGGAGTCGCCGTCTTGCAGTCGTGTCCGGATGGTCTACATTACAGTACATGGCATCAGGTGGGTGACTGGACGTGGAATAATATATATATTTTTTAAAAGTTTGGTATTTTTGTAATTCAATTGTTACTTACTTGTGTCCTTTTTATTGCAGGCTTGTGACTATCCTGAGACGGCCAAGTGCACTATAGCACAATAAAAAATGATGATATATGGCTTTCCATCGATGATTTTAAGAGGTTGTACGGTTGGAGAATAAATTTAAAATTGGAAGTTAAATATATTTTTTTTTTTGGATTTGAAATTTTTTTTTGAGAACGTGACAACTTTGATCTGCTGAATGGGGTTATGAGAACAGTGAATAGATTGAAAGTATTTTTCAAAGGGGGACATTTGTTGCTTTACCACTTCGTGGCGGTCCGCGAAATGACATGCCCATGTCCTTACGTAGGATCAATTTTACAAATGTTGGTTAAGAAGTCTCAATGATGCGTGATTCCTTCATTCCTTCTAAGACACTAATCAACTAACGATGTTTCCCCCAAGCCATTCTTCGTCTGAGAGCGAAGGGTAGTGCCAGCTGTCCCAGTTAAGCAGAACAACTTGGTGAACAAGAAAGCCCAAATGGGAACCCAATTATCAGGCCTTTTATATCCATATGGTTCTTAAACAGGAAAGTTGAGGTTTCAGGCCTCAGAAAGGAAGAATTTTAATGTTGATAAGCATGCTAATGGAAAAGGGCACAACAAAGTTCACTTATGGACGTGAAATTCGAGCTCTTAACAGGAAGCATGTAGGCTATCTAACAGCAGGTGCCTTGACTTACACAAACAGATGTTACGATAGTATGGGCACGAGTAATTTGTTTTGTTGAACAACATTATATTGGAAGCGTCCTCGGGGAAGGGAAAGAGAGTCTATCTGCAGATATTCAGGAAAGGAAAGGGTAGGGAAACACTAGCGGATCAAAAACATCCTAAGACGGCAGAGGTAGAATTCCGAAGATGGAATCGGTGGCGCCCACGAAGTAACAAAATACATTGACATTGCTAAGGACTTTTTCTACAAGCTTCTGGACAAAACCTATGATCAACTAAAGAAGCAGGATGTTAAAACCGTTGTGGAAGATTTTAACGTTAAATTAGAAAGGGAGGACATCTTTAGCAGTATTTTGGATAACAGACTTAGGGTAATTGACTACGCCGCGAAACGATTTTCTCACCTTGACATGAAGGTCTTTAGACCAACAAACGGTCTATAAACGGTCTATAAAAGTGTAGAGACCAACCTCAACCAACTTGGACTGCGTAACTAGAGGCCGTTAGCTAAGGACCGGACTAATTGGAGAGGCATGTTGGTTAAGGCCCAGGTTTATTCCGGACTGTAGGGCCAGTTAAGTACGTAAGTAAGTAAAAACATGGCATGACAACGGATTATTTGCTGCCTGAAATTGAAACTTGGGATCTCGATGACATTTGATTCCAAGATGACGGCGGTCGTTACCACTGAACTTGTCAAACTATGGCTTTATTATGAGAAAAATTTTGTGAAAATATGTTTTAAGGCATTAAATTTGCCACCTATAAACTTCTTACTTCAAAGCTACGTTGATAAGCCAATGTGAATTTCGGCAGATTCAGATTCTACCCCAATTAGTCAAACACAAAGTTGTATAGCCGCTTGCCTCAAAGAGACTAGAATATCATGTGATAGAAGATCCACCGGAAGGAGTCGTACCTCTCCTTAGTCTTTACAGCTGATTATAGTGAATGACTTGAAGACAAATTGTAGAAAGTGCATCAGCTACTACCTGCAGACCGCCAATCGCGTTTAAAATATGCACATACACCACCATCGATTCAGGTCGAAAGCCATCATCAACGCCTGGACCTATTTCAATCTGAATAGGATACGTAAACAACAGAAATATACACATCTGGAACACTAAGAATCCACGTATCATTCACGAAGGGCCAAGGTGCATTTTTCATTGAGCCTAATTTTTTGATGAAGCCGTTGGTAACACTGTTAATGTGACCAGTGAAACAATAAACATTTTAAGGGATGCGTTTCTGGGTAATCTAAAGTCTCTACTTGGAGACTTGCACTGTCCGCCAAGATCGCCTGTATGGTCCGTAACCGCTAGATATTTAAGTGTGTTTGCACAAAAACTGACAGACTTCAGGTAATACAAGATTCTCGTAAACATTAGGATAATTTTAATGCTTTAAGTTTAACTCATAAAAATGTGTCCTAATGAAACAGAAATTTAAAGGAAGCTTCAACATTGGCTAAGAGTATCTCACGTATGCGAGTTGAAATATATACTTGTTCATTACCATTATTGACATCTCACGAATTTAAAATTATTTTTTCAGTCCTTATAAGTACATAAAGTGGCAATAAAATGTCACTGATAACATTTATCCCGCACATTTTATGTATAAATAAAAATAAAAGCCACTTTACGAGCTTTTACGTGGCAATTCGTCAGAAAATGAAAATAATTCCAAAAAAATTACAGATGTGACACTCAAGCAGTCCCATTATAGCCACTGTTTGCAGAAGAAGTTTTTTTTTTATTCATTTCCACTTTATAAATGAGGCTATATGTAAAATGGGGCAATATTTAGATACGTGTCATCCTGGGCACATATTTTCCCAATGTCCACAAAAGTCAACCGCAGAATAAAGCAAAAAGTATTTTTTTATGAAATCCGCTCCCTGCACAAGTTTAACAAAAGGTACCCCCCATAGTGTTGTTCAAGAATAACAGAAATAGAGGACGACCCAGCACCAGATATACAATAACTCAAACAATTATCGAAAAGCCAAGGGATGACTATCATAAATCCAATTGGAAAGTAAAATTGATTCTGTGGTATAGTAAAGCTATAAACTTCCATTTTCCATCTACCTATTGATTTATTTATTGGAAATTTAAATTCAAAGATTTTTTTGATTGAATGTCCTTTAAAGGATGTCGGAATGCTTTATGCTGACCCAATAGTGGTGTTTAAAAAATTTGAAAGGTGGCATAGATATTGAACTTTCTACGAAATAAAAACTTCAGCCCAGCCAATCATTGAAACAAGGGAGGTTTTGATTTCTGGCTCCAATGTTAATTATTGGTTGACAATTCTGTTTTGAAAAATACTGTTTCTTCCGAAATTCAATTAACGCAACCACAGCAAAAAAATATACGCAATCAATAGGAATGCAATTTCAATCCTGGATAAAGGCCACAGTTATTTATTCATATTGCAATTCTTTGTCGTTACATCCAACAGATTCGTGTAAATATCCATGAAATTGATTTCAGATTTTATACCCAATCACATAGGGGTATATTAGTTTTGACACATACTTTGTAGCATCGAGAAATAATAAAGATAGATAGAGTATATTCATCGAATCGGAATCGAAAGCTGAGTTGATCTAGCCTTGTATGTCCGTCCATCCATGTCACAGGTGTTTTGAATTTCAATTTTGAGCTTGACTGGTGACATTTGGTACACCAACTATTTATTGGTCCCAGCAAAACAAGTGTAAGAATGTTAAATACTACAACTTTTCAAAAACTGACAGTTTTCGTAAAACCGTAAGAAATTTTCAAAAAGTGTTGATTTTACACAACATTTCCAATATCATATATAAAGTTTTAAGCGAGGCTCTTTATTGAGGTCATTTATAAATAATAAAAAAAAATTTAAAACTTTAAAGAAATATAATATATATATATATATAAGCTTATACTTTAGACAATATTATATAGGTATAATATACATTTCGTTCTAACATAGAGGCGTTTTTTAAATAAGATCTTTATATCACATAGAGGTTTATTATTCCATCCAAAAATTTTGAGCTCCGATATTTGACCATCATTGGTACTCTTTCAAAATCCGCACTTGCCACTCAAACTTTTGAAAAACAAAATCGCTTTTCGTCAACCGTAGAGAAATTTGTAAAAATGTTTGAATAGGATATTTAGACAGTGGCATTGTCAATATTTCATCTATATAAATCCACGTCCTTTTTTGGGGGTTATTTAAAAAAAAATATTTCTTCAAATTAAAAAAAAAAAAAAATTTAAAAATGTTGCTATTATTTAGATTTCGCCTGTAGAACATTTTGAACCACATCCGCTTTTTGGGTATGTATATTTTAAGGGCGGGATAGGGTATTCAGCAATTGACATTGCGGATTGTAGCCCTCTCATGATTCTTTTTGTTTTGGAAATTGAATTTCATAAGTTTTCGAATATTAATACCGTTATAGTGTTGAGTAAGTATTTGTGGGAAATGTGCCACCTGTTTTGTGGCTTCTTTTCGACTGATTAGACAAGCTCAGAACTGTAATGCATTTGAGGATGCGAATTGCTTATATGAAATTGAAAATTGATATGTATAAATCATATGAAATAGGGATTAACGCTTATGAAGCCAATTTGTGCACTTGACTCTGTTGAAATTGATTTTTTTACAAACCGAATTACGAACTGTAACGGAAGGAGTTAGGTGACATGTACTCCATTGTTTGAATAGAGCGATTGTAGCAATTGTAAGTTGTCTTAGGTTTGTTAGACTATGCAGATGAAAAATCAAAAACTGTATGAGGCTGCATGCTTTATTCTGTAAGATTTGAATCACAGGTTAATCAAACCTATAACGTTTAAATGTCACTCTTAGTTAACACTGCTATGTAGATTGTAAAGATGTGAACTGACTTCTCATAGAAGTTCATTTCATTGTTTGCTTGTTTAGAATGAACAAGAGTTTCGGAATTGAACTGTTCGGTTGGAAATGGAACCCAGACATTTTGCGCAGTAGTTCATCTCTCTGCCATTATAGTACATGTAGCAAAGAGAAAGATCGCTTCCAGGTATTTGTTGAGCTTAATTTTAAAGATTTGAGGTAAGTAAGAATTTTTTCGGACTGACTTTTGCTGAGCTAAGGGCTAAATATTTGAGTTATGAAAAAAAAACATATGAGAAGGCTATAATCCACTGTGCGGAGCGTGTAATACCCTATCCCATCCTATCCGCAAAATTAATATCCTCAAAATATAGGCCTTATGGCGATGAAATACAGAAAATGACATTGTCACAGTATATTGCTCAGACAGTTTATCAAAATCTTTTGTGGTTCGACAAAAAACAATGTATTTCTATTGCTAATGCCTTGGGATGGGGTATACAAATGGTTTTTGTAAGAAAACGCCCTCAAAATGTGGGCGTAGGTGAAAATGATCTATGGAAAAAATGTTTATATTATCGTTGCGAAAGTATTTGCATCAAAAGTGTTAAAATTTGGACAAAAAGCGTTTTTTACTTAAAACGCCCCCAAAAAGTGGGCGTGGCAAAAAACTTTGTATGGACGAAATATAGATATTAGGATTGTCTAAATATGCTGCTCAGACACTTTTTGAAATTCCTTATGATTTGGCTTAAAACTACGTTTTTCTTAAAGGGGGCGTGGCAGTAGGCGGATTTCAAAAATGTTTACACTGGTTCTGCTTCGTCGGCCAGAGAGTCTATATACCAAATTTCAACACTCTAGCTCAAAATTTAAGGCCCAAAAATCGGTGACACACAGACGGACGGACGGACAGACAGACATGGCTTAATCGACTCAGCTAGCGATTCTGAATCGATCCATATACTTTGAGGTATATGTATCGAAATTATTTCTCTATGTTACAAACTTAATGTCAAAACTAATATACCCCTATGGGATAGAGTATAAACATAGAGAAATAATTTAGCTACATATACCTCAAAGTATATGGATCGACTCAGAATCACTAGCTGAGTCGATTAAGCCATGTCTGTCTGTCCGTCCGTCCGTCCGTCTGTACGTCACCGATTTTAAGGCCTTAAATTTTGAGCTAGGATAATGAAATTTGGTATATAGGATCCTTGTCCGTGCCACCAGAACAAGTTTAAAAAATGTTAAGATCCGCCCACTGCCACGCCCCCTTTTTAGGAAAACGTTTTTTGGCCAAACCGTAAAGAATTTAAAAAAAGTGTCCGAGCAGCATATTTAGAGAATTGAATTATTTATATTTTGTCAATACAAAGTTTTTTGCCACGCCCACTTTTTGGGGGTGATTTTTAAAAAACCTTAAATTTTCTAAAATTTTGATGCAAAATCATTGGTAGTATTTATATGAACATTTCCTCAATAGGCCATTTTAACCCACGCCCACTGTTTAGGGGCGTTTTCTTACAAAAACCATTTGTATTCCCTACCCCAAGGCATATGCAATAGAAAAACGTTGTTTTTTGTCGAACCATAAAATAATTTGATAAACCCAATATGTTGTAACAACGTCATTTCCAATACTTTATGACCATAAAGACCACATTTTGGGGATATTAATTTTAAGGATGGGATGGAATAGGGTATTAAACGATCCGAACAGCGGATTGTAGCCTTCTCATATGTTTAAATGTCGCTTTTGATTGTGAGATACACTTAATTCACTGCATTGCTTGGTAGGAAAGGAAGGGCCAAAAGCGTGAGGTAATTTAGATAGGTGCTTTTGTTAGTTCTAATTATTGCCATTATTGCTTTGTGTTTTGTCGATATTTTTCGACGTATTGCCTGGCAATAGTGGAACCAACACCTTTTAAAGGAACGCGTGCGGAAAACAGAACTTCAAGGCTTTTCGCAAGCCTGTCCAGCAAAAAAGATTTCGGCTTTAATTGAAAAATGGACTGACTTATATAAGCCAACAAGTGCTTATAGCATTTAGTAGATTTGTCTGTAGTTAAAATTAACAAAACTGGAAATATCTGTAAGAGAAAATTATACGAAATATAAAAAACAAAAAAAAGTTCTTTATATAACCTGATCTTCTAAATAATGCACGTAGATTATAAGAATTTGTGTAAAACAGCCATTTGGTACAACTTTAAAGGTACCATAAATTAAAAATTGCCGTTGGTCCTTAGTTATGTTAACAATTTTCAAAATAGCGCATATGTAAAATATTTTTCCTTTGTACTCAGAATATTTTTTTGTGCAATTGTTTTTCATTAAACATATAAGTTCGGAATCTATTCCTTTTCCAGGAACAACTTTGTAAGCTTCGCCTTTCATTTCAACAAAGGATACTGCAACTCTCTTTTGCGGAATGATCTCGTAAAATGAATGAATGTGATTTACGAGTAAACTTCACAAGAAGCTGTTTAGTAATTTCATGAAAAAAAGATAAAACATTTTTTCTTAAAACAGTGATTGGAAATTACGCCCTAAAATTTGGAAATACCGCTCAAATATTACAAAAACAATTTCATAAAAAAACATATGAGAGGCTACAATCCGCTGTGCGGATCGTTGGATACCCTATCCCATCACATCGTTATTATAAATATCCTCAAAATATAGGCCTTATGGCGATGAAATACAGAAAATGACATTGTCACAGTACATTGCTCAGACAGTTTATCAAAATCTTTTGTGGTTCGACAAAAAACAATGTATTTCTATTGCTAATGCCTTGGGATGGGGTATACAAATGGTTTTTGTAAGAAAACGCCCCCAAAATATGGGCGTAGGTGAAAATGATCTATGGACAAAATGTTTATATTATCGTTGCGAAAGTATTTGCATCAAAAGTGTTAAAATTTGGACAAAAAGCGTTTTTTACTTAAAACGCCCCCAAAAAGTGGACGTGGCAAAAAACTTTGTATGGACGAAATATAGATATTAGGATTGTCTAAATATGCTGCTCAGACACTTTTTGAAATTCCTTATGATTTGGCTTAAAACATCGTTTTTCTTAAAGGGGGCGTGGCAGTAGGTGGATTTCAAAAATGTTTACACTGGTTCTGCTTCGTCGGCCAGAGAGTCTATATACCAAATTTCAACACTCTAGCTCAAAATTTAAGGCCCAAAAGTCGGTGACACACAGACGGACGGACGGACGGACAGACAGACATGGCTTAATCGATCGATCCATATACTTTGAGGTATATGTATCGAAATTATTTCTCTATGTTACAAACTTAATGTCAAAACTAATATACCCCTATGGGATGGAGTATAAGAATAGAGAAATAATTTTGCTACATATACCTCAAAGTATATGGATCGACTCAGAATCACTAGCTGAGTCGATTAAGCCATGTCTGTCTGTCCGTCCGTCCGTCCGTCCGTCTGTACGCCACCGATTTTTAGGCCTTAAATTTTGAGCTAGGATAATGAAATTTGGTATATAGGATCCTTGTCCGTGCCACCAGAACAAGTTTAAAAAATGTTAAGATCCGCCCACTGCCACGCCCCCTTTTTAGGAAAACGTTTTTTGGCCAAACCGTAAAGAATTTAAAAAAGTGTCCGAGCAGCATATTTAGAGAATCGAATTATTTATATTTTGTCAATACAAAGTTTTTTGCCACGCCCACTTTTTGGGGGTGTTTTTTAAAAAACCTTGTTTTAGTAAAATTTTTAAATATTCTAAAATTTTGATGCAAAATCATTGGTAGTATTAATATGAACATTTCCTCAACAGGCCATTTTAACCCACGCCCACTGTTTAGGGGCGTTTTCTTACAAAAACCATTTGTATTCCCTACACCAAGGCATATGCAATAGAAAAACGTTGTTTTTTGTCGAACCATAAAAAAATTTGATAAACCTTCTGAACAATATGTTGTATCAACGTCATTTTCAATACTTTATGACCATAAAGACCACATTTTGGGGATATTAATTTTAAGGATGGGATGGGATAGGGTATTAAACGATTTGCACAGCGGATTGTAGCCTTCTCATATGTTTTAATTTCGCTTTTGATTGTGAGATACACTTAATTCACTGCATTGCTTGGTAGGAGAGGAAGGGCCAAAAGCTTGTGGTAATTTAGATAGGTGCTTTTGTTAGTTCTAATTGTTGCAAATATTGCTTTGTGTTTTGTCGATATTTTTCGACGTATTGCCTGGCAATATTCGGAACGCGTGCGGAAAACAGAACTTCAAGGCTTTTCGCAAGCCTGTCCAGCAAAAAAGATTTCGGCTTTAATTGAAAAATGGACTGACTTATATAAGCCAACAAGTGCTTATAGCATTTAGTAGATTTGTTTGTAGTCAAAATGAACAAAACTGGAAATATCTGTAAGAGAAAATTATACGAAATATAAAAAACAAAAAAAAGTTCTTTATATAACCTGATCTTCTAAATAATGCATGTAGATTATAAGAATTTGTGTAAAACAGCCATTTGGTACAACTTTAAAGGTACCATAAATTAAAAATTGCCGTTGGTCCTTGGTTATGTTAACACTTTTCAAAATAGCGCATATGCAAAATATTTTTCCTTTGTACTCAGAATATTTTTTTGTGCAATTGTTTTTCATTAAACATATAAGTTCGGAATCTATTCCTTCTCCATGAACAACTTTGTAAGCTTCGCCTTTCATTTCAACAAAGGATACTGCAACTCTCTTTTGCGGAATGATCTCGTAAAATGAATGAATGTGATTTACGAGTAAACTTCACAAGAAGCTGTTTAGTAATTTCATGAAAAAAAGATAAAACATTTTCACTTAAAACAGTGATTGGAAATTACGCCCTAAAATTTGGAAATACCGCTCAAATATTACAAAAACAATTTCATAAAAAAAAATTGCCCAAATTAATAAATGGCATTACCCATTTATTAATTTGGGCGATATGGAATTTTTGGTGTTAAGCCAAAACTTTTGGGTCTTTTTTCAAAATTTTCCTTTGGAAATGGAGTATTCGAACAAATAATTAAGAAGCGGAAAAAACGCATCCTTGCATTGCTTCACAACTATTGGTGTAATTCCACATGGCCCCGAAGAATAGTCATTATTTAATAAATCACCTTTAAATGTAAAGTTACTAACATTAATTTGAGGGGAGTCTTTAAAATAGCTAAAACATTGTTCATCTAAGATAAATTAATGATTTGCTGAAATTCTCTGCGAATAGATAAGATATCGCTTCAGAGCCCGTAGTTTTGAGTTATAGTAATAGAAGTTGGCGGAAATCCATCCGTTTTTCACTTCGTATTAACAAATCCCTAAAAGGGTTTAGGGTCACTTTTAAGAGCGCTCTCCATTTTAAATAAATTATATGATCATTATATGTATAATATATTACAAAAATACAAATTTTTGGCGCAACAGGCTCGTTAGTACCCAGGGCCTAGCTTTCTCACAACCATTCATGTGTGCGTGTGTACTTCTTGCACGATGGCGGGACCTCCTGTTTTATGCCGACTCCGAACGGCTAAGTTGAGATAAGCTATTCTTGACAATTGATACTGCTCGGATGATTTGTCAGATCATCACGAGAGGAGGGCCAGTGAAAAATCATTTAGGTGTTGCTACGGCTGGGAATCGAACCCAGACCTCCTGCGCGGCAGTTCATCGCACTAACCATCGCGCCACTGAGCCCCCAATTAAATCTGTTAAGAAGAGATTTTAGGTCTTTCGTACACCAGCGATTCTACACTTGAATATTTTTAGAAAGCTTGACAAGGATAGTTCTATATATACAATTTTGTATTACCAAATAGAATGTATTAACAGCTTCTTCTGAATAAAGTCGTAAATATTCACATTTGAGTGAAGAATTTCTTCGGGTATCGGAGTGGAATCGAATTTCGTATATACACAAAAGCCGGTGCTTGATTGGAGGTACAATTAAGCTGCAAGATCGCACCGTAAAGGTTAACCGAAGTCCCCATTAATCAGGAAATAACATACAAAGTGCAAATACTTCCGTACGCAGTTAACCTCAACATTAATATTTACACTAAAGTACTTCTCAAATATCTAATTAAGTGAAACATCCAGGCTTTGCCGTCACAAATGAAATTCCCAATTGTATTATTAATGATGGAGGACATGCCGTGTCACCAGCTTAATGAGGCGACCGAACCTAGAGATACACGCATAAGTATAGATATTACAGAAAATTAAATAAATAAATTACTCCTCGGGTTTAATTGCTCAGAGCAAACATTTTTCTTGCTCACGATGTGAACTTGACCTCAACAAGATGCCAAGGTTCTGGGTATATGTGGAAGTAGTGTCTGTCAGGCCACAGCAATAAACCAAGCCCACATCATTACGGGGATGTGCTAGTGGATTGTGTGTCTGTTGTTCTAGATGCAATTATTTACGAATTGAGTTCGCATGGGATGTTTGAAATAAAAAAGTACTTCGCCATTAACTCATGTGCAGACGTTACCAATCAACTGGATTATTAAGTATCTGTAACTGTTTCATACATAGGAAGCTGAATGGTCGGTTGCGTTGATTGCAAGAATTTGGAGCCTTTTTGAGTGGTGCTTGGATGATGAATAAGGGAATAGCAGCGTGTACTCATGGATATGGTTTCTTTATCTGAAGGAAGTATACGTTGGGCTATTCGAGGCGGAAATGATATTTGTAAAACGGTTTATTCATTAGCGATGAGAGAACGTTAAATAAGATGGAAGACTCTCCAACCAACAGCAAGGGTTAAGAAAAGCTAATTCTACAGTTGACGCAACTCTGGTAGAAGCCATTGAGGGCAAGAGATGGAAAGGAGACTCTATGAAATATGGTGCAGTTATACCGCAAGACGTTAAAAATGCAATAATGTTTGAAAACACTTGGAAAAAATAGAAGATAAAGTAAACGAATGTATCCGAAACGTAAGAAGGTGGATGACAGCAGTCGGGTTACAGCACCCCGAACACAAAACGGAGGCAGTACTAGTAAGCAGTCGCAAAAAAATAAACAATCACTTTTAAGGTAGACGACATTAACACAAGGCCAAAACCAGAATAAGATACCAAGCTGTGGTGATCGACGCGAGGAAAGAATACCTTCAAAGCACGTGCGACAAAGCAGCTCGTGTAAGCAATTTATTATCAAGGATAAAGACAAATATTGGACGGCCCAGGCAACGAATGAAGATTAAGTCTTACCCAAGAACGATCAAATCCGTGAACAGACGTTGTGCACTGAGAGTGTGCTGCGTTTTTCGGACTGTGTCAAAGGAATGCTACTAGCAGGTATAATGGCTAGAGAACTGCACAGGATCTAGGACGACAAAATCCAGACCCGAGATTCACTCAAAAAACTCTAGCTGAGTCAATCTAGCCATGACTGTCTGTCCGTCCGTTCACCTGGGTCTTAAATGTTTAGCTAGAGTGATAAAATTTTGTATATAGAACGAGGTCCGATAAAGCAGAACAAGTGTAAAAATTTTCAAAATCCACCTATTGTGCCGCCCACTTTTCAGTAAAACGTGGTTCTTGGCCAAACGGTAAAGAATTTTGAAAAGTTTATGAATCATATATTTAGACAATCTCAATATGTATCTATATTTCATCCATTTAAAGTTTTTTGTAACTCCCTCTTTTTGAAGCTTTATGAGAAAATGATTTTTGGTCAAATTTTAAAGAAATTTGAAAAAAACTTTCGACGCAAAAAACATTTCGGAGGCGTTTTCTTATAAATATTTGAAAAACGTTGTTTATTTGGACGAACTAACAAGACATTTTGATAAACTGTTTCAATAATACGCTGCGACAGTGTCATTTTCTATATTTCATTCTTATTCAGTTTTTAAGCACGCACCCTTTTAGGAGAAAAAATGGGAAAGGGGTTTTAAACGATTCGTACAGCGGATTGTAGCCTTGTCATATGTTCGATACCTCTCTTGACGGGCCCATCCTAACGAATGTCTTGGATGGCAGTAATGTCTGCCTTATAAAAGCTAACGATTTTCGCTGATTTTTCGTCTGCATCTTTTATGTTAAGCGTTCAGGTACAGATACAAATGTCATTGTTCTTTTTTTCATTTCAAATGTTCGTTGGCAATAAAGTTAGTTTTTCCAAGGATCTTGTCCAAGGATCGAAAACATGTTAACAGATTTTGATTCTAAATATTAAAAGCCCAGATATATTGGAGAAAATATAATGATATTTCTTCGAAAAAGAAACTGTGGTGGGCGAATACTTTATGAGACACCTACAATTTCGTGTGGATGGAAATTGTTGGGAAGCGGTTGTGGAAGTTATGAATTGTGGTAGGGATAGAGAGTAAACATACATATACAGCCGTATTAATAAAAAATATACTAATTTTCCTCTAATTCACAAATTATCTGTGGATTAAAAGTTAATTCATGAATTAAGTTTTCTTATTAATAAAAATGAATGGCCCATGTAATAGCTGTTGACGTTTATTGGCAATTCTATTACGTAATCTATTACAATCGGTACAAAATCAGCTGTCATCAGATGTTATTTATTTTTTTACTCCTTGTGAATTGTCAAAGTTTGTGAGAATTTGAAATAATTTGAATAAACAATAATAAACAGGAATGTGCAACAGACATCAACTTTCCGTCAAATTTGAATTTAATTTCAGGATAATTCACCTACTTCGGTGAGTTAGTTTATTTTATGTTAATTAACGTCAATTAACTTCAATTTTGTTTTATTAATAAGATTTTTCATTTAATCCATTGGTTAAAGATAATTCACACTTTATTTATTTACATAAGATAGACAATGCAGCCATCCTGGAATTGCGATTTGATTGATTGGATAAGGGCCAAATCAGCGGTTTTGGGCATGATGATTTGTAATTCGGAGAACACTTACGCTGAATAAATAATAACTTTACAATGTTCACTTCACCTTCCTCGTAGGTAAATTCTAAGTAAAAATCTATTCTTCACATTTCGCATTCGAGCCACAATTCCAAAACTGAGGTGGTTATTTATCAGTCCAGACCTGTCCAACTGCCATCTCAATTTACACGCAAACTAAAGTTATGCCGGTCCAAATTGAAACCTACGGTTCAGTTTCAAAAACATCGAACATATATGGTTGAACTTTATTCGCTAGCTTTCTTACTTAATTACTTAAGTGGCGCTACAGTCCGGGATGAACCTGGGCCTCAACCAACATGCCTCTCCAATTAGCCCGGTCCTTCGCTAACTGCCTCCAGTTGCGCACTCCAAGTTGGATGAGGTCGGTTTCTACTTGTGCGCGCCACTTAAGGCGAGGTCTTCCTCTACTGCGTCCGACGTCTGGCTGGGAATCGAAGACTCTGCGAGAAGGAGTATTGGTGTTCTACATATCCTAGCCATCTTAAACGTCCAATGTGGAGTTTTTTGACTAGGGGTATGTCGCTTTACAGCTCGTATAGTTCGTGGTTGAATCTTCGTCTCCATAGCCCGTCAACGCAAACTGGACCTAAGATTTTCCGAAGAATTTTTCTCTCGAATCGATCAAGGATTTCTTCAACCGCTTTTGATACGGTCCATGCTTCAGCGCCATAGAGCAGGACTGGGATGATCAGGGTCTTCTTAGTAGTTCGAGTGAGGGCTTTACTACTAAATTTCCTTCTTAGCCCGAAGAAACAGCGATTAGCAAGAGTAATTCTTCGTTTGATTTCTGACGAGATGTTGTTGACAAAGTTAATAGCGGAGCCGAGGTAGACAAAGTCCCGTACTACCTCCAAGTTATATCTGTCAATGGTGACGTTCTGTCGGGCTCAGTGGCGCGATGGTTAGTGCGATGAACTGCCGCGCAGAAGGTCTGGGTTCGATTCCCAGCCGTAGCAATACCTAAATGATTTTTCACTGGCCCTCCTCTCGTGATGAACTGACAAATCATCCGAGTAGTATCAATTGTCAAGAATAGCTTATCTCAACATAGCCGTTCGGAGTCGGCATAAAACAGGAGGTCCCGCCATCGTGCAAGAAGTACACACGCACACATGAATGGTTGTGAGAAAGCTAGGCCCTGGGTACTAACGAGCCTGTTGCGCCAAAAATTTGTATTTGTTTTTTGTGACGTTCTGTCCAATTCGTCGATGTTGTGTGTCCTTTCGTGTTGACAGCATATGCTTAATCTTAACCTCATTTACTGATAAACCCATTTTTGCCGCTTCCTTCTCTATACTAGCAAATGTGGCTATGACATCACGTTAAGTCCTACCAATGATGCCAATATCGTCGGCGTATGCTAGTAGTTGCACCGATTTTTGGAAAACTGTGCCTCTAGTGTTGGCTCGGGAGTTTTGCACAATCCTCTCAAGAATAAAATTGAAAAATTGGTTGGCAGTTTTCGCTGTCGTTGCCAATATTAAATGATTCGTTCTGCCTGACAGCGGAATGTTGTTCGTCATCGCCGTTTAACAGTCTGCAGAAGTGGTTCTTCCATACCCTCAGCATCGACTGTGTCTCATTTACGATATTTCCTTGTTCATCTCGACAGGATTCTGTGGATCCTTGGCTTTGGCGTTTTACACTTTGGTAATTAAATTTTTTCACAGTATTTCTGTTTTTTTTTTTTTTTTTGTGGCGTGGTGGATATCCGCATCCTTACCTTGCCTACAACAAGGTAGTGGTCCGATTGGATGTTAGCCCCTCGGAATGTTCGGACATCCAAAGTCGATTAGCCTAAGTCCGTTACCAGACGTGTTGTCGTGTAGGCTATATTTTCCGACAGTACTGGTAAAGATGTCTTCTCTTCCTACCTTTGCGATAAAATCTCCCAGCACGATTTTAACATCGTACTTTGGTAGTCGCTCATAGGTTTTGTTGAGGAGCTCGTAGAAGCAATCCTTAGTTATATCATCTTTTTCCTCCGTCGGAGCATAAAAAAAAACACCGATGTCAGTAGCCCATTTTGGGATATGAGCGCTGCCGTTGACCCATTGAGGGCTCCTCCGCCACCAAATCTTTTCCAACACCCTGGCTCAGTAATGGAAATATGTCGAAGCAGCTCATATAGGGATTACATTACTAGTTCGATCAAACTGGAGCTGTAGGCGCCACCGTTGACTCCATCTAGGGAATTCCTCCGCTGCCGCCTGAGAGTGAGTGCCTTAGTGAGAGGACACTCCCCCCTCTCTCCTTTGCTACCACCAACGACCTTCCACATGGGTTTAATACACCATCTCCAGTCGAGGTACTAGGCACCAACTAGGAGTTGATAGTGAGAGGCTAGAGTGAGAACGCTTGTGTCCTCATATAATCGCACCAGTATCCTTAAGCACCGGCTATTCGCTAGCTTAAGTTCGCAAAATTGCAACATTCATAAATCTATTTGCAAGAATTAAGTGTATTTATTCATTTTAATTATCCACCAAAGAATTGACTGAATTCCCATGCAATTTCCACTACACTCGGAACCCAAATAAAAAACGTTCATTGTCTCGGAAAATGTTTTTTCCTATTTTTAAAAACCTGGAAAGGAGAAAACTTTCCACGAACATGCACACCAAAATCAATTAAAGTGGAATTATTCTGAAAAATTGTATGACCAAATAGTGCCCAACGGGCTATGTTACATTTTCCTCGAACGAAATTTAAAAATACATTTTTGAAATATTTCAAGATAAAATAAAATACATAGTATTTCACCAAGCGGACTGAGACTGTAAGTTTTATACAATTGACCTGGGAGAACAATAAAAATAAAAATAAAAATAAAAATAAAATTACTTTTTATGAATGGTGCTATAGCATGAAGAGAAAAAAATGATTTATTAAAATAATTGACGAAGCATATAAACATATTGCGTTGAATAATTGTTGCGCTTTTCATTAACTTTTTAACATTTTTCTGTCTGTAAAAGTGTTAATTTCATTTAGTACTAAAGGGTATCCCATAATTCACGCAAAATTTAAATTTTGCGCCAATTAATAGTATTGTGTTGCCAACGGAAAAAATATACAATGTGACAGCTGACAGTTCAGATTTAGTAAAAATCGAGCACTATATGAAAGAACAACGCATTTTCATTGTTGAGCAAAAATTTAAAAAGATAATGAAGGTTTAAAAGCTATAGTTCGAGTTTTACGTAGTTACAAAATATGGCCGCAATAATAATTTAAAAATATCAAATGTGAAGAGGATAATTGAAAAATTCAGGGAGACTTAATCAATTAGTGATCGCTGGGTATCCTACCACAAGTCGTTCAACAAAAAACATAGAAACTGTTCACGAGGGTCCCGACACATCAATTCGGCACCGTAGTCAAGAATTGGGCATTTCGAGAAGCTCTCTTTAGCGAATTATTACGAAAGACTTCAAACTTCATGCTTACGAAGTTCAATTGACTCAAGAACACGAACATGCATCGCGAAGAGAGTTCGTTCGTAGGATTTTGAAACAACAATAAATGGATGCAACAAACAACAACAAACAGACACAATTATACGAAACGGTCATATAAAATTTCAATAAAATAGTACGTACTTGGCAGCAAAGCCATGACGGCCATTTATCCGATGTGCTATTCCATACATAACTTCAATCTTTATACTCTGTGAATCGATAAAATAATTAAGCTTTCCAATTAAAAATCTGTATTTATGGGACACCCTTTTGAAATGGATGCGACATATGGTAACATGTTCTGAAAAAGATGCTGTTCTCAGGGAGGTTTGAGGTTAGGTGGCTAAAATGTTTATTTTCATCTGAATGTTGAAATGAAAGCTGATCGATGGTACTAGCTTTCCTTTGTTCTGTCATAAATGTGTTTTGGCGTGGAATGATTATTGATAAAGTGTGTGTCTGACGTCTGGAGTCTGTAAATGCAGCTTGAATGTAAACAGTGATAACGACGATGAATTTTTTAAATGTATAACAAAAGAGTCACGTCATGTGACGTCATGTTCGTCAAAGTCACGTTCTGTCGCTGTCATTGCACCAAAAGACGGCCCGCCCACCGTATACTTCGTAACTTTGAATTTTGTATTGAAAGAAATATCTAAATCTTCCTATCAATAACAAAATTTGAAGATGTCTTGCCCGATCCAGAAGAAACACAGAACTGCGCCAGTTATAGAGACATAAGACCTTCAATATGTGAACGCGTGAAAGTGTTCATCAACAATGTGATTAGCACTAATCATCGTGGTTTTAAGCCGGAAAGGGCCACAAAATATCCAATTTTCACACTTTTTCAGATCATGCAAAAAAATCCAAGGAATCTTATTCGACACCCACCAGCTATTCATCGATTTTGGATGAAGATTTGATTTTTGATTTAATGTCATTTTATATATACCTATCTAGTTCAATATTCATTCATACCTGCGAAGCCACATGACTTATCTGCAGGAGGTTATTTATCAATTCAATTTAGTTTTATTGCTATCATTGAAATGACAGTTAATTTAAATTAAAGACATGAGTGTACACATATAAATTCGATTCTTGGAATATAACTTTAGTCTCTTCTTTCTTAAATTAATGTTATTTATATTTCGCAAATTATTAGGGAGATTATTTAGGATGTTTGGTATTGTGTTCATTAGCTGACGCTTGCCATATACCTTTCGAAAAGAAAGGTCTTCTGGTGTTGAAGTTGTGACTGATAAGAGTTCGAAAACGTTCATTGTCATAGTACTTCAACGCTGCTGTCATTTTAAATATCTGCTTCACTGTGAGGGTTCTCACTCTGATATAAGATTTGCTGCCTCCCCAAAGTCTGTATCCTCCAAGTAAATTGTGTCCCATAAAAATGTGTTCTAAATATTGGCTGGATGTCGCTTTGTTACATACGTGGATTATTGATGCTGCTTGCGAAATGAGTTCGCAAATGGATCGACCAATCCAATTCGTATTGGGTGAAAAGTTTGTCATAATTGTTTCATCTAACGACGGCTTTCTTCGTCCCTGTACTTCATTGATGAGCGCCCATGTTTTTTTGGGATCACATTTCACTTGTTTTTCGAAGTATTGTTCCCAACTTCTACATATTTATAACCTATGCCATAGGGGTATATTAGTTTTGACATTAAGTTTGTAACATAGAGAAATAATTTCGATACATATACCTCAAAGTATATGGATCGTTTCAGAATCGCTAGCTGATTCGATTAAGCCATGTCTGTGTGTCACCGGTTTTTGGGCCTTAAATTTTGAGCTAGGGTGTTGAAATTTGGTATATAGACTCTGGCCGACGAAGCAGAACAAGTGTAAAAATTGTTGAAATCCGCCCACTGCCACGCCCCCTTTTATAAAAACGTAGTTTTAAGCTAAACCGTAAGGAATTTCAAAAAAGTGCCTGAGGAGCATATTTAGACAATTTTAACACTTTCGAAAAAAAAATTTTGATGCAAATACTTCCGCAATGGTAATATAAATATTTTGTCCATAGATCATTTTCACCTACGCCCACTTTTTATGGGCGTTTTCTTACAAAAACCATTTGTATACCCCAATACCATTTGTATAAGCAATAGCAATATGTTGTTTTTTGTCGAACCACAAGAGATTTTGATAAACTGTCTGAGCAATATATTGTGACAATGTCATTTTCTGTATTTAATCGACATAAGGCATATATTTTGAGGATATTAATTTTAAGGATAGGATGGGATAGGGTATTCAACGATCCGCACAGCGGATTGTAGCCTTCTCAAAACGGGTCCGTCATCTAACGTTTTTTTTCAACTAGTGCTTATTTCGTGAATGGTAACACTTAGCTCATACGCTTGAACAACGCTGAGAAATATTGCGACATTACTTTCAAAATCATGGTAATGTTGCAGAATGTGTGCGGAAATTAGGTACGGTTTTTGGAAGAAGAGAAGCACCGTCAGCTCCGTATGTTCGTTATCTTGTGAAAAAAGTGAAAGAAACTACAATCCTCATCGATAAACCAAAGCGTGAAAAGCCAAAAACAGTGCGTACACCCGAGAATATTGCTGCTGTGGCAGAAAGTGTGCGTGAAGCGCCATCAACATCAATTCACCACCGTTCTCAACAATTGAACAGTTCGGAGACATCATTGAGACGAATTTTGCATAAAGACCTTGGTATGACGCCATACAAAGTCCAATTAGTTCAGGAGTTGAAGCCAACTGACTATCCAATGCCGATTTTGCCAAAAAAAAAATCATCTTTTCAGGTGAAGCTCATTTTGATCTTGGCGGGTATGTAAACAAGCAAAATTGTCGCATTTGGGGCACAGAAAACCCGCAAGCATACATTGAAAAGCCGATACACCCAAAACGAGTCACTGTTTGGTGCCAATTTTGGTCCAGGGGCATAATTGGGCCATTTTTTTTCGAAAATGAGCAAGTAGTGGCCGTTATAGTCAATGGCGATCGTTATCGGGCCATGTTGAACAAATTTTTGTTCACAAAAATTGAAGAGGAGGATATTGGCAACATTTGGTTTCAACAGGACGGCGCTACGTGCCACACAGCCGAAGCTACACTCGTCGTTTTGCGCCTTGCTTTTGAAGATCGCATTATCAGCCGCAGAGCTGATGTCGTTTGGCTACCTCGGAGCTGCGATTTTACACCGTTGGACTATTATTTGTGGAGTGCCGTAAAAGATAAGTGTTACGCCGACAAGCCAGAGACAATTGACGCTTTAAAGGACAATATTCGTGAAGACATTGGTGAAATACAGCTGCACACAATCGATAATGTGCTTAAAAATTGGACCGATCGTGTAGGCTACTGCATGGCCAGCCGAGGCAGCCATTTGAATGAAATAATTTTCCATTATTAACCGGAAGGATTGTACTTTCAAATAAAACGAGTGGTGGGTGCACGACTGGGTCGTACGCAACTTTCTCTTACACAGCGAGTTGGGCGTTAGATCAAATAGTGCGCATTTGGATTATTAATGCTAAAAATTATAAAAAAAATGTCGAAATGTGATTATACGAAAAATGTGAAAAATAATTATTTTTCGTTATTGGCCAAAACTGAAAATTCCGTTAAGTGATAGTTCGGCTAAAACTAATTATGCGTTTAAAAATATTATAGTACTATATATATAAAATTTCATTCAATTTGACATAGTAGTTTGCGAGAAATTAACAATTTTCTTTATATGGCCTGAATGACAAAATCCGTTATATGGATTTTCTCGAAAAAACTGGGTATGCAGTTTTGTTGGAACTAATATGCTTATTGTATATATAAAGTTTAATCAAAATTGTTAGAGCCGTTTTCGAGAAAATTGAGGTTATGTGTAATTTTTATATGGCAGGTACCGTTAATAACATGGCTAAAAGCAAACAAAAAAAATGGCCTAGAATTATGACCAAAAGAAACTTGGATACGAAATTTGAAGACAATCGGTCAAGCCGTTTAAGCTGGGGAGACCATTACGGACAGACGGACCGACGGACGGAATTCCAAAAACCACTTTTTTGGGCTCCGCTATCATCGTAATGTTAGAATCAATCAAAATCTCGAGGTCGAAAATTTTCACGAAAACAATATCTTTCCCTTTGTAAGAGAAAGTTAAAAAGAATTTTGAGAAGATATTCAGTAGTTTTTTTTTTATAGCATTTTCAAAAAAAAAGTTATTTGGCGGACCCTTTTTGTATTCGCTTTCATATGTTATATTGGTTCGTCAATTCTTCCATCTGCGATACTCGACCTCTGTCTTTGCAGCTCTTTACGATGTCCCTCGTAATCCAATCGACATTTTTTCTTCCGGGTTTATCCTCACACATGACTGTGGAGTTGTTATATATATTTTCCATTTTTTGACTAGTGAGTTTAAAAGAGTTCGTTTCTGTTAAAAACGGAGTTCAGTTGGTAGCTCTAATCAGCATATTCACTTTTCTAGTTCTTATGTAAGATCGCAATGGTTGGGCATTATTTGTTGTACACCCATCGTAGATACCATAAATAGTGCTATAGTTTTCTGGTAAATTACTTTGGACTACAGCCGAAGATATTTTAAACCGTGATAGGTTAACCAATCTATGATTGATCAATGTGCAGCTCTCTATATTTAGATCTATTCATGTCCTTCTTTAATAACGTTGCGCAACCCATTCGAAGCATTTCCTGGTAGCTGATGGCATAGTTATGCCATTTCTTACTATCTGTAATATCTATGTTCGCATATCCAATTTTAGCATCATTTACTCCTTTTTTGCTTGTTATTTTAATAACTCCTCAATGAATTAATTTTCCGAATGTTTTGGCGGTCTATAAATTCTATAAATGTAACGATCTCACCGAAACTAACGATTTCAAAAAAATATTTAGACAAGGTGCCGCATTGTTATGTGGCTACTTTAAAATTATTCTTGAGGGGATTGCTCATTGGTGCGGCGCTAGAGCCAACACCAATCCAGCCAGCAGAATATCGAGTCTGAACAATCAGTGGAACTACTTGCAAGCAACTTCAATATTGGCATCTTTATCCTTGCAGCTGCGATTGGGAATAAAGAGAAGGAAGCGGCTTAAGTTGACGAATTGGGCAGAACGTCACACAATGGACAGCTACATCTTTGAAGTATTAAGGAACATTTTATATCTAGGATCCGCCAAACAATTTTGACAACGACACAGAAATTAAAGGAAGGATTACGAATGCGAACCTTTGTTTCTTATTGCTGAGAAGAGAATTTAAGAAGTCCTAACTCGAACTACTAGGGACCTGATCATCCTTTTCCTGTCCTTAACGATGTTGATGATGGGGAAATCCTTTTATTTTGAGTGAAAACTTCTTCGAAATATATTAGTTCCGTCTATACTTTACTTTACTACAGCTGCATAAACCTATTCAAAAAGATTTGAATAGCTGGTAGCTAAAAGATGAAGAGTTAATGAATATCATTATTCCGGTCCCAAGAGTTTCTAATTTCTAGGCAGCTGGTTGACGTAGGACAGTATGACCTCGCTTGCCTTACATAGCGGGAACAATTAGAAATCGACCTCAAACAACTTGAAGAAAGTTATCTAAAGAACGGTCTGATTAGTAAGGCTTATGTAAGTAAAGTAGCTACTATTCAAAGTTGCTCCCTCAAGGTCTACAACAACCACAGACTGCATATTTTGTTTGCCAAGGGTGCTGATAATGACCATGACATGCTGACTGCAAGTAACACGCTTTTTGGAGTGGTCGAACGATTCGGGAATAATAAAAAAAAGTTAAAGCTTTTTTTTCCATCCCGTATGGCCTTTGAATTGTTATCATACCACATATAACAACCCAACATATTGCCATCATCCTCGTTAAATAATTATGACCACACAAGCTACAATGTTGCCAATCTCTAAACTTACAAAAACAATTACCAAAGCTCCCTAAATCGTTGCCCTATGCGTCAAATGATTTTTAATGCTCCCATTTGGTAGTCCTTTTGACTATTTTCCCTGTACGCCGTCAATCCCAGTGGTGCACTAATCAGTTACGGTTAAAGCCATCTGCCAACCAGACTAGACAAGCAAAATTCTGTCATGAAAATTTCACAGAACAATATCCTGACCACACACACGCACACAAACCCTTATCCCCAACACAATCCTATATATTCAAGGCAACCGGAATGAAATGAAATTTATTATCCTCTTAAGTTGTGTGGACCCTCTTCATGGTAAACGTCTACAGCAGCATGCATTGAGGACCGACGAATCATCATCAAGTCGAGTGCGGTTCGGGATTAACCCAATCCTCGTTGCATGCATTAGCCTCTCATGTTGAATTTTGTAAATCCAAATGTGAAAAAATCCAAAACTCCACACCCCATTATCTATGTTGCGAGAGTGTCCTGCGTTTGGTACAGAACATCTCTGGTAGAGCAAGAGTGTTCGTGACGTCTGAACACCTACAGAATGCCAAGGGCGGTACGCTGGGGATGTAAGTGGGTTGATTATGGAGTTATGTAAACATTGCCTGTGGGCACCTGGGAACGTTTGATCTGGTTAAGACTATTGGTCGTAAGGATGAAGAGGTGGTCAGACAAATATGGACTTACGGACTTTGAATGCTATTTGATGTAGAATTTCGGATCAGAATGGCACTTGTCAACGAAATCAGGTGGGTGAGGGTGTGACTTGCATAAATCGGTTTAATATTTACAATTGAATTAATATTTACCTTCTGTGAGCTGGTATATAGGGGTGTAGGTACGTCTGACAGGGATATCCATCTAATGTCGGATTAGGGTATTTGCATTTACATTTGAATTCTAGGACTGGAAGACACACTTTCTAATTAAGTATTGGATTAGATATTTCAAGAACTAATGGGATTTCGTAGAATGGTATTTGCAAGCGGATGGAGTTTTGTTTGCTTTCAAGAAATGCCTTTAATCCTTTTTTGGAATTAATTACAGCATGAGGACCTCACTTGTTGTGGTTGACATTTTTTGACTTTGGTATAATAAACTGACCACTTGAATCAGTTTAGAGGTCATTAGGTTTAACAACAGCATGTCAAGATATTATATGATGACAGAATAATGTAATGTTTCCAGGTGACAAGGGTTTGTTAAAGGGGCTTGACGAATGAAGAGGATCATCTGTTTGCTTAGATATTATAGTTCATAAGTTCATTTAGGTATGAAGCGGGTCCTTCATCAAAGGTTAACTGATTTGAATCATTGAAAGGAAAGCACTTCGGAATAGGCAAGGCTTTTAAAGTATTACAGCATACATTGAATGGGTTAGCTCATGAAGTTTTCTTGAAAATCAAACTGTCAAGTGTTAAAATTCATAATTTTTTTATTACAAGGGGTGTTGCCTTAAATGCCAAACGCCCTCACTCTGTCAGTTAAATAGCTATATGACGGTTCAAGCAACGATATGTGACTCTGACGCAAGGGTACATAGTTCCATAAAAGTTAAAACGATAGATATTACTCGAGGTGGCAAGCGGTCTATGCGTAAAGTACCTTCGGTTTAATCGATAAAGTCCACTCTTATTGATCACGTTGAAGTATAATATTATTAAAGGCATTAAATATCTCGAATCATATCAGGTGAGCAGATCTTATGCAGGTAGAGCGGGTGAGAGAGCACTTTACAAACTGCTTTTGTAATTTGAAAATCCAAGCTCAGCGCAGAATTTCTTAAGTGATGCAATATTTATTGTGATGAACTACATAAACTAACTCAAAATATATCCTACCATCAAGCTGGAAGAACACACGCACAAATAAATGATTATGAGTGTCCTAACTTGATTTACATTAAAAAAAAAGTGTGTGAGTTGACACGCGGTAGAAAAGAAACTGGACCCTCAATATCGTTTGACGATAACATTTCGACGGTACATATTGCATCACGTACGATCAATAGAAGTTTTTGTTGTCAGAGATAACAAATTTTAATTTTTAATAGTTATCGCAGAAAATCACTCTTTATTTTTCACTGATCATGATTTATTGTTGTGAAGTAATGTTTGTCATTCCACATGAAACAGAATTTTCCTACGATTCCTATAAGCAGCTATGGAGGCAACATTTCAATTCCATCATGTTTTGTGTTCCAATGAAGTTGTTCAATGATAGTTATAACTGAGCTATGGAGCTAAGGGTTTTGATTTTAGTCGAAAAATCGTCCACTTCGTCCTCGAGATTGAGGATAGCTCGAGCACGGACTGGACTTTGTATGGGAACAGGCGCAAGTCTTTGACCAAAATTCGCCTTAGGGACGACCGGCTGATGGCTAATTGCGAGACACGGCTTTTGGTCGATGTTTCCGGCAACAGCTCGACATCCTCGGCAACAGCGACGATATTCTCGGCACAACGGGCACTTCGGGGCCGACCAACCTTGGCAACGTCTCGTGTGGTCCCATACTCATCAAGGTTGGTGGCCAAACGGCGCAGTGTTTGTGCAGTCGGTGTCGGGTGGCCGTGGAATCGGCGACGGAAATCGCGCTGCGCCAACACTACAGACGAATTGTTACGAAACAAAATAGACACGATTCTTCCTCGTTCTTTTGGAGTGTATTGCTCCATGGTTGTTCACTTGTATTCTAGACAGAGTCCACAAATATCAAAACAGATTTGACATTGGCGGCCATTTGCAAAAATAAGAGCATCTTCCAATAGGGTGATCTCTTTTGGCCCACCTTGTACAACTCAAATATCAAATCTGAATACGTCATCCCACCCGAATCAGACCAAATACCAATTTTCATCTTCATCTTGCAGACTCTCTATTCCAATCTGTCCTTTTCAAAGTACCGCACTTTGTATTTACACCCACAAACGTAAGAGGCGTTCATATATGATATGAACGTCATATGACGTCATCCTGAAGGCAACGCATTCCAATTCCAAAAATACATCTTCATTATCACTAATAACGTACACGTCTAAAACTCAATCAAATCTACCTGTATGTATTCAAGCTTCAATTACAAACTCCAGACACCTTCGCCACCTACATGTTACCAAATGTTGGATATTGCTTTCCTGGACCCACCGATGAATTTCATAATTTGATTTTGCTCACACACAATCCCACGTACCCAAATTTACTTATTGACAGACAACACACTTTCTTGGTGCATACCGGTGCACCAACGTCCTTCCTCCAACCAACATGCCAACAAGAAAGCATCCCTTTTTGCACACCAACGTTCGTGTTGCCTGAGATACAAGTCCATACATCGGTTCATTACAAACGATCAGACAGCCACAACAACAGCCGTCGAAATAAGTTTCACTTCAAACAAACCAAGTTAACCAACAACACTAAAACTAAACTCTGCCCATCCTGCTAAAAGATTTATAAGCGATGGCTGAAGACGACTTATGGAATTCCATTGAAAACCCTGCAATTTCGCGTTCTTCAAGTGTGTACTACTCCATTGCATGTTGTCAACTTTATTCTCCGTCTGTCTTCACAATGAAATATCAAAGCACATAATAACAAGTAATGGCATTACTTTCGGCCTACATGGTTATGGTGATAACTAGAACCAATTCTCCCCGACTGAGAACCCAGGTCTAGCGATCAAATGTTCAAAAGGCAAATCCTTCCAGAAACCAAAGAATATGAACTTATAACACTTAGATGTGCTCTATACTGTGCTCTTAGTGTTATAAGCTTTAAAACGAGGATAAGGCATGAAATTAGATATATAAAAAAGTTTTATTTCGGCCCACTATCTTGAACAATATCTATGTCAAGGATTTATGAATCCCAGCTTCTATATGTGAAACGATAAGAAAAACCGAACCTCCTGTGCAGGATTGAATATAGCGGAAGGTTTCCTTGTTGTAGCAGAGACTATCAATTGTTCGGGACCTCATTATGTAATTAAGTACTGGGGTATCACTTTCTCCTTCTCCCAGAATGAGGAAAACTAAGTCACAAGATGGAGTCTCAGTTAGGATGGATAAAGTGAACAACTTATATTCAAACGGCTGGTCCTCTTAAACATCCCTAACACCTATAGCATTAGATACAAAAGCGTGCGATTATACTGATAGGAGGCTTAATTGCTTAACCGTAGCGTAGTTTATAGTCCCTTTAAGTAAACAACTTTTATTCAAACGGGAGGTCAAAGAGGAAATTCGTAAACATTCCTCTTTTAACAGAGATGGTGGCGGAGTTGCTGAAAAGCCAACCGTAGCCTTCGATCCTGTATTAGACACTGAAGGCCCCGAATCCTGTGGGTAACCCATTCAAACTGGCCCTTAAGGATAGGGGTTTGTAAATAGTATAGTAAAAGGAACTTATTTACCGCGTTGAGCCACTAAGTTATGAGATAGACAACAACCTCGCATAAGGATACCCAAAAATGCCAACCATACCAAGAACGACCATGAAGAACAACTTACGAGTAAGAACCTGAATCTTACGCATTAAATCTGTCATCGCGGTATATGGCGGATATTAAGATAAGATTAGATAAGATAAGATAAGATAAGATTCAGGTAATACGATGGATTGGATTCTGAATGCGAAAAAGAAAATCACGTGCCTACCGAAGATATGAAGCCAGTAGAAAGTACTTGGTGATTTCAACGCGAAAATCTTGAAGGATTACAGGGAGTTTGTCGGGTTAGTTGGAAACCGTGGCGAGCTTTATAGTATCGCTAGAACAATGTTTTTGGTTAACCAAAAATTCTAAAAGTGCAATCGCATATATGGTCCTCTAACAATCCAAACGCAATACTTGCCTTGCTATAAATGGGAATCACTAATCAAGGTTTTTCCCCCTTTTTTCTTATTTCTTATCCACAATTTCCTTAATGTCAGCGCTGTATACAAATTCTGTATAAGCCTTTTAGAGCTTGCCTATTATAAAAATAAGAAGATCTTTAAGTCTCAGTCTCTAAGTCAATGACTATAATAGAAACGGAACCTCCTGTATTAAAACTCAAATAATAAGAGATGCAAGGCCCTTGAACTGAGTAACTAAAACCAGCGTGCCCAGAATTGAAGAGGATAAAAGAATGCATTGTCTCAACCAGAGATCCACAACAAGTCCATAGAATAAGTAAGTTTATCTGTGTAATTTTTATTTTAAGAACAACTTCGTCAAAGCTGGTACCAAGCTTTGCTTTAGTAACTTTTTAACAACGCATTAATTTACCTAATCTTTAGCTCAGACCCTGGCATTAACAACTGGGTAGTTGAATTAATACGTTAATGAAAGTGGCCCTTAAAATATTTTCCACAGCGCGGGTGTGAGAGAAAAATATAAATGCTTGGTGTAGTGATGACTTGCTCTATAAATAAGTTATGTCCGAACTATTATAGATGTTTTTGTAATTATTTTTAGTTCGCAGAATCTATGTCAAAAGTTGGTGTTGGCTCCATTTGGCAGAGATTAAGAGCAAACGCTTTCAGTGAAAGCCTAAGTTGCTAGGTTTTTGACTCGGTCTTTGTGCCAACAAGGATCATAAAATTTTGGTGATAGAAAATATAAATACACATTTATACATTTATAAAAATACACCATGTTGGTTAAAACATGTTGCCGGTGCTTAAGGATAGTGATGCGTTTATATGAGGACGCAAGCGTTCTCACTCTAGCCTCTCACTATCAACTCCTACTCTCACCTCCACGCTGGTGACTGCTGGGTGCCAAGTACCTCGACTGGAGATGGGGTATTGAACCCCTGTGGAAGGTCTCACTAAGGCACTCACTCTCAGGCGGCAGCGGAGGAATTCCCTAGATGGAGTCAACGGTGGCGACTACAGTTCCAGTTTGATCGAACTGGTAGTGAAATTCCTATATGAGCTGCTTCGACATATTTGAACACCAGGTCTATAGGGATTTCCAATACTGAGCCAGGGTATTGGAAAAGAGTTGGTGGCGGAGAAGCCCTCAATGGGTCAACGGCAGCGCTCATACCCCAAAAATGGGCTACTGACATCGGTATTTTTTCCGGCCCACTGTCCTAGGGTCAAAACAAGGGCCTGGCCCTCCATGTTGGGGGTTGTGCTTTGGGTTAAGTACCCATCCACGGAAAAAAAATATTGTTACGAAGCAACCAATAGCCTCGGAAAGGACAGATATTATTGTTGACGACCATGCTAAACGAAAAAAGGGCAACGACGTTCGTATCTGCACCTGGAATGTGAGAACATTAAACAGGAGAGGTGCAGGCGAACAACTACCGGAAGCCCTAAACTACTACAAAGCAGACATTACAGCCATCCAGGAAATACGATGGGATGGGCCGGCCAAAAAGAGGATGAAAAACTGTGACATCTACTATGGACCGTGTTATAGTGAGCAGAAACAGCGACTATTTGGATGCGGATTTGTTATAGGTGCCAGACTTAGGCAAGAAGTCTTATGTTTTCAAGTCATTAGCGAACGCATTGTAACAATCCGCATCAAGGCCAAATTCGCCAACATAAGCCTTATATGCGCTCATGCTCCGACGGAGGAAAAGGATGATATAACTAAGGATTGCTTCTACGACCTCCTCAACAAAACCTATGAGCGACTACCAAAGTACGATGTTAAAATCGTGCTGGAAGATTTTAACGCAAAGGTGGGAAGAGAAGACATCTTTAGCAGTACTGTCGGAAAATATAGCCTACACGACAACACGTCTGGTAACGGACTAAGGCTAATTGACTTCGCTACGGAACAAAATGCCACTATAGTCAGCACACGGTTTCCTCACCTCGATATCCACATGGGGACATGGCGGTCTCCAGATCAACGAACAGTCAACCAAATTGATCACATTGCGATAGATAAGAGGCACGCATCCAGTATTTTGGATGTCCGAACATTCCGAGGAGCTAACATCGACTCGGATCACTACCTCGTAGCAGCCAAGGTAAGAATGCGGATATCCACCACGCCACAACAATCCAGAAATACTGTGAAAAAATTTAATGTCGGAAGACTGCAATCGCAAGATACCGCCAAGACCTTCGCACAACGCGTATCCCTTAACCTCTCGATTAACACCATACCACCAGCATCGAATGTCGAAGAGCAATGGCAACGATGCCAACAGGCCATTAGATCAGCCGCAACTGATGTGCTAGGTTTCTCGCGGCCACCAGCAAGAAACCCCTGGTTTGATAATGAATGTCGACAGATGCTGGCAGCCAAGAACGAGGCTTACAAGGCTAAGCTGCAGGTGAAGACGAGAGCTGCCATTGAGCTCTATAGGCAAAGAAGAAGGGAAGAACATCGGCTTTTCAGAAAGAAGAAAAAAGAGCAAGAAAAGCGCGCGATCGAGGATATAGAGAGGTGCCAATCCAGGAACGATGTTCGCAAGTTTTACTAAAGTGTAAAACGTCAAAGCCAAGGCTACAAGGTTCGAACAGAATCCTGTCGAGATGAACAAGGAAATATCGTAGTTGAGACACAGTCGATGCTGAGGATATGGAAGAACAACTTCTGCAGACTGTTAAACGGCGATGACGAACAACATTCCGCTGTCAGGCAGAACGATCCATTCAATATTGGCAACGACAGCGAAAACTGCCAACCACCTGCCCTAAGTGAAGTGAGGATAGCTATATCTATACTCAAGCTTAATAAGGCAGCCGGAAATGACGGCCTTCCCGCTGAGCTTTATAAAGCTGGCGGAGATGATTTCGTAAGCAACATCCACCAACTCATAAGCCAAATCTGGTCGGTTGAAAGCATGCCTGAAGAATGGAACCTCAGCATCGTTTGCCCGATCCACAAAAAAGGAGACCTTCTGAACTACGCCAACTACAGAGGCATAAGTCTACTCAACATCGCTTACAAGATCCTATCTGCCGTAATATGTGAACACTTGAAACCGTTTACCAACAACCTGATCGGCCCTTATCAGTGTGGTTCTAGGCCAGGAAAGTCCACAATCGATCAAATTTTCACACTTCGGCAGATCCTGGAAAAAACCCAAGAAGTCCAAATCGATACCCACCATCTATTTATCGATTTTAAAGCCGCATATGACAGCATTTATAGAGACGAACTATACAGAGCCATGTCTAGTTTTGGTATACCGCCCAAACTCGTCCATTTGTGTAGGATGACGATGGAGAATTCTCGCTGCACCGTCAGGGTCGGAAACGACCTCACCGACACTTTCGATACCAAAAAAGGATTTAGGCTGTCATGTGACTTCTTCAATTTGATTCTTGAGAGGATTGTGCAAAACTCCCGAGCCAACACCAGAGGCACAATTTTCCAAAAATCGGGGCAACTACTAGCATACGCCGACGATATTGACATCATTGGTAGGACTCAACGTGATGTCATAGCCACGTTTGCTAGTATAGAGAAGGAAGCGGCAAAAATGGGTTTAGCAGTAAATGAGGGTAAAACAAAGTATATGCTGTCAACACGAAAGGACACACAACATCGACGAATTGAAGAACGTCACCATTGACAGATATAACTTTGAGGTAGTACGGGACTTTGTCCCGGCTCCGCTATTAACTCTGACAACAACATCTCGTCAGAAATCAAACGAAGAATTACTCTTGCCAATCGCTGTTTCTTCGGGCTAAGAAGGCAATTTAGTAGTAAAGCCCTCACTCGAACTACTAAGGAGACCCTATATAAGACCCTGATCATCCCAGTCCTGCTCTACGGCGCTGAATCATGGACCGTATCAAAAGCGGATGAAGAAATCCTTGATCGATTCGAGCGAAAAATTCTTCGGAAAATCTTCGGTCCCGTTTTCGTTGACGGGCTTTGGAGACCAAGATTCAACGAACTATACGAGCTGTACAGCGACATACCCCTAGTCAAAAACCTCCGCATTGGACGTTTAAGATGGCTAGGACATGTAGAAAGAATGGACACCAATACTCCGGCTCGCAGAGTCCTAGATTCCCAGCAAGACGTCGGACGCAGTAAAGGAAGAACTCGCCTTAAGTGGCGCGCACAAGTAGAAACCGACCTCAACCAACTTGGAGTGCGCAACTGGAGGCAGTTAGCTAAGGACCGGGCTAATTGGAGAGGCATGTTGGTTGAGGCCCAGGTTCATCCCGGACTGTAGCGCCACTTAAGTAAGTAAGTTGGTTAAAACCCAGGGTCTAGTCTTTTCTCACAACATATATTTGGGCGAGGCTGAGACATATCATTTTATGCCGAATCCGATCGGCCACATTGAGATAACATTTTCGGGACAATTGATACTACTCAAATGTTTTGTCAGATCATTGAGCGAGGAGGGCCAATGAAATAATTTTCGTACTATTGGGAATCAAACCCAGACCTTCTGCGCTTTTCACTATGAAATGCCTTGTTGCATTATTGTTTCACACCAGCGGAAATGCGAAAATATGTGTTCTTATAATGAAGACCTACATACAATGCAGAAAAGAAAATCTAGTAAAATTCAACTCAACAAAAATGCAGTATATAGAATTTACAAGAAAGAACATGTTCACAGTTTCATAATCATGTACCTTCTAGGCATCACAATTGATTCAGATGTAACTATCATGACAAGAACGGATTGGGTACGATTTCCCGATTTTCAAAATGTCGATTTAAAAAAATCGACCGTCATAATGTCGACTTTCGAAAAGTCGATTGGTAAAAATAAAAATCAAAATATCAACTATAATAAAGTCCAATTTTGAAAATATCGACTCGTAAAAAGTCGACAGTGGCAAAGTGAATGGGGTTGGGTACGATTGATCGCTTTTCAAAATATCGATTTAAAAAAATCGACCAAAAAAATACCGACAAAAAAAGATAAAGATTGGTTAAAATCGATTGCGAAAATGTCGATTTTTTAAAATATCGATTTTAAAATGTCGACTACAGTTAAGTGAATGATGTAAACAAGTGCGCGCGCACTTAAAGACAAAAAAACTCTTGGCTAACTGTTTAACTCTGTGTACAATATTCTCCACCTGATAATGTTGTTAACTACCTTCTGTATTTTTAATGTGGTGTTGATAAACATAGATGAAACAAGTTTTTCACTCGTAGTTTTGCTTAAGTCATTCTATGCAGCATACTTGAAATAGACACGCAATGAATATCAGCTGTGTAGATAATATCTTATAAAAATAAAAATAAATTGGCGATTGATGGTTTTGTATACTGTTAAAAAAAACAAGGTGATAAACATCGGTGGAGCTGTGAAAACAAAAGGAAATTGTCTTGTAAAGGTCGTGTAAGCACGACTATTGTTAACAAACAACACAATGTCTGCAAAATATGCTTAAATATAAGGAGGTAGCACCATATAAAATGTTAGATTTTGTTTTATTTATATCATAATGGTACATAGAAGCAAAATTGTCGATAATTTGACAGACATTCGAAAAATTTAGTCGAAATTTTAAGCGTCGATATTTTTAAAAATCGATAAAAAAATTTTCGAGATTTTAGCAAACGCCAAAGTCGACATTATTGGTAGTCGACATTTTTTTTGTCGGCAATTCGTACGTTTCCCAGTGAATGATGTTCACATTGTCACTATCGGATAAATGGTAATGTTTACATTAACAGTGTTATTTTAACCATTCAAAGATAGCATTCCTGTTTTATTTTAGATAAAAGTCATCATTTTTACAGACCATTTTTAATCGACATTTTGATGGTCTGCATTTTAAACTGTCATCTTTTCTTTTGTCGATCGAACTTCAGTCGATATTTCAACAGTCGATTAAATTTATATTTGTCCAGTCGAAGCTTTAAGAATGTAAGTAAATAAGTTAGATTAGGTCTTAAAAACCCTCCCCATGTTTGGAGTTTGGGCCCAAAACATGCAACAAACTTATTGGACTCTATTCTAAGGCGAGCCGATTCTTTCATTTCTTCAAATCTGCAACCTTTGGCTCAGCGAATACTTGTAAGATATCTTTGTAGCAGATACTAAACGGCAGGTTTTCAAAGAAGCATTGAGATATTTCAACAACCTACAACGGCAAACAGTTCATCTAACAGCGACACCAACAACGCAATTTCAAGCAAGCAAAAAAATGGAAAGTATTTCTAGAAGACGTATTCCACCTATATACAATCATCTACAATAATTCAATGGCAGAATCAATACACATCTGCCGCTTTTGGTCATGGCTGGTTTTAAATTGTACTACAAGCTTCTGTACTTCCCTGGAGTAAATCGAGATAGAGTTAGGAACCCTAGAACACCTTGGGAAGGAATTAAGAGTCGTATCATTATTCCTTCACAATCGACGTTTCAAATCAAGGTGGTTTTGTTGCTTAGCATGTTTTCGAATTGACTTAAACATACGGTTGCTTCAAAACCCCACCCCACTGTATGCACCCGCTGATTATTTCCATCTTTCTACCTCCTACACTCTGATCAAACGGATTAGTAGAAAAATCCTTCGAAAGTTGTTGCCGTACCCGCGATACAAGATTAAAAAAAAACTATGTGTCTAAAAGGGTATAATATGAATACCTGATGTAGATCCATTTCCAATTCCTTTATAGGCTCCTCAGGATAGTCCGATAAATATTAAATTTTCCCCTCCTTACATGCGTTAGGATCAAAATGGAAAAAATCCTTTGTTCCAGCTACTTTAGCAAAAATCTTATTAATGAGCAAATAGCCTTAAGTAGGGGAATGACCTACACTACCATTCTAAAAACATCATGAAAGGCCTCTTATAAATAATCAACCACCATAACTTGAAAACCAAATTAAAATCCCAGATTAATAATACAAAACCAAGAGCAGATCCAATCAGAAGGTAAAATTGAAAATATCCTCAACCCTTATCCCCCCAGCCAGCCTTCGTCATTTTCTCCAAAAGCGGAATAAATAAATGCATAATGACTAAGGTCCATTAAATCGTGTTAGAGGATAGGGATTAAACCGATTAACGACCAACAGATTCTAAATAATGTCTTATCCCTTCAGATACCTGAAACCCTCAAAGAGTTTCCTGAGATTTTTTTAATAATGAAAATAACCGCACTTTGGTTGGAATTAAATTTAAAATAATCCGTTTTTTGGAAAACCTTTTTTTTTGCACACACCCTTAAAACGATACTTCGAGGCTTGGTATTGTTTAGTGCCCTTTTGTATTACATTGACAGTTCATTTATCTCATTGATAAAATTAATGAAGGATAGTGGATGAACGTGGGTGTCCTCATCCCAGCCTAAAGGCAGGGAGAAAGAATGACCTTTTTGTGAGACGACAGACGGAATTCTCAATAGGATGAATGTTAAACTTGGACAAAACTAGGGAAATGGGTAAAAAGAAAACCTTTTCTGATAAAGTTTTAGTCTACAGCTTCACTGTCGCGTCCCTTCTCCTTGTAATTTAAAAATGCATTTCATTACTTATGTACAAAACATTACCGAAGGAAGGCGATAATCCCCCTGCTATGACTTCAATCCAACGAATTAACCCTCGATTATCTCGACGAACGATTTTAAGATCACAATAAGGATATAATGGAAGAGTGATAAAATTTATTTTACTGAAGTATCTGTACAGGCACTTTTAAATGAACTAAGCCTCTGGTATTTTAGTTAATACCGTTTTACAGCAGCTATTACGAAATATTATGCCGCATTTCTTAGGCGCTGTGGTAATAAAAATAATACTGAACAAGGAGTAGCTATCATACCGATAGCTATAGCGTGACGGTATTGCAATATTATTTAACTTTGGGAAATTAAAAAAAAAACATCAAATACCATTATTTACTTTTGTAGGAAAATCCTATGTTTTTCCAGGAATAGGATGAGAATGAGATGAGTAGTCCGTGTGCTTTTCAAAAACTTACCTGAAACGAGACAAAAATGAATAAATTAGCTGGATTTTAGCAATAGTTTCATATATTTGCTAAAAATATTTTGTAAATGGTTTGGAACCGCCTAGATATCAAAAATTATTCGGTATAGTGCTTAAAAAACCAAAGGGAATTTTGAACAATGCAGCAACATTTATACCCGGTTTTTCAGTGCTCAGTTAAATCATAGTTAAACCAGATCATTTAATCTAGGGTTAACTCACCAAAGTTGTTGGGTGAAATTTGAGTTATCTCATGTTTGCCGAGTTATCTCGATGTTGTTCCCAAAAACAGGATGATTTCGAACTAAAAAAACTATCTCGTAGATGGTTGATCTAACAGCTGAATACAATATTTTTACCATTCAAGCGGGACCCGTTAGATCTTGTCCAACCTGCTATGAGCTATGCCCATTCACTTTGTGGAATACTTTACGAAGAGATCTTGGCGGAAAAGATCGAGATTGTCAAAGAGTTGAAGCCACGTGACCATTATACGCGTCGTAGGCTCGGTGCATTGGACGAAAAAGTGATTCAGCTTGATCCTCATTTTCAACTCAAAATTTTATTCTCCGATGAGGACAATTTTTGGTGAAATGGATAGGCAAATGATGAATTCGAAATGAATAAAGAAACCTTTGGGGAGAGGCCGATATAACCAATAAAACTCACTGTTTCGTGTGCTTTAAATTGGCTGGTGCAATCATCGACCCATATTTCTTTAATGGAGAGCGCTACAGAAACATGATTTTTGACTTCTTCGTTCCTCAGTTGAATAGTAATACGTTTAAGAAAATGTGTAATAATGTGGCTTATACTAATAAGATTCCATTTTCTTATTGGCATGGAATAATGATAAACTTCCTAAATCTTCCTCCTGTACTAGATGAAGTGAACCCATCTGATGATACACTTGTCTTAGACTTTAAATGTGATCATGAAATACCGGCATTATGCCAAATCAAATCAAAACTTTAAACTGCTACAAGGCAGACATTACTGCCATTTTGGAAATGCAATAGGATGGGCCGGGCCAAAGAAGATGAAAAAACCGTCACATCTTATACGGTCCCTGTTATACTAAACAGAAACAGCGAAAATTCGGATAAGGATTTGTCAAGTGCGATTGAATTTATATAGCCTAAGGCAAGAATATGATTCAAGGACATCATAGAATGCATTAAAACAAAACGCATCAAGACCGAATTCGCTAACATAAGATTTATTTGCGCTTACGCTCCGATGGGTGAAACAGTTGACATTGTGAGGGATTGTTTCCATGAGCTTCTGGACTAAACTTATTAGGCACTAACAAAGTACGATGTTAAAATCATGCTGGGAGTTTTTGACACAAAGGTAGGGGGTGAAGGCACGACAACACGCCTGGCAACGGACTTAGTACAATTGACTTTGCTGCGGCATGAAATGCTATATTAAAGAAAACACACGGTTTCCTCACTTCGATAGATATCCTTAAGAGAAATGGGGGTGTGTAGATCAACGAACGGTTAACAAAATTATAATCACATTGCGATTGACAAGATGTACGAATCCAGTAAGTAAAAGTCAGGTATACATACAAGGCGCATTCAAATCATGTCGAGTTAAAAAGGAAAATATAGTATTTGATACACAGTAAGTGCGGAGAATATGGAAGAAGCACTTCTGCAGACTAATAAGCGATAATGACGGTCAATCTCCCGCTGTCAGTCAGAAAACTGCAGCGAAAACTACCAACCACCCAACATAAGTGGAGTGAGGTTAGGAATATCTGAAATTAAGCTTAACAAGTATGCCGGAAATGACGGCCTTTCCGTCGATCTTTATAAAGTCGGTGGAGGTGATTAGGTAACACCAATAAGGTAGCATACACTAACTTATTAGCATACTTTGGTACGACAAAAATGTGCCTGAAGAATGGAAACTCATCATCGTTTTCTCGATTCACAAGAAAGGAGATTCTTTAAGCTCCTCAACATCGCCTGCAATATCCTATTTGCCGTAATATGTGAACGCCTGAAACCATTTACCGAAATCCTGATCGGCACTTATCAGTAAAGTTTTAAACAAAAAAATTGTCCACAACTGATCTTATCTTCCCAATTCGGGAGATCGTGAAGACCAAGAAGTTCAAATCGATACCCGCAACCTATTTATCGATTTCAAAGCAGCAAACGACAGCATTAATAGGAACGAACTACACAGAGCCATGTCTAGTTTTGTTATTCTACCTAAACTCGTCCAACTCTGCAGGATGATACGATATTACGATATTTTTATAATTGGTCGGTTTGTTAGTATACAGAATGAAGGGGCAAAAATGGCTTTGCAGTAAATGAGTGAAGACCATGCCTATGCTTTCAACACGAAAGTACAAACAACATCGACGAATTGGACAGAAAGTTACCATTGACAGATATAATTTTGAGGTATTACGGGACTTTGTCAACATTGGCTCCTCTATTAACTCTGACAACAGAATCGTGTCAGAAATGAAACAAAGAATTACTCTTGTCAACCGCTGTTTCTTCGGGCTAAGAAGGCAATTTAGTAGTAAAGCCCTTACTCAACTACTAATGAAATCGTAAATAAGACCCGGAACATGACAGTTGTGCGCTACAGCGCTGCGCCATGGACCTAATCAAAAATGGATGAAAAATCCTTGGTCGATTCGAGAGAAAAATTTTACGAAAAATTGTGGGTCCCGAAAAACTATACGAGCTGTACAGCAGCATGCCCCTAGTAAAAAAAAACTCCGCATTAGACGTTTAAAATGGCTAGGGTATGTAACGGGTCCGCCATCTAACGTTTTTCTTTCAACTATTGCTTATTTCGTGAATGGTAACACTTAGCTCATGTCTGATTTGACAGATAATAAGTTTTATCCTTCCGCTGAACGAATATGGTTGTGTATACGCTTGAACGCATAAAGACCTTGGTAAGACGCCATACAAAGTCCAATTGGTTCAGGAGTTGAATCCAACTGACCATCCAATGCGTTTTCGCTTCGCTAAGTGGGCCTGCGATCGACTTAGAGAAGATGACGATTTTGCCAAAAAAATCATCTTTTCAGATGAAGCTCATTTTGATCTTGGCTGGTATGTAAACAAGCAAAATTGTCGCATTTGGGGCACAGAAAACCCGCACGCATGAAAAGCCGATACACCCAAAACGAGTCACTGTTTGGTGCGGATTTTGGTCCAGAGGCATAATTGGGCCATTTTTCTTCGAAAATGAGCAAGGAGTGGCCGTTACAGTCAATGTAGATCGTTATCGGGCCATGTTGAACGTATTTTTGTTCACAAAAATTGAAGAGGAGGATATTGGCAACATTTTGTTTCAACAGGACGGCGCTACGTGCCACACAGCCGAAGCTACACTCGACGTTTTGCGCCCTGCTTTTGAAGATCGCATTATCAGCCGCAGGCCTGATGTCGTTTGGCCACCTCGGAGCTGCGATTTGACACCGTTGGACTATTATTTGTGGGGTGCCGTAAAAGATAAGTGTTACGCCGACACGCCAGAGACAATTGACGCTTTAAAGGACAATATTCGTGAAGCCATTGGTGAAATACAGCTGCACACAATCGATAATGTGCTTAAAAATTGGACCGATCGTGTAGGCTACTGCATGGCCAACCGAGGCAACCATTTGAATGAAATTATTTTCCATTATTAACCGAAAGGATTGTACTTTCAAATAAAAAAACAAATTTTAGAAAATATTCAGCAGTTTTTTTTTATAGCATTTTCAAAAAGTTATTTGGCGGACCCTTTAGAATGAATCTTCGATTGCAGTCAAAAAAAAACACGTGACAAAAATCGACGTTACGTTAAAAATCCAATTAATATCGTTGTTACATAACCAAAACATAACGTTATTGAATGTAATGTAAAACCATAATAAAATAAGAAGTGAATTTCAACTGAGTTAGTCTTCCAGGAAAGACATAATATGAGCACCACAAACGGGAGGCACCTTCTCATTTCCTGTCCTTTCATTCGATTTTCTTCGTAATCATAGGGCAGGAAGCGAATACATACGCAACGATACTGTCATAACACATTCGAATGCTTTGGTGAAAATCTATTAGGGTGGCGTAATTTAGGTTCATTCATTGCTTCAACAGGATGTCAAGTAAAAAAATAATGATTCTCAAACTCTCTCGTTAATCCAACATCAACAAGCTATATGGCTAAAGTGCTAGTTATACAAGGATAAGGTAAGAGTGCATGTGTGTTGTGGCGAATGGTTACTGTTTATAACAGTTGAATATAATATTTAGAAAAAAAAAATTGCCATTCAAAATTATTTCACTTATTGCCAATACTCTTGAACTTCTGTTTATAAAGGACAAATTGAAAAAAGTGTTTTCAAAGAGAATTTTAGCTGTATAAAGTTATTACTAATGTAGTTACTTACTTACTTAAGAGGCGCTACAGTCCGGAATGAACCTAGGCCTAAACCAAAATGCCTCTCCAATAAGCCCGGTCCTTGTGGCGAACTGGTTACAGTTGGGCATTTTAAGTTGGTTGATGTCGGTTTCTAAAGGGTGATCCATTTCGAGGTTCCCTACTTTTTTAAAGAAAAAAAACACAGAAAATTCAAATTTAATGGAGAATGTTTATTATCATTTGAAAGAACATTCTTTGGCATTTATTTTTTGAAGATTATGTCTATCAAATGTTGGCCGTTGCTACGTCGCAGATGGTCCATCCGTTGAGTCCAATTTTCGATCACTCGTTCGAGCATTTCGACTGGTAACTGGCGAATGACACGCGTGATGTTTTCCTCCAAGGACTGAATCGAAGCGGGTTTGTCGGCATAAGCTTTTGACTTTACATATCCCCACAGGAAAAAGTCTAACGGTGTGATATCTTGGTGGCCAATCGACCGGCCCAAAACGTGAAATTATGTGCTCACCGAAATGTTCTCTCAATAAGTCCATTGATTTATGCGATGTGTGGGAAGTGGCGCCGTCTTGCTGAAACCAAATGTCGTCAAGATCACGAGCTTCAATTTCAGGCATCAAATAGTCGGTTATCATGGCACGATAACGGTCGCCATTGACGGTTACGTTCGCACCGGCATAATTTCATAATTCTCAGCTACGGCCGCTATATTTTCTTCACAGCGTGCTGGACGTGGTCTATTCGGTCGAATATTATCCAATAATGAATGCTGGGTCTCATAATGGGTGATGGTGTTGCGAATAGTACGCTCAGTAGGCCGATTATGTTGACCATAAGTTGAGCGAAGTGCACGAAACACATTCCTCACAGAACGTGAATTTTCATAATAAAGTTGAACAATTTGTAAACGTTGTTCACGCGTAAGTCTTTCCATTATGAAATGCCAAACAATACTAAACAAAAATAACATGACAGCATGACACGACTCACACGTGATCCGTCAAAAAAGGCTATTGAAAAAAGTATCTCTACTTGGATCACCCGTTACTTGTGCGCGATATACTTAAGACGAGGTCTTCTTCTACTGCGTCCGACGACTGGCTGGGAATAGAAGACTCTGCGAGCCGGTGAGTATTGATGACCATTTGCGCTACATGTCCTAGCCATATAAACGTTCAATGTTTAGTTTTTTGGCAATGGATATGTTGAATCTTCGCCTCCATAGCCCGGAATCGCAAACGGGACCGAAGATTCTTCGAAGAATTTTTCTCGCAAAACGACCAAGGAGCAGGACTGGAATGATTAGGGTCTTATAGTTTGTGTGAGGGATTTACTACTAAATTGCCTTCTTAGCACGAAGAAACAACGGATGGCAATAATAATTCTTCGTTTAATGTCTGGCGAGATGTTGTTTCAGATATAAAAGCTGAGCCGAGGTAGACATATTCCCATATTACCTCAAAGTTATAGCTGTCTATGGTGACGTTCTTTCAGATTCGTCGTTGTTGTGTGTCTTTTCTTGCTAAACCCATTTTTGTCACTTCTTTCTTCTCGACGTATGCTAGTAGTTGCACCGATTTATGGAAGATTGTGTTTCTAGTTCTAGGATCTTCCGAAGTGTGAAGATTAGATCAGTTGTGGACATTCCTGGGCTAAAACCACACTGGAATGGGCCGATCTGGTTGTTGATAAACGGTTTCAGGCATTGACGTATGACGGCGATGTTAAGGAGACTTATGCCTCTGTAGCGCAGTTAAGCGGGTATCTTTTTTTGAAGTTCGGACAAACGATGTTGCTTATGAGTTGGTGAATGTTAATAACCAAATTATCTCCACCCGGCCCATCTCATGACATTTCCTGGATGGCAGTCATGTCTGCTTTTAACACCTTAGGGATTCTTCAGATACGATCGTCGTTGTCCTTTAAACATGGTAGTCAATAATAAAATCAGTCCCATCGGAGGCTTTTGGTTAACCCAAAGCACAACACCCAACCTAGATGACCAGTTCCAATTTATTAGAAACTAGAAACCCCTAGGACGATTCCAGCATCACTGGATTAAGCGCTGCCGTTGGCCTTTCGGCTCATCCGCCACTATCTCTATTCAACGGTCCTGGCTTACCCACGAAATTCCTAGAAGACCTGTTGTCAGAATATGTCGAAGGGTTTCTTAATCAGTTTGTCCATCCTAACTGGGACTGTACGCAACCGTTGACTATATCTTGGGAGTTCTTTCGCTGCCGCCTGGAAAAGGAGTTTACGTTAAGGTAGTGGGCTTTGTGATAAGGCGACCATACTTGGCTAGCATATTCAAAAATAGGTCTAACAAATGTTGAAAGGGGCATTTTTGACATAAGAATTCTTTAGACCAGCGTTATCAATATGAAAGCGAAAATTTAGTTTTCTGCCACTAAAACACCCAAGTAGAATCTGGCGACTGGTAGGAGACGCTTACAGGAGTCATCGCTTGGCATTTGATGCCATTGAACCCCAGGAAATTGTATTGGCACTAGGTTGGGAAGTTGTTTAAATCAGCTTGAAGATTCAGGGGAGAAGGAAATGTGCCCAAAGATTTTAATGTCATTACCATAAACTGATAAATAAGAGTTTTCAATGAAACGGTCAACGTCATTGATAGACAAAAGAAATATCAAAGGACCAAGATGGCTACCTCGTTGTGGCACTCCGGTTGTGGTAAAAAAGGGGTCCGATACGGGGCACCCGAACAAAACTTTGTATTGGCGCTCTAAACGATAGGGTTTAGTCCATGCAAATAATCCTGGTTTAAGCCCTAGTGCTTTAAGTTTAAAAAGTGATATTTTATCGAAAGCTTTACTAAAGTCAGTGGCGATTACATCGACTCCATTGTCATTCTCTAATGCGTACAGAGTGATAGATACAAATTCCGTTAGGTAAGTGGTTATTGACCTTCCTTTTAGAAATCCGTGTTGGTTTGGAGAACAGATGGATATACATAAAAAACAAAAACATAAATGATGCATTCAAATAGCTTCGCAATTGATCGGTAGTTAGAAATTTCATTATTAGGACCTTTTTTTATGTAAGGGGATTATGTAAGAGACCTTTCCAAGCTTGATAGACCACATATAAGCCACCATTAAAGTGTGTCATCATAGGCAAATTGTCAAACATTGAATAAGCTGCATGGGAGAAGGACTTTTATAACAAAGAAAAGGAGCATAATGCTTATAAAATCTCTGCGATTTGTCAAAGACGGAAGTGAAAAGCCTCCTTTGATTTATTAGAAGCTCTGGATAGTTTTTAAATGAGGTGCTACAGAAATCACAAAGATCAACATGGTAACACAATTCAGGCCTAAGAACCCCTGATACTCACCTAAGTTTACCAACATCATCATTTATAACTGCATTATAGGCAGGCAGGCATGGTCTTTGACTTGATATTGGTCAATACATATATGCTGACGAACCGCTGGCAACCACTTAACCTAACCAACAATCTTCTAGATAGACATTAGACTGGATATAGGTCAAAGTTTGCTAGCCAAAGCTAACCAACTTCATCATAATAGAGCACTCATTTATAGGAAGACATGGCTTTAGAATGGATATCGGCCCGAAGAAGAAGACGGAATGGAAGAAACAATACTACAGTTCCTCAGCAAATGTCACACTACCTCCAAAATTTGAAAAGCCGCTCTTTTGTTGACTACTTTACAGCGATAATAAACAATTTGAGAAATCAAAATGATTTCAGGAGTACCTGGGGAGCTAACGAAAATTTGCCAAATCCAAAAGTAATACTTTCATGAGAAGCTTCTTAAATTTGTCGCCCGGATTCGACTATAAACAGGACGTCCTCTTCTCTGTTGCAAAAAAATAACTTAGGGCCAGATATTTAATAATTTTGTATTACGAATGGGAAGTAAACCATCTAGCAGGGATATTCAGTCTTCTCCGATTCGTGCCTGAAATGGTTTATAACCAGAAATGTTGAAGATTCGATTGGTATCACAAAAGATCCCAGTCTGACCAACCTCAGTCTCGATCGGTTAGTTCCAATTTGTAGTACGATCGAGGTATTTCATATAGAGACATATTAAGCCTGATTTTATTATTAGGTAACCCCTTTTACCTAACCTACACCAATACCTCACCTGATATATTCGCCTTACTAACCTATACCACGCTTCATTGAACCGGTTTTCATAAAGCTGCGAACGGCGTCGCTTAAAAATCAGCAGCTTTGTTCACCAGCAGTATCGTTCACCATGTTTATTCCGTCCACTTCATAGTCTACATATAATTTTCCATATCCTTCAGCTCCATATGATTCTTTACAAGCCTGACAAATAAATTACTTTACACAGTATCTTACCCCTGAAAGCAATAAATCAGTTCTGTAATGTTCGGGTGTAACCATGCCCTCTAAATGTATATCAAACACGAAGGCTTTTACATGCAAAATTAGTCGAATGTATAACGATTTCAATAAAAGCCCATTTACTATCGGTGTCACTTAATTATCCGGCGATAGATACGTTCGTTAAAACGAAATAACGTTAATTGCGAAAAGATTTAGATAAATCAACTTTGTGCCTCGTGGCTAATTGGGTAACTGCTATTACACTTTACAAGTAATTGATTCTGAAAGCTGTCTGTTAGTATTTGTTTTTTTTCAAAAATGTTGTATCCACACATGGTTTAACGAGATTCTTTTGTTTTATTGCTTTTAGCATGTTAACATTTTATTCAACAAATTGATTTTTTTTTTCAGTTTTTTATATAATTCAGCTGTCTAAATGGAATGGAATGATTATTGTCTTTTTTTGTTTTTATGGAAAAAATAAACATTTCATGTGGAGTGTATGCATGTGATTGTAAATTAATTGCGACTGCAACAAAATAGTGAACAAGTTCTTATATTGTTTACAATATGAGGTGGTTTGTATATTTTTTTTTAAGTGTAGAGTTCCAGACACACTTCAGACAGAGACAAAAGCTTGAATTTTCCAGCTAATGTTTCATTTATTAGGAACGACAAGTTAATTTAGTGTTTCAAATAAAGGTGGTCTGAGATTTGTTTGGTGTTGATTATTATCTGTGTAAACTAGGATGTTTCATTTTCAAATAATGTTTTTACCTTACTCCAGATCACTCGCCGTCTGTTAGTGATAGAAAAGAAAAATAACCCCAAGTTATAAAACTAAATGGAACGACTTTAAGGGGATTGCGAGCAATATATAACTTTACGATCGTCTATTCAAACGCCAGCCGTAAAAACATGAAGAACAAATTGATCAGTACATTAAAGTCGAGAGAGTACCGAATCTCGCGGGTTGTTGACGTTTAATAGTTGGAGTATTATACACACTTTTTTAAGTGCATAATAGTGTTTATTATACTTAACGTATAAAACTGCAAAAAATATATAAAAGTCAAAGAATTTCATAAAGATCCTAAAAATAAGCTTTGAGAAATCTATATCTATATACATAAAAATTGAGCCTTAAAATGTTTGTCGCCGATTCGCGCCGACTTTAGCCAAACTTTGATATTGTTTTTGTAAAGTTTGGTTGAAATCAGAAATGGGTGTGTTGTGCATGCGTGAAAAAACACATGAATTTTCAAAATCCGCACACTGCCAAGCCACTTAAAAAAATGGTTTGACATACTTTTAAAGGCTTTATTCGTAAGAAACTGTTTTCGGCACATATTAAAGTAAATTCGAAAAAAAATTTCGATGAAAATATTTTAAGAATAATGCTATGAACTTTTCGTCTATTGATCATTTTAACCCACGCCCATTTTTGAGTGGCGTCTTTCCTAAAAAATAAAGCGACCGCATTATGCTGGCAGCTTCGGCTGGACAAGGTGTATTATTATTTTTCAATGCACCAGGTGGAACTGGCATATCATTTCTCATTTCGCTAATCCTCGACGAAATACGATAAATAATGCATTGGCCGATGCATCATCTGGAATTGCAGCTTTATTGTATGGAGCCAGAAAAGCTCATTCAAAATTTCAGCTGACTCTGAATTTTCAAAGTAACCTAGATGAAGTGTGCAAAAGTTCCGAAAAAAAAAATCAAAATTATCATCCGGGATTAATGCACTATTGCACACAAATATTCTCTTGAGGCGTTGAACAGAACACTCAATGATATAAAAAAAACAACGACAAACTATTCAGCGGTACTCAGGTGATTTCAGACAAAATGCTACAAGATCCATCCGCTGACACATTTTTGAAACAATTGTTAGATATCGGCGATGGAAAAGTTGCTATCCATGAAAATACTGATTGCATAAAATTGCCAACCGGCTTAGATTTAGGCACATTATGATTTTCACATGGGCAATTATACGTGACTTGTTCTGCAAGTTCCATGTGGTGCTTATTAGCGAACTACCAGTATGTGGCTACTTTTCACTAATAAGCAAATATTGAATCCATAGCCTATGAACTAAGTACCGAAAGAAGGTTTTTATCACTTTTAGCATTACTTCAGAGGACAAAAGCTGCCCTCTATGTTTGGGGTAAAAATAACTTGATGTTATTGAATGCACATTATTTTTGACTGCCCGTTCCACAATGGTTTTGTGACATTGTCCATGTCCGTTCTACACTTTTTTACACATTTATTCAATTTTAGACACTTTTATAACCTTTATAATTTTTTTTCGGTAAAATGCATAAAAACCCAAAAGTTTGACGTTTGCATAATTTACGCAAAATGTAATTTGGAAGGAAAATACAGATTTTTAATTAGAAAGCTTAATTTTTTTATTGATTCAGATTAAGGTTATATATGGAATAGCAGATCGCATAAATGGCCGGCACGGCTTTGCTGGCGAGTACGACCTCTTTTTTTGAAATTTTCTATGAAAATATTGTTGAACAATGAAAATGCGTTGTTTTTTCGTATAGCGAATTGAATAATGGAACACCCTTTATAGTACCAAATGAAACTAACACTCTAACAGACAGAAAAATGTAAAAAATTGAAAAAAAATCGGAATATTCTAGGTTATAATTTTATGTGGTTCGTATAATTTGTTTTCTCTTCATGCTTTAGCACCTTTCATAAAAAGTTCTTTTATCATTTTTTATTGAAATCCCAGGTCAATTGTATGAAATTTACAGTCTCAGTCCGCTTGGTGAAATATTATGTATTTTATTATTTTTTGAAATATTTCAAAAATTTATTTTTATAACTCGTTTGAGGAAAATGTTTCATAACCCGTGGCGCACTATTTGGTCGTAGGTACAGTTTGCAAAATAATTCCATTTTATTGATTTTTGTGTGCATGTTCGTGTAAAGCTTTCTCTTTTTAATTTTTTTATGAAAGTTTTTCATTTGGATTCCGAATTTAGTAGAAACTGCAATTTTAATGTTGTTTTATGTTGGAAAATTAAAATGAATAAATGCACTTATTTTTTGCAGGAAATATGTTTTCACAAGCTACACTTGCATCTAATTAAAAAAAGTTCTATTGATTGTTATTGCGAATTGAATAATTTTATGAATGATGAATTTTCACGAACCCAAGCTAGCGAATAAAGTTCAACTAAAGTTGAAACTAACTCGTAGGTTTCTATACGGACCGGCTTAACTTTAGTTCTTTGCGTGTAAATTGAGATGGCATTTTGAGAGGTCTGGTCAGTTTTGGAATTGTGACTAGTATCCGAAATGTGAGGAGATTTTTACTTACATTTTAGAAGTCGAAGCCTAATCTTAAGAGGACAGTGAAGTGAACATTGCTAAATTATTATTCATTCAATCGCCATTCCTGGATGACTGATACGACAATATATCTGAGCTTTAAATATTTAGAATCAAAATCTGTTAACATTTTTACGAAGCAACCAAGATCATTGGAAAGGACTAACTTATTGCTGACGAACATTAGAAATGAAAAAATAACAATGACATTCGTATCTGTACTGTATTCGCGTTCAGCAGAAAATATGCAGACGAACAAGAAGCCAAAACTTTAAGCTTTTACAAGGCAGACATTTCTGCCATCCAGGACATACGTTGGGATTAGTCAGGCGAAAGTAGTATGAAACATATGAGAAGGCTATAATCCGCTCTGCGAATCGTTTAATATCCTTTTCCCATCTTATTCTAAAAATTATTATTCCCATAGAGTGGGCTTGCCTAAAAACTGAATGAGGATGAAATATAGAAAATGACACTGTCACAGCATATTATTCAGACAGTTTATCAAAATATTTTGTTGGTTCGAGAAAAAAAACAACGTTTTTTTATTGCATATGTTATACGGTTGGGTATTCAAATCGTTTTTTATAAGAAAAGTAGGAGTGGGTTAAATTCAATCATTGGCGAGTTGGTGTCAAAACAAAAGTTAAGAATTTAAAAAAATATTATCCAAAAAAATAATACTTTTTATTAAAGTCTTCGCAGAAAATCACTTTTTATTTTTCACTGATCAAGATCAAGAATGAAGTGGTTCAGTGATAGCTATAACTGTACCCTAAGTGAAGCAGGCTCTTGGTAGTAGATAAGAATCAACTGCGATGTATTTATATAAGATACATGTAGTCCTATGATTTAATGGATGTATTCTCCATTTTTATTAGCGAAACTGTTGACTCTTTCTTACTTGTAAATTTTTTTTAATTTTCTTCAAATTGTATTTTTGTAAGATTATATTTTCCCCATCTGCAAAACTTAAAACGGATTGTTTGTTGCCCTGAAAGATTATTATTGCGCAGTAGAAAAAAAATTAAAGAATTCATTATTGATGGAGTCCGGCGTCTATAGAAAATCTTTCTGAAAAAAAACATCATCCACTACTAGTTTTAAAGGTCCTTAAGAAAACTTTTTACAGCTGAAGTAAGGCAGTCCGTACGGTTAGCAATGTTATGTCCCAAATTCGATAGAAAACCTTGTAAATACCCAAAACAAAAGCTCTCGATAATTCATATTGTTCCAATTGGTACCGTGACATAAGGCCATATATAAAAATGACTTATGACGCTTTCACAGTGTCATAAAACCATACTTTGAAAATTTGCGAGGATAAGTTTGCGTTAACAGCCTCGCAAATTGGTTACATGCATTTACCAGTGGTATCTCGAATCCAACAGTGGGCCAAAGCAGAGGGTTGCACTCATATTCAAACTTGGCAAACACCCAAATTAGCACTCGGGATGACGAAAACTTTGATGTATGCAAAAATTGCTAAAAATCCATTTGATATTGACATAACCCATAATTGTCTTATGTCGCCTTTCGAATGTGACATAAGGTCATACCCAAAAAATGGCTTTATGACACTTTGTGAAGCGTCATAAAGAAAGTTTCTATCTATTTCTTCTTTTTTTCGAACAAATTTAGAGACGCTGAATCGAATGCCGCTATTGCGTCCTGGAAAATTAAAAAAAAAAGTTAAAAAAAAACTAACCCAGGTAAGTTAATAATCATAGGTTTTTTTTCAATTTATTCTTATGGAACAGCTTTTTCGCTTCATTTCGCACTTAGACTTCATCGTTCTTTATAATCAACCGCAGGCATATACCTAAACTCAGTGTAGCAAGTGCACCGCATAATGTCAGAAAGTCGTGTTTCATTATTCAAGTTGAATGGCCCCGTTCAAAGAACAAGCTTGATAGCATGATGCATGAATATTTATTTTAATTTTTTTTTATCACAAATGTTTTGCCGGCCAATACCGTTTATAGTCTAAATGGATCATGACCAAGACAACGCTCTCGCTCGGAGCAATTAAACTACCAACTTTGGTCAGCAAAATTTGTAAGACATCGCTGAGCATTCCGAATTTGTCATTCAAATTTGTGAACAGAAAATCAATTTGCTTCCAAATAAGTACCAGTGGCATTCGACATGGTCAACGGCGTATCTTAAGTGTCCCCACACAATGTATGTTGCGTGTGCCTCTTGACTCGTGTCAAGCACACTTTGTTCCCACAAAAAGCACACGAGAGATCCGAGAATAGTTGCAGAAGTGGTTCAAGATACAAGACAGTTCCTTATAGCGATTTATGGACATATTTTTTTGTTTGCCTTTGGATGACGAATAACTACTTCGTCATCACAGAACTTGCTTCACAAGAAGCTGGTTAAGTGCAAATAGTTGATTGTGGTTTTATACAATTGGGGCGCTGGCAATCTCCTTGGCATGAGCAGCTCCTTGTCATGGTATTGTTGTTTGCATACAAAATTCGGACAAACATATATAGCGCAATAAAATAGCAATCTTTCGAGATTTCTTACCCTAAAACACACACAAAATCAACATCAACATCATCATCATCATCATCGTCATCACCACCATTACCATCAACAAGGATATATCATTTTTTTCCCGACTCATGATCTCTGCCAAACTAAAATGGGAATCCATTCATGTGCGGAACATAAAAAATGAATTGTCTTGAAGTGATGAGATATTAAATCGAAAGCGAGATAAACAATTTATGGCACCACTGTGTCAGGACATCAACAAAAAAAAAAACTATTTAGTGTGAAAAAAGGATTTCTATTGTCGGTGAAGGAATTCCCGACGTGATTGGTTTTGGTACGAGAATGTTGTACAATCTTTGCAATTAGTATTCAGTGGATGACTGCAGTTGTCCACTCTGTCCTATAGAAATCCATAAATTGAAAAAGTAGCACACGTCTTTTAAAGACGAGCCAAGCCAATAATTCGATTCTTCTTGGTTACTAATTAACGTGACGAATCCATTAGCACTAAGGGAAACTACAACACGTTCAAACCTATAGACTTCTATAGATTTTTATATGACTGAGAGTGAATTTTTACAAATTTAAAGGGTACCTCAACTTGCACCGCTGTTACCCATCAAGGGTTTTCGGTAAGAGAGGGGAAATCAATAAAAGCTAGAACCTCACCAGGAAAGCATCTTTCAAGCCATTGCGTTGTTGTTGTAAAACGTGTTCTTACAGTCGATGGAATCAATTATAGCGGGTCTTGTGCAACAAAAATGATTTATTCTCCTTGGCCATAGTGTAAACAAACAGCAGCACCAACTATTGATTGAAATTTTTTGGGAGAAAAACACACAAACAAACAAATTGCATGGCAGGTTGAGAGACGATAAATAACATCATGAAGGATTCGTGAAATTCATCTCGAATAAAATGGTGGGATTTAGAGTTGGAAACTGTGATTTTGTTGGCACGTACCATTCATGGACTGGGTGAGATACATTTTAAAGTGCTGTTGATTTTGTTGTTGCGAATAAGATACAATGGTTGGCTAAGACAAGAATAAAATGATTTATACCATTTTCACTTAAATTGAAGAAATGTTTAGTGTTTCAACAACAACAGTAATAAGCCCAATATTCCAATACGGAATTTAATGTTATATGTATAACATTCATTGTAATCCACTTCTGCTTTGTTTATGGAAGCCCTAAACTTAGACAGCGACTCGACTTTTAATTAGTTTGATGAATCCATGAGATGGAGTTCATGTGCCCGCACACTTAAATCGTCTTCAACTTCAACATACAAATACTTTGTGATTGTACTATTAAAGGAAGGATCAGATGGCAGCAGTGGAAGAATTCCCAAGATGAGGCTAACGATGGACAGATGGACAAAGTAAACAACCTACATGAGCGTCATATGCATGGCAATACTATTGCAAAGTTATAAGACTCATGAATTTGCATTAGAATAAGGGCATCAGCGATTGGTCTTCCTTGTCGCCTCAAATCTGAATGCTAGGATTCGAAGATTCTTTTGGCTGGAGCATTATTTTTCATATGCGCTGGATTTGGCCGACCCGCTTTAGTCTATGTGTTCTTACCTTTTGTTCTAGATCCACTTCTTGGTGCAGATCCACTTGCTGTATTATTTCTTCCATTCGCCTTCCTTGCATACAGGACAAAAAAAATCGTCGAAGATTTTCCTTTCGAAAGTGCCTAATACTTGCTCCGCTTTCCTGCTTATTGTCAAGCACCAAGCACTCTGCTCCGCGCCGGCCGTAAAGTAGGACTGTTAGGATTAGGGACCGAGAGAGCAAACATTTGGACTCTCGGGTTAAACGTTTTGAACCCATTTTTTTCCTAAACCGAAACAGCATCGGTTTTCTAGGATAAGTCTTCGTCGTATCTCCACTTCAGGTGTTATTCATGCGGTTGATGTTGACTCCTGAACTCATTTATCGATTTCAAAGCCGCATACGACAGAGTTATAGAGACAGACTATACAGGGAAATGTCTAGTTTTGCTATGCCGCCCAAACTCGTCCGTCTGTGTAGGATGACGAAGGTGAATTCACACTACTCCATCAGAGTCGGCAAAGATCTCATCAAACCATCAATACAAAAAAGGATTTTTGAAAGACGACGCAATGTCATGGGATTTCTTCAACCTCATTCTTAAGAGGATTGTGCAAAGTTCCCGAGCCAACACCAAAGGCACAATCTTCCCTAAATCGGTACAACTACTAGCACACGCTTCCGACCTTAACATCATTGGTGGACTCAACAAGATGTCACAGCAATGTGTACTAGTATTTTTATGCTGTCAACACGAAAGACCACACAACATCGACGAATTGGACAGAACGTCACCATTGACAGATAAAATTTTGAGGAAGTACAACAACAGCATCTCGTCAGAAATTAAACTAAGAATTACTCTTGGCAACCTCTGTTTCTTCGGGCTAAGAAGATTCAGTAGTAAAGCCCACACTCGAACTGCTAGGGAGATCCTATATAAGACCCTGATCATCCCAGTCCTGCTCTACGGCGCTGAAGCCGTAGAAAAATGGATGAATTCCTTGGTCGATTTGAGAGAAAAATTCTTCGAAAATCTTCGGTCCCGTTTGCACTGACGGGCTATGGAGGCGGAGATTCAACCAAGAACTATACGAGCTATACATCGACATGCCCGTCGTCAAAAAACTCCGCATTGGACGTTCAAAGTGGCTAGTAAAAGTAGAATGAATGGACACCAATATTCCGACTCGCAGAATCTTCGATTCCCAGCCAGACGTCGGACGCAGTAGAGGAAGACCTCGCCTTAAGTAGATCGGGTAAACGATGCTGAGGTTCCATTTATCAGGTATACTTTCATCCGAAGAAATGTTGCTTATAGGTTGGTTAATGTTACTTACCAAATCATTTCCACCGGCTTCAAAAAGCTCGACAGAAAGGCCGTCATTTCCGGCAGTCTTGTTAAGCTTATGTTTGGACATTGCTATCCTCATTTCACTGATGTCGGGTGGATTGGGAGGTAGTTTCGCTGTTGTCGCCAATATTGATTAGTTCGTTCTGCCTGACATCAGAAGATTCTTGGTCAGCACCAGACGTTAAACATTCTGAAAAATTGATTCTCCCATATTCTCAGCATTGAATATGCCGTAAGAAGTGGGGCAGTGAAAAGAAGTGGTGATGTTTCTTTTTGGATTCCAACCAGGACTCCACGTTTAGTAGGACACTGCATCCAGCAAGTTGTATAGTATTCTCTACCCCCTCGTCATTTGAGGTCCTCTAATAGTTGGTTTGATAGACTAACCTGCCTGTTCAAATCTGGTAGCAGATACTTACATTATTTTGTATTCCCCTCCTTCCAGGTATTTAGAAACATTAATCATTATGTTGGTCTTAGATTTTCGATTGTATTTCAAATCCAAAGACTGATTTCATTCGAAACTGGCGCACCTCGTTTGGTTAGGATCAAGATACAAATACTCATTAATCTCCAAAGAGGGTAAAGCTTAAAGGCCAGACATCAAAATGGCTTCCTTTACCTCCCATTTCATAATGTGTTAATGCAATTACTCAGTCTACTGGATCGCCTTCAACTGGTTTGCAACTTCAAATGGAATAAGTTACACCAAGTTCCCAGCACGTTCGAGTCCAAGTTTTCAGATCCTTCTCAATCATGAACCCCACATATGAAATATAATCCCGTAAAGAAAAATGTTCTCATATTCAAATAATCTCATGAACTACCCATGTCTTTTGAACTTAAACATCGAAATAGTAGCTTACCTCGATGTGGACTACGGTTTCGACGAAATTCCATTATCCCACATGAACTTGCCAAAGTATACTTTGATCCTTTCCCATTGATGTGCGCTGTGTCTGCACTGTCCCAAAGAGACGTCGAAAAGTTCCACCCCAGTGCCAAAGTGTTGCAGGGTCCCTTTTTTTACATTGGCCCTCCTTCCAGGGGACACGTGCTTGGGTTCTATAGATATTTTCAGTCTCTATTAAGCTCACTACATGTAATCGTATATACTATGTAAGCTGATAAACTGCTCAAAGTAATTTCCCAACACCGACGGCGGCGGTGGCGGACAGGCATGCCAAATATTGTTTCTTTACACCCTTATCAACGAGTTAACCCACCCATAGCACCAGCTGGAATCTATTATCGACTGAAGGGTCACAAGGACTATCGAAAAGGGTATATTTCATGATTTGTTGTTGTTGGCATTTTTCCTTTTCCAAATTGGATGCTGTATTATTTGCGGTTCATTTCGATTAGACACATTATTACTGTTCACCTGGAAACCTCCGCCCAAAAGATTCCCGCTGGTCTTCGGCAAGCTTGTTTCGATAAAGTTTTCCCTCGTTACGCCCCAATGGGCTGGTGTGTCCTGAAACTTTGGCAACACTCGATAGACTCGCACAAAGGAATTCCGACAATCAATCAGTGTAGTGGGTGGGATACGCAGGGTGGATGCGAAGGGTGGATGAAAACACCGATAGTTTCTCACTAATCCGTTGACCCTACGAGGCCAAACAAGGAGGCTCCCAGAACACAAATGTGTGAGATTGGTTGAGTGCTACGGTCAATTGGTTACTCGTAGGTGTCCCCACTGACATGTGGCTTCAACCAGAAAGTAGACGTCGATCAAGGACTACTGGTGAATGGGAAATAATTTCATTAATAACAGACCGAAGGGGGGTGTAAATTAATTTAATTCCAAATGGTTCATTAGACAGGATTTCCCTAATTGATTTCCTTAAGTGTTCCAAATCAGCTTAGGGTCGTTCCATTTATCCTAAGAACAACATTTTCGGCCGACATGGGTGGATGCTCTGAAATACCAAAGAAGATGTTAGTTCGCCGTTGCTTCTCAACGACATTTGAGACATATTTCCAGAGGCCTTTAGCGGATACAATAAACGTTGCTGTTGTCGTTAGTGTAGCTGGCCTAAGGGTGATTTCAACTCAAATAAGCTCTCGCTTCACTGAAGCGATGTATAATTGCCATAATTGCGTGAAATTGCGTCTAAACGACGCGTATGTGGCGATGTGATTAATAACGCAATTTACAAATGATTCGCTTAGTTTAATTTTTATTTAATAACCTTTATTTGTTTTACTGCTTTATTTGTATGAATTATTTATTTAAGGATTGGAAACAAAGGACGCATTCCTCCGAAAGCACATGCCATAACAAGGAGTAAGTGAAACACCGAGAACACATAACCCATTGTGAAAATAAATGGATGGGAGGGAATATACGTAGGTACTCAAGGCAACTAACACCTATTGCCACCCGAATTTCTAAAGGCTTAGTAAGTGGTCCGTTCAATTATTTTCGTGTTTAAATCAAATCATGGCATTTACAAAAATACTTTTATTGCGTCTTTCTGCCTTGGGACTAACAACCCACAAAATGTGCAGCAAAAACTTCAGCATCTCTAGATGAACTTACATCATATAGAATTTGACAATGGTTACGTGCAGTGACCAAAGCCAAAGCCATTTGCATCCGCAATATCCAAAGCTGTTATATTCTTTAAATTAATAAGATGAAAAAGTATATATGAAAACGACTGTGCTACCAATTGCGTCTTAATATTACTGAAAATTACAACGGCGGAGGCATAAAGCTGCTAAGATTCAAAGGTCAAATGATCTTGCCAAGATTTCATACTGCTGAAGACCGAAGCAGGGGTATACAGAGACAACCTTTATGTTACAACTACCGACAAGCAGACAGTAGTTACGTTGGCTGTGCACTTTTTGCTGGATAATCCGGGAGGGCCTCTACAAAGTTTCAATTTTAAAGAAATGGTAATCGAAGTACGATGAGAAGATTGCGCCCGAAACGTGCTGCTACAATATATTAAGAGTACTGGTCATCTAGAAATCTCAAGGCTGACTCAGGCCTGTTGGACAGAATGGAGGAAAATGAGAAGAAATGCTAACGGCAGTGCTCAATCCCATATCAGAAACTGATGATCCTGATAACCCTATCTAATATATTGGAACTGTTTCTCCTGGACGGTAGTCCCTTCTAATTGCAGTCCCGCGGGGGTAGCTTTAGACGAGTGTACCTGTATGGATGTGTTTAAGTATTTAAGTGCCTATACACGACATTCGTTCATATCAATATTATCGAAATATTTAGCCCTAGCGAGGTAGGATTTTCGCTTCGAGGTATTCTTTCGAAAAGCTGTTCGGAATATTTCTCCGACGTCTTGTAAGTTGTAACGCATCCCGGAAAACTGCGTTAAAGTGCGTTCAGGTGCATTTTTTTCGATGACACATACCTCGAATGGAATTTGAATTCCCGAAGAAGTATGCGCTGGGGATAATTGTTCGCTTCGACGGATACCTCGCTAGGGCAGTGAAATTTTACTGAAAACCATTTTTTACTGAATAAACCCCAAAAAATGGGCATAAAAAAACTATATCCACGAAATACAGATATTGAGGTTGTCTACCGTTTGGCAAAAATGTGTACACTTGTTCTGCTGGGAGCAGTACGTGTACCAAATATCATTATTCTAGCTCAAAATTTAAGGCCCACAAAATGGTGACGTACAAAATGATGGACAGACAGACATGTCTAAATCGATTCAGCTAGCTATTCTGAGTAGATCCATATATTTTATATATACCTAACAAAATTATTTCTCTATGTTACAAACTGAATGTCACAACTATTATTCCCCTATGAGATAGGGCATGAAACATACAATAAGGATACATTGGAAAGTGTTTATTAAATGCTTATGGTTGATCAAATCACTAGATGAGAGGACATGTACAACATTTGTACCCCGAGGGATTCCTAGTAATTTGACTAAAAGTTATCCTCAACATCTATATATTAAACACAAAACGTAACTTGTCCACAATTGTAGCCCCTCATCTATAACCTTTATTTCCCATTACGACTTTACCTTAATTCTCATCAACATCCTGTACTTTCACATTTAACATGCCTACAGCATTGTGGTTTATCTTACCACAACAATAAAATATCCATTACTTACATCCTGTATAAGACAGCGATAACCCATTAAATAATTGCTTATCCTTGCCCTAGTATAATGCGAATCGTATTTCATTATTTACGAGATACCATAAGGAATTTAATCACACACAAACACAATTGTTCGCAATTCAATTTTAGCTATGAATCCATTAAAAATGTCCACAAATGGATATGCGTAGACGTATAGCTATAGGTGGCATAGATCTTAGCATCCTTTTGCTCTTTATTTCGTCCAACGCAAAGGTCAAATGGATTTCATGCTCTTTTGTAGTGAGTAGATCTAAGTAAACAAATCTTTGGAGAATTTCTTTATTATTTCGGGAATAGTTTAACGAACTAAGATTTAATAAATTAAACCAGATACATCCAGCAAAAGCGAAGGTTTTTTGAAGCCAAGATATTTTATCCTCCTGAGAACTTTAGAATCGATTGGAGGTAGTGGTTGAAAACTAGGTTTCGTAGCGTTAAAAGGAATTGAATATCTCTTTGTACTAAGTTCGATGATAAAATGTACCAAAAAGTACCAATTTCGTTGCTATCATTTGATTTTGTGACACCGATTACGGCGCTACTTCATGTTTTTGTTTTCCTCATCAATTTTAAGTTTTTCTAAGAATTCCATAAAATGTTGGCCGCCGAATTTTCCTAGTTTTTATCATTTGGTTATTATTTTGGAGAAAGGTATATGGAAGCTTCTAGTAAACAGCTGAATTGGTCATTCCTAATGCTGCCTATGTTAACCAACTCTAGCTTCATACATGTCAGTTGTCTTTAGTCCTTCGAGAAAATAGATAAGATACTTCTTCAAACCGAATAATTGAATACGAGAGCGGACTTCGAATACAGGCTTGTGGACTATCGGAAACTGTTGCAAATATATGCGATTTAGAGAGGCTACACTACACCGTTGGTATTTAAAATTACCTTTTCGTATATCCTGATATATGTTTACCAAAAGCTTAAACAAATGCTTTAGCACTTTTATGTTCTACTGCAGATGGCTCGTTCTAAAAGATACGTTCTCAATTAAAAACATATGAGAGGCTACAATCCGCTGTGCGGATCGTTGAATACCCTATCCCATCCCATCCTTAAAATTAATATCCTCAAAATATAGGCCTTATGGCGATGAAATACAGAAAATGACATTGTCACAATATATTGCTCAGACAGCTTATCAAAATCTTTTGTGGTTCGACAAAAAACAACGTTTTTCTATTGCTAATGCCTTGAGATGGGGTATGCAAATGGTTTTTGTAAGAAAACGCCCCCAAAATGTGGGCGTAGGTGAAAATTATCTATGGACAAAATGTTTATATTACCATTGCGGAAGTATTTGCATCAAACATTTTTTCGAAAGTTTTAAAATATGGACAAAAAAAGTTTTTTTACTAAAAACGCCCCCAAAAAGTGGGCGTGGCAAAAAAACTTTGTATGGACGAAATATAGATATTAGGATCGTCTAAATATGCTGCTCAGACACTTTTTTGAAATTCCTTACGGTTTGGCTTAAAACTACGTTTTTCTAAAAGGGGGCGTGGCAGTGGGCGGATTTCAAAAATTTTTACACTTGTTCTGGTGACTCGGCCAAGGATCCTATATACCAAATTTCATTATCCTAGCTCAAAATTTAAGGCCCCAAAATCGGTGACGAACAGACAGACGGACGGACGGACACACGGACGGACGGACAGACGCGACAGACAGACATGGCTAATTCGACTCAGCTAGCGATTCTGAGTCGATCCATATACTTTGAGGTATATGTAGCTAAATTATTTCTCTATGTTACAAACTAAGTATCAAAACTAATATACCCCTATGGGATAGGGTATAATGAATGTCCTAGCCATTTAAAAACATATGAGAAGGCTACAATCCACTGTGCGGATCGTTGAATACCCTATCCCATCGCATCCTTAAAATTAATGGCGCAAATTTATAGTCAATCGATGTTTAAGGGTTTAACTCCACACTAGTTATCAGGTACTTTAAATTAAAAGGTTGCTTTAACATATTTTCAATAATAGACACTTTTTTAACGTGGCGCTAATTAGTGTATGCTAATGGACATTCCTCTGAGGCCTCTAAATCAAACTCACCTAAAAAGTGACAGAACGCTAACTCTTTATTAAATATTTAAAGTGAGGTTTCGGTCGCTTTAACTTTAATGCAGAGTGACAACGCTAAAGTACACTCTTTGACGATTATAATTACCAAAACGCGTTAGGACGCGATTAAATAATTTTAAAGTGTACTTTAAACGACGCCCCAAAAGTGGGCGTGGGCTAAAATGATCTATAAACGAAATGTTTATTTTAATATTACTAATTATTCTGCATCATTTTTCGAAAATTTTAAAATTTGACCGTAAAACGTTTTTTTATTAAAAACGCCCCAAAAAGTGGACGTGGCAAAAAACTTCATATGAACGAAATATAGATATTACGATTGTCTAACTACGTTTCTCAGACACTTTTTCAAAATTCCTTATGGTTTGGCCAAAAAATACGTTTTTGTAAAAAGGGGGCGTGGCAGTGGGCGGATTTCAAAAATTTTTACACTTGTTCTGCTGGGAGCAACAAAGAGCACGTGTACCAAATTTCATCCTTCTAGCTCAAAATTTAAGCCCCAAAAACTGGTAACGTACGGACGGACGGACGGACAGACATGGCTAAATCGACTCAGCTAGCGATTCTGAGTCGATCCATATACTTTGAGGTATATGTAGCTAAATTATTTCTCTATGTTACAAACTATGTATCAAAACTAATATACCCCGTTGGGATAGGGTATAAAAAAAAGTTGGAGCAACACGCTCATTAGTACCCAGGTACTAGCTTTTTCTTGAAACCATTCATGTGTGCATGTGTTTTTCTTGCACGATAGACCTACTGGTTTATGCCGAATCCAAACTTTCAGTTTGTTGGCAATTGATACTACTTGGATGATTTGTCAGTTAATGCGAGAAGAGCCGGCGAAAAAACATTTAGATGGAATCGGAATCTAATTCAGACCTTCTTCACAAATCATTGCGCCAAGTGCCATGTGGAGTTTTTTGACCAGGTTTATGTAGAAATTTTCGCTCAAAACCGCCAAGGGCTTATTCTTACGGACCGCTTTTTCGGGTTATGTAGGCTAATTAGTAATAAAGTTCTCATTTTTGGCTGCAATTGATGAGTACTTACACTGGACATCACGAATGTCTGCCATCTTCCAAAAATATCAGTTCACATCGGAATAATAGAATACCTACCCAAATGGCATGTGCCCTTATGAATATTTGGATCAAGAAACAGTGCATTGTCAATGATGAGTTCAAACCACGGCCCAAAAAAAAACCTACAAAGCTATCCCATTAATTTGTATGTGCGAGGTTATATTATTAGCATGACGAATGGAACCTGCAGTTTAACACCGATTCCGAAAATCAAATTCGTGAAACTTCTCAATCTATTTTTTTACGGTTTGAAGCTTATCAGACTTTCGCCAGAGCAAGGGCTGTAGGAAAAACTTACGGAACTTTTACCAGATCTCCGCTAGTAGTCTAACCTACTTCGTACATGGAATTATTGAAGGCTATTTGTGATAGCAAGCGAAAAACGGTAGCAAACGACTATGAACATTAAATCTTAGCTAGCCGACACCTAACACCGAATGATAGCCATGTGTTGGATCAAAATGTACAAAGTCCTAAAATAGAAAGATGACGTCTACTCAAGGACATAATTTTCAAATTGTCGCTAAAAGTCGAATGAATGTCATCAAGTAGACAAGCGTCTATTATACATTTCTATGCCAAGGAACCACCTCTGCGACACGGTTGAAACGACTTTTTAATGACTTTTCAATTTTAGATACATTAAAGTTAAAAGCCGTAAACTTGAGCCCTTGTCCATCATTTCTGTGCGCGAGAAGATTACAATTTATTCATCACCTGTATACGTACACCCGTACACCTACACCTTTGATTCGATGTAGCGAAAGCAATTCCATTTACTCTCCAAACATTTGCATTTTTCTCTACAAACATCGCCACCTACTTTACCTTTTTTTTAATTATAGCGCTCTACTTTAGAGAACGGATAGCATATATGAGTGTTTCCATCATCGCAACCTTGTAAAGAGAAATACCAAGCAGGCTGCCTCCCACAACGACATAAACAGCACAAAGACTGTAGGCCTGCAGAGGACCCATCATCTATCTACAGAACTACAGACAAACAAAATCCAGGAGTACCTACTCCTCGCCAAATACATGAGCGACCAGCAAGATCTCATTCACAAAACCGTTTTTTTTTTTTTTTTGCTTTTCACATAGAGCTCACTCACTCACTCAGTCCTCAGTTCTCAGTACTCAGTGGGCGAATGCCTAGAGGCTCTGGAAAGCAATTTCTAATAGTAGATGAGGACAGAATAAAGAGGAGTGAAAAGACACACCACCACGCCACCCCAACGTGGTTGTGGGTGCAAGACGCCGAACGACAAACTTCCCGGTTGCTGCTAGCATACTAAATGAGGGCTATGACAAGGACATGGGAGACATGGGAGTCACCATCATCACCAGCGGGATTATAATACAAAAGGCAGGACAGTGCCAACAACAACTGTCATCATCACACTAAGCTGTTTTATGAGTCGAGTGCTCATTGTTCTGGCCAAAGAACTCTGGAGTCTTCTAGTTTGTTGGCGGACATTATATATCTTTGGGGATGAGATAAAGTGCGCGACAAAATGTTCGTTCATCAGGCAGGACTTCAGGAGCGATTAAGGGGAGTCTAATGCAAAAAGTACACACATTCCTATGCCAAACGAGAATCCGGCCTGTCAGAGCCGGATGTCAAGTGTTTGCATTACAGTTATGTCAGTTTAATGTCACATGGGATGATGAGTGGTGTTGCTCACGAACACACGAGCACATGAGCGCACGACAATTATTCCGAGGATGGATTAATAAATGTTTTATGGATTGTTTCGCTGGTGCCGTGTGTAATCATGCGGGACTATAAAGCGTGACGATGGAGGGATTAGTAAGCAAAGAGCGATTCATGGGGAACAGGAAAGGTTTATGGCTCTTTAAGTTGATGTGCAATCGAGCATGGAATGTAGAGTTCTGAGACATGCAATTTTCAATCGACCTGAAACAAGGATTCACCAATGGTAGTCGAAATCTCCGTTGGGAATAGAGGGTGTACTTATACTGTCGTAGAGGCAGAAAGTAATTTGTACGCCACAGCATGTTGTCTGGTCAATTCACATGTATACATATAGGATCTGGTTTTCTAACCCATTTTTAGAAATGGAACAACCCTGAAAAAGCACAAGACTCAAACTGAGTTGATACAGTAAAATTTTACATTCTACATGGTGACCTCAAACAGGACCAAGCAGTGATGTGTCAATCCGAACATTCCTCAATCCGAGTTAACTCGAGTTGTAATGCAAGCAATCCGAGTTGAATAACTCGGTTAGCAAAATTATTTAAAATAATGGTGTTTTATTCAGAATAGTAAGAATGATCCGATAAAGGTCAGGTACGCGCAGTTATGTTGCCATTTTGAAGGTAATTCCAGTATGCCTCTTTCATAAAAGCCCTCGTTCTTACTAGCTAAAAACTGAGGCTGTCGTTTTCTACAAAATGTTTAGTCCTAAGTTATCGTTGTCGTAAATGATCCACTTTTCATCAGAAATGGGTCAATTTTGTTGCAATTAAGAATCAATTCCCCGATGTAAAATCGGTCCGTGAGGTTTTTTTAACTGTAATTTCGTGGCACTTTACATCGAGGCTCGTTATGTATCCAGCCTAATTCAAATGGTTCCAACGGAGTTTTGCGTAATGCTTATCCCCTGGGCGATAGAAACAGGGCTCGATGAGTTCCACGTATTTATCGACATTTTCGACCGTTGGCCTCTATGAGATTGAGATAAACGAAAATCCTTATCCACATTTAAAGTCGATTTAACCTTTATCATAGAAAAACTGTTTACCGCGATTTTTCTCTTTGTTAGTGTCCATTTTTGACGCGAGCTCAAATAAAACTATACCAATCATTCAGAAACGGTAAGAGTTATCTTGGTACAAAATCTGTTCTTTCTAATGCAAAATACAGTACTAAAGTCATCCGTGTTTAAAAAAAATAACGGATACATACTTTGATAGGTACTTTTGTACTTTGGACAATTAAAAATCTGGCCACTAGCTACCATATCATTCCCTTCTATTCACTTGATTTTTCGAAAACTTCACACACTATAGACTTTATTTCTTTGGCGCCGCATTAGTTGCTTTATTTTAGTAAAAACAGTCAAAACGATAGATTTTAATCTTAAGAAATTCCAAAACTTCAGCAGATCCTGTGAAAACCCAATAAGTCAACATCAATAAACACAACCTTTTCTTCGATTTCAAAGCCGCAGGCAACTGCATTTATAGAGACGAACTATACAGAGTCATGTCTAGTTTTGGTATACCGACGCATCGGCAAAACTCGTCCGTTTTTGCAGAATGATTATGAAAAACTCTCGATACTCAATCAGGTTTGGAAACGACCTTACCCAAACATTTGATACCAAAACATATGAGAGGCTACAATCCGCCATGCGGATCGTTGAATACCCTATCCCATCCCATCCTTTAAATTAATATCCTCAAAATATAGGCCTTATGGCGATGAAATACAGAAAATGACATTGTCACAATATATTGCTCAGACAGTTTCTCAAAATCTTGTGTGGTTCGACAAAAAACAACGTATTTCTATTGTTAATGCCTTGAGATGGGGTATGCAAATGGTTTTTGTAAGAAAACGCCCCCAAAATGTGGGCGTAGGTGAAAATGATCTATGGACAAAATGTTTATATTACCATTGCGGAAGTATTTGCATCAACATTTTTTTCGAAAGTTTTAAAATTTGGACAAAAATTTTAAATTTTAAATTTTAAAATTTACTAAAAACGCCCCCAAAAAGTGGGCGTGGCAAAAAAATTTGTATGAACGAAATATAGATATTAGGATTGTCTAAATATGCTACTCAGACACTTTTTTGAAATTCCTTACGGTTTGGCCAAAAAATAAGTTTTCCTAAAAAGGGGGCGTGGCTGTAGGCGGATTTCAAAAATTTTTACACTTGTTCTGGTGGCACGGACGAGGATCCTATATACCAAATTTCATTATCCTAGCTCAAAATTTAAGGCCCAAAAACCGCTGACGAACAGACAGACGGACGGACGGACAGACAGACATGGCTAATTCGACTCAGCTAGCGATTCTGAGTCGATCCATATACTTTGAGGTATATGTAGCAAAATTATTTCTCTATGTTACAAACTAAGTATCAAAACTAATATACCCCCCTATGGGATAGGGTATAAAAAGGATTCAGTCATGTGACTTCTTTATTGCATAATGCAAGATTATGCAAATCCTCCTAGCCAACACAAAAGGCACAGTCTTCAACAAATCAGTGAAACTACTAGCATACGCCATAAAAATTGACAACATTGGTCGGACTCGATGTGATGTCATCGCCACATATGCCAATATAGCGGCAACAAATGGGTTTACGACGCAGTGAAGGAAGACCAAGTACCAAAAGTAGAAGCCGACCCAAACCAGCCTGAAGTGCGCGACTGTAGGCAGTTACCTAAGAAAAGTTCTAATTCGAGAGGCCTGTTGGTTGGGGCACAGGTTTATTCCGGCCTCTAGCACCACTTAAGTATGTAAGTAAGATGATGTCAATAACGTCGGTGTATGCTAGTAGTTGCACCGACTTATGCGAGATTGTGCCTCTGGTGTTGGCTCGGGAGTTTTGTACAATCTTCCTTGGATTAGGACTTATTGCATTTTTTTCGGGATCTGCTGAAATGTGCAGATTCTATCAGTTAGACTTTTTTCTTCTCCTTCTTTGCCTATAGAACTCAATGGCTGCTCTCGTCTTTACCTGCAGCTCGTTCTTCTATCGGCACAGTTCACCAAACCAAGGTTTTTTTCGGTGGGTGCGAGAAACCCAGCACATCAGCTGCGGCTGATCTCTTGGCTTGTTGACATTGTTACCATTATTCTTTGACGCTAGATGATGGTGCTATGGTGTTAAAGGAGAGGTTAATGTATAAGCGTTCTGGGAGTCCATTCCAGAACGCCTTTACATTGGCGGTCTCTTGCGATTAGAGTCTTCGACATTAAATCTTTTCTCAGTATTTCTTACTTTGACTGCAACAAGGTAGTGGTCACAGTCAATGTTAGCCCCTCTGAATGTTCGGACAATTAATATACTGGATGCTTGCCTCTTGTCTATCAATTGAACAATTTGTTTGACCTTTCGTTTATCTGGAGACCTCCATGCCTCCAATAGATATCAAGGTGAGGAAACAGTGTGCCGGCTATAGTGGCATTTCGTTCCGCTACAAAGTCAATTAGCCTAAGTCCGTTGCCAGACGTGTTGTAGTGTAGGCCGTATCCGACAATAATGCTAAAGATGTATTCTCTTCCTACTTTGAGTTAAAATCTAATAGCACGATGTTAACATCTTACTTCGGTAGTTTCCCGAAAGTCTTGTCAAGGAGTTCGTAGAAGCAGTCTTTCGCTATATCATCATTTTCCGCTGTCGGAGAGTGAGAGCATATAAGGCTGATGTTGGTGAATTTGTCCCTGATGCGGATTGTTACAATGCGTTCGCTAATGTCTTGAAAACATAAGACTTCTTGCTTAAGTCTGGCACTGTGTCCAAAGTGGACATTTTGGGCTCTATTGACGGGCTATAGAGACGAAGATTCAACCAAGAACTATACGAGCTGTACAGCGATATGCTCCTAGTTCAAAACTCCGCAATGTACGTTTAAGATGGCTGGGACATGTAGAACGAATGGACACCAATACTACGGCTCGCAGAGTAGTCGATTCCCAGCCAGATGTCGGACGCAGTAAAGAAAGACATCGCCTTAAGTGGCGCGCACAAATAGAAACCGACCTCAACCAACTGGAGGCAGTTAGCTAATGACCGGGCTTATTGGAGAAGCGCCACTTATGTTAGTTAGTAAGGAAGTAAATTAAAGACTGAATGGTAATCAAAAATGGCGCAGCCACATCATCATAGCAACATGATGGACAAATCATGAATGGCGAAATGCCTTATTCCACTTCCAACACCAATTTTGCGGAGATATATTGACCCCAAAATGTATCCGTATCGTAAAAGGATTAATTTTGAACTTTCAACACAATTGTTCAGTGGTCAGTCATGACATGCAATTATTTAATTATGAAAACTTTTCGCAACCAAAATTTCCTGATATCGGTCCCTGATTGCACTCTTTTCACTTCGTGATGAAATGACTTTAATTGCAAAAAAAAAACCAATTAATTGTTCTATAAATAATGCAATGTATGTCAATTAAACCTTTGGTAAGTTTAAGCAAATACCGCTCGCAAACAAACAAAAACATATAGTGTTTCACTTGCTAATTGCGATTGCACTCCCACGTAGGTGGAAACACATTTGCAAAGGTATAACATGCAAATAACGGAACATGGAATGCTTATGCTCGTTCAAGTGCACATTTGTACATTATTGACACTTTGCATTCGAAATTTTCGGATAATGGTATTGGAATGTATATTAATGTATCTGCACTCTGGTACTACAGCATGTCCTCGCCATAACGTACATGTGTACAGATGTAAACAGCAATGGTATCTATGTGGGCGGTTTGGTACCGCACACAAGCAGTTGCTCCTTTTATCGAAACAAGTTATAGATCTCTGTAAAGTTTTGTCATAAATTTGTCTGGCACTCTGGCAAATTTCAATAAATTCATCGCATACTAATACTCGTGTTCGTGCTCATGTACTATACACATTTGAGTAACTTTTACAAGCCTAATGTGCAGCTTTCAACGGTCACGTTTGGAGGCAATACACATATGTACGTATATTTAGGGAACTCAATTTACATTGAAGGGAAGGTCATTTATTTTTATTTTTTTAAATATAAGGTTCTTGACAAGCAACATTAGGCAAAGTCAAACTGTAGTTGAAATTGCAATTCGTTTAGGATTTGAATGTATTGGATTATCAACAAGTCCAATTCCGCACTGTTTAGCTGTAAACCTTTTGAGGGAAAACCCAAATAATTGTTAAAGTTTAAGACTGAGATGTTGTGGTAAGATTACTTAAGTGGCGCTACAGTCCGGAAAGAACCTGGGCCTCAACCAAGATGCCCCTCCAATTCGCCTGGTCCTTAGCTAACTATTGATGTCCATTAGTTCTACATGTCCTTGCCATCTTAAACGTCCAATGCCAAGTTTTTTAACTGGGGCATGTCGCTGTACAGCTCATATAGTTCTTGGTCAAATCGGCCAAGGATTTCTTCATCCACTTTTGACACGGTCAATCTTTAGCGCCGTAGAGCAGGACTGGGATGATCAGGGTCTTATACAGGATCTCCTATATGTGAGGCCTTTACTTCTGAATTATCTTCTTAGCCCGAAGAAACAGCGGTTGTCAAGAGAATGTTTTCTTTTAATTACTGACGAGATGGTTCTTATCATAGCGGAGCCGAGGTAGACAAAGTCCCGTATTACCTCAAAGTTATATCTGTCAATGGTGACGTTCTGTCCAATTCGTCGATGTTGTGTTCCCTACCGTGTTGACAGCATATACTTAGTCTTACTCTGATTTACTGATAAACCCATTTTTGCCGCTTCCTTCTCTATACTAGCAAACGTGAGTGGTTGAGTCCGACCAATGATGTCAATATCATTGGCTTATAATAATATTTGAACCGAATTATATCAAATTGTGTTCTGGTGTTGGCTCTGTCAGAAGTCACATGACAGTGTATTGCCTTGCCTAAATACTTTTTTGGTATCGAAAGTGTCGGTGAGTACGTTTCCGACCCTAATGGAGCAGCGAGAATTCTTCATCGTCATCCTACACAGACGGACAAGTTTGGGCGATATAGAAAAATTTTGGATGTAGTGGACACTTACTCCATGGGTGGTGTCCGAACTAACTTCGGCGAGTAACTTTTGCATACTTTAGGCATACTTTCATCCGACCAGATTTGGCTTATGATTTGGTGGGTGGTACATACTCTGCCGGCCTTATAGAGCTCGGCTTGAAGGCCGCCATTTCCGGCGGCCTTGTTAAGCTTGAGTTTAGATATTACTATCCTCACTTCTCGACAGCATTCTGTTCGAGCATCGTATCCTTGGCTTTGATGTTTTAAACTCTAGTAAAATTTACTAACAATTTGGCGTATTAAAAGGATAATTTTATGCCATTAATGATTAAATATGATTTTGGGCATGTGGCCGCCGCGCCTGGTTCGAATAAAGCCAAGTCTAGAGGACCAATTTTTAACCACTTTTTCGAGCATTTGGGGCCGTATGTCGGCAATAACGCCACGAATGTTGGCTTCCAAGTCCCCTAACGTTTCTGGTTTGTTGGCGTAGACGAGCGATTGCACTTATCGCCAAGGAAAATAATCCAATGGTGTCAAATAACACGATCTTGGTGGCCAATTGACAGGTCCATTCCTCGACATTATGCGCTCATCGAATGTTTCCTTGCGCTGTGTGGCGTGTAGCGCCGTCCTCTTGGAACCACATCTCAACCACATTCATGCCATCCGATTCGGAAACCAAATAGTTGGTTATCATGGCTCTATATCGGTCCCCATAAACGGTAACTGACTCCAGCATCATTTCGGAAAATGTATGGCATAATAACTCCACCAGCCCATAGAACACACCAAACAGTCAGTTTTTGTGGATGTAATGGCGTCTCAAGGGGCTCATGTGGATTCTCTTCACTCCAAATGCGGCACTTTTGCTTGTTGACGTGGCCATTCAACCAAAAATGAGGCTCATCACTGAACAAAATTTTGCGATGAAAATCAGAATCGTGATCAATCTCATTTTCTCCCCATACACCAGAATCACAACGCATTGCATGGTCTCGTGGCTTTAATTCTTGGACAAGCTGGATCTTGTAAGGTCGTAAGCCAAGATCTTTGCGAAAAATCTTCCATAAAGTTGATGGACAAAGCTGCAATTGCTGTGCACGGTGGCGAATTGATTCATTCGGGTCCTATTCAACACTTTGCTCCACAGCGGAAATTGTTTCTTCGGTGCGCACTGTTCGACGTCTCTGAGGATGCGTATTATCACATAGAGTAAACGTAGTGCGAAAACGATCCATGGTTAACCGAATTAATTGCTCTGATGGACGATTATGTTGACCATAAAATGGACGGAGCTTGCGGTAAACTTCGCGAACTGAACCATAATTTCCAAAATAAATGTCACGATTTGCAAGCGTTGGTCATTTGTCAACCTGACAAATGACGAAATGGCAAACCAAACTGAACATATATGACATTAAAGTTGCCCGATTTGACCACAAAATGTCAGTTTTATCAGCCTCTAAAAAAAACACCCGTTAGTCTTCTGAGTCGATGTTAGCCCCTCGGAATGTAATGCGTGTTTAAGGGCCGATGTTCAATGTGAACCACACCTAAACGTCAAGTTATTTTCTGCATTTCATTTGACATTTCTCAATTTCAGACTAACTCAATTTGAACCATGGAAAGATACACAATCGAGCAACGCGTTAAATTTATTCAGGCTTATTATGAAAATGGGCGTTCAAATCAAAATGCGTATCGTGCACTTCGTGATTTTTTCGGTCAATTTAATCGTCCGAATGTGCGTACAATCTGCAAAAATTTAAGCAAACCGGGTATGTAGGAGATGTAAAAACACCAGGGCAAGTTCGTACTGCAGAAAATATTGCTGCTGTTCACGATAGTGTGAGCCGTCCACCTCAACTCGTCGTTGTGCCCAACAATTGCACCTCTCACGCTCGTCGTTGATAAACATTATGCATAAAGACTTGCATTTACACGCTTACAAGGTGCAATTGACTCAAGAACTAAAGCCTCTTGCAAGATATGGATGTGAACGATATGTGGTTTCAACAGGACGGTGCCACTTGCCACACAGCTAAAGAAACAATGGCTCTTTTGTGCGACAAATTCAATAGCCGTGTTATCTCCCGTGGTGGCGATGTTAATTGGCCGCCAAGATCATGTGATTTGACACCGTTGGACTTCTTTCTTTTGGGTTATTTGAAAGAAAAGGTGTACGTCGATAAGCCAGCAGCTAAAGGAGCAGCTAATTCGGTACATTAACGTCATAGAATATTAATTATGCCTCAGCGTCATAGAATATTTGGACCATCGGATGGAGGTGTGCCACCAAGGTCGCGGCGGGGGCAATCTTTAGCTGTATCATCTTTTTCTTCCGTCGGGGCGTGAGCGGATATAAGGCTTATGTTGGCGAATTAGGCCTCGGCGCAAATTGTTACAATGGGTTCGCTAATGTCGTGAAAATATTAAACTTCTTGCCAAAGTCTGACACTTATAACAAATCCGCATCCGAATAGTCGTGTTTTCTACTCACTATAACATGGTCCGTAGATGTCACACTTTTTCATCATCTTTTTGCATGGCCCATCCCATTCTATTTCCTGGATGTCTGCTTTAAAGCAGCTTAAGGCTTTCCCTAGTTATTTGACTGAACCTCTCCTGTTTAATGTTCTCACATTCCAGGTGCAGATACGGACGTCGTTATCCTTTTTTTGTTTAGCAGGGTCATCAACAATTAAATCATTCCTTTCCAATTTTTTTTGTACATGGGTGGGTAGTAAACCCAGCGCACAACCCCCAACTTGGAGGGCCTGTTCCCATTTATTAGATACCCCTAGGACACGGGGACGGGGCCATCAGTATCCACTACGGGATTGAGCGCTGCCGTTGGCCTTTTGATTCATCCGCCACCATCTCTGTTCAAGGGGTCTGACTTAGCCTTGAAATTCCTAAATATCCTGTTGTCCGAATATATCGAAGCTGCTCATCTAGGTTCGCCTGTGACCTCAGGCCGGTATTGCGTGCCATTCTGACCAGGCTGTTTATAGTGTTGCCGTTTTTTGTCTATTTATCACATTCGTACTTATCATTTAGCAGGTAAAATCCGTTTGGATGCGACCAGTATCCGATGGTTATCACTTGGAGGTAAAATAAGCACCTAGATGTATACCCTCGTTCTACAAGATCCAACAATCCGATGGGGATGTTACTGCGTGAATATGTTGCTATCGTTAATTTAAAGCCAGCAGACTAATATTGTTTTCTAATAAAGCCCTTAAAAATGATCCAGTATGACACATCCACAATATGTCAATATGTTTGAGTTTACCGTGAACTGAATGCTTTGTTCACATACATCTATAAGTAATCGGATGGTAAGTTCTCGTAAGACCTATTAACATATTAATCGATAAATGGAAATGGGTAAGTACGTTTCAAATGGAGTAATTAATTTTGGGAATAAGGTTAACCGCGTTGCTGGACCATTAACTTCGACTTGCGTCCTTTCTACGTAAATGCAAGCCAATCAATGTAAACGTTCAGCTCATCTTGTACTCTGGGTAAAGGGAAACATTAATACGACATACAATATTAAAGGATGAAGGTCGTTTCACTAATGGACGGCTTTGTGATTGTAATGTGTGTACCTAATTTGTTAAAAAAGTATTGTGAGTGTAAAGTCTGTATATAGTATCATTAAGGTTTTTTGTAAATGTAAAAAAATGTTCGAAAAAAAAGTTCGTTCGCGTTTTCGTTGGACAATATGTTTTCAGTAACTTCATTGTTTGGTTTTTTGATTTTGAATTAAGATTTACAGAGTCACAAGGTTCGAAAAAACTTCGATTATACCGGTGAATAAATTGGGTGTTATCTTAACTGAGTTAAAAATGCTTGCTTTCCTTTCTAACATAGTTAGATATGCTACTCACTGATTTTCACCTCACCGACTCTTCTCCATACCCAACCGATCTTCCCACCCGACGCGACTTAACATGCCTTCCCAATTAGCTTGGTCCACTGCTTACTGTCCCCTGTTGTACACATTAATACACAATGGCAGCTTCCACTGCACTTTTTATAATTTTTTCAAACTCAGTATTTGCTCATTGTAGCCATTAGGGATGTTGAGGATAATGGGAAAGGAGTGTGGGAAACATTGAGGCTAAGAAACGATTTACCGATGCATATTGCTTTTAAAGTGAGTGTAAAGTATAACGATACTGGCCATTATACTTTACAATCACTTTCTATTTCATTTGATCAATGTCTATTGAAGTAGTAAGGCACGAGACAACTCTGCGATGTTCGAGTGAAACTCGGGAGTTTGCTATGCTAATAACTCTTAAAAGTTATTTCGGGTACATTTGTCTCTGTCTAGTAGATTGTTTTTGGTGTAGGTTGTTTTTGGTGCAGACGACCTGACGTGAGAATTGAATTTATTTCAGTTTGGGGCGTATAACTAGTTTGTTTATTTTAACCAGAAGGGTTGATTTATCTCTTAAATCGATTAAGGAAACATTGGCATTTCGTTGCGCTTTAGAGAATTCGTAAACTGGTCTTTCCAATGGACGTCGTTAACGGCTATAGATTTTGATACATGATTGACAGAAGTCAGTACTGTGTGTGTAGAAGTTTTGAATTCTCAATTGGATTTACCCAATTTTTTAAGTCCAGGTCCGAGAAGAGAGTGGTGAACCAGGAAACAGATATGAGAAGTTGAGGGTACTCTCATCAGCGTAGAAATGATCAATTCAGATACAGAACCCACAGAGACTAGCATTTGTGAATTACCGACTTGAAACCGTCAAAGTCATCTTGAACTGCATGTTTTAAGTGATAATTTCTAATCTATATATGAAGTTTTTCGTTGGTTAAATAAGTTTTGAGTTTTTACCTAAATTAAATGTCTAGCACCTTGACCGTATATAAGGTCTTAATCTATGAGTAAAGTCTTGGCGACAGCAGCTGATAGCGGGGAAAGACGTGCACTCACACTAATGCACATATTCAAATCCCAAGCACAATATTCGATTCGAACTCCCAATATAAGGTCAAGGGTGGCGTCTACAGTCCCAGTTAGGATGTACAAAGTGAATAACCTAGACGAGCTGCTTCGACATCTAGGTTGGGGGTTGTGCTTTGGGTTAACTTTCCACTCACGGGAAAAAACATCGTTACGAACCAACTTAGAGCCTTAAAATTAACTTATTTTATTGCTGACGACCATGTTAATCGAAAAAGGACAACGACGTTCGTATCTGCGCCTGGCATGTGAGACCATTAAACAGGAGATGTGCAGGGGAACAATTAGCGGAAGCTCTTAGCTGCTACCAAACAGACATTATTACCATCCAGAAAACACGATGGGATGGGCCGAGCAGCTATGACATCTACTACGGACCGTGTTATAGTAAACAGAAACAGCGACCATTTGGATGTGGATATGTTAGAAGTACCAGAACTAGGCAAGAAGTTTTATATTTCCAAGACGAACACATTGTAAGAACTCGCATTAAGGCCAAATACGCCAACGAAATATTGCTTTTAAGAGCTCCTAGACAAATGCGATGTTAAAATCGTTCTGGGAGATTTTAAAGTAAAGGGGAGAAGATGAAAGTATGCCTTGCTATTAGATTTTCTCACCCCACTTATTCCCCAATACACGCTTCAATATTTTCGCATTAATTTTCGACATTGCACACACTGCACCAGACACCTGCCCCAGCCCAGACGTTGCATTGGATTTCGTCTGGTACTGATAAGCAAATCCCCAATTTTCCCGATTTAAAAATTGTATTCAAATAACCTAGGTGTAAGAAAAATAGTATTTAAGATCTTGAAATTTGTAAATAAAATCACTTGCCACAAATCAGTCCAAGTCTTTGTTTCAATAGATCAAAAGAGATCTATTCAGTATGCTTGAATAATAGTACCTAAGAATCGTTGCCCGATCCACAAAGAAGACCTTCTGAACTGCGCCAATTAGCATCAATTACAAAGCCATAAGTCTCATCATCATTGACAACAAAAAAATTCTATCTGCCACAATATGTGAACGCCTGAAACCGTTTACCAACAACCTGATCGGCCTTAATCAGTGTGGTTTTATTCCAGAATGTCCACAGTGGATCAAATTTTCACATTTCCGCAGATCCTGGAAAAAATTATCGATGTCAAAGCCGTATACGACAGCATTTATAGAGACTATACAGAGAAATGTCTATTTTGGTTACCGGTCAAACTCGTAGGTCTGTGCAGGACGACGATGGAGGGAGAACTCTCGCTGCTCCATCAGGATTTAGGCAGGTAAATTATTCTTGAAAAGTATATGCTAATAACACGACGAATGGGACAAAACGTCAATATTGACAGAGCAATTCTTAGAAAAATCTTCGGTCCTGTTTGCGCTGACGGCCTATGGAGAAGTAGATTCAACCACGAGCTATACGACCTGTGCAGCAACATACCCCTATTAAAAAAAAAAACACCGCAATGGACGTTTAAGATGCCTAGGACATGTAGAGCGAATGGATACCAATACTCTGATTCGCAGTCTTCGATTCCCAGCCAGACGTCGGTCGGAGGCAGTGGAGGAGTACCTCGCCTTAAGAGACCCGCACAAGTAGAAACCGACCTCAACCAACTCAAAGTGCCCAACTGCAGGTAATTAGCTAAGAACCTGGCTAGATGGAGAAATATGTTGGTTGAAGTCCAGGTTCTTTCGGGACTATAGCTTAAGAGGGTAAAGTATGATCAAGGCCTGTCCATAGGATCAGAATTATTCGATTAAGTCCCATTTCAGTTACCAAGAGTAATTCTTGGTGTGATTACTAACTATCATTGTTAAAACTTAATTGCGGATCTGAGGTTATGTAATAGCTGTATTCTAGATGTTCATTCTTGTTGTCACAGCTATCCCTTGCAGGTCAAAATAAATGAAGTATATAATTTCTCTTGCGTTCATTTCCAGACAGATTCCCCAACAATTCTTGGTCAGATTACTTCGGAAGAACGCTAACGCGTAGCTTTCAAAAATTGTTAAATTAACGCATTGCGCTGCGGCAAAATTCAGCTATACATTTCGTCGGAAGATCCGTTCGAAATGCTTATACTTCGTTAGCAAATTTTCTTCCCAGAGGATACCAGGAGCTTTTGCTGTCTCTGCAAATAGTGATTTGACAGGTGAGGACTGCTTAGCATCACTCTTTTATTGTGTCCTCCATAACCTCGACATTAACTATGTCTCAACTACGATTTATCCTTCTTCAACTTGTAAGGGTTCTGTTCGGGTGTCGTATTGTAAATTGATTTACAATTTGGTAAAATTTCCAAATAGTATTCCTCAGTTGACACCTCCTTATAACGGGTGATTTTTTAAGAGGTTTAGAACTTTTTTTAAAAAAAAAACACAAAAAATTCAAAAAAAATGAATGAAAGATTTATTTGAATCGATAGTTTGAACCTTGCAATTTAATGTTTAAAGATAATTTCATGCAAATGTTGACCGCGGCTGCGTCTCAGGTAGCCCATCCGCTGAGTCCAATTTTGACATACTCTTTCACACATATCTGCCGGTATCTCACGAATGTATGCATGGATGTTGGCTTCCAGTGCGTCAATCGAAGCGGGCTTGTCCCTAAAGACATTAGCCTTGACATACCCCCACAAAAAATAATCTAATGGTGTCAAATCGCACGATCTAGGCGGCCAATTGACCGGCCCGAAACGTGAAATTAACTGTTCACCAAACTCGCCTCGCAATTGCGCCATTGTTTCGCGTGCTGTGTGGCATGTGGCACCGTCTTGTTGAAACCACATATCATGCAAGTCAAGAACTTCCATTTCGGGCAAAAAAAAGTTTGTTATCATCGCTCGGTAGCGTTCACCATTGACAGTAACGCTGCGATTCGCATCATCTTTGAAGAAATATGGCCCAATAATGCCGCCGGCCCATAAACCGCACCAAACAGTGGCTTTTTCGGGATGCATTGGTAGCTGTTGCAATGCTTCTGGCTGATCTTCACTCCAAATGCGGCAATTTTGCTTATTTACGTACCCATTCAACCAAAAATGAGCCTCATCGCTGAACACAATTTTTCGATAAATAAGCGGATCCTCGGCCAGCTTTCCAAGAGCCCATTCACCAAAAATTCGGCGTTGTGGTAGGTCGGCTGGCTTTAGTTCTTGCACCAGCTGTATCTTAAAAGGCTTTACGCCCAAATCCTTCCGCAAAATTTTCCACGTAGTGCTGTAACAAAGGCCTAACTGCTGGGAACGGCGCCGAATCGACATTTCGCGGTCTTCTGTCACACTAGCTGATACGGCCGCAATATTTTCTTCACTACGCACAGTACGTAAACGTGTTGTTGGTTTAATGTCCAACAAAGTAAATTTGGTGCGAAATTTGATCACAATCTTCCGAATAGACTGCTCAGAAGGTCGAGAATGCCGATCATAAAATGGAAGCAGCGCGCGATGAACATTTCGAACCGAGCACGAATTTTGATAGTAAAATTCAATAATTTGCAAGCGTTGTTCATTTGTAAGACGATCCATGGTTAAATTGCAAACCAAACTGAAGCTGTTTGACAGTGACACAAGGTACTAAACACACGTCAGCTGTCAAAACCAGTGTTGCCAAAACCAAACCAGCTAAAAAATCACCCGTTAGATACATTCGATCGCGATTTTTTTTTCTTTCCGATAAAATGTTGTTATTTGCAAGCTCAACGACAACTTTTGCAGTTGAGATAAGCTTTTCTTGAAATTGATACTACTCGGATGATTTGTCAGATCATCTTGCTATAGGATGCTAATAAAATGATGATTGTTGCAATATTATTAACAAAGACCTTCACTGGTAATAAAGGATAATGTTTAGGTTGGGTTTGTAGTTCTGCCGAATTCCAACATCTTAAACGTTTTCTCAACTGTGGCAAACTCCATTTAGAAAATGCTGACTTCATACTCTACAGTTAAAAAAATTCGCATATAATTCAAATTCATATGCAAAATTAAACAAATACAACCATTTCCCAGGTAAAAATACTTTACTATTTGAACATTAGATAGAACCGATGAAATAATAATAAACACTTGGACACATCTCTATGACAACAATTAGAGGAGTATCTTTGAGTATGCGTTTTCTCTGAAAAGTCCCTCGCCCATGAGTAATCACATCAGCCCTTGTAACGCAAGCGAATTATATTGACAATTAATTAAACACACACTAAGCTGTCTCTATTCACTTACATCAGTGACAAGCCATCAAGTCTATATCTTAAATAATTGACAGCTCATAATGTTTTGCAACGTATTTACATGTTTAATGAAATGAGAAGTGTTTATATTTGTTGATGGAAATTTTTGAATCAATAGTAGGATCTGTATATCGCGATGATAAGAAATGACTCTATTAAGACAATTAATCAAAAAAATTAGTTAAACGAGTTATTCCCAATTAGACAGAAATCTAATGGTATGGTAGTGAAATCCCTTTATGAACTGCTTCGACATATTTGAACACCAGGTCTATAGGGATTTCCAATACTGAGCCAGGGTATTGGAAAAGAGTTGGTGGCGGAGAAGCCCTCAATGGGTCAACGGCAGCGCTCACACCCCAAAAATGGGCTACTGACATCGGTATTTTTTCCGGCCCGCTGTCCTAGGGTCAAAACAAGGACCTGGCCCTCCAGGTTGGGGGTTGTGCTTTGGGTTAATTACCCATCCACGGAAAAAAAATATTGTTACGAAGCAACCAATAGCCTCGGAAAGGACTGATATTATTGTTGACGACCATGCTAAACGAAAAAAGGACAACGACGTTCACCGACACACCGACACATTCGATACCAAAAAAGGCTTTAGGCAAGGCGATGCGCTCTCATGTGACTTCTTCAACTTGATTCTTGAGAGGATTGTGCAAAACTCCCGAGCCAACACCAGAGGCACAATTTTCCAAAAATCCGTGCGACTACTAGCATACGCCGACGATATTGACATCATTGGTAGGACTCAACGTGATGTCATAGCCACGTTTGCTAGTATAGAGAAGGAAGCGGCAAAAATGGGTTTAGCAGTAAATGAGGGTAAGACAAAATATATGCTGTCAACACGAAAGGACACACAACATCGACGAATTGGACAGAACGTCGCCATTGACAGATATAACTTTGAGGTAATACGGGACTTTGTCTACTTCGGCTCCGCTATTAACTCTGACAACAACATCTCGTCAGAAATCAAACGAAGAATTACTCTTGCCAATCGCTGTTTCTTCGGGCTAAGAAGGCAATTTAGTAGTAAAGCCCTCACTCGAACTACTAAGGAGATCCTATATAAGACCCAGATCATCCCAGTCCTGCTCTACGGCGTTGAAGCATGGACCGTATCAAAAGCGGATGAAGAAATCCTTGGTCGATTCGAGCGAAAAATTCTTCGGAAAATCTTCGGTCCCGTTTGCGTTGACGGGCTATGGAGACGAAGATTCAACCACGAACTATACGAGCTGTACAGCGACATACCCCTAGTCAAAAAACTCCGCATTGGACGTTTAAGATGGCTAGGACATGTAGAAAGAATGGACACCAATTCTCCGGCTCGCAGAGTCTTCGATTCCCAGCCAGACGTGGGACGCAGTAGAGGAAGACCTCGCCTTAAGTGGCGCGCACAAGTAGAAACCGACCTGAACCAACTTGGAGTGCGCAACTGGAGGCAGTTAGCTAAGGACCGGGCTAATTGGAGAGGCATGTTGGTTGAGGCCCAGGTTCATCCCGGACTGTAGCGCCACTTAAGTAAGTAAGACAGAAATTATTATAATTAATAGAAGAACGGGGTTAAATAGCTTGCTCGCTTATTATATTATAGAGATATTACTATAGAGATACAGGAGAAGAACATATGAAAAAATATTTAAATTTAACTTCACAGACATACTAATTGAAAATCTAGGTCCCTCCTGTATGGGTCATTGAAGCCTAGTATTTTATTGGTTTACTAGCTGACCCAGGAAAACGTTGTTCTGCCATTTAAATTATTTCTAGTGAATATTTTGGATGCTTAATAAAAAAAACATATCAGAAGGCTACAATCCGCTGTGCGAATAGTTGAATATCCAATCCCATTCCATGCTTTAATTAAACATGCCTAAAAAGTGGGCATGACTGAAATCTTTACGAAGATGGTACAAAGAAAATTCCATTGTCTCTATATATTGCTAAGAGAGTTTATCAAAATCTTTTTGTAGTTTGACAAAAAAAAAGTTTTTCTATTGCATATGCAATAGGGTTGGGTATACAAATCGATTTTATAAGAAAACTACCCCAAAAAGTGGACGTGGTTCATAACCGTTGGGGCAAAAATAACGTTTTTGTGAAAAGTGGGCATGTCAGTGAGCGGATTTTAAAATTTTTTACACTTGTTCAGCTGGGAAAAACGAAGAGTACGTGTACCAGATTTCAAAATTGGAACGAAAAATTTAAGGCCCAAAAACTGGTGACGTACGGGCGAACGGACAGACAGATATAGCTAAATTGACCCAGCTTCCGATTTTGAGTCGATCCATAAATGTACTTTAAGGTATATCTAGCTAAATGATTTCTTTATGTTATGTGATTAGGTATAATAACGAATGTAATGTGTTTGAATGATCGATAAAATATGGAATGATCGTTTACCGATCTCAAAGAAAGCGAACGTAATTATACACAAATCAAAAGTGAAATATAAAATTTGAAACTGAAAGTATGCTGTTGTTGTGGGGACACAATTTATTACCCGTTTAGATAAGATTTCACGTGGATATCGTGCATAAAGATCTCATACGGATATCGGGTATATACGCGAAGGTTGACCGTAGTTGGCGAGCGCCGTTCGAAGTATGATAAAGATCCATTCTTTGATGAAGACCAAACGGATATGTTTCGATAAGATCTATGACAGAAAGTGCAAAGTATAATTATCCGTGGAAAAAACATGGAGTGCCTTAATCTAAGCAGCAAACGGACAACGTTTGTCCTTGTCAATATAATAGTTAATTGGATGCATTTGAATTCAATTGGCACGTCTGTGGGAATCATTGGAATACGTGACAGCAGAACATTTTTTGTTCGGAATTTGCCATTTAAAATGGAGGCTTCAATGATTTTTTTTATATATAGATAACATGTATACTGTATATTTTAAAGAGATACATTATTTTTCCAACAGATTGCTTTAGTGACACTAAATAACGTTAGAAATATGAGCTTTTGAACTAAAAACTTATGAGAAGGCTACAATCCGCTTATGCGGATCGTTTAATATCCAATCCCACCCCATCCTTCAAATTAATTTTCCCAAAATATGGTCTTATGGCCATAAAGTATTGAAAACATAAAAAAAACAACGTTTTTTGCAACGCATATGAATTGGAGTAGGGTATAAAAATGATCCAGGGACGAAATGTTCATATTATCATAATTAATGATATTGCATCAAAAGTTTTTTTTCAAATATGTATTATAAAAAATGTACCAAAAAACGTTTTTTTATAGAAAACGCCCCCAAAAAGTTGGCGTGGCAAAAAACTTTGTATATACGATATATAGATATTAAGATTATCTGAATATGTTTCTCAGACACTTTTTAAAATTCTTTACGGTTTGGCTAAAAGCTACGTTTTTCTAAAAAAATGGGCGTGGCAGTGGGCCAATTTCAAAAGTGTTTACTCTTGCTCTGCTTCGTCGGCCAGAGAGACTATATTCCAAATTTCAACTTTCCATGTCAAAATTTAAGCCCCAAAAATCGGTGACAAACAGATGGACAGACGGACGGACAGACAGGCATGGCTAGATCGACTCAGCTAGCGATTCTGAATATCCATATACTTTGATGTATATCTAACTAAATTATTTATCTAACTAAATACCTTATATTTTACTTTACAGTTTTTCTTGCATTAAAGCGAAAATGCAAGCACGGCGGCTGTACATTTTAGTATTATTTATTCTTCTGATACTCTAACAGCCAATCATTCTCAGTTCTGGTTTCGTCGATTCCATTCGATGTCAAAGATGCATCACGCTCTGGAAGGCCAATTGTCAAAATTGTCGTTGAAATCATGAAAATCGGCGAGTCAGACCGTCATATTGTAAGCACTGTTACTATTGCCACAATTAACATTGCAGAAAAAAAACATTTGTAACCATTTGAATAAGGCTGTATAGGCTAGCTAGCTGATTCAAATGTTCGACAGTCGATCCTAGGGACGCATATATTTGAATGTGTAGCAATTATGATGATCGTCTTCAAGAAATTACCCCAAAGATGAAATGCAAATACGCAAAGTTTGAGTAAACACAGCTGTTACTGGATACCCATAGATGTAACTGCTCCCTAAAAGAAAGGGTGCATATAACGGGTGATTTTTAAGCGTAGTTTTTTTTTTAAATTGAATAAAACACTCAAATTTGCTTCAAATACTCAACATTTTTATTTTAATCGATAAATAGGCCGTTGCCATTTACGATCTAAAGATAACTTCATATAAATGTTGCCCACGGCTCCGTTTCAAATGGTTTATTCGAACGGTCCAATTTTGCGTTTAAGTCTTTTCATGATTAAATGGCAGAGTATACTGAAAACTTTTTACTTTGGCAGATGACGTTTGGACGCCATTACTAGCCAGTGCTGCCAACCTGAGAATTTTAACTCTTAAAAAATCACCCGTTATTTGCAGAGGCATTCTGTTTGAACAGCGTCAAGATCAACACGATACATATGGCAACAATGACAACACGTATGCAAAATGCATGCGATTGTAACTGAAGTAATTATATAAACAAATGTATCTAGATTTAGATGGGCATTTTTATTCGGGATCTCCTAGAATAAAGTTAAAAGAATATTGAAGAATTTATATCATAATACAAGAGTTTTAATTTTGTTTAATATTTTTATATACGAGAACTTTATCTTCTTTTTCTAATAAAAATAAACGTTCAATTGTTATTGTTGAAAGATGCTTGGTTTCAACTAATTGAATAACTCATTATCTACTGCCTATATAGAAGCAATAGTTTATTTATCGATAAGATACGACAAGGGGCAGTGTTTGTATATTTACTTGGCGTGCCTTTCAACTGAAAATTGAATGTCAAGTTTAAAAGATAGTTTGATTAAAATAGATACCTATCTTGGAAGCATCATACCCATTCATATATTTTCCCAAAGATATAAAAGAAATATTGCATTTCGAAAGTACCTATACTTTTACATTTTTGTGAATCACTTTTGGCGAGGCATATGTAGGTAGATGTTACGGCGGCCATGACTATTTGTATCTACATATCATCCAGCTGAGCGCCAATAATGCTTTTTTGATATTATTTTCTAATCTTTTTGACCAGATGTTTGTTCAATATTGTTTGTTTACTTTGACAGGACTCTGACAGAATTTTGTTGTCTTACCAATGGGTATATCCACTCTTGTGGTGTGAACATTGTCTGAATGTAAATTCAGCGCAAAAATAATCAATAAGAAATATTTCGCACATTTTTGCAATATTATTTCAGATTTTACTTGATGCTGCTGTTGACAGAGTTTTTCGTTTCGCGCATACAAAGATCGATAGAGAGAACGATTCGAATCAAAAATATCCTAATTAGAGGCAAATATATCAACTCAAGTATGTTGGAGGTCATGAATCAATGCCCATTAACAAGTTGGAGTTTTCGAAAGCATTTTCCACTTGCCAACATGTTGTCTTCGTCCGATCATTGCAATAATTATGTTGATGTGTGTATAACCCATGATGCAGGCACGACATCTGCTTACTATCATGTGTTAACAGCTTAATGTCAGCAGCATTCATTTAGCGAGTAGTTTATAAAATAATAAAGCTTTCGTTTTAAATTAACACAATCGCCAGAATTGATTAAAGTGAACATTAAAGTCAGCAATCCCAAAATACTAAGGCTATGTTCAGACGATTGTTAGATCTTACAATATTGTCAGGCCTGTTATTTACGTTGTCAGATGACAGGGTGACAATGTTATAAGATTGTACGACATTTTTACCATTTTTATTCATAGACCTGATAATCATCGAAGCACTGTGGCAATTATTTTTAAAGATACAAATTGCCTTTTACTTGAAATGTATTGCAGGCCCAAACAACGTTACAACATACTAAGGCATCGAAAGAGAATTGAAATGTCGCAACTAGAGCTATGGGATACAATGGAATACAATGCAATAGGAATATATAAACTTGATGTCAATATGAGCTAAGTATAAACACAAATCAACATTGACTAAATATTACCAGAATCCCGACAATTTCGCAAAGGAGAAGCCCTTCATGTAGGGGCTTGTACAAAAATACAAATTTTTGGCGCAACAGGCTCGTTAGTACCCAGTGCCTAGCTTTCTCACAACCATTCATGTGTGCGTGTGTACTTCTTGCACGATGGCGGGACCTCCTGTTTTATGCCGACTCCGAACGGCTAAGTTGAGATAAGCTATTCTTGACAATTGATACTACTCGGATGATTTGTCAGATCATCACAAGAGGAGGGCCAGTGAAAAATCATTTAGGTGTTGCTACGGCTGGGAATCGAACCCAGACCTCCTGCGCGGCAGTTCATCGCACTAACCATCGCGCCACTGAGCCTTGTGGGCTTGTGCTTTGGGTTAAATACCTTCTTCAAAACAAAAACATTATTACGAAGAAACTAAGAGCCTCGGAAAGGACTGATTTTATTATTGACAAGAATGCTTAACGAAAAAAAAGGAAGGACAACAACGATCGTATCTGCATCTGGAATGTGAGAAGTTTTACCAAGTGTAAAACGTAATAGCCAGGGATGCAAGGCGCAAACAGAATCCTTTCGAGATGAAAAAGGGAATATTGTAGTTGAGACGCAGTCGATGCTGAGGATATAACCTCTTCTGTAGACTGTTAAACGGCGATAACTAACAATATCCCGCTGTCAAGCAGAACGAATAATTCAATATTGACGACGACATTGAAAACTAACACCAAAAAGACCTAAGTGAATTGAGGATGCAATATATAAGTTCAAGCTTAACAAGGCTGTCAGAAATGAAGGCCTACCCGCCGAACTTTATAAAACCGGCGGGGATGACTTAAGTTAAGTCCACCAACTGACCAACTCATTAGCAAAATTTGATCGAATGAAAGTACGCCGACTAAGACTAAGTATATGCCGACAACACGAAAGAACACACAATATCGACGAATTGGACAGAACGTCACCATGGACAGATATAAGTACGGGTAATACTGGACATTGTCTGCCTCGGCTCCGCTTTAAACATCTCGTCAGAAATTAAGCGAGGAACACCTCTTGCAATTTAGTAATGAAGCCCCCACTTAAAATCATTCTCTAGTCATTTACTAGATCATTTACTAGTCCATGCACTACGGCGCTGAAGCATGGACCGTATTAAAAGCGGATGAAGAAATCCTTGGTCGTTTTGGGGGAAAAATTTTGCCGGTCCCGTTTGTTTTGATGGGCTATGAAGACTTAGATTTAACCCAACCACGAGCTATACGAGCTATACAGAGACATACCCCTAGTCAAAAACTTCGCATTGGAAGTATAAGATGGTTAGGATAGAGCGAATGGACACCAGTACCTAGCCTTAAGTGGCGCGCACAAGTAGAAACCGACCTCAACCAACTTGAAGTGCGCAACTAGAGGCAGTAAGCTAAGAACCGGCCTCATTGGACGAATTGGACTTTAGCGCCACTTAATTAAGTAAAGTAGGCCTTGCCTAACAAAGTAAGTAAAGTAAACATTGACTAAACAAAGATATTTCAATTTATTCTTCTCTATAAAACCCAATTGTGACTAGGTCTTTAATATAGTTCTCAAGTTTAGAGTTCGGCACTAAAACATACTCTGAACATACCGTTCTGCACCAAAGACCCACAGTCGGCAGTATAGACGAGACGATTTTTTCCTTAATTCAAATCTACAAATTCAGCGAAGACTTTTAGGAGATCTACCTCTATACTACAATCCCAGGCATTCAATCATAGCACGTTATCGCTAGTGTTATATAAAAATTCAATAAATTATTCCCGGTAGTTAAAACAATAGAAAAACTGCTCAAGCACAAGGACTTTTGTTCTTTCATTTTGCACCGTTGCACCCTTGTTTTTGCCGAACACGACAATCTAAAAAAATCGGTGGTGATGTTACTGACTTGGTAGCTGGAGCAAAATGCGGACCAGCTTCTGATACTGTGTCAAAAATCGCAGGAGTCGGTGAAGTAATTGTTGCTGAAAATGAGTCTTAAGAGGGATTCACTGCTCAATTAATAACTCCTTTAGTGTTGTCCGTACAGAATAAATTCATATTTACACACATTCTAGCCGGAGCAACAGCGTTTGGAAAAAAATGTTCTGCTGCATACTGCTGCCAAGTTGGATGTTTCGCCAATTTCGGAAATTATTAATGTTAAGTCTGAGGATAATTTTATGAGAAGTATCTATGCATTCTTACACTTAAATCCAAGGACGCCATCTCACTTTGTCTCAATTTCACTGTCCGTGAAACCAACTTTGAAGCTTCTGCCGCTGTTGGAAGTGCTGCTATTTGTCTGAGTTCGTATCACAAAAGCTTACCAAATCAGATCGTCTAGAATTAACTGGCGCTGGTGGACGTGGCCTGAAGTCCGGTGATAACTTCAAACTATTGTACGATCTAGCTGACAAGTTCTAGCAGCAGTTGGTGCTACGTGCCCAATGATTTGTAAATTGGAAAAACTGGCAAGATTGTCGCTCTCTATCTATCGGAATTGGAACCTTTACCGCCATTAAATATTTATCCGTTCTGAAGGACTCCAAGACAATTTTTGCTATCAACAAAGATCTCGAGGCACCAATCTTCCAAGTGGCTGACATAAGAATGGTAGATGATCTTTTGAAAGCTGTTCCTGAGATGACACTTATATTGTAAGGATCAAGAAGAATTATCCAATCACACAGTTGTAGAAAAACGTCGTTTTATGTCAACCATAAAAGATTTTGATCAAAATGGTTGAATATGTTGTCACAATGTCATTTTCTAATTTTATATATATAAAGTTTCTAGCCACGCCCACTTTTTGGGGAAATTAGTTTTAAAGAGAAGATGGGATGGGATATGGTATTCAACGATCCGCACAGCAGATTGTAGCTTTCTCTAGCCTCTTTGATGCAAACAACACAAAACGTATCGCGCATGATTAACTAGCTTTATAATATAGATACGAGGCTTAGAAAATCTTTATTTTATTTTATCTGCAAGTTCTTGGTTTGTTCGTTTTTGGTCCCGTACTTGTTGGTATGTATGTATTTATAATATTCGCTACACTTAAATCATTAACAAACTAAATGTAGCTTTAGTCCATTTTTTTTAATTTAGTTTTACTTTTTAGAAAATAAAAAAATAAATCAAAATAAATTCCCAATACTATATACAACTAACTATACCAGATGGAAATTCTCGTATATCTATGTGAAAATGCATCTTAAACTGACTCTAGGCAACCTTTAGACAGGGTTCGGTCGCGTTTAAGTTAGGTGACCTTTAAGTTACTTTGCCTTAATGTGGTAAACGATCCGATTTTGCACTTAACTCATGTTTAGAGGTACCTTAAGTAAGGCAACCTCTAAAGTGCTTTCATAGATACGGCTATTTGACCCAATACGGCAATTAAGTTTGGTGGAATACTAATCAGGCTAAAGAAGCGATAAGTGAAAATAAGCAGATTTAAAAACATGGCTGAATTGACTCTTAAAAAATGATTGAATTGAATGAAAAATATTCAAAAAAAAAAAACAAAAAACATTTTGAATAAAGATAGTTTTTCAATTAAATGTGCTTCAGATAAGCGGGTTCGACTGTTTCTACTTGTGTCTCACGAACGAATGCAGCATTTGGTGTAATACAACATTCTTGGGTGGTTATATTTATTAATGTTAAGTTATTAGTTTTCCAGAATACCCAAACAAAAATAATCGAATAATGTTGAAAACCTTAAACGATTTTTCATTTTATTGAATTTCATAACTAATTCTCAAAACATATTTAGGAAAAGTTTCTACTTTTACAAAATTGTGTTTTACTTAATGCACAAAGAATGGTAATTGGTTTATTACTATTTAGCAAAAGTTGAAAACTTTATATCAAAGATCAAACCCAATATTATTTTAAATTTCCAATAAAATTTTGTTCTAGTTTTGTCGTGCCTATTTTAATTTAGGCGGTCCTAATGTGAGCTCCTTTAAGAAGAAGACCGTGTTTTTAATTATTAGACTAATGATGCACAATATTGAATTGGAAATCAATAATATCATACACAAAAAAATATCGCACAAACACGATAGTTTTTTTACGTTTATTTATACACAAATAACTTAGTAAATAATTGATAGCCTAAATAAACTTAAAAGCTATACATGCACTTTTGACAGAGTAAATGAACATTATGCTTCGCAATACATGTTTCGTTTTTTGTTTTGTAATTATGCATATATTTTGAAATTGAATACTATTGATTTATTGATATAATTGTATTTTTTTTTATTTGTAAATAGGAAAATGTAAGAAAAAACCTATTAGTAGACGGCCGCAAGTTTTTTTTTAAATTATATAAAACTAAAACTTACAAGACACACTTTACTTATCTAAACCTAACTAAACCTATCTGGCCCTGTCATGTGATCTCTATTCCAATGGCTAACAAGCAGAAAATAAGCACAACGCTCCCAGTTATCGTTAGATAAGAAATCACATGCTAATGCAGTATATTTCATTTGATCAGTAATCCCACCCCGACTCAAAAGGCTCGTAAATGATCATTTTATCTGTTGCTCACCTTGCACAATGGTATATGATTGGGATGTTCGTTGAATGCCTCTGTTGGAATGTATCCACTTTCTAAGACATTTCTGCAGTAGGTACCTAGGATGCGGATAGAATAATCCAAAGACTACGAGCAAAGTAATTTCTTATAAGGTTTAGTATGACATTGTCAATTCTAGACACACCAGAAGCATCCAGAAGTCTTTTTGTTTGAAACGTAATGCTAAAGTCAGAATGTGCACTTATATATCTGCATGCAGGCTCTGACACATTTGCGCTTGAAAACTCGGAGCTTTTCCATATACGATGGGTTAATGTTCCACCACATGGGGTATTATAAGTCAGAATTGGACGAACGTATTTGCTTGGTAACAAATGATCTTCACATCAGATCTTACATAGTTGGAATAAAAAGGCTTTTTAGGGACATGAATGCTGCTCTTGCCTTGTCTAATTGAATATTTAGGTGCTAATGTTAATACAACAACTTGTCCATATGAACACCTAAATATTTCATAACGGTATACGACTCGATATGAAGACCATTTGAATTCGTTATTTTAAGGATTCTCCATTTGCGTCTCAAACCTGAATTACCGCGTCTTACTGGGGTGCGGAACAGTATGGTTTTACATTTCGTTTAATTAATTTGAAGTTTCCATTCGGCGCAGAAATCTCTAAACCTATCAAACATGCTTTGAAGTTCAGTTTGGATGTCTTCAATTGTCGAGCCGCTGGCATACAGTGTAGTATAGTCGGCCAAAACCAGCGAATTATCGAGTAAGACCATTAGGGAAATTAAAAACTTCAACTGTCGACAATTCTCTATTTGTTACGATAGAATTCTTTCCGTATATCAAGTTTATAAATTAATCCGTCGGTCCAAACCGTGTCAAAGGCTTTTTCGATATCTACTAGGCAGGCAGCATCTCAGATTCCAGTTAACATCCGAAATCTGTTTCGTAATAGCATGCACTGCCGGAGTGATTTATTTTGAACCCAAATTGATTCCGCGGTATTGTATCCTTTTCATTACAAACGAACAAAATAGACTTATACTACGTTCTCACTGGGGTTCAAATGAGATTATTTCCAATTTCACCAAAAAGGTGTTCTCACTAAGTTTTCGAATTACGTTTGACAACTGGCTTTTGAAAACAGAGGAAGCGGGATATGCAAAGACATCGGTTCCGGATTCAAATGTTATCGACTCTGAAATTAAAATCGAAAACTCCAAGGAGGTTTTGGACGAAATAATAGCAGCAAATAGAGAGCAATAAATGTACCATCAATTGTTGTATAAATAGCAAAATGAAAATATATATTTTTCGGGAGAAAGTTTTCAATGTTTACATTTTTACAATCAACCCTTCCTTTTTTTGTCACATGAAACCATGTAATTTGACATTTTAGCTGTTCCATTCCAATGAAAAAAAGTTTGTTCGTTTGTTTGACCTCGTATTTTTTTATATTAGAAACCACATTTCCCACAAATGTGATGGTATTATCACATTGCGGAAATTTGATTTTGTATGGGAAATTTAATCGTATTTGCAAATTTATTGCCGAAATGAGTTTTTTTGCTCCGTGAGAACGTAGTATTACTAATTACTACCTCAAAGATCTTCCCGATATTATGCTGGAGACTTATAGGCCTATAGTTAGAAGGATCAAAAGAATCCTCCTTTTTTTAAATATTGGAAACACCTTTTTGCCAGCAACTCGGGTAATAATAGGTTTTAAGAAGATTGTTAAAGATAGCATAGTATTGCCGTATGATGTCAATTGGTATATGCTTAATTGCTTAAGCACACAAACACGATAGTTGTTATAAAAATGACAACCCTAACAAAATGTCACTTCTTTTTAACAATAGTGTGCAACAGTGTATGAAACAAATATATACTCACTCACATTCAAGTGTTATCCTTCAAAAGCTGAAAACCCGTTCAATCAGGAAGCATTATTAATCCAATAAACTGAGAGTATTCCAAGCGACACATCGCAGTTTTCACAAAAAAAAAAAAACACTTGTACAAATAATACTAAACCACAGAACGCGCACTTTTAGCGGACATTTTCCGAACCACGTTTCTAATATTTAACCAATAAACCGCACAGCTGTCACGTACCAATTTTAAACTATGAACATCAAGATTCAAGGACAATGAACACCGATACACGTCCCTTTGTTGTTGCAAAATTTGTAGCGGTAAACCGAATTCGTTTTTCACATTGTTAGCGGTAATCCATAATCACTTATTCACTTTCACTGAAGAGTGGTTTTTCACGTTTTACGCAAGATACTCAGGTTGCGATATACGCGACACAGTGACACACTTTTGTGTTGTGGTATGACGCGTCAACACTATCCGACCATGCGAATCGAGGGAAAATTCATCGGAGACTGACTCGAGATTTTCCACTGCTGGACCATCTCGCGCCACTACGACAATTTCCCAATTTTCCTCCGAACGGAAAAGCTTTCAAGTTTCTCTTTCTCCACCTGTTACTGAGAGAGGAATGTTAAGAGAGATTTTCGCGGGAAAATATATGCAACGCAAATAATGGGAAAAATGTTAGACCCGACCGGGCTGCGGCTGAGGGTAATTGTGTGTTTTGGGATATTTGTTTGGTATGGCCGGCCACGTGTTTGGTGAACGCACGTGTTTAATCTGAGAAATTGAATAGCTGTGCAACTCAATTGAAGTTTGCTCTTCTAGAGTGCGGCGCTCTTAAGTGCTTGCGTTGGGTAAACACTGGGGTGGAGTCGATGGGGGTTGGCAAATTATGACCACTTCAACACAACCCACTTAAGTCGGTGGGGAACTTTCACGATAATGCCTGTTAAATGATTTAAAGTTCGCGATTATAATCGATTTCATGGGAACTACTGAAGTGGGAATTGTGAATTGTATCCAATCCATAGGCTCGGCATTGGAGTTTGGGAGTTAATGCGGAATATGTTAGGTGATTATGAGGAATCAGGAGCAATTTATACGATTATTTGTTTAACATGATCCAATATGTGATTTAAATGATTTTTGAATAACTTGGGCAAGCAAGACTGCCAAACCGGACGGCCTTAATGCGCAACTATATAAAGGTCCGGAAAATGACGTTAGGTATGTACAAACGTTAGTACCCAGGGCAAGCTTTTCTCACAACCATTCATGTGTGGGTGTATACTTCTTGCACGCTGGCGGGACCTCCTTTTTATGCGGAATCCGAAGGGCTGAGTTGAGATTTCTTTTCTTGACAATTTATACTAAGTACTCGGATGATTTGTCACACCATCAAGAGGGGAGGGCCAGTAACAAATCATTTAGGTATTGCTACAGCTGGTAATTGAACCCCGAAGTTTTGCGCGGCAGTTCATCGCACTAATCTTCGCGCCACTGAGCTCGACCATAATAAGTACCAAGATATTAAACCAAAGAAGACGAAGATTTTACTAAGACATAAAACGTTTTTATTTTATATTTTATCGAACGATCGTCACCGGAATACACCCCTCTAATAAAACTGCAACTTTTTAAGCTAACAAAAGGCCAAGAAAAGCCGGTGTTTGATTGACGAAAAATAGTTGTACAGGATTGACAGGGTTTTTCTAGAACACTGGAACAAGTGGCTACGGAAAAACCGGTGTGATCTTACAAATCCAATTACTGAACCAAATTGGAATAAGCGAGTGTGTGGTATCAGACAGTGATAGCAAACGACGAGAAAGTACCTGAACGCAGGTACATCAAAATGAAAAGCGCGAACACACTTTCAAGCAAAAGGGCAGAATGAGGTGAGAAGTCATAGTAGGCTTAGAAGTGGAGAATACCAATTGTAAATGTATGTGTGGAAACGGGATCGATTCTGGACAACGGAATCGCTTCACAAAGGAAATCTACTTCAAAAAATTCCGAAAAAGACGGGACATGCGATTCTGTTAAAATTCTTTTAGAACTGATCTTCTTCAAGCGCTACAAATCTTCACGAAGCTTGGAGTTCAAGTGCGTCTGGTTGTGTGTATACTTGTCATCGATGGTGTCCTACTGCATCTTAAGGAACCAGTTGGGGATTTTGTAATGCCTTTGGTTCTGGATGATAGTAACCATTTGAGCGACCTCCTCATCGTTGCACTCTCCGGGGCGCTCGGTCAAATACACATCATCCTTCTTGAGGACAATGTTGGCGTAGCTACCACCAACTCCATTGATGGCAGTCATAGCAATGACAAACTTGCGCTTACCATCGATATTCGTATTCGTGATACGAAGAATATGCAGGAGCTTTTCTGAGATAACGAGAGAAATTTTACCATTCAAAGTTTACGCGAATTCTAGCGAAAGAAAAAAATCATAGCAGTGTTAAAATCATAGAGAAAGATCCGCAACATCTTCGTACTTTTAAAACATTTAAAAACATGAATGTCTCAGATCATCTGGATTAAAATCGGCGGACCATAAAACACATGGCATCCTAGATAGTAGCCGCAAAAATTGTGTGTGGCAAACACGCAATTTAGTCATACCTAGGGGTTCTCTTAAACCACAGACTTAACTTTAGGGAATACCTAAAGCACACGAGAAGAGAAGACATGGCTAATGCTAAAATTTGGAGGACACATCCATCCAGTTAGAAGTCTGTTGCGATTCGCGAAGTGGTGGGAAATCTAAATGACAGCAAAGAAAGGAGTCTTAAAAGCGAAAAAAATATGAGGTCCTACGAAGGAATGCATTTAGAAGGTGTCTTGATGCAGCATGTACTTGGACATATATTGGCCGGATGAATGCTTGAAGGGATGCAGTGACAGGTAATGTAGATCTCACAGGGCAAGACACGGTTGTGGGATTATTAGTCCAAATACACATGCTGTAATGTAGATTTCGCCGTAGCTCTTAGTAAAGGTTACAGATTATCTATCTTCTCCAGCCCGCACATAATAGAACATTGACAGAGTTTTGTTCAATAATGCATGAACCTATGGGTTTTCCAATGAAGGCTTGTCAATGTAGAAATGACGAAATCCTTTTTTTACTTAAAAGGCCCATGCATGCTATTGTGTATGTAATATGTAATATGACATATGCAATATGCACGGATCCGTGAGGTCCAATTTTCAATGACTGCCGCATAGATCCGGCTGATTTGATCAATGGCCTACGTCGATTTTTAGGACATCGATCGATTGCGGCATATAAGCATATTACGACTTCATAAAACTCCACAAGAAAACGTTACTCTCAAATTGTTCATGAAGAATGTCTATTGTAGCGCGTTCGCTGTGTGGTCGAAGCCCAGTCGACGAACAAACTGCATTGTCGATGGTCACTGGCTTTGATCTCGTGGGTCAGTTGGATCAACATGTCCCTATTGGAAACCCCTTTGGTTTTAAATCTAACCTTTCCACCTTCCACTGAGTTTTGTGTTCCCAAAAATCACCTCCAACCTCAAGCATGTAACAATGTTAATATTAATCACGTCGACCGCGACAGTCAATTATACAACAAAATAAACATTCCATGCAAATAGATGATGTTAATCCGCAAAGCCACAAAAATTGCAAATGAAGCACATCACATGTCGGTTGCAATAATATTACCCGCTAAATCTACAATGGTATCTGTCACCTGGCTTCATGTGAAACTTGACTACTGGAGCTGGCATCCAATGTGGATATGCAAATTTGTTTGGCGCACATATTACGTGTATCTTAACCAGATGCCCGCTGTACATTTCCTGCCAAAATTGTTGGTCCGGGCGTGGGCAGTCGACAAATGAATATACCGCACACAACATTGCCATTCGGATTAGGAAGGTATGTTAAAATGTGAAACTGTCTGAGTAATCTATGCACACCCTATAAATGTTCAAATTTTCACCGATTCCACCCATAGCAAACAGACCAACTACAGTCGAAAGTTAAGCACATTGCTGTATGCGGTCAATCGTATTGCACCCCTGTAATGGATGAAGAATTCTAAATCGGGTTGCGGTGGCAGTCCTAACGAATTATATCACTTTAGATGGGAGCCATGCCAGGAGAACGTGGGACTCTTTTGGGATGTTAGCAGACCAATGAACTGGTGGGAGTATTATGTTGAACCTAAATCCACAGATAGTGTTACACACTCTTCTGTAGTTTGGGAGGTTCATGAAAGGCTCGAAATATAGATCAAAGTGGATGTTTTGAGGGCATTTATATTCTAAAAATTAGATGACAAGCAATTAAGAAACTTTTAGTTAGTATTAGTCAGTTTAATCGTTGACTGGCAGTTGTAAGCTTAACAAAATGTTTTGCTTTCCTTGTCTTCTTTTTTCAAATTCCCCTAGTGTTTGGAGCCGTACTGGCTACGCTGACGCTTAAAAAAACAATTTAGTTAATTCCGCAAATAAACATGTCAAAACGGAAAAACATATTCGAAGCTGTTTATCTTTGCACGAATTCGGCACTAATCGCATTGAAACCTCCTTAGGTAATTCCTTTGAAGCTCACAACAAAAAAGTTGATAGAAACCGTAAGTTAATGGAACGTTTTATAGATACAGTAGTTCTTTTAGGCAAACAGGAACAAGCATTTCGGGGTCACAACGAAAAGCAAGATTCTATTAATCGTGGTAATTATGTTGAAACAATTTTATACTTATCTAAGTATGACACATTGATAGACTCCCATTTAGAACAGTGTTCAAGTGCACATCGAGTTTTTTCGGGTCTTTCAAATGACATACAAAACGATTTGATACATAGTATCGCTGCAGTGATTATAGATGAAATTAAAGTTGAAATAAGTGAAACGCGATTTGTGTCCATTATGAGCCATAGGGAACAACTAAGTGCCGTATTGCGATACTTATCGGAGGAAGGAATAGAGGAAAGGTTTCTTGGTTTTTTTGACGTGAGTGAGAGTCGAAATGCAGAAGAGCTCTCAAAACACATTTTTAATATACTTGATGTATACGGTTGCAAGGAAAAGTTAATAGGGCAATCTTACGATGGTGCCGCGGTTATGTCCGGGGAAGTAGGTGGAGTTAAAAAAAAGGTCCTCGATGCATGTCCAATGGCTAATTTTATTCCTTGCTACGCACATGTTTTAAATTTGGTGTTATCCCGATCACTTGAAAATATACCTGAGTTAAAAGTTTTTTTTTGGCAATATAAATACTGTAGTGCGCTTTTTCAATAAATCAACTAAACGTTCAAATCTTTTGAAACAAAAAGCAAACCGACGCATGCCGGGAGTATCAGAAACTCGCTGGCATTACCATTCACGAATAATTAACGTTATTTGTAACTGTAGATTAGATATAATTGAAACTTTTAACCAAATATTAGGCAATCCAAAAGATTGGGATAATGACGCACTTTCAATGGCCGAAAGTTTATTGCTTAAATTAGAAGGGAAAGAGTTTTGTTTTATATTGAACACGCTTTCCGAGATTTTTGCTAAAACCGATGTATTGTTTAATTTAATAAAAAATAAACAAACGGATGTTGAAGTTGCTAAGCGAGAAATCGAGTGTTTTGAGTCTTGGCTTTGTACTGACTTTCTAAACAAATTTGATTCCATTTTTGAAAGCATAAACGATTGTGCTGAACCTCCACGAAAACGCAGATTACTCGATATTGATTTAAAAACTCACTATAAGCGCCTTCTTGTAGAAATAAAGGACAATATTATATCCCAACTTCAGACAAGATATAAATCTTTCACGAATTTAATTTTTTTGGATCTACTTAATAAATCAAAATACAGTAATTTTGCACTATCAATCCCAGATGATAAAATATCTTCTCTGATTAATTTTTTTCCTGGAATTTTCGATTTCACAGCTTTGAAAAATGAACTAAAAGTTCTCTATACTACATCTTCACTTCAACAACTTGACGTTCTAGCACTTTATAACCATTTGAGAAGCGAAATATTGCGTGAAACATTTTCCCAAATTTTAAAATTAACTGCACTATTTTTAACACTACCGCTTACTGTTGCCTCCGTGGAGAGATCTTTTTCCACTCTGAAAAGAATTCATACATATTTAAGAAATTCTCAAGGAGAAAACAGGATCTCTGATTTAGCACTTTTATCAATAGAAAAGCGACTCCTTTTAAAAATGAAAAGTAGACCTAACTTTTATGAAAAAGTTCTTGCAGAATATGTTAAAAAAGATCGGAGAATAGACTTAGAGTACAAATAAAAAAATCAGTTTAGCAAAACTTTTCACAATTTTTTCAAACTTTTGCTGTTTTTTAAATTCCTACTTATCATTAATATTTCCTATTTTTAACTTTTTTTGTATATATTATATGTGGATTTTTTTATTATTGTATTTATTTATTTATTTAATTTAACAAAAAGTAATTTGTGAAGTTCTTTTTTTTACCATCAATTTTCTTAAAGGTATTGCATTTGCATCTGCCAAAAAAGGTTTCTTTCGAAGCCACTTTTATTATACTTCAGGTTCATTGTAAATTTTGGCTTTAATGACTTGAAGTATACGAAATTGGCTTGAATTGCTTTACTTATATGCGATTTGCAATACACAATATAATTTCAGAAATCGTTTGCAGGTGCATATTTTTGCCGACTAACCATATAACATTTTCCACGCCACGCCACTGATTGTCAGTATACATGCTACTCTTTCTAGGTTATTAAGTTATGTCATATTTTTTGGCCTTTTCATAGTCTTAAACAGAATCTGGAGTACTTCCACCTACTCCAGATTCTGTTTAAGACCGATTCTTGTAGATGTTAATCGAGCTATTGGTTCCGATAGAATCCGACTCCCATTCATCCAAGATGCTCAACCTGAACTTATTCTTTCGCCTTCCCGATCATTGTAACGTTTTCCAGGCGGAAATCATGGCAATCAAAGAAGCCTTGTCTAGGCTGAAAAGGAATGTAATATCCACGAAGCTTGTTAGCATCTTCAGCGGCAGCCATGCGGCAATCAAATCCCTGGAAGCCATCTCGTTCAACTCGAAATCAGCCCACGAATGCCGGAGCATGGCGGAGCATTTTAGTACCATTCACCTACTTTGGGTGCCGGGCCACAGAGACATATGAGGGAATTGCAAGGCAGATCAGCTTGCCAGACAGGATACTACCCTTGACATTCTACCGCCAGCACTGATCACTGATCAAACAGGATGCGATCCAGAAATCAGATGGATAAACGGCACAACGTGCCAAATATCCAAGCAGCATAATCGGTGTCTCACAGGACACTGTCCTATAGGCCCATACGCAAAAAGACTAGGCCTTTTCAGCAATGATTTCTGTAGAAGCTGCTTGGACGAAGAAAAGGAGGAAAAAAGGAAGGTTCATCTGGGAGACTACTTCTTCGATAATATTGGTGAGCTGGCTAGTATCAATGTCAAAAAATTCCTACGCTACATAGTTAGCTCTGAATGGTTCAATCAGGCGAAAGAATAGACGACGGATCCACGTGGTACCACAACGGACCTTTATGGTCTAAGTGTGAACGCGCATCGCGTGCAGCCACTACAACCTAACCTAACCTAACCTTTGTCTACTCCAGCTATTAGAAGTGCAATATTTACAATTGTTACTCTATACTCAATGCTTTTTTATCAGCCCTATCGAGGTAACCGTCGGATCGGACATTTTCCGCAACACATACTTCGTCGGAGGTTTAAATTCCATTCGAGATATGTGTCATCGAAAAAAATGCTGCACAGACGCGAAGGATTAACTTCACTACAATTCGTACATAAATCCCGGTAAGAATTTGTGTCGGAGGAAATCGGAACGCTGTCAAAAATTACACGAAAAATGCGCCCAAACGCACTCAAATGTGGGAGAAATATTTCGAACAGCTTTTCGGAAGAATACCTCGAAGCAGAAAACCTCCGAATCGTACAAAATCGGAGAATTTTCCGCTACGACGGATACCTCTTCATGTCTTCAATTACTAAGATTACGAAAGTGCAACCTCTAAAGATTTCAGAAAAAATTCACTTCCAATCCACATGAATTTGGACATCTGCTAAAGATATTCCTAAATATTCGTACAACGATTAAGATGAAAATAATGCAAAGTTAAAATTAGCAGAAAACCAACCGACTTTATCTAGTAATTTTCCCAAATAACCTGACGGCAATAGCTGGTAACTACCGAGATAGATTTATTATGGTGAATGCATCGACGTAGTTAAGAAACTGTATACCTTTCCAACCATGACAGGTATTACGCTATACACAGCCCCTAGCTATGGTACCTGCATACAACAGTCTTGTTCCTAAAAATGGCTGACAACAAAAGTATCCTGCATTGTTCACCATCTTACTGTCTTATTAACAAATTCCGGGATTATATCATTTAGCCAAGCGCAATGAACTACACTTAAGCAGATAAGCGCTTACAAACTTTAAACACAACCCTGCCAGAAAAATGAACTTCACACGAATGAGTTATAAGGACTACAATGGCACCACAGCCAGGAAAAGTTCTTACCCTTGCCCCTACACAACGTGGAAACACCACACTTGGAGGGTATACTCCCCAGCCACATGGATTCCCAAACGCACTCTATATACTATGTAGTCTCTGAAAACAATGGAGCATTTCTCGCAACGTCAAGAAAGAAAAAGGAACTAAAATCAAATTTATCTTAATCTCTTGCCAAAGTTAAGGTTTTCAGCAGCACTCCTCGTACTGTCCTTTTACACAGGGGAATAACATTATTTTTAAAGTGAAGAGGACGTACCAAATTGTATCCAAACAATGAAAAAAGGAGTTGAATGGTTTTCGAATTTAGTAACGTTTGCAGATAAAAAGTTATTCAAACAGGTGCGGTATTTGCAGATGAGATTTTAATCTTCCACCAGCTGTGGGGGCAGGTGACGTCAATTTATAATGGACCTTGAAAGCAGGGATAGTTATAATTTTGGCATCGGAAGAGGATTCTATTCAAATGATGAATGGGTTTTGCTTTGATTGCCAGAAAAAGGACTCCATTTCCATTTAATTCCTTGACAGAAACTATGTTCCCTTTGAATGAGCCACCTATTTGCACAATAAACCTTTTATTTTTACTGCCAAGAAGGAAGCATACAATTTACAAAATGGGGACAAGAATAAAAACAAATTCCGTAGGCATAACAGTGTCACAGATTGGACATTTGAATATGAGAACAAGAGATTGTGTCCTGAATTCAAAAAGGATGCTTTTGGATAGTGTATTCGAAGTCAGGAGAGTATAAAAAGGATTTTATGGTGTGTTAAATGACTTCTAGCATAGCGACATTAAATGAATGTGATTGGTAATGGACCTTGAATTGGACCTGCATGTGAAGTTGTCGTAATTAGGATTAATTTTTTTATTTTTTTGAAAATGGCCGGTGTAAAAGGAGACTAGTTGTGTGGGCTGGTAACATGGCCCAAGTGTGGTGATACATGAATGGTCATGGCAAATGAAGGACACACTCAACGATGGTAACCAAAACGGGGACTTTATGATACCAAGTCTAATAAATCTTACCACCATTTGAGGTCAGGTCTGGGGTGAATAAGTGCATTTCCTTTAAATTCCTCAATAAACAATATTCCAAAGGTAAAATTGGATCAGCTTATTTCGAAGACTATGATAGCAAAATACCCATGATATTAAATCGTACGGCGCGGCGTTCAACTGGGGAATATGATTTTTTTTTAACAAAACAAAATTTTACCTAGCTGTAGTTTCAACTACAACTCTTTAGCCTCATCGAGTCGACCACTATATCTCTAGTACCATAACCTTAGGTAAGTTTGCTGGGTGACGTGCCTCACACTAAAGCACCTCTTCTGCACCTGGAATGTGAGAACATTAAACAGGAGAGGTGCAAGTAACTAGCTGCCATACGATGGGATGAGCCGGGCAAAACGAGAATGAAAAACAGTGATATCTACTACGGATCGTGTTGTAGTGACCAGAAACAGCGACTATTCGGATGCGGATGTCTTCGTATCAAGGCAAAATTCGCCAACTAAAGCCTTATATGCGCTCTACCGAAGTACTATGTTAAATCATGCTGGGAGATTTTAGCGGAAAGGTAGGAAGAGAATACGCTTTTATCAGTGTTGTCGGAAACCACAGCCTACACGACAACACGTCTGGTAACGGACTTAGGCTAATTGACTTCGATACGCAAACATATGCCACTATACGGATCACACTTTCCTCAATTCGACATCCAAAAGTCTCCAGATCAACGAGCGGTTAACTACTTCGGGCCACTACCTTGTTGCAGCCAAGGTAAGAATGCGGACATCCACTACGCCACAACAAATCAGAAATACTGTGAAAAAATTGATGTAGAAAGATTGCAATCGCAAGAGACCGCCAAGGCCTTCGCGCAACACGTATCCCTTAACCTCTCGGTTAACACCATAACACCAGCAGATACTCGCAGCCAGGAACGAGGCCTACAAGGCTAAGCTGCAGGTGAAGACGAGAGTTGCCATTGAACTCTATAGGCAGAGGAGAAGGGAAGAACACCACAACTGATCAAATCTTAACACTTCGGCAGATCCTGGAAGTAACCCAAGAAGTCCAAATCGATACCCACAGCATTTATAGAGACAAGCTTAACAGAGCCATGTCCAGTTTTGGTATACAACCCAAAAAAAAAAAGTCCTTCTGTGCAGGATGACGATGGAGAATTCTCGGAACTCCATCAGGGTCGAACGACCTCACCGACATATTCGATACCAAAAAAGTATTTAGCAAGGCGATGCAATGTCATATGACTTTTTTAATTTGATTCTTGAGAGGATTGTGCAAAACTCCCGAGCCAAAACCAGAGGCAGAATCTTCCAAAATTCGGTGCAACTACTAGGATACGCCGACGATATTGACATCATTGACAGGAGTCAACGTGATGTAATAGCCACTTTTGTTAGTATAGAGAAGAAACGACAAAATTGTAAATTATGGTAAGACCGAGATTATGCTGTCAACACGAAAGGACACACAACGTCACCATTGACAGATACAACTTTGAGGTAGCATGGGACTTTGTCTACCTCGGCTCCGCTATGAAAACAACCATCTCGTCAGTAATTAAAAGAAAAAATACTCTTGCCCACCGCTGTTTCTTCGGGCTTAAGAGCCAATTCAGTTGTAAAGCCCCAACTCAACTACTAAGGATATCCCATATAAGACCCTGATCATACCAGTCCTGCTCTACGGCGTTTAATCAAGGACCGTATCAAAAGTGGATGAAGAAATCCTTGGTCGATTTGAGAGGAAAATTCTTCGAAAAATCTTCGGTCCCGTTTTCGTTGACGGGCTATGGATACGAAGATTCAATCAAGAACCATACGAGCTGTACAGCGACATGCCTCTAGGCAAAAAACTCCGCATTGGACGTTTAAGATGGCAAGGACATGTAGAATGAACGTCAATACTCCTGCCCGCAGAGTCTTCGATTCCCAGCCAGACGTCGGACGCAGTAGAGGAAGACAATTGCATAAGTTAAGTTATCCCAGCAATGGCTAACTATAGGTTAAGAATTGCCCAAACTGAAAGAAAACTTTCCTTCAGATTTTACTAAATGCAGATTGCTCCAATTCAACATCACCTGAATATCCGCCTTCCCAAAAATAAGAAGAAGAATGCAGCGTAAAGCATCCCTTATTTATCTTCAATTGATTTTTTGACATATTTTTCGTCTTCCAACATCAAGAACATCATTACTTCATTACGTATACCCGTCACTGCATTATGATCAGCCCATGACATGCAACACCCATATCTATTTGGTTTATACGATCAGACATGTATATGTAAGCTTTATCCACATTAACAGAAATCATTTGTCGCATCTTGTAAGGTTCTATCAAAAACTGACAGCCGTAAAACGCTATCACAGTTAAAAGCTTTATTGTGTCCCAAATGCTTCTTGCATAGATAATTCCATTCCAGTTAATTTTGCGTAAAGCTCGTATCACATCTACATCAAGGACTGTGGAGTTCCTTCATTCAACGTAATAAATTGGCCGGCTACCGGGGCCGTATACCCGACACTATCCACATGTTGATTTCGGCACTCCATTTGTCGGTCTTGGATACCAAAGAAATGAGCATTTTCTCATATAAATCTTTATTTGGGAATTCCATTCTGACGACGAGATACCAGCCCCCCAAACAGATAGGCAAAAAATTAACCAACAAGGCTGAGCAAGATTTATGCACCACTTATCGTCACAAAAAATACCCGCCCACCCGCAGAGCCATTGATAAGGATTAAGATCTTCATTACCCACAGTCGATGTTCCCTTATGTGCTATCCGTTTCAATTTACACTTGACGTACACAAAATAAACTGGAATAACCCAATGAAAGTTGTTGCTTTTGCAACAACTAGGAGGTAGATGACGATGCTCGTCCTAGAATAACGCCAGCCGGATGTATTTTATCTCAGAGAACAGGAGATGAATTTAATTGTCGCCTGCTAATAACGCAATTATATTTTATTATAATTTAAAACATTGCTCAGGCTGTAGGTCAGTGTCGTGGTTTTGATGGTGCTAGAAAGCAAAACGATTCTCCTTGTATTTAAATTTATTTTTGAAGCTATCCGAGGAACTCGAATAATATAAGGGAATGGAAGACGACTTATCGCAAGGACACAAGTTGAATTATGATGTGGTGGGAAATTAATAGAAGGATGGGCTTGATTTGTCCTTAGCGTCAAAGGTAATTATGTATTCAGGTGTTATTTTTAAAGTGAACTAATTCTATGCCTGATGTTTGATCCTTGCCTTGAAATCGTTACAATTGTTTCGTGAATTCATGTTAAAACTGAAGTTTGGTTGATCTATTCAGAGCGGTTTGGTGTAATCTCAATCTATGTGGACTTTTCGGTTTTTTTTTTACTAAAGAGGCTCAGCCTGATGGGATGTAATAATGCCTACAGCTGTCAGAGTTATTGTTATTCGTAGATCTAACCTAATATGGGATAGTGGTTTCAAGTTCCAGGGCGCTAGTAAAATTTGGCCTAAGCTGGTTCTTAAACTGTTTAAGAATTTCATATCGCTAGTCAGATTAAACATAAGTAAAACATCTTTGTAGACGTTTTGTGGATGGGTATAGGGCATTCCATCGAGTTTTGCACAAAGCATTGCTTGGCATAAGGTATATATGTCCTAAATATGGTTGAATAATGAAGGAAGAGGAAAGGTACTGATCGGCGTTAATTGGCAATGCCCAATATTGACTACACATCAATAATGAATCTTTAACTTTCCATACGTGCAATAAAGTGATGAAGTAAGATAGAAATATTAACACATATGCTTCGACAGAATAAATGACACGGAATTTCCGGTCTATTGTCTTAAATTCGAAACTTTTTCCCGACCCACTATGAGCTTAATGCCCACTCCCGAAAAATAAGCTAGGCATCCTTAACAAAAAAGGTCAACGACATTCGTGGCTACTCCTGGTATGTTAAAACCCGTTATAGAAATAGTGTATCCGAATAAGTTGCTGCTGTAAAGCAGACATCCCTCCAGAAAATGCAATGCGAGCCGCTGTATTGGTAGACCAAAACTTGTGAAATTTACTAAATTTGGAATTGGACTGCCGAGAGACGACGTTAAAATCTTGCTGGATGATTTCAACAACAAACAACAGACTTGGGCTAATTGTCTTCGCTGCCGAACAAAATGATATTCTAACCAGCACACGATATTCTCGAATTGATAAGGAGATATGGCGATCTTAAGACCAACAAAGGCTCAATCAGATTTACCACAGGCTATACAGCCAAATTGAGGCATAATTGCGACGGCGACCTTTGAAAACAAAGAGGATAGAAAGAAAACCGTTTTTTTTTTTCAGAATGAACAACAATGGTGAACGACCAAAAATATTAAGGGGTGCCCCACCAGAAATGAAGTTCGGAATTTTTACCAAAACGTCAAAGTCAATAATACAAGGCGCAAACAGAATCCTGTCGAGATGAACAAGGAAAGATCGTAGTTAAGACACAGTCGACACTGTTAAACGGCGCGGTGAAGACCGTTGTCAGGCCAGTGAGGCCAGTTGTATCTAAACTTAAGCTTAACAAGGCTGCCAGAAATCACGGCCTTCCCTTCTACCATTAAAAAGCTTGTGGAGATGATTTGTTAAGTAACATTCAACAACTCATAAGTAAAATTTGGTCGGATGAAGTTATGCCTGAAGAATAGAACCTCAAGGTCGATTTTGCTCCATCAAGCTCGGAAACGAACCCACCGAAACTTTCGATACCAGACAAAAGATTTGAACAAACTCATTCTTGAGAGGATTGTGCAAAACTCCAGGTGCAACTACTAGCTTACGCCGATAATATTGACATTGGTCGGACTCAATGAGATGTAATTGCCAGGTTTGCTAGTATAGAAAAGGAAACGACGGAAGTGAGTTATGGGCAATGCTAAGTATATGCTTTCAAAAAGACTTGAATAGAACGACGTCTATGGCAGCTAAAACTTTGGGTAAGGAAAGGATTTTGTATGCCCCGGATCCGATATAAACTTTGACAAATCTCGTCCGAATTTAAACGAAGAATTATTGCTGCTAACCGCTGTTAGATGATGTGAGCACTCTGTAAATGGAAAGGAGATCCCATATATGAACCTTATCATCCTAGTCCTGCTTGAAGAAACCATTGGTCGTTTTTACCGAAAAATTCTTCGGAAAATCTCCAAGTCCGTTTATGTTGACGGGCTGTGACGACGAAGATCTAACCATGACCTGTACGATCTGTAGAGCAACATATTCCTTGTTAAATGGTTCCGCCTTGAAATTTTAAGATGGCTTGGAATTTGGAGCGAACCAATATTCTGTGACCCACAAGTCTTCGGTTCCCAGCCAGATGATAGACACTAATGGGAGACCTCGTCAGAAGTGACACGCACTAATAAAAACTTGTGACAGTTAGCTATGCACGGGTCTTATTTGACACCATGTTTGTTGAGGATTAGGTTCAATCCGGACTTTAGTGCAACATTTTGTGTAACAAAGAAAAAGTCCTGATAAAGTCCTTTGAAGAACTTGGGTCAGTTAATCCGCGGCCTTACCACCGAAATCCCACCATTCGGACGTCGAAAAATTAATGTTTCAATAACAAGTAAAATAAATCCCGCGTAATTGCCGATCCAGGTGGACGAAGACAAAATCAACCGCTTTTATGTCAGGTGAAGCCAATTTGGAAATAAACAGCAATCTAAATAAGGAAAATTGTCGAATGTAGAGTAAACATAGCACAGCCACCAAAAATCTAAAGCACAATGTGGTGCATCGTTGAACCATACTTTTTTTTAAGAAAACGGATACAGATAATGTTAGCCGTTCTCCAAAACTGGTGAATCAATTCTTCATTTCAGAACTACGGGGACAGAGAATTCCTTACAACTCTGTATGTGGTTTCAACAAGCTTAGGCAAGTTTACACATAACCAGTGTTGCAAAGAAAATTATCGCGGTCTCCAGGGGTAACTTTCACCCTTATTTTCGTTTATGTATGTACTTCGATGAAATTATATATTTGTTGAGCAGGTGATGTGTTATGAGTGGACAAGAACTATCCCTTCCTACTTGCTAAGCCGAGAAATTACGAGCATGCCAAACCCTCCTCACCATCGATGATACATTTGTGGTCAAACCCTGACACACAAACTTTTTTAAAAAAAATAAACTCTCCTCATTAATTTGCATTTCGCATAAAAAGAACACAAATTCATCAAAACAACTCGCCCATGAAATTCACTTGACAAATTCATATTTAATTTGTTTGTCTTTCTACATTTAGAAAGTTCTTTTGTTTTGTTCGTAAAGCCCACTCAAAGTTTAACTCCACTCTATAATTTGGCTAAATAGAGTAAACAAAACTGCTTGGGCTTGCTGCTGGAAAAGTCTCAGAATACCTTCCTTTTTGTCTGAAATTTTTTACTACTTCCGAAAGTTTTGGGAAAATTTGTAAACCAAATTAATTTGAAAGGAATACTTTTGACTTGTTTCGGGAGTTTTGGATATTCCTATGCATACGATGTTGGCCAGGTCCACATTGTCTTGAACTTCTCCTGCGAAAACTAACTTGAATATCGTCCATGGTTCGAATGTTGTTCTTTCCGTGCACGTAGCTAATAAAATGTTCGCAACAAGGACTCCTCAACGGGCGAACACTATAAAGAAAGTTTTCGCTGTTACTTTGTAATAAGGATGGAACTATGAAAAAAGGACTTTAACAAATTGTTTCGTACCTATTCAATGGTTGAGAGTAGTTGGTTAAGGTGGGCAGTGAATTAATTTGGTCTTTATTAAAGCTACAACTATTTTTATTTTGCAAGGGATTTGAATGAAGAATTTGAGGTTGAATAGAAATTCACTTCTTTAAAAAGGACGTTCCAATGAGGCCAGAGAAATGCTGTTCCTAAGATTGTCATACGTGGTGAAGAGCCACATCTTTCACGAGGTGACACTTCTTTAGACGAAATATTATGAATCCTGAGAAGAAAACTCGATAAAACTATATCAAAATAAAGGCCAAAACAACACACATGCCTTATAATCATTAAGCCAGACGGAGTGATGAGGCTAAGCTGAGACTACGACCAACAAGAAGCGCAGTTGCAGTTGTTCTTTTAGGTTTTATAAAAAATAATGGTGGCGGATAGTGGATGACCTGCAGAACCCCATAGGCAACTAATCGGTGAAGCAATCAAATCTTCACTGAAACTATCTAACGAAAGGAAGGCTTCCTTAAAGGACGTTGTCATTATTCTTCTTTTTAACTTTCTCTTACAAAGAGAAAGATATTGTTTTCGTGAAAATTTTCGACCTCGAGATTTTGATTGATTCTAACATAACGATGATAGCGGAGCCTAAAAAAGTGGTTTTTGGAATTCCGTCCGTCGGTCCGTCTGTCCGTGATGGCCTCCCCAGCCTAAACGGCTAGACCGATTTTCTTCAAACTTCGTATCCAAGCTTATTTTAGTCATAATTCTAGGCCATTTTTTTTTGTTTGCTTTTAGCCATGTTAATAAGGGTACCTGCCATATAAAAATTACACATAACCTCAATTTTCTCGAAAACGTCTCTAACGATTTTGATTAAATTTTATATATACTATAACCATATAAGTTCCAACAAAACTGCATACCCAGTTTTTTCGAGAAAATCCATATAACGGATTTTGTCTTTTAGGCCATATAAGGAAAATTGATAATTTCTCGCAAACTATTATGTCAAATTGAATGAAATTTAATATATATACTACTATTACAGCTTGAAGCAATTCCACATAATTAGTTTTAGCCCAACTATCACTAAACGGAATTTTCAGTTTTGGCCAATAACAAAAAATAGATACCGATTCCTTCAAATTTCGTAGTAAACGTTCGTATAATCACATTTCAACATTATTCATATCATTTTGAGCATTAATAATCAAAATGCGTACTATTTGATCTAACACCCAACTCGCTGTGAAAGAGAAAGTTGCGTACGACCCAGTCGTGCACCCACCACTCGTTTACATTAAGACTGAGACTACTAAAATCTTAATCCCGGCATATTTCGAAAACTACATGAACCTTAGCTAACCTTTACACTTATTTTGTCACCTAAGTTAGCAGGTCAATTCACACGAACTACTCGCTTTTGAAATGAAACGAGGAAAGATGAAGGTAGTCATATAAATAAATAAATCCTCTCTACATCCCTGTTGCCAAGACCCTACTTTGAGCAGAAAAGAATACAAACCTATGACAGCGAAACCTAAACGAAAAGCACACCCAAATGAAAAAAAATATGGACAATAGCGCAATTATAGTTTGAGTAGAGCTTGGTATCCAAGCTAGTCAAGTCAAAGGACTCAAGAAAAACATTGTGAAAAAGGAGTGAAAGGAGTATCTTATAAATTGGAACTGGCCCTCATGGTTCGGGGTTTACCACGTAAAAAAATATCTAGTTATGAGAGAGACAACAGCCTCGGATAACAATTCTTTTCAAATTTCAATCAGACCCAGCACATGCACTTGAACGTATGCATGCTGTACACCCCCAGTGCTACTAAAAACATGCGGCATTTATTACAGCTGCCAGGATGCAGATTAGTAAGTCAAGAGTAATCGCCGTTAAGCTTAGACGGTTACTGATCGCCTGGTTGTGATTCTCATCAGAGCAATGTTTTGCGTACCGTACCGATGAGGCAGAAGACCATATCAAGGTGGGATTTCACGAGCCTACAAATTTTCACTAAAACTACTCTGGCAATGATCTGACAAAATCTTCGAGTTGTATTAATTGGCACAAAGCGCTTACATAAACTCGTTCATTATTGGATGTGAGAAAAAAGGTAACGAACGCTTAAATATAAATAAGCAGCAGCCAAATAAAAGCAACGACTTCAGCTTGCAAAAAGCGGCAGTGGTTGGGAACTAATTTGAATTGAGTTCTAGGTCTCTTGAGTAAGCCGCAGTTGAGAGTATTCCAGAGCCTCATTGCAGAGAGTCACCTTTAGCATACCGTAGACGTAAATCGGAAGCAAGTGTGCATGGGTCATACTCATTAGAAAGAAATTTTTCCTCAAATTTCGATACGATCAACGTCATTAAATTGTTTGAGCTTGGCCAATGTGAAAACAGATTATGGGAATGGTTTGACGTTTATGTTTTATTAACTTGTATCACCGATTTGTCTAATTGTTAAACCCAAAAATGTTGCCACGTCTGACTTTTCACTTTTCTGGTTATCAACGATCTGCTTCTAAAAATGATGGATGCGCATCGAGTGCCGTGAGTATGAGGGCTACGTTTTCATCTTTCTGTCGAACAAGCATCCTGACACATTACCAGAAATAATTCAAATCGCTTTGAACAAGTTTGCCTTTTGTGCAAAATGCTGTATCATGGGTATGAACGGAGATAAAAACAGATGATCTTATGCTACGAAAGATTACACAAAGTTCATAATATTTCATCGAAGAACACTATTAAAGCTCGCAGATAAAGCCATCTGCAAGCTTGCCTCCATCACTTCAATACAATTTTGTTCATGTTATAGACTGTTCTTTTGCGTTTTTATGCTCGTGGGCATTTAGAAGAAGAAAACAACGTGGATGCGCCTAGATTGTCTTGCTGCAAATTTCAACAAGTCTTAATCGCTAGTCCGAATAAGGAGCGATATTGCCTAATAAACTAAATGACGTCATATCCGGACACTATACCCCAACGATCTTCGCAGAAAATGCAGAAGCGAGGAACCATTCGACATCTAATAACATGTGCCCCGCTCCTTTGTGACTGCTTCAATACAGTGATCTAAGCAATGTTAGTGTCATGGTTTACCTCAACAGAAATCAAACCTTTTCGTCCTATTGATACCGCATTGGACCTATTTCAGGTCCAAAAACGTTTAAACTTGTAAACTTGAGTACTATGGTCTTTCAGCTTGAATCCTACCCGCCGTTACCCTGGCTCCAACTACGGCTGGACCAAAATTGATAATTTTAAGCATTCATACTGTAACGTCAAAAATAAATAGGTCTACCTTTTAAATCTTGAATAGCAAAACATGTTTCTTCCTTTGTTTAAGCATTTCCCTTCACTTTCCGAAGCCAAAACATAATCGCTGTATCAAATCAAATACATAATATGTCTTAAGTATTTCATAGTCAAATGTATTCCATGCGCAATAATGATAAAGCGTTTCTCAAGTGGGGTTATTACGGAAGGATATCGCTACGAAACCCTTTTTTGGGATTACCATGTTCGCCTCTTTTTTTTGCTTTCAAATACCTTTTGTCGGTCGCGCAATTTGCTTTCATGTGCTTTCCTCTGGTCTTTGTCTGACAACGTATCTATGCCATGAAGGATAATTAGCAAACATAAACAATCTGGATTTTTTTTCAAAATCCGTGTGTCCTACCAAAAGAAGAGTCCAGGACTAAGCAAAAAACAAACCGAAACACAAACAATACCTACTCACTAGATATTACAATTTCATTACGCATTCAATCCGTGTTTGCATGAAATTGTTGTTGTGTCTGTATATCGGGGGTATCCATTTCTGAGGCGTTGCTTTCTATTTTAGGGGCCAGAAAGTTTTAAACCATTTTTTTGTATTTTTTTTTTTGTTTGATGTGGTTACGTTTAGCCACGAGTCCCATGCATTGGTTACATCTACATACACCTCTCATAGGAAGGGGGTGGGCTGTTGTAATATGAGGTAAATGTAAATAATAATTCCTTGGGACGTGGTGCTACGTTATTGTGATATACAAAGTTGAGAACAGGATGAAAACTTCAAATGGACCGACACGCATATCCTGACGCTAACCGATTAAATGAGCCATTTTACATTTTTATCTTTCACTTTGTTGCCGGTTTATAGCCCGTTAAGGGAAGTCTGCCAAAACGACATGAGTATCTTTGTTTTATTTTTGGCTTTTGTCAGTTGTTGGGTTGTCTGTGCTTTTTCCCCCAACAAAGAGAGAAACCATGTCCTGCATTAAGTGAGATTCTGTGTTAAAAATGCTAATACATTTGAATAGGATTTGTTTATTCATGTTCGCGTTTTGAGGTTTAATCAAAGATTACAGATAAGGTGTGCTAATCTTATAAATTATAAACTAAAACATTTTGTTTCCATTACAAGGATTTGGCTTTTTTTAATGCTACCAATGTCTGTTATTGGAAATAGAAAATCAATATAAATAAACTTCAGACATTTGAACAATAACAGAAGCTCATAAATGTCCAAGTAACAGAAACAAAAGAAAATACCCGATAGCCAAAGGAGAGGATTTCAACGCATGGGCAACAGAATGGGGCAGTAGGGCAACGAATGCAAGAGGAGGAGCACTACTTGAAACCTTTGCATAGCTGAACATCATCTTGCTCAAAGAAGGCACAAAAACAACAAAATGGTGGGTTAACAAAGACTACACAGCAACCACCAGGCTGTTATGACTGAAACACATCCGCGCTTTGGCGCGTTGCGTTGGCTGAAGCTTCCGGTTTAATCATATGTAATCAACTTTGCGTTTAAAACTTTAATAAAAAATGTAAAATCTTAACGTAACGATGCTGTAAAGCGAAACTTGGAAAAAGTGTGAATAGTCAAAATTGTTGTTGTTTTCTTCGTTATTTTAAAGAGGGATGTTTTTGTTTTAATTGAGGTAAGTAAATTGATTTTTTTTTTAAATAGTTTATTCAATACATAAATTCATTTATTATTGCATGAATTACCATTGACAAAATCGGCATTTAATTATTATCAAACATCCGAGTCAAATCAGCTTTCGCACAAATCATTTTTAATTGACCAAACATATGGAACAATTCAAACACAAATACAATTCTTGCTGTAATTGGAAGAATTTAAAAGGATAATCAATCTGCAAGTAATGTGATTATAATTAATGCAATTAACGCAAAACCGCCTTTTTCTTGGCCCAGTTTTTTGATTGGATTTGCTAACCCCCCAGTTCTGCAGTTACTCATGTCATTCGAAGGATGTCTCATTGAACTACATAAAACGCCGAATACTGTCGGCTTCCCTCTTAACTAAGGAGGAAATAACTAAATCAGTGATTACTTATACATACTACTCCAGTTTTTCATAGGGTTCTCAACGAGAGCTTATTTTTTTTTCTTTTTAGTTTTAATGAAAGTTCTAGTTACTACCAACTGTTTGGTACATCTCTTTAAATACATTCTGTCCATTGTGATGCCAACGATTGGAACCTGTACAAGCTGCTTAGAAAACAGAGCCTTTCCCCGCCCGTGTCCAATGAATTGCAGAGATAAAGCTTCTTTTTAAAGGGTTGTTTCATTTCCTTGCGTGCTTCCTATTCGATTCAACAATATCCTTGTAGAATCTAATAGGAATTGTATCCTTTTGATACATTGTAAATGGGTATCCTCGATTAGAGCGCGTGGTCTATTTTTTTATTGACTGATTAGTTAATTTATAGAATTATGAATGTTTGTTTTGTCGATTATTGCGGTGGTTTGTGAGAGTTTATTGTTGATGTTTCAGATGGGTCACCATTGTTTGGCAAAATTCATTTGGCATTTCTTTGTTCCGCTTTAGTCCTTAAATATTTTTTTAAAAACCTTTTTAATTATTTCATTTTGCAATTTGTTGTTTTGCATTTTTTTTATAAAATTGTTTGATATTTGGCAGTTTTTTTCGACAAATAATGTTTCGCAAGTGAAAAAAAAAAACGATACGAAGAAATGCCTTTTATAAAATTGTTAAACTTCAAAAGGCTAATCTATCAAAAAGCTAAATGAAAACTGCGAAATAAAAAATGCGAAATGATTATTTGTCATATTATTTAAAAAAAACTAAACGTAAATTGCAAAACGTAGAATGCGAAACAACGAAATGCTAAATTAAAAAAAATTGCGAAAAGAAAAGCGGCGAAATGAACCACCGCCAAATCTTAATTTACCAAACATTTTTGTCGAAACATACCATGAACGTGTTTATAGGAGGATCTATAGTATCGATTATTTTTGTAAGACCAGAAAATTAAGAGTAGCTAATGATTACGACTATGGTGGGTTAGCCTTCGGTCATCATAAAAAAATTACTCACGCAAACATGAGTTGTTCTTAGTGCATGGTTACACGAGCGCAAAAAAAATAATTCACGAAAGAGAACGGATGAATTTTAAAAGAAGGAAATGGATGGAAACGAGTGGTGGGTGCACGACTGGGTCGTACGCAACTTTCTCTTTCACAGCAAGTTGGGCGTTAGATCTAATCATAAGCATTTTGATTATTGATGATAAAATGATATAAATAATGTCGAAATGTATTTATACGAATTTTTACTCCAAAATTTGAAGGAAACGATGTCAATGTGAAAAATAATGATTTTCCGTTTTTGGCCAAAACTGAAAATTCCGTTTAGTAATAGTATGAAATGTATTAAATTTCATTCAATTTGACACAATAGTTTGCGAGATATTAACAATTTTCTTTATATGGCCTAAATGACAAAATCCGTTATATGGATTTTCTCGAAAAAACTGGGTATGCAGTTTTGTTGGAACTAATATGGTTATAGTATATATAAAGTTTAATCAAAATCGTTAGAGCCGTTTTCGAGAAAATTGAGGTTATGTGTAATTTTTATATGGCAGGTACCAGTTTTAACATGGCTAAAAGCAAACAAAAAAAATGGCCTAGAATTATGACCAAAACAAGCTTGGATACGAAGTTTGAAGAAAATCGGTCAAGCCGTTTAGGCTGGGGAGACCGTCACGGACAGACGGACCGACGGACGGAATTCCAAAAACCACTTTTTTAGGCTCCGCTATCATCGTAATGTTAGAATCAATCAAAATCTCGAGGTCGAAAATTTTCACGAAAACAATACAGTAATGTCTCGCTAATCCGACCCACCTTTAATCCGAATATCGCGCTAATCCGAACCTCTATTTCTTCTCATTATGTACTCTACAATCCGAACTACCACGATTTTTGTACGCTGTAATCCGAATAACTAAAAATAAACATACAAGCGCATTGGGTTTTTACAGTAAATTTTGTTTTTACCGTAATTTTGTTTCTGGACGAGTCTTCTGGCGATCATTGTTATGAGTGTATAACTGTATACGAACACACATTCTCATTTTCCATTCTTTCTTCACGGCTTTTGCATACATTTGGTTTTTGTTCGCCGGTTAAACACGTGCCCACACGTTTAGGTTGTTATAGGAAGTTTTTATTGTTTTATTAATTTAATTTTGAAATGGCAAACAAACGGAAACATAAAACACTAACTATAAAACAAAAATGTGAGATCATTAAGAAAATCGAAAGTGGTGCTTGTGGGAAATCACTAGCTCGAGACTACGATGTTGGTGCTTCCACAATATCGGATATTAAACGCAATAAGGAAAACATTTTGAGGTTAGGTACAAATGCGTTAATTAAAAATTGAGCATTACCTAATTTTGTTTCCCTTTTTATAGTTTTATGTCAGCAAGTCTGGGAAAAAATTTAAAGACAAAAACAACCAAATCTGCGGAATACCCAGAAATGGAGAAAAGATTGCACGAATGGTTTCTGAAGCAAAGGGAAAAAAATGCTCCTGTCTCTGAAGACTTATTGAAAATGAAGTCGAAATCTATTTTCAAAGATGTTTACGGTGCAGACCGTTCTTTCAGTGGAAGCCGAGGATGGATTGCAAATTTTAGAAAACGTTTTGGCATTCGAAATCTAAAAATTTGCGGGGAAAAACTTTCTGCTAACTTAGAAGCTGCAACCGAATTCCGGAACAACTTTTCACACAAAATAAGAGAGTTAGACCTTTCACTGTGCCAAATTTATAACGCTGATGAGAGCGGTTTATATTGGAAGTTTTTGCCAGAGAGGACTCTTGTAAGCTCTTCAGAAAAAACTGCCCCTGGACGAAAAACGAGCAAAGAGCGTTTCACTTTCCTAGCCTGTACAAATTCAACAGGCACGCATCAGCTTAAAATGTTTGTGATTGGAAAATCAAAAAAGCCACGTTCGTTTGGTACGGCAAATTTGCCCGTAGAGTACGATTCAACTCCCAGTGCCTGGATGACATCCGCAGTTTTCAAAAAGTGGTTTTTCAATTCGTGCCCCAGGTTAAAAAGTTTATGCGTTCAAATGGGCTGCCTGAAAAAGCGTTGCTGTTATTGGATAATGCGCCATCCCACCCACCAGTAAATGAACTTAAAACTGAAGACGGCATGATAACAACATTATTCTTACCACCGAACTGTACGTCGCTGATCCAACCCATGGATCAGAATGTCATAAGAATAACAAAGCTGAACTACAAAAAAAGTTTGTTATCACACGTTATGGCCCAAAATGCCGAAATAACCACTGTTTTAAAAACCATTACGCTAAGAGACGCAGTTTTCTTCTTGGCCAGTGCTTGGGAAGGGCTGTCACGAGAAATGATAAAAAACTGTTGGAAAGTTTTGTTATCTTTCACTGAGTCAACTGAATGGGATCTTGAAGACGATATTCCGTTAGCTCTACTTATGAATCAAGGAAATGGTATTCCAAGTTCTGAAATAGCAAATTTCGCTGAAACTATCGAAGGTATATCTGGAATTCAATTGACTGATAATGAAGTTATTGACTGGCTGGACGATAACAACATTCAAGACAGCACACAGGCAGATAGCGAAGAAGAACAAGCAATACATGAACATCGAGAGAAGATTAAACATGAAGATGCAATGAACGCGTTAGCTGTTTCTATGAAATGGGCGTTGGAGAATGAAGCGTCGGCTTCTGATATATTAGCCATACAAAACCTTAAAGAAAAGGCTTTGACTGCATTGCACAGGCAAAAGAAAAAACAAACACTTATTAGTGATTTCGCGATGAAAACTGCGTAAGCATAATGTGTACATACCTACATATCGAATTAATGAATTTGTTTTAAGTTTTTTTTAGTTTTAATAAAAGTACCTATGTATTTAATTGCAATTTTTAGTTTTAAGCACCAATAAATATGAATTTTTTCGTTAAATAACCAACTTTTTTCTTTTTTCGCACTGTACTCATTAGTCCGAATAATTTGATAATCCGAATACCCCCTTGCAGTAATTGATTCGGATTAGCGAGACATTACTGTATCTTTCTCTTTGTAAGAGAAAGTTAAAAATACCAAGTTTCGTCATTTTCCTCATCTTGCGTTAAAAATAATGTTTCTTTCTTAAAACGTTCTCCTTTTGACATAAATTTTCATTTCTTTTTGTCGGCGAAGGAGAATGTTTACTACAAAATCCCTTTTTTTCCTCGTACCATTTCTAATTCGTTTTACTTCTGACTTGACTAAGTTTTTGTTTACTTAGAGTTCACTAAACCGGTAAATCTGTTATTTTATACAATGGCTAGTTGGACTCGAGCTCAAACGCTTTTATTAACAGAAATTTTACAAGAGCATCCAAATTTATTTCAAATTTGTTACGTGGACTATAAAAACCGGGTTAAAAAGTCGCAAATCTTTAACGAAATTGTGACAAAAAAAAACAAAATGTTGTCGGCCGGAGACGTCAGTGAAAGATGTGAAAGAAAAAAATTGCATTATCCGTTCGAAAAAAAAGTGGTGCGGGTACGAACGAGGTGTACTGTGGTGCTACAATAGCCTCAATTTTTGGGATGACACCGGTGATGAGGTGTCAAAATGTTTCATTTTTGTCAGTGAGTCAATTTAGGGGCAAACTTTTTTTTTGTTCTTTTAAAACCAAAACCCATTTTTAAAATTTTCTACCGAAAACTGCTGCTTGTTCTCAATATATACACTAAAAAATTGTCGTTTTCCTTTTTTCGCGTCCAATAATGTATATTGTTTATTAACACTAGACATAAAACATAAGAATAAAAACAATATAAAACTATTTTTTAACAAAAAAAACTTCAATGTTTCTAAGCTATGTTTGTATACTAAAAGCAACCAATTGTATGGGAAATAGCAATTTTGAATTGTTCATAACTTTGTTAATAATAATTTCAGTGTCAAATAATTATTATTTTCGTGTTTTGTATCCCAATCCACATTTATAACATATATATTTCATAATTTTTGGCGGGGTGACTTAAAGGAAAGTAGAGTCCAATTTAGAATTAAAATTTAATAGTTATTTTATCTTAATATTATGAACATTTAGGGCACAGTTATAGGTATCATTGAAAAACATCATCGGACATTTTCTTTTACTTCTTGCGGTTTTTTATAAATTATATCATTGGCGAGTTGTTGTCAAAACAAAGCTTATGACTTTTAGAACATAATTATCCAAACATATTTAAATTTGTAATTGCAGTTATCGCAGAAAATCACTTTTTATTTTTCACTGATCATGATTTATTTTTGCGAAGTAATGTTTTTCGTTCCACCGATATGAAACGGAATTTTCCTACGATTACTATAAGCAGTTTGTTTTGTGTCCAATGAAGTTGTTCAATGAAAGCTATATAACTGAACCCTTATGTAGAAGCATTTGGATCCCACATCACCAGAAATCATTGCCGAGCCAGAGGTGCACAGCTTACCAAGCACATCCAGTTCAATACGTACTAATGTTTCGGTATAAATATAATATTTTTTAAAAGCTTAAAATTCTATTCATCTACAAAAACACTTTCGTTTTTTTTGCAATAGAAACGGAAAGGCTCTGTATCAGCAGGATGCACTCTTACCGCTGCTGATAAATAGCTAATTCAATAGCAAATAAACTACCATCAGTTCTACGACATTTCCTAGGCAATTTAGAATAGGAAATGATGATGGTAAAGGATGAAAACCTAATGCGGGAGATGGAGTGGAAAATATATGACGTCGTTAAGGAATTCCAAGTGAAACAACGGGAACGTAGTGTTGTCTTTCTCGAGCATCAATCGGATATCTTAAATTTCATTGAAGCAGTCTTCGCCCATTCTTAAATATCGACGATAATGGTCTTTGTCATCAAGACGAAGTTCGTCGTAAAGGAACCTAAATGAGCTATTCTTACTACTTCGGAGTCTCCAAGTCTTAACCCATTCTCTTATTTTAACATTTGTTGTTATGTATTTTTGTTTTTCTTCTGCAGACGCATAAAATAAAAAAAACATCCAAATAGAAGCTCTAGCAAAACAAAAACAATAAAAAAATATTACTCTACAATGCGAGTAGTATAAAAAAGTACCTGTTGCTGAATATCCAACGAAGTTTCTAGAATATTAATTTCCGACCGTTCCTCTACTGTCAAATTTTCTTGCATGCGCACTTAATTTCTTTTCTGTGGGTCTGTATCCACAAATGTAATTCATTTTTGCGCTCGTGTCACCAAGCACTTAGAACAACCCTAGGCCTGGAATCCCAACCAACCTGTTGCTATAAAAAATTTGATTTTAAAAAATGTAAAAATTTATCTGTATTTTAAAAATTCATATTTTTGAAGATTTCCTTATTGCTTTTGTAAGAGATAAAGAGTTTTTATACAATACAAAGCTGAAAATGTATACAAATGTTGATAAGAGGATAAAGAGTTGGAACGAGAATTATCTAATGCGATCAGGTAAGTTTATATAATATATATATATAATTGATATAAATTTGTTTATAATATTTCAGTTGATGAATGTAAACAGCGTTGGAAAATCCTAAGGGATCACTTTGTTCGTGAAAAACGAGCTGAGGAACTTCCATCTGGTAGTGGAGCTACTGCAAAGGAAGAATGGAAGTATTATTTCTCACTCCATCTATCACTACAAGGAAGTAACATAGCTTGAAATTAAGTTTAAAAAAACAGATCTATAACATTATATCATATTTTAGACAAACTGGGAATAATAGAGAAAATTCCACTCATGGAAATGCACCAGATTATGAAGGATTTATACATTAAGATTTATTTAAATATGAGCAAAATAACCACCCCTAAAACAGGACAAAAACGGAAGGCAGCTGATGATGAATTCAAAAGTTTCCTGAACGGTCTTGGTGCAACTGGCAGCTGCTCCACAAATTGATTCTGATGAAGAATTTATGAGGAATATGGCAAAACGGATGTAACCACTGGCAGAAGAGTGCAAAATTTGGATTCATGCTAAAATTCTTGGAGACGTTAATGACGAACTCTTGATATTTTTGAAAAAGAAAACTTAATGATACTTCCAATCATTTTTTTAAATGATTTTTTATGTTTAAACTTGGAATTTATTGTTTGTTATTTACATCCCCCGTATACCTAGTATAAGGAATTAATGTGACGTTTCTACATTCCTGGGGAAGTTTTTCCGAGTCGTTTCGAACCTTTGAAGAAAGAAGTTATTTACTTTTATTGTTTTTTTTAAATGATAAGTTTAAAAAAATTAAATGCTTATTATTGACTCAATAAATAAAAAATTGTGAAAGTGAAAAATTAAATATCGGTTGGGATAGAAGCCAACTATACTACACTTCAGTGTTTTAAGATTTTTTAATTGTAGTGGTTATAAAAATATTGCCAGTATGTGTGTGTATTAAATGTGCCGGGTATCATGATGTTAAAAACTGTACTAGCCAAATCGAAAAATGTATAAATTGTTGTTTTACAAAAGATAAGCACAATGTCGATATAAACGTAAATCATTGTGCAAATAATTTTGAAAGTCCAATAGATGTTCAAAAAAAATAAAGCTGCTATGGAGCGTATCGTTGATTAGCAATTATTAACGTTAAGAGCACAAACCTTAATATACAAGGTCTAGCTAATAATTTTAATGAGCTTCAATGCTTAGTAAAAACCGAAGACATTGATATAATAGCACTAGGAGATACGCATAATAAAACGAACAAACATAATTTAAACGAATATAAATTAAATGGGTTTTATTTATTACATTGTAACAGTGAATCTAGCCACAGAGGCGGTGTCGCTGTAAAAAAAAATATTTTTATTATTGACATATTAATAAAATGCACAAACTTACTTACTTATTTACTTATCGGGCTCCCGACCAGTGAAGAGTCTCTGCCTGACTCGATCCGGGGCTTGCTGCTTCCAGTTGTCTAGACCAAGCGCTCTGGCATCCGCGATGGCTTGGTCTTTGAAACGAGGTTCGGCCTTCCTTGCCTTCTGGAAACTGGGGGTTGGGATTCGAAGATCCTCTTAGCTGGAGCATTATTGACCATTCGATCGATGTGGCCTAGCCAATGTAGTGGTCGCTTTTTTGGCTTTTTGGACTACATCCACATCTTGGTACAGCTCATAGAGTTGGCGGTCGTATCTTCTCCTCCATTCGTCCTAATCGCGCACAGCACAGAACCAAAAATCCGCCGAAGTAGTTTTCTTTTGAAGGAGCCCAGTATCAGCTCTCCCGTCTTGCTTATCGTCCAGCACTCAGCGCCATAAAGCAGAACTGGCAGGATAAAGGTTTTGTAGAGCAAACATTTCGTCCTTCGAGTTAGGAGTTTTGAACTCAGTTGTTTCGCCAAACCGAAGTAGCGACGGTTTCCTAGGGTAATTAGTCGCCGGATCTCCACTAGGGTGTTATTCGTAGAGTCTATATTTACTCCAAGGTATGTGAACTCCTTAACTACCTCGAAATTGCTGCTATCAATAGTGACGTTTTGTCCTAGGCAGTGGACAGATGCTTGTTTGTTTGTTGATAGCATGTACTAAGTCTTGTCCTCATTTACTTTAAGGCTAACGGATTTCGCACGCTGGGAGCGACCGATGATGACAATATCGTCTGCATAGCCCAGCAGCTGGACGAACCTGTTGAAAATTGTGCCTTCCGTGTTGATACCTGCGCCCTTCGTACTATCTGCTCCAGTACGAGATTGAAGAAGTTACATGATAGGGCTTCTCCTTGCCGGAATCCGTGTATATTTGCAACAGTTCGGAGGAGCTTCTTCCAAACTGCACTTTGCAGCGCGTGTTTTCCAGCGTCACGAGACACACCTGAATCAGTTTTGTCGGGATTCCGAATTTGGCCATCGCCATATAGAGCTCTTGACGATGTACGCTTTCTTACGCGGCTTTGAAGTCGATGAATAGGTGGTGAGTTACGACTTTAATTCGTTGGTCATTTCTAGGATTTGCCTCAGGGTGAAAATTTGATCTATAGTCGATCTGTCAGGCCGAAGACTGGTACGTGCCGATTAGTGTGTTGCAGAACGGTTTCAGACGTTCACACAGTTCATTGGATCGGATCTTGTATTCGACGTTAAGCAGGGATTTGCCTCGATAGTTCTTACAAGACATAGGATCGACTTTTTTGTTGATGGGGCATATGCAGCTGATAGTCCAGTCATCGGCCATGTTATCTTCCACCCATACTTGGTTGATGATTCGGTGCATGCTCCCTACCAAAACATCACCACCGAATTCAAAAAGCCCCGCTGGTAAGCTATCAAAACCTGCGGCCTTGTTGTTGATAAGCTTTTCTATAGCTAGGCCAACTTCTTCTATACTAGGTGGTGGAACTAGTTCTTCATGGACTGCACGTGGGTTCTCTTCTTGCCCTATCAATCTCTCTACATGATGCCCATTAAGCAGCTGCTGGAAATGCTGCTTAAACACGTTTACTATTCGCTGTCTCGAATAGCATGCATTCCGGTTTTGTAGCCAGCAGCCAGTTGCTTGGCCTTTTTATAAAACCTCCGGATGTTGTTACGATTGCGCGACTCTTCGATCTCATTGAGCTTCGACGCTACGTAAGCCCTCTTCTTTCTACGCAGGGTTTTCTTTTCCTCCCTTCTCCTGGCTCGATACTCTTTTCTCGCTGCCCTTGTTTTGCGCTGCAGCGCTTTCTTGTGTGCGTCTTCTGCACCTTTTTCTTATAAACGCATTCATCATCATACCACGGGTTCTATATCGGGGATGGCCGATACCCTACATTGCTTTCGGCTACCTCCTTGATGATGTCGCGATACTTGCACCACTGATTGTTGGCGTCTGTGGTAGGTCAGGCGCTCGCCTTAGGCTCTGCCTACTCCAGTTGTGCTAAGGCGTCCAACGTGGAATTTCTTCTTCTGGGTATTTCGTAGCTTCTTCTTGTTGGACAGTAGAGCTCTGAATTTAGCCGTGGCAAGAAAATCTGTCGATTTGAATTGAATAAATATATTAAAACATAATTTTGAATAAATATATTAAAACATAATTTTGAATAAATATATTAAAACATAATGAATTTTAACAGGGATAAACACAAAAATAATTCCCAGGATGCAAAATTTATTGAATTTATGGGAGGCATAAAGATTTTGCCAGAGGATTTATGAAAGGAGATCGAGTAGCAGCGGACGCTTTGTGAAACGACCTTAAAAATAAACTTAACATCCATGGTCCTACCCAAATAAATGCAAATGGATGTTTTTCTCAAAAATCAAGTTGCATCTACACAATTGTTAATGGTATTTCAAATACACTCGGTTTCGGATTAGAAGAAGCCGATGAAAATTCGAGGAGTAATTAGCAGGAAGTATACTACCAGGCCTGAGCGAACCTGCAAATACATAATGCAGAAAAAGGAGAAGTCCGGCCTCAGCGAACGACAGTCTGCATCAGTTCTTAAGTCAACAAAATGAAGTCGTTTCTAAGATTGGTGACAGGAACTTCAGCCTTTCTCTTGTTTACCACAGATGCAGCGTCTTTAGAACATAAAACACGCACTAAAAATTATAAACGAAAGTGTTGGGTAAAGAAATGGCGAGAAACAAGAAACATAAAGGGAAAAATTCAGGTATTATTAGACGAATATAAGTCGCTGTCGATTTAAAAACATATAAAGATTTCCTTTGCATCGAAGAGATGTGCTGCCAATTGCTTCTATCTTTTGTTAAGAAAGACATTGAAAAAAAAATTCTAATATACGAAAATACATTCCTTGAGCGTTGTCTGCTACATTGAGATGAAATTCCTTTCGAAAGGAGAAGATTTCAAGGAGCTTGATCAAAATACCAAACTTTCAGAATCTTTTTTACGACATACAGTAATGTAATTTTGAGAAGCTATTTATTATAATATGAGGGATATCTATTTGAAAGTATGTAAAACAAATCTTTAACTTTAAAATGCAATCACGTTCAATTTTTCATTTTAGTTTCCAAGTCCCAAATATAAATGGGTTCAAATAGCTAAACAGTTTGAACAACGTTAGCAATTTCCACTTTGCTTGATCGCAATGAGGGTAAACTGGATATAGATTAAAAATGAAATGTATATGTGTAATGTGCGAAGGAATAAAAAGTAGACTACTCGAAAAACTAGTAGTTTGGTAGCTCGGCGATGTGTGGCGTGGACGGTGACGATGACAAAGGGCTTTTTTTTTTAAATCGGATTGGTTGCGCGGAGTTTCTTGGAAATTTAGTTTTGTCGGATAGAATAACTACAGTAATACATATGAAACAGAAGTATCTGTAAAACAGATTAACAAAAGTAAGTATTATATATATAATTATAATAATTTGTAATATTAATATCATATTGAGGTACCTAACTTTAAAAATACAAAATAAAAGAAATCATAACTAACAAAATAATATACATTAATAAAAAAAAAATAATAATATATATTTATAAGAAGAAATTTAATTATTAAATTTGCCTGTACAACTACTAGCCTATTTTCTATATAAATAAAAATGGTTAAAGTTCGCGTAAAATAAAAATATATGAAACTATGAATATATATATATATATATATATATATGTATTACAAAAAAATCAAACAAAAGGTACACAAGTCTATCCATTGTGCACGCTGGAGGATACATCGCCGCAAGTAAGTAAAGCGCAAAAGGCGCAATAACTTTAGAAAGGACGGTATAGGTTTTTGTCTTTATGATGTACCTATAAATAAACGGGTTAAGATTCTATAGAATAGAAAAAAACAAAAAAATGTTGACACAAAAAATATGAATAATAAATTTTCTGTTGTATTTTTACAAAAATCTAAGATAATGCGTTGTTAAATTTATTTTCCAATTGGAGTTGGGGGGCCTAGATTGCAGTGATGGGGGCAGCAGTAGGGGGAATTAGTTTTTGTTGTACATTTTTTTTCTTTTAGCATTTTTTTGGGGTTTTCTTCACATAGCCGAGGATAGCAAAGGAGTGAACAAGGCCAAGCGTCCCGAACACCAGGAATCCCAATTTTTTTTTTTATTTCAATTATAATTTTTTTCTATAAATAAGTACGTAACTTATTGTGGGTTGGTATGGTCAGGTAAGAACCCACCCAGTCGGCGAGCTAAGCCGCGCAAAACGCGAGACGTACTACCTGGGTGGCAACATATCTATCCCCCTCTCGCGACTCGAACCACAGCCGACTTCGTGCTTGTGGAGAGGGTTCACTTTTGAGAGGAACATTTGCCAGTAGGACTGAGTGGTTAACACTCAGTTTGGTAGGCGTTCGCAACATATATAACAAAAAAAAGTTAAACAAATGTATACATCATGTGCATTAAACATTTTTTTTATTTGGTATCAGTATCAAACGGCATATAGGGGGCTCAAACCTAACTTCTCCCTTCATTTGTATGTGTCATGTTATATATAGCTCCGATTGTGAATGGCAAATTGTAAAAGCTTCTCATCCTATTTTAAAACTTTTGGGTGTTCGTCAGGCTTTAGCAAGAACTCAGTGAAAAAACAATGGTGTCTATAGTTTCGGGATTTAAACCGGGACTACGATCTTACGCTACAGGAAGCTTTTACGTTACGATTGGAGACTTTCCAGGTGTGCATCCTTCCACAATATTATGCAACATTGTGAAAAGGGTTACTCGAAATGTAGCATCGTTAAGACCAGAGTTTGGGGGATTGCCAACAAATGAAGAAGAAATACTCAAATTACAGCAAGCGTTTTACGAAATAGCAAGTGTCGTTGGTGCAATAAATTGTACTCATGTGCGCATAGACTCTCCATGTTTGGAGATTGCAGGGTGAGATACTGCTTAAAACAGAAAAGGCTATTTTTTCAATCCATGTTCAAGCTATGTGTACATCAAATTTGACGGAGAGACAGCATGGCTCAATCGACTCAGCTAGCGGATTCTGTGTCGATCCATATACTTTGAGGTATATCTATCACGCAGTTTCTAAACAAACCATGACGGATTCAGGAAGTACCTGCACATTTCCGGGTAGGACATCTCACCAATCTGTCCACAATGTCCGAACGAAGATGTAGGTAATTTACTACCGCCCACTTTTTGCGGTAGTAAAAATGAATAGATACAGAACTCGCAGATGCAAACCGACGAGAAGAAGAGAGTACAACGTGAGAAGATGAAGTGCCCCGCTATATAGTCCCTAAAGGCTCCGGCCACGCAATGAGCGACGAGCAACGCAAAAAAATTAAAACACATGAGGTGGCCACCTAAGCTCTGAGCGATTTTTTAAGAGACAGAGCGACATCGCTCTGCAATCAAATCTGTTTTAATTGTTCAGTCGATCGCTGAACGACGAAGCAATAAGATGTACAAAATAAACACAGAAAGTTTAATTTCAGCTGTCCAAAGCCGTCCAGCAGGCTTTCCTTTGGGACTCAATACAAAATTTTCGTTGATTACTTTTCTTCTGCTTTTATTCACATTCTATTGTTCTGAAACTTTGCTTTAGATCCAGAAAAAATAATAAAAGAATACAAACTACTTGAAATAAAGTCTCAGTTGAAACATTTTGGTTCGAATTTGGAAGAGTATGGTAGACTATTTATTTAAACATTTGAAGACTATTTATTATACATTTGAACTGAAGTAGATATTTCAACAAAAAGGGATAAAGTCCATCGAAAAGGGATTTCTTAACGGTTGATCTGGGATATTCCATCATAACCTTCTGGCAACACTGAACGAGAGTGGTACGGACGTATTTTTAGTATTTTTTTTAGTAAATGTCAAAGTGACATTTGACGCCATTTGCAAAATCTGTGGTACCATATTACATAACTTCTAACCCACCTTGTAGTAAGTCATGGTACGCTTCTGCTATTGTGTAAGTTAAGAAGAAGGCTACCGATATTGGATTATGTTGCGATTATCGAATAAACTCTGCATGCCGTACGCCGATTTTTAAAGTCTAAAATTTAGTAGATACTAAGGATAGAATTTAGGATATACAATGTCAAAAAGCAAGATACGACAAGACGACGAATTAATTAATTCGTATATCAGGAATTCCAGAAAAATATTCTCTTTAATATTAGAATGCTTCTGGATCTGGACATTTAACTTGGAAGTTCCAAGTTGGAAGCAAATGTAGTGAGAGCATTTGCAATAAAATAAGATGAGTGACTCCTATACAACCCACAAAACTACACCGAAATTCACTGCGATTTTAATTAATCAGGATTCGAAGCAATGCTCCGACAAAAGAAAAAATATAAGAATATCCACCTAAATCCATATTGTAATTCTCTGACACTTAAGGACGTCAAATTTTATCCAAAGTTTAGGAGAGATCTTTTAATTGAACCAAGCAACGTGAGCGGCATAGGTTAGCCCTCTATGGTTAATATAAAGTTTGTATTTTCCACCCAGGGATCTAACCAAATTAAATAACTGACAAAATTTAACAAAACTGTGGCTTCATCTAAGATATCGTACTAGACCCTCCAAGATCCGAAAAATTCTTAGTGACACGTAATTATTCGCATGACCAGAGGAACAGTAGACTTTTTTATTCAATTTTTTGAGACTATTGGATTAACCTAATTACTTTTGCTGTTGAAAGGGTGATGCCAATTATTTATTTATTTTTTGACGATATATATTTTTTGTCAGATAATTGTTGTTGACTAATAATGACTGTCTCTGCAAAAAAATGTTGTTCCACTTTATCAAAAATGTTCATCTGAATCAACGAAGAAGAATCTCTGGGCCATTCTTAAGTGGAAATCGCCGATTAGACGTTGATTAACACCCTCAACTATCCATTCACAGATATGAGTACTACATGCGTCTGGGCCAATAGTTATTTTTCTAACTGAATAAAATAAATTCAATAAAAAAATAGAACACAATAAAACTCGCCAACAACATTATAAACTTCATAACGGAAAATAACGGCCTTTTATATAATCTAATCAAAGATGTCTCGAAAAAAAACAACACTTCACTGTTCACACAATTTGGAACACTATTTTCAAATGCTGAATTTCGTTAATAAAATGACGAGTTTCGGTCCGGTGGAAACGTATTATTCAGTCATTATTATTTAATAAAGTTTTGAATAGTTGTAAACGGATAATGAATTTCTGCAAAATTAACCGAGATGTCATATCAATATAGTGGTTTTCAGCAAACCATATGCAAATTCTTCAGCTCATGAAACAAAAAGTAGAACTACTACGAATACTCGGTTCTCGCTGAGGTTCATATGAGCTCATTTGTAAATTCGTGTTCTCACTAAGTTTTCGCATTACGTTTTACATCTGGCTATATTCCCGAATTCGCAGTGATCGTTGAGATTTATATTGTAAACAAAAATCTAAATCGTTTAAAAGTTGACACCGCAAGCTGAAGAAAAAATGGATCAATGAGGAAGACAAATTATGGTGGAAATGATCGAGCAGCGGACAGCCATTTGGAATTATATGTCATCGGAGTACAGAAACAGGGACATAAAAAACCAGTGCTGGAAGGACATAACACGAAAAACAGTTAGTTTCATTTAGAGCGCAAAAAGATTGTGAATTCCAAGAGCGGACCGAGTGGTATAATATATAGTATGAACTGTTCAAACCCCTGCAGTTTTTAGTGAAAGGGAAGGCTAGACCACCTTAATATAGTGGTGGATGGACCCAATGGGCCTCCGCACATGAGATGAGTTATTGCGGTGGAACAAGGTCTGACATTTTTTTAATGTCATTCGGCTCTCATAAGCGTTTTGTGAGTCGAGCAGTCAACATCAATGTAATTGCATATAGGTACTCTCCCACAAACCTAAGAGCTTGTGGATTGTCAAAAGTACTCAATGCAAATGTCAATTTCTATAGAATTACTAACACAACGAAAACTGGAAACCAGTTTCACACCAGAGTGAAACTCATCTCATGTGCGGAGGTCATTGTTCCTTTCGCGGTCTTTTAGCACGTGCGGCATACCAGGCTTCGTTCTCTTCCTCTAGTATTAAAGCAACAGTTAAACAAGCTGCAGCTACTATTTTGCCTTCCATTTTTACCGCACTGATATATTTGATTGTCATTATTTTACATTTTCATATTCTGTCATTAGTGTAAATACCCATCTTACTGCTGTTGTCATTATAGCATAAATAAATGTCAAAATGTAAGGACAACGCTTTGAATATTTAACGTCGTGTAAATGATGGTGTCATTTAAAAAAAAAACACAACAGCCATTTTTATTTGTAATGTATGTCACTCGTGTAAATGCAGCATACCTTACAGTTCCGGTTGTCATTTTCGCTTTTTTCTTAATGCATGACTCTTTTGTAAAGCTCAAAGGCAAACATTTTATGTTGATATCTCTATTCGATGAAAGATGGCAATAGTCACGGTTAGAAGCACGCAAAGTTTTCGTTTAGTAAAAGCTGCTCATATACCAGCAAGCTTTTTAAATTGAGATGTAAGTAATTTATGTAATCTCTTAAAAATCGACGAAGTCGATTCCATTTCCATTCGACTTCTAAGATTGCAAAAATCAGAACGTATGATTTTTTACGTTATTAGAATAGAGATGATTTCCAACAATTTAACATGGTTCTACGATAAAATGAGTCAATCCGGAAGAGGTTGTTAGAAAGCTATTCAGTTTGACGCATCTTTGAGACCTTGCACATGTTATAATATCTAGCTTCTCCAATTAGCCCGGTCCTTACCAAACTGCCTGTAGTTGCGCATTATTAGTTGTTTAAGGTCAGTTTCTATTTGTGCGCGCCACTTAAGGCGAGGTCTTCCTCTACTGGGTCCGACGCACAGTGCCTAAGCAGAAGTGGCGAGAAGTAATTTTTTTCTATTATGTAACAAATTTCATTAAAAATAACTGTATCGATTAACCGATATTATGCCTCACATGATTCAAGTAATTTTTTTTAAGTCAGTGGTACTATAACTGAACCATTCGGCATTAAGTTGACAGTTAAGTTAAAATTTTGTTCTCTGTTAAACTAACCGAAATATGTGGCCTATATTGTGATACAAAAATAATATTGAAAATATTTTGTTTCTAAAAAAATTTTACATATAGTTTGTTGAATCAGGTATGTTCTTTTAAATAGCATTGGTTTTAATTCGATTATGCAGTAAAATTGTCAAAAAAAAAAATTAAAAATATCATTACCATATTAAAACACTAAAACGTTTTTTAAATAACGGTACTTTTTGATTAGGCAGACATTAAAATTAGATTTAAAGTGTTTTTCTTGGTAAAATAGATTCTTATTCGAAACTGGAAGTTAAAAGTAAAAAATGTTTGCCTAAAAAATATTTCTTTTTTGATTTTTTGTATTCATAAGTAGGTAAAATATCAAACCATTTTCATTATGTTTAAGGCTCAACATGCAATTTTCAATAAAATTGAAGATATTGAGACGTTTTTAATCACAAGAAAAAAACTGTACTGAAAATCATGTGTCAGAGCTAAGAAAATAATTTATACATTTTAAATTTGAACTTAAATCTAAGTGAAAGAAAAGCCACCGTACAAGATCAGTGTTTGATAAAAATGAATCAAATTGGCTACAAGAAAAAGTTAAATTTAAAATGTATTTACTACCCTCTGGACGCCCTCAGACTAGTTTTGATCTTTTAAGTTAGCGAAGAAAACGCGAAAGGGTAGCTGATCTTCGAGAAACATCTGCAGAAGAGCTTTTTTTCGCTGCTCAAATGAATTTTCGAGCTTGTGGAGATAAAAAAACTGCAGTTTTATTAAAAAAAAAACTGCAGTTTTATTAAAAAAAACAAACTTGTCTATTCCACCTCCTGATACATCAAAAACTTCGACATTTATATGAGCACTTCAGTTCATAAAATTCTTATTCATGGACATGAAATAATTTCTCAAAGTATATTGCCCATTGGAGAATTGAGTGAAAAAGCTTTAGAAGCCCGGAATAAGGATTTTAAAATGTACAGAGAATATTTTAGTCGAAAAACATCTAGACAAGAAACATTAACAGACATTATGAACCGAATGTTAATATCTTCGGACCCATTTATTAGCAACCAGAGAGTTAGAAAACCTTCCAAAACAATTCCATTTGATTCTGAAGCTATCGAAATGTCTTGAGAGCCCGACTTAAACAACCAACAACAGACTGAAATTATTGACTACTTTTCGGACTCAGAATAGTAACTATTACACAAATAATTTGTTAACTACACCAAGCTAAGGTAAACGAAATGTTTTTATATATCGTCACCTGAATGCAATAAGTGGGTAACTTCACTTTCCAGAATTTTGAGAAACTTTTCTTCTTTTCTAAACGACTTTTCGAAAACCTATTTCCGACCTAATTTTTTTTGTATTTCCGACATGCTACAAGATATTTTTTTTACTGTGGCACTGGTTGAAGTTAAAAGAAAAAATGCAACAAATATTTTTTGGTATATAAATATTTTGTTGGAAAAAAATATTAAAATTTAAAAAAGGTCAGTTATCCTTTCTAATACCCAATTGGTGGCAGCAAATAAGGAAAATGTGTTTGTTGGTTATTGCACTACATATATATCAAATCAAGGTAGCAGAAAACGTAGATATCTCAGAAATGAAAAAAATCAAGTTATCCACTTCTTGCATTCAGGTGACGATATGTACCCAGGTACACAAAATATTTTTCTTTGTTCTTTTTTCAGATATTAAATACATATTTCAAAATCTAACTTATTTGTCTTCAATCAAAATGTAGCTGTTGAAATGTTTAAACATTTCAACTTATATATAATATAAGAATATTGAACTAAAAAATGATATAAGAGTGTTTAAAATTGATTTAAAATAAGGAAAATATTAAATTCACAAATGGCTTTTTATTCTGGTAATCCAAATTCCTCACTCTAATATATACACCAAAAAATACCAAACAAGCGTATTTAAGATTTTATAACCAGATTATCTCAAAAACCTGAAGTGGTGGAGTTTTTTTGACTTCGGATTCGAATTCAACATACAAAAAACCTTTCGAAAAGTATCTTTTGGTCTAGGCAACAAAAAGCTTTATAATTATCGCCGTTAATCAGGCATTTCTGCCCCACTGTGTGACGTCTGGCTGGGAATCGAAGACTCTGTGGGCCGAAGTATTGGTGTCAATTCGTTCTACATATCATAGCCATCTTAAACGTGCGATGCGGAGTTTCTTGACTAGGAGAATGTCGCTGCATAGCTTTTATAGTTCTTAGTTTAATATTTTATAGATAGCCCGTCAACGCAAACAGGACCACTGATTTTTCGAAGAATTGTCCTCTCAAAACGACCAAGGATTTCTTCATCGACTTTTGACACGGTACATCGCCTTGACTTAATCATTTTTTGGTATCGAATTTGTCGGTGAGGTCGTTTCCGACTCTGATGGAGCAGCGAGAATTCTCCTGCACTGACGGACGAGTTTGGACGGTATACCAAAACTAGACATGGCTCTGTACAATTCGTCTCTATAAATGCTGTCGTATGTATCTTTGAAATCAATAAATAGGTGGTGGGATCCGATTTGGGCTTCTTGGTTTTTTTCTAGTATCTGCTGAAGTGTGAAGATCAGTTGTGGACTTTCCTGACCTAAAACCACACTGATAAGGGTCGATCAGGTTGTTGGTAAACGGGTTCAGGAGTTCACTTATTACTGCATATATGATCTTGTAGGCGATATAGAGGAGACTGATGCCTCTGTAGTTGAACTGTTCAGACGGTATCCTTTTTTTGTGGAACAAAATAAAATACCCTAAAATGCAAATGGCTTTCCCAAACCGTTCCACCATACGATGTTCGCTTCTACACGATATGAGATTGTGATGGTTATTGTGACGAATGTTTAGCTACCCATCAATCTAATAACAACACTATCGTCGCTATCGCCCTGGCCGAGGTCATGATCAACTTATCTTAATATATGTGCTCAGGTCATGTCATCGTCGGGTCGATTGTTAAAGGCTACGTTTGCACTGTGAAAATATTTGCACTGACACTAAATTGTTTAGTCTTAAGACTTTTCTGTTTACACCGTTCAGGACTTAGGTTAGGTTTGAATGGGCTGTTGACACTCAGGTGAGTCGTCAAACTCGCATAGGCCTACGTGGGCCCATAGCGATACCCTTTGTTAAAAAGAAGTGAACCTGAAAAGAAAGTTTAAAAGGTATAGTGAGTGTGATAATTAAGTTGTAATCTGCGTTGTTCCATCCGCTTCGAACAGATAATTGCTCCATCCTGAATTGCAGCAGAAACGGACGATCTGCGCTATAGGATTCGTTGCTAGCTCCGTTAGGTCGTGGTAGTAGAAGCTACCAACGAGTTTTTTGCGGCTGTTGCAGATAGCTGGACAGTGGCAGAGTAGGTGTGGGATGTCCTCCTCGACTTCTGGGTCGCCGCATTTTCTGCATAGTTGGTGTGAGTCAGCTTGTCCGATTCTATGCGAGTGCTTACCCAAAAGGTTGTTACCAGAAATGGAAGCTCTGTTTAGAGCTATAAGCTTATTTGATTTGCAAGCGCTTATTTCTGGCCAAAGGTAATTGGTGTGTTTACAAGTGTTAATGTTATGCCACCTACATTTTGTTGCACTTTGCGTGTATCTAGTTAGCGCCTGTTTTTTAGCGGCAAGTGGGGGTCTAACCCTGCTGTCGCATATGGAGATGCAGCTGGATGATCCTAGTCTAGCTTTCTCGTCTGCTTTCTCATTTCCTGGAATATTATGATGTCCTGGCACCCAGATAATTTGGACTTTATTCTGGTTACATAGAGCCTTTAGCTCTGTGCGGCAGCGTCCAACTATTCGTGATTTTATTATGTTGGTTGCCAGAGCTTTTATGGCCGCTTGGCTATCTACGTAAATGGAGATGTCCTTTTTGAAATGTCCAATACTCTGGCAGATTCAGCAGCTTCTAGTATGGCTAGGATCTCTGCTTGGAATACACTGCACGAGTTTGCTAGTGGAAGGGATGTGGCTAACCCGATTTTTAGCAGTGGACCCCAGAGCCCACTCCTATTTCCATTTTAGATCCATCAGTATATATTGATAATTCAGTGTTGGATAACACAGTATTTTACAGTATTATATATGTCTACGCTTCAAAAAAGAAGAGAAGTAAATAATGTTGTGTTCCTATTTATATTGTTGTCCGGGTCAATTCATTCCCAATATTGTTTAAGTACTCTGAGTACCTATTAATACTCGACTTAGTTTCACGAGAAATCCTGTCTTTTTTTGTACGTCAAGTACATCTGTAAATTATGGTAATAACGACCCTATTAATAAAATGTTGAAGGACTTTAATAAAAACTACAAGAACTTCATCGATTTCAATATGAATCAAACCACATTAAAAAAAAGTATTGTTAGAAGCTTAAGTTCTTATTGATATTATTTAATATTCGTTATTGTCAGCTATGATGTATATATCTCTAGCTGAAATAAATAAATATGGACCACGTAAATATTTGACGACCATTCGTCTCTGCTTGGTATTTTGATTGAATATTTGATGTCGAAATCGTGATATGGGATGGTGTAGTCAGATATCCCATTCTCGTACGCTACTAATTTTAATATAGTGCTGTGACTAAAGGGTTTGATACACAGGTTACCCGCTTCTTTGAGACGTGCTTCGCTTTTCGCTGCTGTGCCATTGACCTGTAAGTCAATTGGTGGAAGATTTAGAATTGCTTCCAAGCCCGCTGTGGGACTGGTGCGCATGGCTCCTGTTATGATGCTGTTCTTTGAACTTTTGTTAATGCGGTCAAATGCTTCGTCATTTTCATGGAATTCCACCAGATAAGGCAAAAATAGGTAAGAATTGGTCTGAGAACAGCTTTGTATAACCATTTCGTGACCTTCGGGCATGGGCCACACTTCTTACCACTGATTGTATTGCAGCTATAGAATGCAATATAAGCGTTCGTAACCCTTTCGTCGATATTCAGGTCGAAGTCGATTCCATTTCCATTCGACTTCTTAGATTGCAAAAATCAGAACGTATGATTTTTTACGTTATTAGAATAGAGATGATTTCCAACAATTTAACATGGTTCTACGATAAAATGAGTCAATCCGGAAGAGGTTGTTAGAAAGCTATTCAGTTTGACGCATCTTTGAGACCTTGCACATGTTATAATATCTAGCTTCTCCAATTAGCTTTTTGATTAGGCAGACATTAAAATTAGATTTAAAGTGTTTTTCTTGGTTAAATAGATTCTTATTCGAAACTGGAAGTTAAAAGTAAAAAATGTTTGCCTAAAAAATATTTCTTTTTTAATTTTTGTATTCATAAGTACAGGGTGGCGCACCAATTGTGCTACAATAACAAATTCAAATAACTTTTTTTTTAATCGATGTATTTCATTTATTTTTTTTTTTATTGGTTAGAAAATTAAATAGTTGTTTTTAAAGATCGCAAATGACCTCCACGCTCTCCCACGCATATGCGGCACCTGATCAAAAAATTATTCATTGCGGCCTGAAGAGTTGAAGTTGGGATCGCCTCAATTATTGTCGTTATGGACTGCTTTAATTCAGTTAAATTCCTGGGCTTCGTTTTATACACCTCTTGCTTGACATAACCCCATAAAAAGAAGTCTGGTGCAGTCAGGTCAGGTGACCTTGGAGGCCAGCGAAGAGTGGAGTTCCTAGAAATTAATTTGTTTGCGAATTTTTTGTTTAGCTCCGCCATAACTGGTCTGGCTATATGTGCAGTTGCTCCATCTTGCTGAAACCAAACGCTGTTGATTGTTATACGTCTTCGGCGCAGTTCTGGGTAAAAAAAAACTCCTTCAACATCTTTAAATAACGGTCCCCATTGACAGTAACGGTCACACCGTTTTCTTCAAAGAAGTACGGCCCGACAATACACCTTGATGAAACTGCGCACCACACAGTGACTCGTTCTGGGTGCAGTTCCGTCTCATGGATCATTTCTGGATTAGACTCTTTCCATATACGGCAATTTTGCTTGTTTACATTGCCGTTAAGATCAAAATGGGCCTCATCAGACATGAACAAACAATTGATCAATGTGTTGTCTTCTTCGGCCATTGATATCATTTCTTGGCAAAATTCCAGGCGAACAGGCAAATCCTGAGGGTTTAACTTGCTAGTAATTTGGACTTTGTACGGAAACAAGTTTAAATCGTCATGAAGTATCCGTTGTAATGACCGTCTACTAACTCCAATTTGCCCCGATAAGTTTCGGGTCGAAACGCTCGGATTGGCCTGTATTGCAGATGCTACTGATGCGATTGTATCCTGAACCCGAACATTGGCATCTCGATGGTACGGCCTTCTTGCGATGCTTCCAGATTCGGCAAACATGTTTACAAACCTCATAATGGTCCATCTACTCGGGGTATTACCGCCAAACTCCCGCCTAAATTCCCTTTGGACGGAAATGACGGACTGCAAAGCATGGTACCGTTGCACTATCCAAATTCTTTTCTCCGTATCCCAAGCATCCATTTTTATAAATCTAAATAGTAACCTACAAAATAAAAAAAAATAAGCCGATTACTCACACAGAAAAAAAGTTATTACGTTTTATTTTTGTAGCACGATTCGTGCGCCACCCTGTAGGTAAAATATCAAACCATTTTCATTATGTTTAAGGCTCAACATGCAATTTTTCTCTTGCAAAAGGCAGGAACTCTGCGAAATCTTTTTTAACAGTAAATTTAGAACTGTTGACAATAAAATTGAAGATATTGAGACGTTTTTAATCACAAGAAAAAAACTGTACTGAAAATCATGTTTCAGAGCTAAGAAAATAATTTATACATTTTAAATTTGAACTTAAATCTAAGTGGAAGAAAAGCCACCGTACAGGATCAGTGTTTGATAAAAATGAATCAAATTGGCTACAAGAAAAAGTTAAATTTAAAATGTATTTACTACCCTCTGGACGCCCTCAGACTAGTTATGATCTTTTAATTAAGCGAAGAAAACGCGAAAGGGTAGCTGATCTTCGAGAAACATCTGCAGAAGAGCTTTTTTTCGCTGCTCAAATGAATTTTCGAGCTTGTGGAGATAAAAAAAACTGCAGTTTTATTAAAAAAAAAAAAAAACTGCAGTTTTATTAAAAAAAAAACTTGTCTATTCCACCTCCTGATACATCAAAAAGTTCGACATTTATGCTAACTCATGGTCAAACTCTGTCAATGATTATAGAAACAAAACTGTCGCGGGATCAATACAAGACAATAAGAAAATATATCACCGATGTTTTGCCTTCTTACAAAATGTGCAAAAAGAAAAAACCAAATGCTATCCAAAAAATCTTACTGTGAGTGAACAAACAGCTCCCAAACAGTTCCCATGCAGAAGCTGCCCGATCACACTGTTGAAAGAATTTCAGCATAACAGAAAGATGTTTTGAATAGAGTGAGCAGCAATGAACTTACGCTTTATTCTAAAGTGGGTTTTGATGGTAGCTCTGAGCAAAGCGAATATCATCAAAGATTTGTTAATACAAATGATGCAGATAACACATTTGTATTTATAACTTGTCTAGTACCATTAAAGCTATCCATCAATTTAAATGTTTTATGGAAGAATCCTTGTCCTTCATCTCCTAGGTACTGTAGACCTATAAAGATAACTTTCGAGAAGGAAACGGATTTATTGGTCAACAGAGAGAACGAATGCATTCAATCCCAGATAAATGAACTGGAACCAACAAAAATAATTTTTGAGGATAGAGAGTACTTACTCAAAGACCAGTTGATAGTTTCAATGGTTGATGGCAAGTTATGCAATAGCCTGAGTTGGTGTTCGTTCTGCTCAGAGATGTTATCTTTGCCAGGCAACATCTAAAGACTTTAATAATATTAAATATATGGTTTCACTTCCAATTGCTCAACACTTTTTATCATTTGGAATATCTGTTCTTCATGCATGGATACGAATGTTTGAATGCCTGCTTCACATTGCTTAAAAATTGCCTGTGAATGAATGGCGTAAATCAAAAACGACTGAAGATTGTGTTTCTCAAAATATGTCACGCATTAAAGAGGCATTCGAAAAAGAATTGGGATTAAAAGTTGACCGACCCAAACCAGGATATGACAATACAAATACGGGAAATGTAGCCAGGCGTTTTTTCAAAAACTATAAAAAATCGAGCGAAATAACCGGTATTGATGAAAATCTGATACAAAAATTTCATATAACGAATTTTATCATTTAGGCCATATAAATATATATACTACTATTACAGTTTGAAACAATTCCACATAATTAGTTTTAGCCCAACTATCAGAAAAGGGAATTTTCAGTTTTGGCCAATAACGGAAAATCATTATTATGCTCATAGACACCTATTTCTTCAAATTTCGTATGATCACATTTCGACATCATTTATATCATTTTTAGCATCAATAATCAAAATGCTTATGATTTGAACGCCCAACTCGCTGTGAAAGAGAAAGTTGCGTACGACCAGTCGTGCACCCACCACTCGTTTTTATTCCACTGTTTTAAAAATCGCCGCTCTCAATTATTTAAAATGTTATTAAAGAATAAAAATTTAGAAAATCTCTGTAATCAATCAACTGTTGACAGTTTACACATAACTGAGTGATACATTAATCTGGGCATCCAGAATCACTCATGAATATCTCTCCCGGCGTGATGTAAATTTTGGCAAAGTACATGTTCTTAAAAAAAATGGCGAGCCGAAAGTTCCCACCCCATTATTGAATTTTATATTTTTGCCGGCAAAATGTACGACGGAAAAACAATTAATGAACCAAGTTCTGAAGATTCAGACGATTCGACAGATGTAATATAAAACATTACTGTTACTATATAATATGTATGATTAATAAGTGGTATTGACAAAATCGTTGAAATAAGGGGTTCAAGGAAATGTTTCCTTATTCCTGTTGAAAAACGAAACAAGAAACACTCCTTGAGATAATCAAAGAGTGGATTCAACTTTGAACCACAATTATCAGTGATTGTTGAAAGGCGAAGGAAAAACGAAACAAGAAACACTCATTGATATAATCAAAAGTGGATTCAACCTGAATTGTGGTTCCAGGTTGAATCCACTTTTTACCAGTAGTTATTAGTAGATATGGGAAGGTATATAAGAATAAACATTTAAATATTATATTCCAGAGCTACGACTTCTTGAAAGACGAAGTCTCTCCCAATACAACAGAATAAAAGGAATTCTATATGGCCAAGTATATGTTCTTCAAAAAATGCAGAGCCGAAAACTCCAACACCCTAATAGCATTTTATAAATTTGCGGGAAAAATGTAAGACGGCAAAACATTTCCTGAACCAAGTTCTGAAGATTCAGACGATTCGACAGACGAAATATATGATTATTGAGAAAAATAAAAATGTTTTTGTGCGAGGTGGAGTCAATGCAAAATTTGTTCATATCCATGTTCGCATCTCCAAATCAAATTACTTATCAGTGCAGTCTGTGTGGATAGGCTCCGCTTGAGCTCATTGTAGGATTGATTTAGTGTGGGTTCGTGGTTGTGTGAATTCAATTTTTTTCGACCAGTTGCAGGGCTTTGTTACCCCATACAAATTCTAAAGTTTATACATTCTTGACTAACCTATGTACGAAATCGTTATGAATTAACGTTTATCTCAATAGTTTTCTGATTTATAATATGTACATATCGTCGCTTGAAAATCAAACTGACATAAGTCAAAATTTGGCGATTTTTAGTTAAGTATACAGAACGATTCGTAAATTTTCTATCAAACCGTCATATATGTAGCTCTTAAACTGACAGCGGAGGACGTAAGTTTCGTTTGGCATTTAAGGAAACATCCATAGCAATTCAAATAGATTTTCTAAAAATTTATGAATTTTGACATACATATGATAGTTTGCTTTTCAAGCGACGATATAATATACTATATAGTAGAAAAAGAAGCAGAAATATAAATGGGAGCGGAAATTTTTAAAAACAGATATGATCAGCACGCAAAGACAATTTTTTTTAATACAAAAGAGTGAGTTTGGGCTAAATTAAATTTAAGACTTATAATGATATATATTTCTATATTTAATATTTAGTTTACATTTAATATATGTACACATTATATTTTAGAATAAGAATATTTTAGAATTAAAAAAAAGGTATTATTTTAAGGTTAACAAGCAATTGGTGTATAATTATATAATATTTTTTTTTTTACTTTCGTTAGTAAAAAAAAATGAACACACTGATTTAAATTAATATCCACTAATATATTATGGTATTCACATATTTGTATAATGAGAACATCATACAATGAATGTTTAACAAAAATAAATGTGTAAATAAGTTGTATAAATAAACACATATAATTATATATATATATATACATTTAGGTAAATCAAAGGTGGACATATAATCTCTAAAAAAATAGGTAATAAACTTGCCAAATATAATTGTAAGACATAAAAATCTTTGTTAATTAAAAGAAGTCTTGAAAGGTTTATGATCAATAGCAAAACACATAAATTATAATAAATATAACCTTAAAAAGGTCATTTTATTATTGTCACATTTAAAATATATATAGAAACAGAACTAACAAATTCGCTATTTGTGGAGTGCGTCATTTACCGCAGCTTTGTTTGACAGACCGCAATCACTTCAAAGCATTTCGTTAGCAATGTAACATGATATTAATTTGTAATGTAATGCATGTCGGCATCGGTTATAGCAATAATTAAAATAAACAAGAAAATTGAATATGTCCGTTGTAAAAGAAATTACTGATACATATATGGATCATCGGACATAAAAAAATAAATTAATATTAAGAAGAATTGTTATTTTTTATTTGATTTCGTTCTATTTTTTAAATTCGTATTTAGTTTAATTGTTTAAAACTACCAAGGAATAGTAATTGTTTTCATTGAGTTTTTTTGCGTCGCTTTTACGTTTCCAACTAAGAGTTGACAGCATAATTTCGAACCGACTTTTTAAAATGTCGATACATACCAGTTCAATAATGGAACTTTTTTTTGCGAGTTTTCAAATTCTCCTACACAATCTATTGAATATTAGGCTGGTCCACAGCTTTACTGCATCATTCGAGTAGCTCAGCAGCTCAGTACGCACAATATCGATCTTCACTTCAGAATATCATTTGATCAGTTAAAAACCTTGTGCAGGGTGAAGAGAAAATATACACGTACCTAATGTGCATGACATAAACATAAACCGGTAAAAAATAACGACGCGTGGAATCTGAAGTGAAAACTTCAGCCGCACTACTGAAACAGAATCATGCTGTTACCAATACCATATTTGCTGTACAATGCCTTAAGTTATAATATTAATATTGGAAAAGAATGCGAATTGATTCAAGCAAATTTAAGATATAACATGGAAAGAAATTTTTTTTTTAATATAAAACTATATTGTTAGGAATTATAATAAAATTCATTGTTTCGCTGAAAGCGTAGGGATTTTTTATTTAATATGGTATACCTGACCTTCGCTGTTTTTATATCTATTTGACTGAACTTGACATCTGACAGAAATGAAAGATGAGAACTTGACATCTAACGGACAATAAGTAAGTTAATTTCTTTATTTTTACAAATCTAGCAGGAAAATGTTAATAAATCTGTTTTGGTTTTCTAGCAAAAGAATACTAATACCTGCCTGGAATAAAAATAAAACTAAAAGGAGAAGATCCGAAAAGTACCGAACAAAAATTTAACGATGCCTTGTTACGAAAAGAAAGCTTTAAGGGTTGGTTGTCTTGTGTCAAAGAAGATGTTTATAAGTGCAAATGTGAAGCATGCGACAAAGTTATATTTTGTGGAAAATCGGATCTCTTAAAAAATGCTGCGACAAACCATCACCAAAATGCATCACAGCATTATAAAAACACTTAAAAACTAGAGGATTTCATAGTGCTTCCGACAAAATTCCACTCATTGGTTTTCCTCTTTTATTTAAAGGGTTTGCATCAAACTGGAGACACGTTGTGAAGAGTAATAAAATTGCTGCGTTTGTCGTTGGCTCCTCTAAAACCGGCATGGAGAATCTATATAGAACTTTTCTAAGAAAAGCTTAGATTCCATAAGTCAACTGACGAGTTCATTTGCAGATGTTTAAGCAAAAAGTATTATATCTGGCAATGCTCGTATTGCATTCATATAACATTATTGTCATCTCACTAATGTCAGTCTGACATGCAGTTTTTCTCTTTGCTCTTTTTCTTTTTGTCTTTGACTCGCACTCTAATTTCATCGCGCTTTGAATGATCTTGTGTTTTTACCTCGTTAAATTAATCAAACTTAATTTTGTATTTCTATTGTTTAAAATTAAAGGTTTTTAAGTTAAAACACAGTTTTCTTTACCCAAAGTTTGTATCTCTCTAACATTTTTGGTCCTTCTTGGCCGGATTGAAGCGGATTCAATTTCTTATTTGACACGTGCGTTTCTTTTCGGGAAAATGTCTGCTAATCAAGAAGTTTAAGTGGAAAACCAAAAGGAACGCATGAATCAATAAATCAAGCTGTTGATTAACTACGTGCACTTGGTAAAGATAATCTTTAAGCTTCAACCAATTCAAAGAAAGTCAGCAAGTGAATTGAAAAAGCTTCTAGCTGTAGTCAAAGAATCTCTAGGGGCATTAAATTTACTTGTTGTGAGTCTAGCTTGTCCACAGGGGTAGTTAATTTTATCATAGGTAGTTAATATGTAGTTAGTGTGGAAATGGGGTGGGGTGGATTGGGTGTAGGGGTAGGATTAAGTTTTGTTTAAAATTGGCTACAGTGTCGCAAGGCTGCCGTAACAGGCTCGAAAACGGAGTAGGAGTGGTCGCGAAAACTCCGGATTCGTAAAAAAAGGAAGTCCTTGGACACGAGTGTTTGTTTGTTCCCTAACTTGTGCCAAGGGCCCACTCCCTGAGCTCCTATCGTTTGCTAACCGGGCAATTAACTTAACTTTAAGCAATCATTACTTTTTCTAATCTATAACCTAGTTTAAGTATCACAGTAATTATATCACAGATTCACATCACTTGGGTGTTTAGAGCGTCCCTTTAACTTTTGCTGTAGAAGCATCTACATTTGTCCTATCGTTTTACACATCTCCTCCTTAAGCTAATATCACAGTAAAATACCTCAATAAATAAAATAATAAATAATTCTATAAAATAACTAAATAAATACTTAAATAAGTTAATAAATAGTCAAAATACATTAATAAATTAGTGAATAAATAGTAAATTTAACGAACAGAATAATAAATAACATAGATATCACAGATGCAGCAACGACAGTAAGAGTGCGTCAAGTGGGTTGGGTTTCTCTATCTATGAAGGTCCTTAGCGTGAAATACGCCTACCTTTTCTCCTGAAACGTTGCCTACCTCATATAAGGAATTACCTTTTGTCTTAAGTAATATCAATTTTAAGAATTTAGGGCCTACTTTAGCATTGTAGTTGTCGGGAACACTACTCTTCTTGAAATTACGTCTGTAGACTATTTGTCCTACGGTGTACTTTATGTCCCTACTTCTAATGTTATATTTGCGAGTAGCTGTGTCATGAGCCAGCTTTAGGTTGTCGAATATTTTCTTTCTTATAAGTCCTAATTTGTCATTCTTATCTAAAATATCAGTCTTCATCTCTTTTTCTAAATCTAAATTGCGTAGAACTTCATATGCGTTTGCGTGTTGTATCATTTGGGTGCCGAATTCTGCATAGTAAGGCTCAAACTTGGTCGCATCGTGCACTACACTTCTCAAGGAAAATGCTGCTTCGCTAACATGCAAGCCCCATTTCGTTTGGTCTTCTTGAATGTACGACCTTATCTTGGCCAACATCGATCGGTTGACCCTTTCTGAAGCATTTGCTTGGGGCGAATAGAACGCGGTGCGAACATGTTTAACCCCGTACTTTCCTAAGAAGCTGGCAAACAACTCGGATACGAATTTTTTGCCATTATCCGAGTGTATGTATTCGGGCACACCAAAGATATGAAACACTTTCTTCGAGATATTTAACTATCTCTACTGCCGTTGCTTTCTTAATTGGTTTTAAAAATACATATTTCGAAAAATGATCTAAAACAATAAATATATGTGTATTTCCGTTTTTAGTCCTAAAAAGAAGATATATAGTCGTTGAAATGGCCGCTCCGTTATAACCTGTTGACCCATCGGTGGCCGAGAAATGATACTTTGTGGTTTACAGCATTTGCAAATGTCACATGACTTTATCCAACTTTGGACGTCTACGACCATACCAGGCCAGAAGTCCATCTGCTAGTCTAGCCAAAGTTTTGTGGATACCACCATGCCCTGCTGCTGGATGATTGTGAGCCGATTCTACAAGGCCCCCACGCAACTCCTTCGGAACACAAAGCTTCCAAGCTCGGTCGTCCTGTATTGCGTCACCAGTTCGTATGTCACTTCTTTTGTATACAAATCCGTCCGAAACGCAAGTGGCGGTAGATACTTTATCTCACGATAGCAAAATTTACTTTTTTCTACATTGATCGTAAGCCCCGCTTCCTTTAAACATTTCGCAACTTCCTCAACATTTTGGCATGTGATTCGAAATCCGGAGAGCAAACCAAGAGGTCATCGAGATAGACAAAGACGTTCTCCTTCAGACGAGAGGGAACGACTTTGTCCATTAGCCGACACATTCTCTGGGCCTGGGCGGCGTTGCACAGGCCAAACGGCATTGCCGTGTACTGATATAACGGTAGTCCAGGGACTGTGAAGGCTGTCTTCTCCCTTGATTTGGGCTCCAGAGGAATCTGCCAAAATGCATCCTTCAGGTCGATACCTGAAATAAATTTTGTATCCTGAAGACGGCTCAGGAGGCCTTCAATGTGGGGAAGCGGGTATGCGTCTTTCTTTGTGACTAAATTCACTTTTCGTGAATCCAGACACAGTCTATTTTTCCCAGGTTTTCTCACCAGCACAACAGGCGAGCTCGAAGCGCTATTGCTTTCCTCTATCACGCCAAGAGAAAGCATTCGATCAAGCTCGTCATACATTAGTTTTTGAATCACCGGAGAGATAGGGTAGTGCCGTTGTTTTATCGGAACACTTTCATTTTCTACCTCGATTATGTGTTGTTCGATACTTGTTTTTCCTAACTCTAATGTAGCAAATGACGGATAAAGCTTCTTTACTCTTTCCAGCTCCGCGCTTTGTGCTGGTGAGAGTTCCTGAGTTGGGGGTACTGTTATCGACGAAGGCGAAGGGGTGTCTAATTCTTCGATTATATTAGGAGCGACCTTAAACGACTTCCAAAAATCTACGCCTAAGTTCAATGTTTGTTGTAAAGATGGGACAGCATACAGCTCTAACTCGTGCGACTGGCTACCCCAAGAGACACTGGTCGTAAATCGTCCTAGTATCCGTTGTTGGTTTCCGTCTGCTGTTCGTATGTCAGTACTCATTTCGGTCTTCGTAAACTCATGTCGTTTCATAAAATCTAACCCCCCCTTTCCTAAACAACTAATTGAAGCCCCACTATCCAACAGCCCTACGATCTCCTCGCCTCCTATTTTTACTTTCGCGTAGGGTCTGTTGTCGTCCGTTATAGTTATCACAGAAGAAAGTATCTTATCTAAGCGTCGCGTCGTTTATGTATTGCACATTTTTCTCTTAATTTTTGAATTTTGAGGTAGTTCCTCCTTTTCTTCACCGAACACGAAACTTCTCCAAATATTCTTCGGTGAGCAACTTGGTATTCAAGTAGTCTTTGGTGCAGACTTTTTCTTTGGAGAATTGGTTTTGCAGTGGAATCATCTTCCACAATCGGTTCTCTTTTTAAAATGGTTAATAATCCGGGTTTTCCTGCTTCGTAGGGACACTCATGCTCATCGACAGGTTGCTCCCGAATGCCCTGTCGGTTTTCAGGTTTTCCTGACACTTAGTGCATTGGAAAGTGGTGAATTTGGCGTATCGTAAAGGTCCATAGTAACTCGTCTCGTTCTGTCTATAGGTGGTAAAGTTGACGTATCGTAAAGTTCCCTAGTAAACGTTTCTTGTCGATTCGTCGTATTTGGTGTGTCTTTTTGAGCTGTAAATGAGGTCTCTAACTGGCTAATTTTGTCGTTGACTGCTTTTAAACTATCCTTAAAAGTTACCATTAGGCCCTGTAAGGATAGTTCAAATGCAGACACCAATTTGGCATGATTCTCCTGTACAGCTCCAGAGACTACATCGTGTATGCGTAATGTAATTTGTTCGTCCTCAATTTGAGTCTGTTTACGTACGTCATAGTCTTCTGTATCGTAAGTCAGTTGTGGTCTGTTTCGTACCTGCTTTCTCGTTTTGTGTTCGTTAATGGTATGTTCACTCACGCCTCACAAAAGATTTGGCCTAGGCCTCATCATTTGGGTAGCAGCTAATAGTTGAAAGTCTCCACTCTCGCCCGCTATTAGTTCCTTCACAAACTTTCAGCTACCTCACTAAATCTCTTCGCTTCATGCTTACAGATTGGACAGCCACCTTCAGTTTGATCTGAAACTAACAGCCTAAACGGTATTTGATCTGATAGGAAAGATATAAAAGTAAAATGTTAAAGAATAGTTAAATGAAATCTAAAAAACACGTTGGGCGCCATTGTTGTGAGTCTAGCTTGTCCACAGGGGTAGTTAATTTTAGCATAGGTAGTTAATATGTAGTTAGTGTGGAAATGGGGTGGTGTAGATTGGGTGTAAGGGTAGGATTGAGTTTTGTTTAAAATTGGCTACAGTGTCGCAAGGCTGCCGGAACAGCTCCTACTCAATACTGGGATTTTATCATCATACGTCGACTGGATCCATCTTCTCATGAAGCTTGGGAAGTTCATCGAGGTGCCTCAACGAACCCTTCCTCATTGACAGAACTCGAATCATTTCTCGGAGGTAGATTACGTGCTCTCGAAATTGTGGAAACCAGAAGTCCAATTTCCTCAACCAACAAGACGAGTAGATCTGAAAATCAATCATCGAAGAACTATTCTGCTAAAATATACGTTGCTTGTTTTCCCAACCCAACCGGGGCATCACAAACGTCTCATCGTAATGCTTCAATGCAGAAATGTTAAATGTGCAACAAGGCGCACTACGTATCTGCTTGTCTAACATATATCAGCTTAAAACCAAATCAACGCAACGCAATGAATTTCTCATGGAAAAAGGCCTGTGTTTCAATTGCTTTGGCCCAAAATAACCAAATGTCAAGTATATTCCCGCTTATTGTGCGTAGCCGTAGGAGTGATTAGTACAACGATTTAAATCCATTTAATTTGTGGCTAGTAACAATATCAGTGATAAATGGAAAAGAAAACATATGAGCAGGCTACAATCCGCTGTGCGGATCGTTGAATACCCTTTCCCATCCCATCCTTAAAATGAATATCCTCAAAATGTAGGCTTTATGGCCATGAAATACAGAAAATGACATTCTCGCAACATATTGTTCAGACAGTTTATCAAGCCTTTGTGGTTCGAAAAAAAAAACAACGTATTGCTTATGCCTTGGGATGGGGTATACAAATGGTTTTTGTAAGAAAACGCCCCCAAAAATTGGGCGTAGGTGGAAATGATCTATAGGCAAAATGTTTATTTTATCATTACGGAAGTATTTGCATCAAAAGTTTTTTTTAACTTTTTAAAATTTGGACAAAAAGCGTTTTTTACTAAAAACGTGCCCAAAAAGTGGGCGTGGCAAAAAACTTTATATGGACGAAATATAGATATTAGGATTGTCTAAATATGCTGTCCAGACTCTTTTTTAAAATTCCTTACAGTTTGGCTACAAACTACGTTTTTCTAAAAACGGGGCGTGGCAGTGGGCGGATTTCAAAAATGTTTACACTTGTTCTGCTTCGTCGGCCAGAGAGTCTATATACCAAATTTCAACACTCTAGATCAAAATTTAAGGCCCAAAAATCGGTGACACACAGATCATTTTAACCCACGCCCACTTTTTGTGGACGTTTTGCAACAAAAACCATTTCTATACCCTACCCCAAGGCATATGCAATAGAAAAACGTTGTTTTTTGTCGAACCATAAAAGATTTTGATTTCACATTTCGGTGATATTAATTTGAAGGATGTTATGGGATAGGGTATTAAACGATCCGCACAGCGGATTGTAGTCTTCTCATATGTTTAAATATTCAATTATTTTACAGGTTTACACAAGAGGCTTATATCAAGTGCAAGTGCTTGTTGCCAAGCAATCATTAAACAGCGAGAAAACTAGGACTCAAAATTCGTTGGATTGAAAAAGCGGAAGATCGAGCACAAGCTTGATAAACCCCCCTTGTTCCACTGCCGCCAATTCCGAGACCAATCCGGAAAATATGCGTTCAATATCCAAAAATAAAATAGCGGATTTGATTTCCCAATTCATGTCAACAAAAAAAAAACTCGCTTGACTTTGACAAAAGTAAATTGGAAATCAAAGTTATTTGGATCCCGATGATCTTCATCACGCCGCAGTCACCTGCTGGATTTGTTTCAAACCCGTTTCTATTAATGTACAAGACTTAAAAAAAACAGTGTAAAAGGTGGATTATGTTGCAAAGCACGATACAATCCAATCTTCCAATTCCAAAGAACAAATAAATCAGCCTATCACAAAGTTGTTCAATTCAAAAACAGAGTAAAAAAATGTCAATGTTGAGAAAGCTTATGCCGATGCCAGCAAAATTACTAATTTGAATGAAGACACTGGGATTGACAGAACAAGTGAGGAAGATCAAGTCCTTCAAATTGTACGTCCTGAATCGGAAGTCAAGGACAATGAACTTGAGCTCAACTTACAAGCAATATTTCACTCCGATGAATCGGGGGAAGAGTAAAGGGGCCTGATCAAGAGATCCATCAGAGCTCCAAAATATGTAAATTGATCTCAAAAAAGTCGTACAAACCAAAAGAAAAAACATATGAGAAGGCTACAATCCGCTGTGCGGATCGTTGAATACCCTATCCCATCCTATCCATAAAACTAAAATCCCCAAAAAGGGGGCATGGCTAAAAACACGATTTGGATAAAATAGAAAAAATGATATAGTGACAACAAATTCTTCGGACTGCTTACAAAACAATTTTACGGTTCTACAACAGACAAGGTTTTCTCCTGCATATGTTATGGGGTAGGGTATAAAAATGGTTTTTATATAAAAACGCCCCCAAAAAGTGGGCGTGGGTTAAAATGGTATATAGACGAAATGTTCATATTAATAATGTTAATGGTTCTGCATCAAAATTTTTTTCGAAAAATTTAAAATTTGACCGAAAACAGTTTTTAATTGAAAACGCCCCCAAAAAGTGGGCGTGGCAAAAAACTTTATATGGACGAAATATAGATATTAATATTGTCTAAATATGTTGTTCAGAAACTTTTTTAAAGTTCCTTACGGTTTGGTCAAAAACTGAGTTTTTCTTAAAAGGGGGCGTGGCAGTGGGCGGATTTCAAAAATTTTTACACTTGTTCTGGTGACTCGGCCAAGGATCCTATATACCAAATTTCATTATCCTAGCTCAAAATTTAAGGCCCAAAAATCGGTGACGAACAGACAGACGGACGGACAGACAGACATGGCTAATTCGACTCAGCTAGCGATTCTGAGTCGATCCATATACTTTGAGGTATATGTAGCAAAATTATTTCTCTATGTTACAAACTATGTATCAAAACTAATATACCCCCCTATGGGATAGGGTATAACAACCAAAAAATTATTTTATACGAGTATAATAGATCCTCTTCAAACCGATATAGATGACTATTTCGCAATTATCAACAACATTCAGATTTTATTTGATAATGATTGTTCAGTCAGTCTCATTTGAATCGAAATAAATGTATTAACAAAAACCCCAAATAATTAATATTTTGAATATTAAATAAAGTAATAAATTTGTAAGCCACTGTCAATAAGAAATATTCAAGAAGTATTAATATAGTGGCGCCTAAGTGCCAAGGTTCGCCATCTTTTCCAATTTCAAATCGTTCCAATTCAATTCGCTACAAAGAATAACTGACAATTATTGTACGGTAAAAACAAATCGCCTCGCCTATATAAGCGAGGCACAATGAAATCAGAGTCCTTCTCTATTCTTTTTGTAATCCACACAACACGCATTTTCTTTTTATCGTCGTCGTCGCCGTCGTTCAGTCGTTTACTCGCGCAACTTATACGGATATTGGATACCTTACATCCCTGCCCGGATATCGTCGTAATCGTGTTTCCGCAAGTATAGAACTTGTACCCAGGCCAGGTTAAGTACCATACCACCCCGCATAGTTTCCGGTCGGACAAAATAGTCGCGATCGTACAATGATAATGTTGTTAAAGAGAATGCATGCAATTCGATGAATAAATCTCAGCTCCGATTGTTGGAAAATGGAACAACTACCCAATTTGGTAAGTTATTGTTTTGAATGTTCTGAAGTACAGAACGTCTATTTTATCGCTATCTTTTTTAGGATATTTTATGGAAGAAACAATAAAGCTTGCACAAAAACGGTCTAATAAAATAGGGAACGTATACAGCGATGATATTAAGATGTTTTCTAGTTTTTTTGTATATGATTGAAGGCAAAACATTATACCACACACTTTCGTCAAATCTACCATTACCATCTATATCAACGGTTCAAAAAAACCTTCATAATCATAACAGAAACTCATCTATTATTGAAGGCGAGCTCAGAGTAAATGACTTAAAAAATTCCTATGTGAACGAAATCTCCCTCTAAAAGTGTGGTTGTCTGAAGACGGGACAAGAATTTTAAAGAAAATACACTACGATCCAGCTAAAAATCAGTTGATTGGTAATGTCTTACCTCTCAATTTGAAAAATGGTAAGTACAACAAATTATCGATACTCATTGTGTTTATGTTATGAAAGCTCTTTGTCTGCATTCTGAAAGGGAAAAACGTTCTTGTGTGCACGAAAGATTCCCTTGAAAACGTTGAAACATTTTCACCTTACAGAATATCGACTCTGACTTAAGAACTCACATAAATAAATCAAATCCGGATAGTTATCTTTATTTATTCATTTTTTTTTTTACAGATCTTTTAAATTCCAGTTAACCAACGCTTTGTATCTGTTAATTACATTGTCGTTATTTTAGGAATGCTTGAAAAAGGATGTTTCGTTGTTAAAACTAGTCACCAAATGTATTCCATTATTTCGGAAGGAAACATTTCAAACTACGCATACGTCATAATGGCTCAGCCTCTTCAATTAAATGGGGATTCATTTTCTCTTTGTATTTTCGGTACAGATAATCGTTTCACTTCAACAAGTGTATTAAATCGTTGGAGATTTATTCAATCAGAACTGCTGCGCAATGGTATTGATGTAATAGGTTTTTCTTCAGATGGAGATTCTCGCCTCCTACGTGCAATGAAGGTTAGAAGTAAGCTGCCATCAATAAGCTGTTTATCTTCGGATATTCCTGACAATTGGCGAGAATGCTTTTGTTGTGAGTACGATTCTGATTTCCTTTGTGTTCAAGATAACACACATATTCAAACAAAACTAAGAACAAGGTTCCTTAAAATTTCGAAAGTGGTGGTACTTGGAAATAGAATAATATCACCGCAACATCTTTTTTCACTAATTGAAAACGTTTCGAAAAGTGAACATTTGCTTTGCAAAAGTTATCTAGATCTAAAAGACAAAATGAATTACAAAAGCGCTTTGAAAATGTCTGAAAAAATCGTTAGTGATAGTTTAAATAAGTATGTTAGCAGCAGCGAAGCAACTGTAATGTATTTAAAAATCATGAGATACACGCGGCTTGCAAACTCCGACAAAAATGTTCCTCCTTTGAAGAGGGTGTATTACATGTGGTATATCACTTTCATTCTAAGAATATGCCGGAAATACTGAAGTAAATGGGAATGCTATTCTAATATAAATAACTTCATTACATACAACACTTATTGCGGTATTGAATTGAACGCACATATGATAATTAATGCTATAATTAAAGCGAGGAAATGTGATACCGACATATTTTTGCCTACCATTTATCAAAGCCAAACATGTGAACAATTTTTAGAGCTACGCGTTCAATGACCTCAACTTTTTCAACAATCGTTAACTTTAGCTTGTATGATTTTCTTAATCGGGCAAAACGAATAGATTTTATTAATGAAATAAAAAACAAACTTGGTTATGGATATAAATTCGGAGCAAAGCCGGAAGACGGTCCTCAAAAATCAACATTACCATCGAATTCTGATATTTTCAAAGTTGTTATGGAAGCCAAACATCATGCAATTACTGATGCTAAAAAATTTGGCATTCAATCGAACAAATGCATCCCAAATGAATTGGGGCTTTTAAATGGCTCTGATTTTGAAGATATTGTGGATGACGAAAATGAAGACAATGAAGACGATTTAGAGATGGATGTGGCTGCACAAAATATTTCATGCGAACATGAAAGCTTGGAGATTGATTTGCAGCTATTTTTTTCTGAAAGAAAAGGAGATTTAAATATTGAATATTGAAATTGAATTTCCAAATGGTAAATTGGATTTAATTTATCAAACATATATTTCTCAAATGTCAATTTTATTTTCAGATGACTGCATTCCAAGTAATTACGTTGCAATTAAAAAACACAACGGAAGGGTTGTTTATATAAAAAAGTCGTCTCTCTTATGGCTAATGTGCAATAGCAAACAAGACAAAGAAAGTCCGGATCGGCTATTCAGATTTATGAACAGCACTGAAAATGAGACTATCAGAAAAGATAAAAAACTATCACGTAGAAGTGAGATATATTTAAATAATTGGTGTATGTTTTATAGCCAATCTAAAAGAAAATTAATAGGCAACATATGTAATTTTTCCTATTTAAATGGCACCAATAAACAAAAGGAGTATACGTTAAACAAGGCACCAATTGAGCCACCAGAGGGATGTAAATTACTTGGTTTGGGAGTGCTGGCACATTGGTATATATGGGATGAGTTTGGACAACTCGGATGCTAGATATTATGAATCATGAGTATGTTGACATATCTAATTACGTTCAACATGTACCTGCCCCATCTGTGACAAAAACATTTAAGCTAATGATAAATGTTAAAAACCTAAAGACTTAATAAATGTGATTTTTTAAGAAGATTTCTAGTTTTAAAACATATTGTTTTTTTATATAATCGATTAATTAGGAAGCATAGTGAAAGATTATTGTTTTTGTTTCCGATCTCAAATGTGTTTACGTATTTGATCAATGCAAACTTGTTTCATGGTATAGTCCGTCATTCCTCTGAGCAATCAAATTGCTCATAGCTGGTTCACGTATATTCGACCTTGACCCGAAATTTTTCTGAGAGAAATAAAAAAAATTGATTTTGTGTTAAGATATATTCTTCGCCTTAAGCTTACTCAGTGGTCTTCGATTCAATTTAAAAAGGATGTGCTTCAATAAAAAATGCTAAGGGAATTTTGATTGAATTTGATTTGTTGTTTGTATCTATTGTGGGAATGGTCCCATCTAATGCATAATAGTGGCGATGGGCCTTAAGAATATAATAAAGTTGTAACGAGACATCTGGCAACACCTAAATAATGTCTAAGCGCATGCTGTCAAAGCAAAAGTTGACATTTAAGCTGTCAAGGAATACATGTGCTGGCAGATTTAGGAGGAACGAATTGGCGGTTAATATTGGAGAGTTGAGTTAGATAAGAAGTATATTTAAGTTCGTATACCAAATGAATTATTATAATTAGTTTATAAGTAACACCATATATTTTATAGGTATTTTTCAACCAATATATATGAAATCATCATCTCAGGGTGTTTTATTTGGTTGAGGAAAATACGAAGTTCTTCTCGCAACATTGAAAAATACTTAACTGTATTAACTGATATGCCGCCTAAAATTCGCAAGACCATGGACTCTGGACCCAAGAAAAGGACCAATAGCTGCCTTTCATGCAACAAGGAGGATGACATGCGCATGGTGTGCTGCGATAATTGTGATGGATGGTATCACTACTCGTGTGTTGGAGTGACAGCCGCTGTGGCAAATCGCGATTGGCAGTGTAATACATGTTCTGCCCTGCTAGCGAGTGCCCAAATTGAATCCCAACAATATCCAGGGACCGCTTCAACTAAAACATGTGTAAGGAACGTAGTAAGTGACCGTAGCTCGGAGGTAGTACTGCTTAATGAGTTGCCTGTAGGTAGTCATCGTAAATCTCTTACTGGGGAAGAAATCAACGTATGCCCGCTTGCATCCAGCAGACAAATATTTCAGAGCCCTCCTTTGCGCCGCGTTTCAAAGGATGGTAGCTCACATAATATCGCCGATAAAGTCTTCAGTGCACCCGCATCTACAGCTGGCCGCCACTCAAAGTCTCCGTTCAACCAAGCTAATAGAACCGCCGCTAAGTCGACCTGTTCCAAGAGCTCATCAACCAGCGTTAGACGACTGCACGCAGAATTGAAATACATGCACGAGGAGCAATTAATTTTGCAGCAAAAAGAAGCTTTGGTGAAGCAAAGGGAAAATCTGCTACGCAAGCAGCGGGATTTAATGGTGCAGCTCGACAAAGAAGAAGATGGGGAATCCAAATCTGATGATGATGGAGAAAGTTGCGTGGAAGTTGAAAGTTGGTTAAAGAATACAACAAGTTCCATGCCCATTGATGTGCCGAGAGCAGAAAGCACTACTGCTAATCAACCACCTTTACCTCCTCAAGACTTAACAGAAAACGTTCCACTCCACGAGCAAGATTCAACTCTGCGGCTAATTCTGGATAAGCTACAAGCGCTGGAAATCAAATGCGCACATAAACCGGTGAACACGTCTTCTTTCGAATGGACGCCGGGCGTTTTTCCCAATAGCGTGGCCCGTGATATCAATGATGGTTTAGCTCCAACTGCTAACAACGACCAAGGTTCTGACCGTCATATTACACGCAATCAACTAGCTGCGCGCAGCGGTCTCTCTAAAGAGCTACCGAAATTCATGGGAAACCCTGAGGAATGGCCCTTATTTCTGGCTAGTTTTGAACAGACTACCGCCCTTTGTGGGTTTTCCGATCACGAAAATTTGGTTCGTTTATGACAGGCCTTAGAGGGTTCAGCGCGCAATGCTGTTAAAAACTTGTTGCTTCACGCTTCTTGTGTGCCTCAAATAATCTGCACGTTACGCATGAAGTTTGGAAGACCAGAGCTAATCATAGACACTTTGCTTTCACAGATTAGAGAAATGTCTGCACCTAAAGAGAGTCGCCCCGAAACCATTGTCGACTTTGCCATTGAAGTGCAAAATATTTGCGCCACTATGAAGGCAGCAAGACTACTAAACCACTTAAACAATCCAGAACTCGAACAAGAATTAGTGTCTAAACTTCCTGGTCTATTAGGACCATTTTGGGGAATGCACAAACTCACTTTATCTTCTTCTACCCTAGAAGATTTTAGCAATTGGCTGTTTCAATTAGCACAAGGAGCAAACAGCATCATAATTCCGAGCACATCAAGTAGAGGGCGGCGACGAGGTACGCTGAATACTCAGCAGATGCGGGAATGGTTGATGAGTCCAAGGCTTGTAAATTTTGCCAGGGTAATTGTTCTGATGTTAGTGAATGTAGTTTGTTCTTGAGCCTGAGTAGAACCGAAAAATGGAAAATGATTAGGGCTAACCAACTCTGCCGTAGATGTCTTAAGCCGCATTACCGGCGGAAGTGTTCTTCTGCTGAACTATGTGGCATCGAAGGATGTCGTTTTCTTCATCATCCAACTCTACACAAAAGGGGAAATTCAGCCACTATTCCGCAAACTTCATACAGGAATTGTAATGCTCATTATCCAGACCATGATCCAATTCTATATCGAGTGCTTCCAGTTACCCTTTATGGAATTGGCACGCAGCTTTCAACATTCGCCTTTCTGGACGATGGATCGTCAGTCACATTAATTGATGAAGACATCATAGGTAGTCTTAACATAAAAGGTATTCGTGAGCCATTACGCTTACAATGGACTTCAAATACACATCGATATGAAGACGATTCAATGCTTGTCAACATGGAAATATCTGCAGCAGGTTCGACGGTACGTTTTCCTCTAAATGATGTACACTCGGTAAAGAAATTGGACCTTCCGTTGCAGTCTCTTGATGCAAAAAGTATGCAAGCACAATATAAGCATCTATTAGGCCTTCCCTTAACGTCATACATCAACGCTGAACCGAAGGTTCTCATAGGCTTAAATAATTGTCGTCTTGGTCTTAGCTTAAAATCGAAGGAGGGTCTGGACTCTGAGCCTGTTGCAGAAAAAACTCGCTTAGGCTGGACACTAAAAGGTAAATTAAAAAACCACCAATCATGTGAAGGATACCTAAACTACCATTCCTACCATATTTGCGATTGTGACTTGGCCGTTAATGCTAAACTACTCGAGACTGTCAAAAATTATATTTGCATTGATAATATCGGGGTTGAAAACCAGAGTGAGATGACTATTAGGTCGAAAGATGAACAATATGCTTGCGAGCAGCTGCACAGGCTTACACATAGGACTGGAGACCGCTTCGAAACCGGTCTATTATGGAAGGCTCAAAACATCCCACACCCCGACAGTCTCCCCATGGCTAGACGTAGAGCTAAGTGTTTGTACACAAGAATGCTGAGAGACCCAGATATGGCGAAAGCACTGCAGTCTAAAATGGATGACTACATAGCCAAAGGATTTGCCCGAAAACTGCGTCCAGATGAATTATGTGAAAAGAGTTGCTGGTATCTGCCGGTGTTTCCAGTTAGCAATCCAAACAAGCCTGGAAAGATTCGTCTTGTATGGGACGCGGCTGCTAAGGTTGAAGGTGTTTCCTTAAATAACATGTTATTAAAGGGACCAGACCAACTGACATCGATGATATCTACAATTAGAAAGTTTCGACAAAGGCGTATAGCGATTGGTGGCGATATAGCCGAAATGTATCACCAAGTAAGAGTAAGAAGAGAAGACCAAAATTATCAACGTTTTTTGTGGAATGACCCAGGATCCGAACACCCAACGGCGTACGTCATGATGGTGATGACATTTGGAGCATCCTGTTCACCAAGTTGCGCAGAATATGTTAAGAATAAAAACGCAGAGGAGTTCCGTCAACACTACCCTCGCGCAGTTCAATGCATTTTAGAAAATCACTATGTTGATGACATGCTTGACAGCGTAGACACAGAAGATGAAGCAATACAACTCGCGCGCGAGGTTCAACTCGTGCACTCCAAAGGTGGATTCCTTATGCGTAACTGGGTGTCAAACTCCAAAATAGTTCTAAACGTACTCAAAGCCCCTTCGACTGATACGCTAAACTTAGAAATAGATCAGCGCATGGCTACAGAAAAGGTATTAGGCATGTGGTGGTGCACATTGGATGACTGTTTTACGTTTAAAGTATCAAAGCGATATAAAAATGATGACGTTCTTTTGGGAAACAGGAGACCTACTAAGAGGGAGGTACTAAGTCTTGCAATGACTATCTTCGACCCCTTAGGGCTTTTAGCGTTTTATGTTATCTATGCCAAAATTATATTTCAAGAAACGTGGCGGTGTGGTTGTGCCTGGGATGAACAAATTAATGATGGTCAATTCGAGAAATGGCTAATTTGGCTTCGACTGTTACCCGAAGTTTCATCAATGAAAATACCAAGATGTTATTTGAAGGTTAAGTTTGAGCGTGATCCAGACTTTGAGCTTCATACATTCGTTGACGCTAGCGAGGACGGATTTGCTGCGGTGAGTTATCTAAGATGTTCCGATGAAAACGTTGTTGACTGTACACTACTGGGATGCAAAACTCGAGTAGCGCCGTTAAAAATGATGTCTGTCCCACGATTGGAGCTTCAGGCTGCTGTACTTGGGGCCAGACTAGCTAAAAGTTTGATAGCGACTCACTCTGTGAATATATCGAAACAAACATTTTGGTCAGACTCTAGCACAGTTTTGTCTTTGTTGCGTTCTGACCATCGTCGTTATAGCCAGTTTGTTGCTTTTCGCGTTAGCGAAATTTTAGAGCTTACAGACCTGAAGAATTGGCGATGGATCCCTACTGCAGAAAACGTGGCAGACGAAGCAACAAAATGGCACAGGGTTCCCGAATTTTCAAGCAATAGTCGATGGCTCAATGGACCAGCGTTCCTGAAACAGAATCCAAGCACATGGCCGCGAGAACGAGGTTCGAAATTGTCAACAACAGATGAAGAACTACGAGCTCAATACATTGGTCACCACAGGACCGATCAAATACACCAAAAATCATATTTACAAATACAACACGAGCGATTTTCTAGCTGGAGAAGGTTGGTTCAAACTGCCGCTGTGGTAATTAATATGGCTCGTTTCTGGAAAAGTAAGATTCATTTACATGCCTTGAAGCGCCATTCACCATCTCAGGACGAAATTACGCTTGCTGAAAAAATGCTTTGGAAGGAAGCGCAAGCAAGTGAATACCAGGAAGAAGCCGCAATTTTGTCAAGAGAAAACACCATTCCCAAATCTAGCACTATCTATAGACTCTCACCTTACTTGGATGGTGATGGCTTAATTCGCCTTGGAGGGAGAATTGATCTCGGCTTTATGAACCAACCTGTTATTTTGCCAAATAAACACAATATCACAAAATTAATTATCCTTGACTATCATTATAGATACCACCATGCCAACCACGAAACCGTCGTCAACGAAATCCGCCAAAAATTCTGGATTCCTAATCTTCGAACGGTTTTAAACAAAGCAAGACGAAGTTGTCAGGTATGTAAGAATCATCATGCCCAGCCCTTACCACCAAAGATGGGTCCACTTCCTCCAGTCAGAATTGCGTCGTTTTGTAGGCCCTTCAGCTTTGTTGGTGTGGATTACTTCGGCCCTATGTTCGTGTCGGTTCACCGAAGCAGCGAAAAGAGGTATGGGGTGCTCCTGACGTGCTTGACTACACGAGCGGTACATCTCGAAGTGGCTTATTCGCTGTCCACAGATTCCTGCATCATAGCAATTCGCAACTTCATAGCTCGTCGCGGTCCACCCACGGAGATATGGAGCGACAATGGCACCAACTTTAAGGGTGCGGAACGGGAATTATTGGAAGCGTTTACATTAATGGACAAAAATGAGATGATAAGAGCGTTCACGAGCTCCTCTATGAAGTGGAATTTCATACCACCGCATTCACCGCACATGGGAGGAACTTGGGAGCGTCTTGTGCGTTCGGTCAAGGACGTCCTTTACAAAATACTGCCATCTCGTAACCCAACTGATGAACTTCTACGCGGGGCTCTAATGGAAGTTGAGATGATCGTGAATTCCCGACCGCTTACATATGTTCCTATAAGTCATGAGGAAGACGAAGCTCTAACCCCGAACCATTTCCTGTTAGGCAACTCCAGTGGCACGAAGCCTCTTGCTGAGCCCGTAAGTGAGGGCATACATTTGCGAAGAAATTGGCTAACGGCACAACAACTTGCAGATGCATTCTGGAAGAGATGGGTCCGCGAGTACCTACCTGTTATTACACGACGCAGTAAATGGTTTGAGGATGTCAAACAGAACGAAGTCAACGACATCGTTTACATCGTTGATGCAGATAACCCGAGGAATTGCTGGCCAAAGGGAAAAATAATCTCAGTTAAGAAGGGGTCAGATGGTCGCGTTAGAAGTGCTTTGGTGAAGACAGCAGCGGGCCTATATGAAAGACCTGCAACAAAGATTGCCGTGTTAGATGTTCGTCGGCTGAAGGATGAGGTAGGTCCTGGTCAGGACATACCGGGGGGGAGTGTAACGAGACATCTGGCAACACCTAAATAATGTCTAAGCGCATGCTGTCAAAGCAAAAGTTGACATTTAAGCTGTCAAGGAATACATGTGCTTGCAGATTTAGGAGGAACGAATTGGCGGTTAATATTGGAGAGTTGAATAAGATAAGAAGTATATTTAAGTTCGTATACCAAATGAATTATTATAATTAGTTTATAAGTAACACCATATATTTTATAGGTATTTTTCAACCAATATATATGAAATCATCATCTCAGGGTGTTTTATTTGGTTGAGGAAAATACGAAGTTCTTCTCGCAACAAAAGTTGTTATCATTTGTACAGTTTAAGTTGTCTGTATGCCATATCATCAAGTTTTGCTGACTATTAATAAACGATCTTCTGCATGAAATGAATGGCTTGTTAACTGTATAACCGACATGCATTGATAAAAAATGAAGATACAAGTGTGTTCAAATACAAGTGTGTTCAAATTTGTGCATTTGTATTCAAATGTATTCAAGTGTAGTCACGTGTATTCACGTGTATTCACGTGTATTCACGTGTATTCTGATGTATTCTAATTAATTTACGCGTATTCACATGTATTCCCGTGTATTCCCATGTATTCACATGTATTCAGAAGTATTCATTATGTAATCACACATTGAATACAGTATTCCGTGTATTTTTGTGTATTCTGTAGTCTAGGACCACGCAAAAATATTGATTACTTCCCCCACGCAATTATCAGTGAGTTAGCAACACAACAACTTCATCTCAAAAGTCATCGGGCATGCATTCCACTTTCTGGAGTTGGTGCTCATTTATCTGGGACTACAAAAGGAGTTGTCAACTTTACGCTCAAGCCTCAGTTCACTTCAGGACTCAAATGGGATGTATCAGCCTAAATACTACCGAAGCCTACAGCTGATTTACCTTCATTTGAATCAGACCAAAGTTATTGGTCTCATCTCCACGGACTCACACTCGCTGACCCATCGTATCTCAATCCAGGCCAAATAGATCTTGTTATTGAAATTGATCTCTACTCTCAACTCATCGAACCAGAACTCGTAAAAGGTCCTCCAGGAACACCATTTGCTAGGCGAACGGGTCTTGGCTGTATAATCTCGGGTCCAGTCGCTGGACTTTCACAAACTCAGCCAAGTAATACTCCAATGCAGATTTATCAGTGTTCAATCGACAATGATCTGCTCGAGGCCATTCAACGATTTTGGCTTCAAGATGAAATTCCATCTACATAAAGGTTGCTCTCTCAGGAGGAAGAAGATTGCGAAAATCACTTTCTATCTCCTCACTTAAGGAATTCATCAGGAAGATATATCGTTCGTCTTCCCTTTAAGACCCTTCCAAATGATCTTGGAACATCTCAACCAGCTGCTTCTCGAATGTTATCTAGGATGATGACAAAACTATCGTCGGATTCCAAATTCAAATCGCTCTACTCAGATTTAATGCATCAATATCTGGATCTAGAACACATGCGTCATGTACCGGATGACGTAACAGAACCTTAACTCGTCTTATTACTTGCCTCATCATGCAGTACTCAAGGTGTCTAGTACCTCTACTAAGAGTCGTGTTTAATGGCTCATCTCGTACAAGCAATCATCATTCGCTCAACGATCTACATCATACTGGCCAGAAACTACAGAAAGTTCTCCGCAGATATGGAAAAAATGTTCGGGCAAATCTTAATCCATGAAAAAAGATTTGGATTTCCAACACATCTTATGGTCACCAACTCTAAATCCGGATTCCGTCAACAAACATCAGCTAACAACAGTTACATATGGACTTGTCCCTGCCCTTTTCTCGCTAATAGGGTCATTCAACAATTAGCAACTGATGAACCTATGTGGATGACTGTTTTGGTGGAGCAGACAAACCATTGGAAGCTAAGCAGTTAGCTCATCAACTCGATAACCTTTGTACGGCGGGCGGATTCAAACTTCTCAAATGGACTTCCAACGATTCCGAAATTATCTCAGACCGTTCAGGTGACCATGTTGCAACTTCAATAAAAAAAAATTCATTGATGGGAATCCTCTCTTCAAAACATTGGGAATTGCTAGGGAACCGAACTCGGATGTATTTGTTTTCCCGATACCTTGGGACAATGATAATTCGTCTCCAATAAAAAGGAAAGTACTCTCTCAAAGACATCACTCTTATAAGCATACCACGTTGGGTAGGACTCTATTCGGGCTCTTGTGCAATAGAAGTACCTGGCTTCCTGGATGCTTATCAAGATGCAATGGCAGCTGTTGTCGATGACGTCCAAGTAACTTTAATATCATCGAAGACAAAAGTTGCTGCTATGGACAAAACGAAGACAAAAAAGATGACAATTCCTCGCCTCGAGTTATTTGCCGCTGCAATGTTAACCAAATTGGTTGTTCATGTGTGCAAGACCCTAAATATTCAAGAAGCCCCAGTTCATTTGTGGACAGACTCGGTTATGCTCACGTAGATAAAATCGCATCCTTCTCGTTGAATGGACTATGTACAGAATCGTGTTATCATCATTCAAGATACTCTTCCTAGTGCAAAGTGGCATCACGTGTCTGGAAAAGAGAATCCAGCCGATTGTGCCTAAAGGGGAGTATCATCTCGTCAACTCAGCGAATATGGTCGCTGGTGGAATGGGACTCGTTGGCTCTCTCGACATTCATCTTCATGGCCATCAACTGTATCGCGATTGGAACATAATATCGATTTAGAAGCAAGGGCTCAAGTATCTACCACTTACGCTGAAAATCCTCAAATATGGGATTTAATAGACCGGTACTCTAACTTAAATCTACTCATCAGAGTTACAGCCACTTGCTAACGCGCTATAAATATACTCAGAAAGAAAGCTCTCACTCTAAGGAATCAACCATTAACAACAGAAGAACTCGAAGAAGCTCGTCTCTATTGGGTAAAAGCAGTGCAAAAAAGCAACTTCTCATCAGAAATCTCAACATTAACAAGGGGTCATCACATTTCAAATAAGAACCCTTTAATCAAGTTGATACCTTTTCTAGATTCTTATGGCTTACTTTGAGTTGGCGGACGTTTACGCAATGCTCTTTTGGATCCAGACACTAAACACCATCTTAACTCATCTCATCTTACCCAAGAATTCATCATTTACAAAAGTCATCATAAGACACGCTCACATGAAGACGCTACATGGCGGAACGCAAGTTACCATGGCATTTCTTCGTAGAACATACTGGATACTAGGAGGTAGAACTCCAATATGATGCGTACGCTATGCAAGACATCGGGGTAATACTGCAAAACAACTCATGGGCCAACTTCCTTTTACGAGGGTTAATCCAGCAAGACCGTTCTTGAACGCAGGTGTCGATTATGCTGGACCATTTACACTCAGGTCTTGGAAGGGACGCTCAGCTAAGACATACAAGGGCTATATTGTTCTCTTCGTATCAGGTTTCGAAGACTTTTTTCATCCGCATCTCAACAACTTGGTAAATTGGCATGTTTACTATCAAACGACGGAACTCAATGGTTATTTAACCCACCACCATCGCCTCACTTCGGAGGAAAGTTGTAAGCTGGGGTGAAATCCGTTAAGTTTCACCTCAAACGTGTCATCGGAGAAACAATGCTCACATATGAGGAATTCTCAACTCTGCTCGTTCAAATTGAAGCTGTTCTCAACTCGCTGCCATTATGTCCGTTGTCGGATGACCCGGAAGACATCGATGCTCTTACATCGATGCTCTTACTTACTCGATTCCTGAAACGATTCCAGGGTCAAGACTCTCTCGATTTCAACGTATTAGACGTACGTTGCATAGTTTTTGGACTCGATGGTCATCTGAATATATTCAACGTTTTCAATCTATCTGCAAATGGAAACATGTAAGTGATCCAATACAAAAAGACTCATTAGTTATCATCGTAGATGAAAGATAGCCTCCTGCTAAATGGCTTCTTGGACGCACCTTGGAGCTTCACCCAGGTCGTGATGGGCTGACTCGTGTGGTCACAGTAAAGACTAAGAATTCCATTCTCAAAAGGCCAGTGGTCGAGCTATGTCCACTTCCAATTCAACATTCAAATTCAACATAAACTAATTTATTTATTTTTTGTAATCAAGTCAAAATTTTTCACGCATATTTATTTGCTTTATTATTTTTTATAATTAAGTTGTCAAATAGTTATTGATCAATGAATTATTATTTCAATGAATTCGTTCTTTGTATAGACGTTAACTTTGTTACCTCTTCAAGGTAACGAGGCGGGCGGAATGTTTACGCAAAAAGTATTATATCTGGCAATGCTCGTATTGCATTCATATCACATTATTGTCATCTCACTCATGTCAGTCTAACATGCAGTTTTTCTCTTTGCTCTTTTTCTTTTTTTCTTTGACTCGCACTCTAATTTTATCGCGCTTCGAATGATCTTGTGTTTTTACCTCGTTAAATTAAATTAAGTTAATTTTCTATTTCTATTGTTTGAAAAAAAAGATTTTTAAGTTAAAACTCAGTTTTCTTTACCACAAAGTTTATATCTCTCTAACAGCAGGTAATGTTAACTTTTTTCTCAGTTATCAGATGACATTTCTGAAGAAGTTATAATCAATATGATCTATGAACAAATAAAGGGAAATGTTTCTAGAAACTCCGCGAAGACTTTCCAAGATCTCTAAAAGGAAGCCCCAGAAGTCAAGAACGAGATCATAAAAAAGAAGCAGTAAACCTGTTGAAGATTTAAAAAAGAACCGTTGCAGTTTTGGTAAGAAACAAGGGCACTTAATTGTACAGTGTTTCAAAAAAGCGGAGATCAACCAGAGCAAACCCAAGAAACTCTGAATTGTGTAAATATCCTAGTAGCAACAAAAACTCGATTGAGTCAACAGTCATCGGAAAAATTGTGCCAACGGTCGACATCAGCATAAGCAGTCTCAAAGGTGGGGCATACATTATTACGGCTGGTATAACCATCGTCACGAGAGCATTTTTATATCAACAGCTCATTAAGAATGTATGTGCGTTCCAAAACATAACTGCAAAAGTCACTTTGGCCGACAGAATCCCTAAAAAGTAAGTAAAGTAAGGGATCCAAGCTATTTTTTTGTGATGTGATTTCACAAAATATGAGAACACAAGGAAAACTCCATAAAAACTTGTAGTGTATACATTGATAAACAGATGGCGACTGTAGAGCCTCGACAAGGGATGATCTTGATTAGAGTAAAAAATGATTATGATGATTATTATTATTATTATAGTCATTGGTATTCAGATAGGCACCTGACACAGTCATTGAGAAAAGAAAATATATTGAAATAATTTTAAATCGTATATTTAGAAATATAAAATAAATGCATTTTTAATAAAAACAGTTATATTTCATTAATCATAACTAAAACAAACAACGAATACCAACAGACTTATTTAGCGAACAAAAAAAGGAAAAGCTCAAATGTTAATGATTAGTTTTGATTCAACTCAATTGATATAAAACTACGTCCAGAAGAAGACCACAAGACAAGTTACATCTTGCAAAAATACTCATAAAGCAAAATTATCTATGAAGAAATCAGAACTCCTAAACTACAAAATTCCATTCACTTCTACTCCAGGGGGAGAATGAAATGGAACATCCTTTGGAGTATCCGAGTTGCTTACTATTACCTGCTGGTAGGTTACCCAACGAATTATCTCAGAAGGCACAGGATCGAAACAAAGTGTATGAAGATAAAATAAGAAGCGAAGACCCCATGAAAAATTCAGTATTGGCGATAGAGTTCTTGTTAAAAACCACCCTAACGTCAAAGATCTTTAGGAGATAAAGCTTAAGCTCGCGTTTTTAAGGCTTTTCACTTTACATGAAATTAGTAATCTGACTGTACAGTTTTATTTTATAATTCAGTAGGTAGCAAGAAGCGTCAACAAGCACCTTAAGAGATGTAGTATTAATGGAGAATATTGATGGTCTGCAAGATTCCAATTGCGAGTCAGCGCAGCGCTTACTCGTTCACAAACATGTGAGCTTTTTAAACAAATAATGCGCATAAAAACAATGAATTTTTAGAAAAATAAGGGAGAGGTGTTGGGAATTAGAAATTATAATTAAAGAAAAAGATATACAAATCTTGTTCCTAGAAATAAAAGGTCGAGAGAAATGTTCTCACAGTCTGTCCGCTGATGTAAAAACCATTGTCTCTAATATGAAGAACAATGAAACTAAATGTATCAAGAAGGGAAATTTGGATAGTTTGAACGTGTTTTCACTTTACCTGTAACATACCGGTTACTGCGGCCATCCCTTAATCTTACATCCGTTGTCAGGTTACGGTCTTTTACATCTGCTACTCAGTATTTTTTTTATTATTGTTCGATTTCTGCTTCTTCGACTACTGCAGGGCAACAGGCTCGGTATGCAAGACTTCGTTGATGATGAACATCGAATCGAATGGCTAGCTCAAAACGTGTTGGAGCTGATCGCTAATGGCACAGGGCATTGGTAAGAGATGGTACAAAATTCCCTATCCTATTATTTCATACGTACTACTGACACCATTCCCTTCTTCAAATAATGTTTTTTTAAAGCAATTCGTGCTCTCCGGAATAGTGATTAGTTCCAGTGCACTTAGTCTGCGATCAAACTTTCGTGGCTTAACACAAGTCTTAGAAATAAACGATGCATATCTTATCTATATATTGAAGTCGATGATGGTCGATTTTTTTTTTTTGATTCTCTGCAATTAATCAGGAGCAGTAGGAACTGTCTGATCAAAAATGACGTAACTTTTGATATCTCGATTGAAGAAGATGTTACACGACACCGATTTTAAAAAATGGCTTACGGGTAGTTCCTCATCCTCAATTATCGGAGGCACACGTAAGCCCAAATAACTTTCAGCGGATTATAGTTTTATTGGCCATACCGTTTCGCCTGGTATTTTGACGATCGCCAGCACAGGCACAAAAACGATGATTGGCACCGGAAAGTTGTTAGAGATTTTCGATAACTTATTGAAAATATCCAATTCTTCAATGACAAAAAATCCAATTGAATTTAAAAAAGCATTCGTCCCGAACGAAAAGCAATTGGAGTTCTTACGGAAAGCAATCAGCACTTTAAGGTCAATTAAACTGCTCGATCCTGAAGGCAAAAACATTACAAATCAGTTAAGCTTTATTAAGGGGTGGTTCCTTAAAATATCACCGCTGAAGACTTTATGACCATGCCAGTTTCAATTTCTCCTAACGAGTCCCCTTAATCAGAACTCTTTGAAGCATTTTTTTTTGTTAGCAGTTCGAAGTTCTTGTGGCAATCCCATTTCAATGGTGGTTTTTGGAAGCAATGGGTTCTAGAATATTTGAAAATAGTTAAGACCGGCAATTCCAACCAGGTCTGTCAATTGTCATAGCGAGTAGACGTGTTTTCTTGTGTTTCTAGTGTTTATCCAATTTTGCTTCTGTTTTTTACTTTATTTTGTTTATTGATTAATCTATTTTGTTTTGAACTCCGGTTATTCATTGTGTCGAATTAAGTGCTTAGCGTTTAATTAATTGAATGTTTTAATAGCATATTTAATTTAACGTAAATTAAATATTTTTATGTTACAAAAGTCAAAAGTATAATTTACTAGTGGTAAGCGGTATTTTCGCTTGTATCATCTCTTGTGTTGTAGTTCCACAGTTATTTATGTTTAATTTTGTTTTAAAATTTGACCCCTCCCACTGTTTACCTATAACCTATAAAAATAACTTACATTACCAGCAACCTTATTAGCCCGTGTGGAAACATGTTTCACGCAAAATGCGTTGGCTCTTCCAACGCATTTATGGATAAAATAAATGCAACTGAAGGCGCATTCTGGTATTGCACTGCATGCCGTAAATTGTCCATCTCGTGCCTAGCTTTCAAAATGTCGGCATTTAAAGCCGATATTGTTAGGCTCTCAAAAGGTTTCAAAGACCTTTTCGAGTCTTTGAATCATGTAGTATCCACTGTGTCTGCATTCTCTGACCCTTGTCTGTCCGTTGACGCTTCCACATCTACTGAGCCTTTGCCAAGATTGGAGCAAGATATTTCCATAGGAGAACACAAAACCAGAAGTATACTGATACAGATTTAATACAATCTGCCCCGACTCATGTAGCCAATGATAAAGTTGTCGCTTTTAAAGGAAAGCGAAAGCGTGATGCGAACTCTTCATCGGCTAATCCAAGAGCTAAACGCTCTAACCTTAGAAGTCAGATTCGAAACAAACCCAAATTTGTCGGTAGGATCGTCACCGACTGAGACTTCTTTTACTCCTCGCAATATAGCAAATAAACCGTCTACTTTAATTCCTTTATTGACTCCGGAATTATCTTCAATTGAATCGATTCCTAAACCCAAATTGATTTTTATATCAAGATTGAAACCATGTACTTCCTCCGAAAATGTGATGACTCACTTGGTTTCAACAAACCTCGTCCCCGCAGGTACCTCTATTAAATGTACTAAAATTAGTAAACCGGAAAGTTTCGTTTCTTCATTTAAAATAGTTGTACCACCAAATCTATTCGAAAAAGTATGTGACACTAACTCATGGCCCGTAAATACTATTGTCAATGAGTTTAAGCCACGGAGAGCTAAAAGCTCAGCACCAAAAAACTCTACCGACTGTCCCTCTACTACCAAAATGTAAGAGGGCTCCGAACAAAAGCAAAAAATATATCTCTAAACTCTCAAGCCATTTCACACGACATATTCTCCTTAACCGAAACATGGCTTAACGCCAGTATACTTGACTCGGAACTCTTTAATCATGACTTCTTAGTATATAGGAATGGCCGTCACATAAAAGCGCTTGGAGGAGGTGTTCTTACTGCGGTTCGCAGTCACCTTACCTCTGAGAAAATTGATTTTCCATTCATTCTTAATACTTAAATAATTTGTGTTAAGATAACTATTGGAAATAAATACCTTTATGTCGCAAATGCGTACATTCCTTCCTATCGTCTTGGTACTCTGTATTCTGAGCTATATAAGGCTTTAGAATACATCTTTGACTTATCTTGTTGTGACAGTAATATTTTGTTGCTGGGTGATTTCAACTTACCACACATAGAATGGGTGCCTTCGGAAGGAGAACCTCATTTCATACCATCAGAAGTCTCTGCACAACAAGAGCTATCATTACTTGATAACATTTTATCATTTGACTTACAGCAAACAAGCTGTATTAAAAATCGTTATAATTGAATTCTCGATTTAGTTTTTTCTTCTGACTCTGTTAGTACTGCAGTATTAGAATCTAGTACCAGTATCACTAACATAGACAAAAATCATCCTCCATTAGATATTTTTATTGACATAGGCGGACATCTGTACGGACATTCTGACTCGTATGATCGTTCGTACTCTTTTGACTTTTGGAAGGCGAACTTTCAAAGGCTATCCGAAGAAATAATTCTTTCGAATGTTAATATTGACAGCCTCTCCAATTTAGAAGAAGCTGTTAACAAATTCTATCTTCTAATAAAAGATTGCATGGATAGAACTATCCCAGTCAAGCATTCTAAGAATGCTCAAATCCAGCATCCTTGGTACACGAAAGACCTTAAATCTCTGCGGAATATACGTAACCGGGCCTGGAATAATTTTGTTAAAAGTCAGAATCAATACGACTATGATAAGTACCTGAATTATTTTAAGGAATTCTCTGCGATGTCAAATAGTTTATATAATGGCTATATAGCCAATATGGAGAACGCTCTTAAAAGTGACCCAAAACAATTTTGGAGTTTTGTCAATTCGAAGAGAAAAACGGATGGATATCCAGCCAACTTCTCTTACAATAATTCAAAAATATCGAGCTCTATTATTTTATCTAACTTATTCGCAGAGAATTTCAGTAAATCATTTATTGATACCCCTCTTGTCTTAGACGAACAATATTTCAGTTATCTCAATGACTGTTCTCAAGTTAGTTTCAGCAACGTCACATTTGACGATGAGACAATAATTAAATATATCGCTTTATTAAATAATGATTATTCTGCTGGGCCCGATGGAATCCCACCAATAGTCGTAAAGCAATGCAAAGATGCTCTTTTGCCATACCTTAAGTATATGTTTGAAAGCTCCCTTAAAACAGGAGTATTCCCAACTCAATGGAAAAAAGCATTTATTACACCTGTTTTTAAAAAAGGTGAACGAGGAGACATTTCTAATTACAGACCTATTTCAAAACTTTCTTGCATTCCTAAGTTATTTGAACATATTATTTGTGATAAATTAGTATTCCTGTGTCGAAACATTATCTGTGAAGAGCAGCATGGCTATGTAAAAAATCGATCCACTGTCACAAATCTCTTAACTTTTATGCATCATTGTTCCAATAGGTTGGAAAATAAAAAAGAGGTCAATTGTATATACACTGACTTTTCCAAAGCTTTTTCCAGGTTTCATAAATTGGGTTCAATCATATCTCTCACTAATTTAAAAAAAATTTAGAGGCTCTGATTCCAACCCTTTTGTTGCCCAATCTGGAGTACCCCAAGGTAGTCATTTAGGCCCTATGTTATTTATTCTTGCTATTAACGATGCAAAAGCTTGTATTCGAGAGAGCAAAATACTGATATATGCTGATGAAATGAAAATTTTCAAATGTGTAGGAGATCCAAGCGATTCGCTTTCACTTCAAACTGATTTAAATAACTTTACAACATGGTGTTTTAAAAACGGTTTGAATCTGAACCCCACTAAGTGCCAGCATATGTCATTTTCACGAAAACGTATTCCGTCCAATTTTAGTTATACTCTGTCGAGGCACACTCTCTGTCGTATAGACAGTTTTAAGGATCTTGGTGTTTATTTTGATCCTAAATTGGAGTTTAATAAACACATAAACGTTATTGTGAATAAATCCAACTTTATGTTGGGATTTATAAAAAGGTGGTCAAAAGAGTTCAATGATCCTTATGTCACCCTTTCGTTATATAATTGTCTAGTTCGCCCTCACTTGGGGTATGCCTCACAGGTGTGGACACCCTTCTATGTCGTTCATTCAAATAGAATTGAGGCAGTCCAACGTAAATTTATAAGATTTGCTTTGAGAGGACTTCCATGGGATGATGTACACAATTTGCCTCCGTATAGGTGTCGAATTAAACTGCTGCAGTTGTTGCCTTTGTCTCAACGTAGACTTAACAATGACATGGTCTTCTTACACCAAATATTATCAGGACAAATAGATGCTCCTGATCTTTTAAGTGCTATTGGTTTTAATACCCGTGGAGGTTCCTATAACCTTCGTAGACTAAATATTTTACATATACCTAATCATAAATACAACTATGGTATGCATGAGGCTATAAGTCGCATGAGAAGAGTTTACAATAAAAATAGCGATGTAGTTGAACTGCATGTTAGTAAAAGTAGTTTAAAAAACACTTTGCGTAATTGTATTCTAGAGTCGTAATAAGTGTATGTTTATTTTTTTTTGTTTTGTAAATAATACAAAAATAAAGTTTAATTTCATCGTTTATTGATTTTGTTAGTGACGTCAAACTAACTTCAGTGTTTTGTTATGTCCTACTAACAAATGCACTAAATGCTGAGCCTGTGGATGCATTTTATATGCTGTGGCAAATCTCTGCTCGTAGATGCGCTTGTATTAAGCTCGCTACGACACAGATCTGATAGTGTTAAAAATTGAGCAGTTTAATGCAATACACAATCAACCATTAGTTAAATCAACTAATTGGTTTCAAACTAATGTTAATCTGATTGAGGCTATAAATGTAACCAATTTCTTCAAAGAAAACAGTTTCAGTTTGTGGTTCTTTTTCGAAAGTGTTCCGAGAGCCACAAGTGCAATTTAGATTTGCCAACTTTTGATAATGCAGTCATCTTTGGGCTAAGTATTTACTTCTTTTAATCAGTTCCAAAAGTGCAACCTACTTTTTCCACCTTCGCAATTTGTAGAATATATTCGTAAACTCGAAGAACAGTTTTATAAAAAAATCTACAAATTGCCATATCAATGGCGTTGCCAGAAAATGTGTAGACAAATAGAATCAGATTCCCAATAAACTTGCTGGAAGAATCTGCCAAGTAGCATGATTCTTCAATATTTTGTTAGAATAATAATTTAGTTTATATTAAAATGCTGAAATAGGAATTTATCTAATCCAAATGGCGGGAACAAGGCATTAATTATTCCGCATTTAAAGTTTCACGCCTTTCCTTAACTTTTATATAAAATCTACGAATTTCATGTAGCAACGAACCTCGTGTGGAGGATAGATTTTGGGAAGCCATTTGTGTTTTAGGGTATTTCAGTTAAGGTTTATATGTTTGTATATAGATTTTATATTATAATTTAGTTTAAGCTTAGATTAAGTTTAGCATAGGGTATTTAGTTTCGCGTATTTTTCCCAAACTTTATCCTTCGTTGAGGCGCAAAGGTCCATTGAACAGGGTTTTATTTATCTTTTCCTCTAATATCTTTCGTCTTTTTAAAGTCCATTAGTCCGTCCTAAGTTTTTCTTAACGTTACTTTCTCTTCTTTTTGACTTTCTTATTTGATTTTCTCATGAAACAAAAGTGTATTTAGCAGGTGGCAAGGCAAGAAATTCCCCGTCCGACGACCGCGAGCGTGCCGTGCAGAGGGATGCAGATGAAGATAAGAGTGACACAGAGATGGAGTTGAATAATCCCACTATCGAGATATCCGTTCGGAAGAAAATGTTCTTTTAATATGTTTCAAATCTGATAATTTTTTACCGAGGTATCCGTTCCGATTGGCATTTCGGACAGATCTTCCGTTGAAATGTAACCCATTGACCGTCAGCGCTGATATTCGTTATTTTTGACATTTTCTTTCGCGACCGATACCTCTAACGCAAATCGATTTCCATTAGCAACTGACTTAATTTTCGGAAATTTTTTCCGAACGGATACCTCGATAAGGGTGAATAATAAAAACTCTTTTACGGGAAATGATAGGTGACAAAGTGGTTTGCCGTCTTAAGTTCAACTCGGGTACTAGCACGGGCTCATAACCTTATCAGACATTTACCTGGTGTGATAAAAAAATATGCTAAAAACGCCCCTACTCCTTTTGAGTGTCGGAGCTGTTTCTTCAGTGATGACATCTTGATTCGCTATTGTTACATTTACAAACCAGTATATAGAAACAATAAGCGAAAGATTCGATGGAGAATGTGATGCTAAGCTCTTAGACAAAATTGGGTTGAAGTCTTACGGAATATTATATTTAGCAGGAGTAACTAAAAGCAACAGACAGAGTCCCAAAGAGCTTTGGGGAACAAATGTATATGATTTTGAGAAATTCGGCTAAGTTATGAACATAAAGAGGTTTAAATTTATAACACTATTTCTGAGATTTGATGACCACGACTCTTAGACGAGAAGAAAGAAAAAAAAGTTAGTAGGTTAGCTGCTGTTCGTTAAACTTTAGGGAATAATTGCCAAGATAGTTACTAATTGGGAGATAATGTTTTTGAACGAACAATTATAACCATTTCGTAGGCGATGTGCCTTCCGCCAATATATTCCGTTAAAACCAGCACGATATGGAATTATAATATTTGCTCGAGTTGATGCAAAGCTTTGCTATTTATAGAACATGGACATATATGCCGGTAAACAACCCGATTATGCCATTTAACATTAGCAATAAGCGCGTGGACGTAGAACGAAGGCTAATTTAAACCATAAAACGCTTAGATCGGAACCTAACCACTGATAACTGTTCACCTATCTTCTTGAGCTTGTGGTATTTTATTCAATGTTGGATGAGTTAAACATCCGCTACAGTAAAATGTATTGGCTTATTGGGAGGTATTCATCCTTATCCAATTACAATAAAGTATTGCTATATGAATTCTTAAACCAGTATGGATCTATGGGCTGATAAAGTACATTTTCAAACAAAACACATAGAAATCCGACCAACGTCGGAATTTCTTTTATATTTCATATTTTTATAAAATATAATACATATGAAAAATAAATAGCTGATTACTCTAACGACTAGGTGCGATTCCTTGAAGACATACAAAAGTCAGTCTTCGGGAGGTTTTTTTAGATCGGGTTAAAGTCCCTCACTATTGCAGAAGGTTTCCTCGCGATAAAACCTCTGCAATGTCTTTCGAGGATTTGTCCTTCCGGCGAAAAACAATCTTTCTGCAACAAACAAATCAAATATTTTGGCAGAAGAATAGTGGCGACATTTTGAACTCTCATTGGTATTATGTTAGCGATTGAAAGTAAAGAGTGCCAGGGCGGTAAAAGCCAATATTTTTCGCACCAGATTATATTTCTAAACTTTTTTTTATCAGAAGGGAATATAAAAAAAACTTGAATTTTATATATATAATATAATACTTTTTTGAATAAAACTTTGTGAGGGAGTTAACATTTCGTTATCATCTGAGTTGGTGGTGAGAGGGAGAGGATAACATGTATTTCCGCCGCGATGCGATGGTAGATTGTGAAAAGAAAAAAAGGTGGATGACATTGTGCAGTAAATCGTGGCGCGAGTCTTACGTTCTTGGTGGTTAACATTTGAAATTTTATTTGTTTCGAAAATAAAATGAATGTGCAAATAACCGAAGTGCTGGAGTCGTGATTTACGTTAATTTTACGAACCTCCATATCAAAAGCACAAATATCAGCTCGCACAACGATAAAATTAAGGAAAAAGAACAATATCCATACGATGTTTTTTTTTCTATGCAAATTACTCTGAACGGTTCCTTGCGTATTACCCACAAATTCCTCATTCGGCGACGAAGTGTGTCGATACAAGTGATAAAAATAAACGGGAAAAAATTACAGCTGCTTTATGTCTCTTGAAGCTTGAAGTGTCTTTTCGTTGGACAGTCGGTGATATTAATTTGGATGCGAAGAGCAAATGGTCAGAGTTTACGTTTGCCGCTCTGAATGTGTGTGCATCCAAAATGTTGGATGCGTGCCTTGCATTTTTAAGTACATGGTCGATTGGATGGGCAGGATCAGGATACAAGGTTACTTACCGTAAGAACTCCAACTTTTCGTTCTGAATGACAATTTAAAAAAGTAAAAAAAAAAAAAACAGCCATACGTTGGACGCAGTAGAGGAAGACCTTGCGCCTCTTAGCGCAGAAGTAGAAACCGACCTCACTTAAAGTGCGCAACGGGAGGCAGTTAGCTAAGGACCGGGCTAGCTGGGGATGCATGTTGGTTTCCAGAAAGACTTTTTAACTTCAGTAGAGTTATCAAAAGGTACGTCATTTTTATTTAATTGGGAAATTCTCACAGCAAGTATATGGGGAATTTGATTCTATATGTCTACACATTTCTTTATCAGGGCCTTTAAAATGGGAAGATTTGTAGAATCATTTTCAAAACCGTTCTTCGAGTTAACGAATATATTCTACAAATTGCGAAGGTGGAGCAATTAGGTTGCAGTTTTGGAATTGCTTGAAAGATGTAAATAATAATCCCAAAGATGATTCTGCATGATCAAAAGTTGGCAAACCTATTTTGCACTTGTGGCTCTCGGAACTTTTTCAAAAAAGCCAACCACAAACTTAAATGAAACTGTTTTCTTTAAAAAATGAAAGGCTCAGTTTACCATAATTTTGCAAGCAACGTTAGTGTGAAGCCAATTAGTTGATCTAACGGTAAGTTGCGTATTGCATTCAACTGCTTCGTGTTCGCAATTGCCGGTCTTCACTATTTTCAACTATTGCAGACCCCATATAGCTTTTGAAAACCAGTGACACGTCTGTTATTGCCACAAGAACATCGGAATTATATAACAAAAATTGCTCCAAACAGTCCAGATTAAGGTGCCTAGTCAGAAGAAATTGAAATTGGCATGAATGGAGGTATGACCACAAAGACTTAAGCGCTAGTATGTTCATCGAACGGAGTTTTGATGCCTATTACCGTGTCCGACTTGTATCGAGGTGGGCCTTAAGGGGCATCCCATTAGCAGAAACCGAACAATATTTAATAATACTGGCGGCTAGCTGATTAATTTTCAATTCCTTTACAATGAAATCAATATTTCCAGATGTTTTTGGCCAAGAAGGTATAAAAGACCGTAACCGGACAACGGATGGAAGATAAAGGGGGTCGCAGTTACCGGTATGTTACAGGAAAAGTAAAATTAATGGAAAGGGATGGCCGCAGTAACTGGTATGTTACAGGGAAAGTGAAAACACGTTCAAACTATCCGAATACCTATTTCCCTTCTTGATACATCTAGTTTCATTGTTCTTCATATTCGAGACAATGGTTTGTACATCAGCGGACTGACGTTGAGAACAATTCTCTTGATTTATTTTTCTAGGAACAAAATTTGCGTACATTTTTCTTTAATTATAATTGCGAATTCCCGACACATTTCCTTAATATTTAAGAAAATACGTCTCAGATATTTCTTATTATTGTCTACGCGTTTTTTTTTTTTTTTTTTTTTTTTGTTTGATTTATTTTATTTACTGCGAGGAAATCGCATGTCGGTGTGCTACTACGTCTGTAGTAGTGCTGATGGTGTAAAAAGATAAATTTTCTCTACAGATTCATCTAAAGTACCTGACAAGAAAGTCTCTTTTTTTTTGAAATAAACGAGATCGCTTTGGTGTCGCAAACAAGCTGTCATCCAGCAAGACACTCTGGGCATCTAACTTGCTACTTAACATCGCTTGCCTAAAGCAAACAGGACATCGTCAAAGTTGCTGTCGCACAATCTGTCCGTTTATTTTTTCAAATCAGCAATGCCCTAATTCGTCATCCATATATCCCTAATGTTAAGAACATTTCAATTGTACGCTAAAAATAGGCATTGGCATAATTTTCTTAATTTGTTTATAACCTCAAAATTAAATAAAGTAATGAGAAGAATGGCTTCGACTAATCGAATCGAATCCAGATGGCCGCCAACTTAATCTACCATCTGGATTGGAAGTTAAGAGCCTAGTGCTGCTGTTGACCTGGGCCTTGCTGATAACACAGATTGTGCGTTACCAATTTGACGATGTCTTCATTGAAAGCGATGTCATTTAGTAGCAAGTAATATGACCAAGAGAGCCTTGGCTGATGAAAGCATGTTTGCGCTACGCGACCTCGTTTAATTGAAAACGCGACTTTCTTGTCAGGCACTTTAGATGAATCTGTGGAGCAAAATAGATTTTTTTACATCATCAGCACTACTACAGACGTGGTATCAATTAATGGAACATAGGATCTTCAAGACCCTGCTTGCTAAAGGTCAACGACAGCAGCACACAGACATGCGACTTCCTTAGAAATCTTACTCCAACAAAATTCATTCATCATTCAACGATTAGAAATTGCTTAGTTGATTTTTTTTTAAAATGAAGAAAAGATGCCGGGAATTACAAAAAAAAGAGAAATTATAATAAAAGAAAAAGATACATAAATCGTATTCCTTAAAAAAAAAGCTGCGAGAATTGTTCTTAAAAACTGACCGCAGATTTAAAAACCAACGCCTCGAATAAGAAGAAAGCTTGCATTTCCAAATCATTTTACTTTTACTGTAACATACCGGTTACTGCGACCATCCCTTAATCTTACACCCGTTGTCAGGATACGGTCATTTATATCTTCTTGGAAAAAAAAAACTCCTGGAAATATTATTCCGAATGTTAAGACATTGACGCAAATTTATAGTCAATCGATGTTTAAAAGGGTTTAACTCCACACTATTCATGAGGTACTTTAAATTAAAAGCTTGCTTTACAATAATAGACACTTTTTTAACGTGGCGCTAAGTAGTGTATGCTAATGGACCTTCCTCTAAGAACTCTAAATCGAACTCACCTAAAAAGTGCCAAAACGCTAACTCTTTATTAAATATTTAAAGTGAGGTTTCGGTCGCTTTAACTTTAATGCAGAGTGACAACGCTAAAGTACACTTTTTGACGATTATATTACCAAAACGCGTTAGTACGCGATTAAATTATTTTAAAGTGTACTTTAACCGACTATAAATTTGCGCCATTGGAATTAAATATTAATCAGGAACCCAGGTTTTTTTAAATACTGCTCGATTTCTTATGTTGAGATGTCTCCTATGGCACACCTTGACTATTAAAGGGTAACGGACACGGTAATAATATTTAGTCCACATCGTCTGCGACTAGGGTTCAAATTTACGTCGCTTAACACGAGTCCGAACTTTGAAGTTTATAGTGTCAGAATTTTTTTAGTTTTTTATTCTCCCCATTTAATTAAAAGGAGTAAGGAATTGCCTGATTAAAAATGACGTAACATTTGATAAGTCGGGGGTAGCTCCTCAATTAACGCAGGCACACGTAAGGCCAAATAACTTTCAGTGGATGAAAGTTAAAATGCCATACCGTTTCGTCTAGTATTTTGACGATCTCCAGCATAGGTCATGCATCAACAACGATGATTGACACCGGAGAGAAATTATTTGACTTATTCAGTTCTTCGTCGATTAGAAATCCGAATGAATTTAAAATGCATTTGTTCAGAATGGACTTTAAGGTCAATTAAAGGTCTCGATCCTTCAGGCAAAAACATTACATATTAGTTTAGCTTCGGTAAGGTGTGGCTCGTTAATATACCAGCGCTGAAGCCTTTGTGGCCATACCTACATTCATGACAATTTCAATTTCTTCTAGCTAGACACCTTAATCAGGACTGTTTGGAGCAATTTTTTTTGGAGAAGTCTGTAGTTCTTGTGGCAATAATAGACGTATACTACTTCCCGTTTCACTGTTACAATATTCAAAAACAGTGAAGACCCGCAATTGCGAACACGTCGAAATTGCGGAGTAGAACCCAATCAACCATTAGTTTAATCAACAAGCTAATTTACTATAAATCTGTAGGCTGTAAATGTAACCAATTTCATTTACGTTTGTAGTTATCGTTTTCGAAAGTTTTCCGAGAGCCACAAGTGCAATTTAGCTTTTCCAACTTTTTATAATGCAGAATCATCTTTGCGCTTAGCATTTTCTTCCATTAAGCAGTTCGAAAATAGCAACCTACTTGGCTCCACTTTCGCAGAGCGGTTTTAAAAATTATTGTACAAATCTAGCCATATCAGAGGCGTTGCCAGATAAATGCGTAGACATATAGAATCAAATTTTCCGTAAACTTGCTGTGAGAATCTTCCAAATAATTTTATTCTTTAATATTTTGTTATAATATGAATTTATATGATCCAAATTGCAAGAAGACTTAAATTGTTTCGCTTTTATAGTTTCGCGCATTTCCCACATTTTAATATTATAAAATCTACAAATTATAACTGAATATTTAATTTATGCAGTAGGAACTCACTTTTGATTACTTGACTGACGTTAAAAAGGCTTCCTGGAAGGGCAAAAAATTCCAAGATGACTTACTGGTAGCTTGTAAATTAACGGATGGATACGTTAGGCCAAGTAACATTTAGGCGATAAAAGTTAAATAGGCCACCCAGCAACTGAGGTCTTCCGTCGATAAAGCGAAACCAAAATCAACAGCCAAACCAAAAATCTTTCCACGCTCGATATGTATGTTAGTAACGACTTATGTTGGAACGACCAAATCGAAACACAATAGTCGATAAAAACACAGCACACCAGGCTTCCTTAATCGATGTAAGACATATTTCACCCCTTTTGATCTGCCCAAACTATAAAAAGCGTTTATACGCCCCAAACTTGAGTTCAATGCTCACGTCTGGTATGGTGCACCTAAAACAACATTGCATCTTCTAGATAGGATTCAAACGCAAAGAATGCAACCAAAAACAGGAACATTAAGCTAGTGAGAGTAATTTCCATGCTGTGTAGCCAAGGTATAGTGTGGAGGCTCATCATGGAGCAACATAAGCGTTCGACAGGCGCGTCCACGAGAATACACCGTCGCTTCGTCTTAGCCTACGGACCGCGGTGCGAGACTCGCGACAGGCAGAATAGACAAAAATGTCTAAATAGGTGCACCACGATGATGACGGGTGTGGGAGTGCGATCTTTGGAGCCTACACCCCATCAACGAATTGCAGAAATTCGGTTTCTGACTGGTCATCTTCTCCTTCTTCCTCAAAGCTCAATGCTTCTGAGAAAGTGCGGTGCCCACCTTCCCCATACTGATATTGTAATTCTCCACTGTAGTTCGGTAGTCGGGTTTTATTTTTTTTTATTGTTCGCGCTCAATCAAACATGATTGACACGATTGGAGAGTACTGGGTGTGAATGGGAAACGAGATCGATTCTGGTCAAAGTAATCCTTTTAACAATGGAATTCCACTTCTTAGATATCTATTAGACGTGCGGTTTAATAATCGTGAACAAAGTTTTTTTTTATTTTTGAGGAGAATCGCTTTGTGAAGAAAAAAAGGGAGATTGGAACAAGACATCAAGAAGGGAAAAAGGAACGAGCAACAAAAGCAGGAAGAACAGAAGAGGAATAAGGAGAAGAGAAACAAGAGATAAGTAAAGTTTATTAAGTGCAAGTTTGGGCAATTCGTTGGTTGTTCCGAGACCGAAAAATCCCGAGAAAAGTCGTGACACGCGATCCCATCAAAATTCGTTTATTTGATAAATTTTGGGATAAAAATTCATTCTGGAACCAACATTTTTTTTTTTAGATTTGGTGCGAAAATAAAAATTTAATTAGGCGCATCACCCCCATTATTCACAACAACAATATTTACAACATATTTTTTATCATTTCAAGTTTTCCTCGGTTTGGTTTTAGATTTTCAGTTTCGTCATTTACCGAAGAAAAAAATACGTGGCGTTCATAATTTGTTGTTCGCTTAGAAGCGAATCTTCGTGTGAATGATCTGTGTTTTAGCGTTTGCTCACACAAAATTTTTGTAGCAAATTGTTGCCCAGTGTGAGGCATATTTTTGCCTGTAAATGTTTAAGTTCACATATTTATTCGGTAATAAGTTCCCGTTAACAATAATTTGTTCGTGGTTTCGTTGTTGTTGTTTTTTTTTCATAACTGCATATTAGGTAGTTTTTTTACATTTGTTGACGGCGACCGCGGACAACCAATTAGGGATTCTATTTTGTTTTTCTTAATCGAGAATTATAAATTCTCTGGCTGTTTTTCAGGTTTGAGAGTGAATTTTATTGTGAAGGAAGAGTACCAGTGGCAATTAAGAGGGAAAGTGTGCAGGTGCATTGTTGGTGCAGTGACAGATGTTTGGAGGAAAAAAACAGGAGTAACTTGGGTAAGTGTTTTTTTTTTGGTGATTTCTCTGAACGAAATCATATTTTTTAGTATTATGTTGTGGACGTTTTTTTTAATTTGTTTTTATTCTTTTGTATTGTTTTTTTTTTTTATCAACGGGTAATTTTCTTTTTCTTTCGTTTTGTTAAAGTGCTAATTTCTGTCAATTGACAGGGTGATTACTTTCTTGGCTTTTTTTTGGATTTGTGTTCGACTTTTTTTTTTCAAGTTAATTTTGACCTTTTTTTTTTGCTTTTTATTAAAATTTTCTTTGGCTTATTTATAGTTTTACTCTATTTTTGATTTTTCATTTACTTTTTTTTGACTTTTTTCTTTGGATTTTCTTATACTTTTTATTGGTTTTGCCTTTTTTTTGCTTGGAAGCCCGAGGATTACCAATTGGCACTTCCATGAGGAAATCGTTGAGGGCCGTCAACGCAAACGGGACCGAAGATTTTTCGAAGAATTTTCTCTCGAATCGACCAAGGATTTCTTCATCCGCTTTTGATACGGTCCATGCTTCAGCGCCGTAGAGCAGGACTGGGATGATCAGGGTTTTATATAGGATCTCCTTAGTCGTTCGAGTGAGGGCCTTACTACTCAATTGCCTTCTTAGCCCGAAGAAACAGCGGTTGGCAAGATTAATTCTTCGTTTGTTTTCTGACGAGATGTTGTTGTCAGAGTTAAAAGCGGAGCCTAGGTAGACAAAGTCCCGTACTACCTCAAAGTTATATCTGTCAATCGTGACGTTCTGTCCAATTAGTCGATGTTGTGTGTCCTTTCGTGTTGACAGCATATACTTAGTCTTACCCTCATTTACTGCTGAATCCATTTTTGCCTCTTCCTTCTCTATACTAGCAAACGTGGATATGACATCACGTTGAGTCCTACCTATGATGTCATTATCGTCGGCGTATGCTAGTAGTTTCACTGATTTTTGGAACATTGTGCCTCTAGTGTTGGCTCGGGACTTTTGCACAATCCTCTCAAGAATCAAATTGAAGAAGTCACATGTTTAGGTGAACGATGACATAGTGAAAAACTAGATGTCGCCCTTTGATTCCTTCCGCCATTAAACTCCTTCAAATTCCCTAAAATTCCCTCAAGATATTTCCTCTAGTTTTAAGAATCTTTATTCGTTCACTTCATTATAACACATCACTGAGGAAAGACCAATCCAAATAAAGAAATAGAGATACAACCCGATTTACGTTTTTTTTTTTGCTATTTATTTTCTCTCCACCCAAATTAGCCACCCGCGCCAAATTAGCCAAATAGCAAATTTCAACACCCATAACCAAGAGAAGAGAAGAGATCATAACTTGATAAAAAAAATCAGTATCATTCATCAAATGATCACCGTACCAGGCTGCATTCCATTGAAGAGATCCCTTCCAGTGCAAAAAATCTGAAATTTCAATACTTAGGGATAAGACACGGTGCTTCCTCTTATCCCTAAGTATTGAAAAAAAATCAGTAGATCAGTAACATACATATTCGAAGTTCGAACAATCAGGGGCGTACATTATTGTAGAGCAGTGCATATTATTTTTTGTCATATAACTCATAACATAATTTACGAAACATGCGACACATGCGACAGTGATTCGCGAAGGTTAAAAACGTATATACGAGTGTCTTAAAATAATCATAGCGATCGCGAATTTTATACTAAGAAAAAAAAAGGCCATATCAGTGCCCCGAAATACCTAAAAATATAAATAACAAAATTTTGGTATGTTAAACCGTAAAGTGCACTAATAGGTGAATAGTGCGTTTTTACGTAGGTAGCAATGGTTATTGCTATATACAAAGGACAGTGTTTATATAAAGTGGTCGAAGTGGTGTCCCAAGGAGTACTTACTGCTAAAGATCGATATATTTAATAAAATGTTGAGTGTGCTACGTAATTAGTTTGATAAATCCCGTTGCATAGACACCGTTCGAAAGTGGACTTTGGATTGACCTAGTTAATCCTAGCTGCTTTCTTTATAAGCCATATAGCTATCCCTTTGAATTTAATTTTATTCGTCCTGGTTCGTGCGCTTCAGTTATTTTAAGTTCAGTTGTACACGAAATCCCGGTACCTCGAGACAGTTACCTTTGCACATTAACTATATACATCATCCAGATAATGACACGTGATTAATTTCTATTTCTTCGACTGTACTTCGACGGTAAATATTCTTTAAAATCATAATTACGCGATTTTCTATTTGTTCACTCGATGAATATATCCACGCTGCCGATCAGTTAAGAGAATTTAGTAACCATTTTAAATCAAAACCTGCTACGGATCATACCAATTCATCCTTAGAAGCACATAAGGTTGAACTGAAAGATCTATGGAGTGAAGTCAAGAAAAGTGTCGCATTTTGTATACGTTCTGACGAGGGTACTAAACAGGATGAGTTAAACGCCGTGAAAACAAAATATAAACTCGCTTCAGAAACCTATGTCAGTTGCTTAAGTCGAATTATAGATTTAATTAAAGAAGATGACGCATCTTCTCCTAACTCTAAATATACACCCCAAGAAACACCGTGCCTTAAGATACAAGCTTGCGATACCGATGTATTTTATGGTAATTATTTAACATGGACTTCCTTTCGAGATATGTTTACCGCAGTGTATATTTAACATCCTAAGTTGTGTGACGTGCAAAGACTTTTCTATCTTCGTTCTGAGACCAGAAGTACGAAAGCGTTAGTAAATTTTGCTCTTACTGAAGAAAACTTTAAACTAGCATGGGAAGCACTAAGGGATACTTACGAAAATATGCGAATTCTTATAATTAGTCAACTTAAGATTTTATTTAACTAAATCACTATAACCCAGGAGTCAAGCAAAAGCATTAAGGACATTCAAAGAGAAATCAACGATTGTCTTTATGCTTTAAGCGTGCATAAGATGATACCTCTAACTGGGATTATATCCTAGTTTACTTATGTTCGAGTCGTTTTCCTGAAAGAACGCTCTCCATTTGGGAACAGTCTATAAAAAAACCGCCCGATAACCTTCCTGCTCCGATATGAAAAATTTTTTTTAACAAGTAGATACCAAGTCCTTGAAACCTTTTCTGACATACGAAACGTCCCCAAGCCAAAGGTTATTAATCATAACAAGGCTACTACTCCACAAACAAGCCGAGAAAGATACCCTTCATAACATTGATTATTGTATTCGTACATAGCATTTTTTAAACTAAAATGCACTTCTCTTCAATATGAACGTTGTATTATTTAGAATTATATATTATTTAAACATTATACTTCAGTATTATTAAGTAATTATTCAAATTATTTTAAGATATATTAACATTTTTTTTTTGTAATGAATTAATTATATTTCACTATTAATGGAGTGAGTGGAACCCCTCCGAAGCAAAAGGTTCCCCCGAGTTGTTAAGATAGATTTAAGTATTAGTTTTGCATCAATAATGCAAGGCGGGCGGCAATGTTTAGATGAGCGCTGGCATAGTAAAAAACTAGATGTCGCCCCTTGATTCCTTCCGCCATCAAACTCCATAAAATTCCCTAAAATCCCCTTTAAGATATTTAAGAATCTTTATTCGTTCACTTCATTATAACCCACCACAGAGGTAAAAACCCATCCAAATAAAGAAATAGAGATACAACCCGATATACGTTTTTTTTGTTAGTTCTTTTCTCTCCACCCGACCTACCCGCGCTCAAATATCACATGACAGCGCATCGCCTTGCCTAAATCCTTTTTTAGTATTGAATGTGTCGGTGAGGTCGTTTCTTGGTTCCGTCTGCCTGACAGCGGAATGTTGTTCTTCATCGCCGTTTAACGGTCTGCACAAGTGGTTCTTCCATATCCTCAGCATCCACTGTATCTCAACTATGATATTTCCTTGTTCATCTCGACAGGATTCTGCTTGAGCCTTGTATCCTTGGCTTTGACGTTTTACACTTTGGTAAAATTTGCGAACATCGTTCCTGTAGTGGCACCTCTCTTTATCATCGATCGCGCGCTTTTCTTGCTCTTTATTCTTCTTGCTGAAAATCCGATGTTCTTCCTTTCTTCTTTGCCTATAGAGCTCAATGGCAGCTCTCGTCTTCACCTGCAGCTTAGCCTTGTAGGCCTCGTTCTTGGCTGCGAGCATCTGTCGGCATTCCTCATCAAACGCAGTTTAGGGCTTCCGCTAGTTGTTCGCCTGCACTCTCTTGTTTAATGTTCTCACATTCCAGGTGCAGATACGAACGTCGTTGTCCTTTTTTCGTTTAGCATGGTCGTCAACAATAAAATCAGTCCTTTCCGAGGCTATTGGTTGCTTCGTAACCATATTTTTTTCTGTGGGTGGGTAGTTAACCCAAAGCACAGTGAAAATAATGTAAGTGATGAACTAGAACTAGAAAAAACTAAACTAGAATTGCAAAGCTGCACAAGTGTTATTCGCTGTAATGGAATTTAAAAAAAAAAAACATTGGTAGCTTTAAGATTTTGAAGTACATAATTAACTTTTTTTATAATCAGTTTATGAAAGCATTTCCACACCACCCATGAGGTATGTATGCCTTAAGGTGAACCGATTTTTTGTTCTCGGGTGTTCTCTAATGCAAGGCGGGCGGCAATGTTTAGATGAGCGCTGGCATAGTAAAAAACTAGATGTCGCCCCTTGATTCCTTCCGCCATCAAACTCCATAAAATTCCCTAAAATCCCCTTTAAGATATTTAAGAATCTTTATTCGTTCACTTCATTATAACCCACCACAGAGGTAAAAACCCATCCAAATAAAGAAATAGAGATACAACCCGATATACGTTTTTTTTGTTAGTTCTTTTCTCTCCACCCGACCTACCCGCGCTCAAATATCACATGACAGCGCATCGCCTTGCCTAAATCCTTTTTTAGTATTGAATGTGTCGGTGAGGTCGTTTCTTGGTTCCGTCTGCCTGACAGCGGAATGTTGTTCTTCATCGCCGTTTAACGGTCTGCACAAGTGGTTCTTCCATATCCTCAGCATCCACTGTATCTCAACTATGATATTTCCTTGTTCATCTCGACAGGATTCTGCTTGAGCCTTGTATCCTTGGCTTTGACGTTTTACACTTTGGTAAAATTTGCGAACATCGTTCCTGTAGTGGCACCTCTCTTTATCATCGATCGCGCGCTTTTCTTGCTCTTTATTCTTCTTGCTGAAAATCCGATGTTCTTCCTTTCTTCTTTGCCTATAGAGCTCAATGGCAGCTCTCGTCTTCACCTGCAGCTTAGCCTTGTAGGCCTCGTTCTTGGCTGCGAGCATCTGTCGGCATTCCTCATCAAACGCAGTTTAGGGCTTCCGCTAGTTGTTCGCCTGCACTCTCCTGTTTAATGTTCTCACATTCCAGGTGCAGATACGAACGTCGTTGTCCTTTTTTCGTTTAGCATGGTCGTCAACAATAAAATCAGTCCTTTCCGAGGCTATTGGTTGCTTCGTAACCATATTTTTTTCTGTGGGTGGGTAGTTAACCCAAAGCACAGTGAAAATAATGTAAGTGATGAACTAGAACTAGAAAAAACTAAACTAGAATTGCAAAGCTGCACAAGTGTTATTCGCTGTAATGGAATTTAAAAAAAAAAAACATTGGTAGCTTTAAGATTTTGAAGTACATAATTAACTTTTTTATAATCAGTTTATGAAAGCATTTCCACACCACCCATGAGGTATGTATGCCTTAAGGTGAACCGATTTTTTGTTCTCGGGTGTTCGGTTTCCCCAATAGGCCTATTGCACCCGATCTAGGAATAATCAAATATTAATAACATTCTTATTCATTTATAATTTGTACAGTTTATAAAAAGAAATGAAGGAAAGATGTAAAATTAAAGATGAGAAACAATTAATGTTTTGTTCCTGAAACTAGGATCTGATAAGTCCCTATTCCAAAATTTTAATATTAAATGAATCCTAACTGTAACATAATATGGCAAAATAAAATTATTTGGGAGATTCTCACAGCAAGCATAGTGGGAATTTGGTTTTAATTGTCTACACATTTTGTCGGCAATTCCTTTGAAATGGCAAGATTTGTAGAATAATTCACAAAACTGGTCTTCGAGTTCACGAATATATTCTACAAATTGCGAAGGTGGAGCAATTAGGTTGCAGTTTTGGAATTGTTTAAAAGATCTAAATAATAAGCCCAAAGATGATTCTGCATTATCAAAAGTTGGCAAAGCTAAATTGCACTTGTGGCTCTCATAACACTTTCGAAAAAGCCAACCAGAAACGTAAATGAAACTTTTTCTTTTAAGAAATTGGTAACATTTACATTATCAGTCAGATTTACAGTGAATTTGCTATGAGAACCTCCAGCAACATTAGTTGGAATCCAACTAGTTTATGTAACTAATGGTTGATTGCGTATAGCGTTGAACTGCTCAGTTTGGACGGGTTCGCAATTGCCTGTCTTTACAATTTTCAAATATTGTAGACCCCAAGCTTCTGAAAACAACTAGTAAAATTCAAAGCAGTGACACGTCTGTTGTTGCCACAAGAACTTCGAACTTCCCAAAAAAAATGCTTCAAACAGTCCTGATTAAGGTGCCTAGTCAGAAGAAATTGAAAATTGAAACTGGCATGACTGCAGGTATGTCCACAAAGACTTCAGCGCTGATATAATAAGTAGACAGCCCTAAATAAAGCTAAACTGATTTGTTATGTCTTTGCCCTTAGGATCGAGCACTTTAATTGACCTTAAAGTCATGGTGGCTTGCCGTAAAAACTCCAATTGTTCCTCGTTCTGAACGAATGCTTTTTTAAATTTGTTTGCATTTTTTGTCGATGACGATTAACTTATCGAGAAACTCCAAAAACTCTCCGGTGCCAATCATTGTCATTGACCCATGACCTGAGCTGGCGATCGTCAAAAGACCAGATGAAACGGTATGACTCGTACCTGTGTGGCATATTTAACTTTCATCCGCTGAAAGTTATTTGGCCTTACGTGTGCCTCCGTTCATTAAGGAGCTACTCGTTAGGCATTTTTGGAATCTATGTCGTACAAGTGTACAACATCTTTTCAGGAAGCCTTTTTTACTTCAGTGGAGTTATTAAATTCAACGTCATTTTTAATCAGGTAGTTCCTACTGCTCTTAATTAAATGCGGAGAATCCAAAAAGAAAAAAATTCTTCCACCATCGACTTTAAATATGGCTTAGCTTCGCTTATTTCTAAGAATCGTGTTAAGGGATGGTGTACATGTAGGTACTACGTACGAAATAATAAGCTAAAGGATTTTTCCATCTCTTACCAATGCCCTGTGTCATTGGACCAACACGTTGTGAGCGGGCCATTGGGATCGATATTCACCGTCACCGAAGTCTTCCATACCTATTACCGTGTCCGATTTCCTGCAGTAGTCGAGGTGGACCTTAAGGGACAACTCATCAGCAGAAAACGAACAGTATTTAAAAATACTGGGTAGCTGACTTATTTTCAATTCCAATGCCTTCACATTGAAATCAATATTACCAGATGTTTTTGGCCAAGAAGATATAAAAGCACGTAATGTTTCAGGGGATGGAAGATTAAGGGGTGTTCGCAGTAACCGGTAAGCTACTGGAGAAGTAAATTGAATAGAAAGTGAAAGCACTTTGAAACTATCCGAAGACCTATTCCCTTACTAGATCTATTTTCATTGCTCTTCATATTCGAGACAATGGTTTGTACATCTGCGGACAAACTTTGAGTACAATTCCCTAGGCTGTTTCTTAGGTACAAAATTTGCACATCTTTATCTTTAATTACACTCCCTAGTTCCCGACACTTTTCCTTCATTTAAAAAAAAAAATATCTCAGCAATTGCTAATAGTTGCCTCAACGTTTTTTTTTTGGGTACTATTTCGGAGGAACTCACATGTCTGTGTGCTGCTGTCCTTGACCTCGCAAACAGCATCTTAAAGATCCTCTGTTACATCAGTTAAAACACGTCTGTAGAAGTACTTGTGGTGCAAAAGATCTTTTTTGCTCCACAGATTCATCTAAGGTACCAGTAAAGAAAGTCTCGTCTTGTATCAAACGAGATCATTTAGGCGTGGCAAACAAGCCACGTCAGGCAATACTCTCCGTGGCATAGCATTTGCAACTAAACGACATCGCTTGCTTGACGCAAACATGACATCGTCGAAGTGGTTGTCGCACAATCTGTCCGATTTTTTTTTAGATCGGCAAGGCCCAAATTCGTCCTCCATAAATCCCTGATGTGAAGATCATTTCAAATAAATTTTTGTTGAAGTAAAGAAAATGTGGTTGTTTGTTTGTTTATTTTTGTTATAAATTGTGTATTGTAATAAATATAAATGTATATTCGTGTATTAAAAAATCATTATAATAAGAAAATATATTATATCTTAACGGTTACTTTAATTAACTATTATTTTACTTATATATCTTATGTATACATCTCTTAAAATTATTAACATTCTTCTTATCCTAACTACAACTAAATTATTGCACTTATCCTAACTAAAACTTAATTATTATTATTCCACTTATCCTAACTAAAACTAAATTATCCTAATTGCACTTCTTAAAATATATAAAACACATCTTATTAAGAGGTTACATAAAATTTGGGATAATGTCAAAACTTTTACAAACAGCCGCCGTATTCCGGATATCCGCTACCGCTATCATGCAATTTCTTCAATCCGTGCTGGAACAGATAAAGCGTAGGGAAGAAGTAAATACAAAAGCCACTATCTTGAGCAAATCCGTCCAGCTACTGGGATACGCAGGTGATATCGAAATCATTGGCCGCTCCTATCATACCGCTGTAAAAGCATTTACCTTGGAAAAAATGTAACTCTTGATAGCCACAAAATCTGAGGTAGTTAAAGAGTCCATCATTCGTATGTACATCATGGATGTATATACACTCAAAGAGCAGTTCAACGCTATACGCAATCAACCATTAGTTACATCAACTAGTTGGATTCCAACTAATGTTGCTGGAGGTTCTCATAGCAAATTCACTGTAAATCTGACTGATGATGTAAATGTTACCAATTTCTTAAAAGAAAACAGTTTCATTTACGTTTGTGGTTGGCCTTTTCGAAAGTGTTATGAGAGCCACAAGTGCAATTTAGCTTTACCAACTTTTGATAATGCAGAATCATCTTTGGGCTTATTATTTAGATCTTTTAAACAATTCCAAAACTGAAACCTAATTGCTCCACCTTCGCAATTTGTAGAATATATTCGTGAACTCGAAGACCAGTTTTGTGAATTATTCTACAAATCTTGCCATTTCAAAGGAATTGCCGACAAAATGTGTAGACAATTAAAACCAAATTCCCACTATGCTTGCTGTGAGAATCTCCAAAATAATTTTATTTTGCCATATTATGTTACAGTTAGGATTCATTTTCTATTAAAATTTTGGAATAGGGACTTATCAGATCCTAGTTTGATGTACATCCTAGATGATGTACATACGAATGATGGACTCTTTAACTACCTCAGATTTTGTGGCTATCAAGAGTTACATTTTTTCAAGCTTTTACAGCGGTATGATAGGAGCGGCCAATGATTTCGATATCACCTGCGTATCCCAGTAGCTGGACGGATTTGCTCAAGATAGTGGCTTCTGTATTTACTTCTTCCCTACGCTTTATCTGTTCCAGCACGGATTGAAGAAATTGCATGATAGCGTAGCGGATATCCGGAATACGGCGGCTGTTTGTAAAAGTTATGATAAGCTATTTACAAACTGAACGTCGCATCAGTTTTGACATTATCCCAAATTTTATGTAACCTCTTAATAAGATGTGTTTATATATTTTAAGAAGTGCAATTAGGATAATTTAGTTTTAGTTAGGATAAGTGGAATAATAATAATTAAGTTTTAGTTAGGATAAGTGCAATAATTTAGTTGTAGTTAGGATAAGAAGAATGTTAATAATTTTCAGAGATGTATACATAAGATATATAAGTAAAATAATAGTTAATTAAAGTTACCTTTAAGATATAATATATTTTCTTATTATGATGATTTTTTAATACACGAATATACATTTATATTTATTACAATACACAATTTATAACAAAAATAAACAAACAAACAACCACATTTTCTTTACTTCAACAAAAATTTATTTGAAATGTTCTTCACAAATTTGGGCCTTACCGATCTAAAAAAAATCGGACAGATTGTGCGACAACCACTTCGACGATGTCATGTTTGCATCAAGCAAGCGATGTCGTTTAGTTGCAAATGCTATGCCACAGAGAGTATTGCCTGACGTGGCTTGTTTGCCACGCCTAAATGATCTCGTTTGATACAAGACGAGACTTTCTTTACTGGTACCTTAGATGAATCTGTGGAGCAAAATAGATCTTTTTGCACCACAAGTACTTCTACAGACGTGTTTCAACTGATGTAACAGAGGATCTTCAAGATGCTGTTTGCGAGGTCAACGACAGCAGCACACAGACATGTGAGTTCCTCCGAAATAGTACCCAAAAAAAACGTTGAGGCAACTATTAGCAATTGCTGAGACATTTTTTTTAAATGAAGGAAAGGTGTCGGGAACTAGAGAGTGTAATTAAAGAAAAAGATGTGCAAATTTTGTACCTAAGAAACAGTCTAGGGAATTGTACTCAAAGTTTGTCCGCAGATGTACAAACCATTGTCTCGAATATGAAGAGCAATGAAAATAGATGTAGTAAGGGAAATAGGTCTTCGGATAGTTTCAAAGTGCTTTCACTTTTTATTCAATTTACTTCGCCAGTAGCTTACCGGTTACTGCGAACACCCCTTAATCTTCCATCCCCTGAAACATTACGTGCTTTTATATCTTCTTGGCCAAAAACATCTGGTAATATTGATTTCAATGTGAAGGCATTGGAATTGAAAATAAATCAGCTACCCAGTATTTTTAAATACTGTTCGTTTTCTGCTGATGAGTTGTCCCTTAAGGTCCACCTCGACTACTGCAGGAAATCGGACACGGTAATAGGTATGGAAGACTTCGGTGACGGTGAACATCATCCCAATGGCCCGCTCACAACGTGTTGGTCCAATGACACAGGGCATTGGTAAGAGATGGAAACATCCTTTAGCTTATTATTTCGTACGTAGTACCTACATGTACACCATCCCTTAACACGATTCTTAGAAATAAGCGAAGCTAAGCCATATTTAAAGTCGATGGTGGAAGAATTTTTTTCTTTTTTGATTCTCCGCATTTAATTAAGAGCAGTAGGAACTACCTGATTAAAAATGACGTTGAATTTAATAACTCCACTGAAGTAAAAAAGGCTTCCTGAAAATATGTTATACACTTGTACGACATAGATTCCAAAAATGCCTTACGAGTAGCTCCTTAATGAACGGAGGCACACGTAAGGCCAAATAACTTTCAGCGGATGAAAGTTAAATATGCCACACAGGTACGAGTCATACCGTTTCATCTGGTCTTTTGACGATCGCCAGCTCAGGTCATGGGTCAATGACAATGATTGGCACCGGAGAGTTTTTGGAGTTTCTCGATAAGTTAATCGTCATCGACAAAAAATGCAAACAAATTTAAAAAAGCATTCGTTCAGAACGAGGAACAATTGGAGTTTTTACGGCAAGCCACCATGACTTTAAGGTCAATTAAAGTGCTCGATCCTAAGGGCAAAAACATAACAAATCAGTTTAGCTTTATTTAGGGCTGTCTACTTATTATATCAGCGCTGAAGTCTTTGTGGACATACCTGCAGTCATGCCAGTTTCAATTTTCAATTTCTTCTGACTAGGCACCTTAATCAGGACTGTTTGAAGCATTTTTTTTTGGGAAGTTCGAAGTTCTTGTGGCAACAACAGACGTGTCACTGCTTTGAATTTTACTAGTTGTTTTCAGAAGCTTTGGGGTCTACAATATTTGAAAATTGTAAAGACAGGCAATTGCGAACCCGTCCAAACTGAGCAGTTCAACGCTATACGCAATCAACCATTAGTTACATCAACTAGTTGGATTCCAACTAATGTTGCTGGAGGTTCTCATAGCAAATTCACTGTAAATCTGACTGATAATGTAAATGTTACCAATTTCTTAAAAGAAAACAGTTTCATTTACGTTTGTGGTTGGCCTTTTCGAAAGTGTTATGAGAGCCACAAGTGCAATTTAGCTTTACCAACTTTTGATAATGCAGAATCATCTTTGGGCTTATTATTTAGATCTTTTAAACAATTCCAAAACTGAAACCTAATTGCTCCACCTTCGCAATTTGTAGAATATATTCGTGAACTCGAAGACCAGTTTTGTGAATTATTCTACAGATCTTGCCATTTCAAAGGAATTGCCGACAAAATGTGTAGACAATTAAAACCAAATTCCGACTATGCTTGCTGTGAGAATCTCCCAAATAATTTTATTTTGCCATATTATGTTACAGTTAGGATTCATTTTCTATTAAAATTTTGGAATAGGGACTTATCAGATCCTAGTTTCAGGAACAAAACATTAATTGTTTCTCATCTTTAAATTCACGTCTTTCCTTCATTTCTTTTTATAAACTGTACAAATTATAAATGAATAAGAATGTTATTAATATTTGATTATTCCTAGATCGGGTGCAATAGGCCTATTGGGGAAACCGAACACCCGAGAACAAAAAATCGGTTCACCTTAAGGCATACATACCTCATGGGTGGTGTGGAAATGCTTTCATAAACTGATATAATAAAAGTTAATTATGTACTTCAAAATCTTAAAGCTACCAATGTTTTTTTTTTTTTAAATTCCATTACAGCGAATAACACTTGTGCAGCTTTGCAATTCTAGTTTAGTTAGTTCTAGTTATAGTATACTTTATTAACAAAAACGAATCGATCGAGTACTCATGCAAAGTGAGCTAGGAACTTGACGATGTGAATAGATATTATTCTGAAATGAAATATGATACGCCCTTCAGAGAAAAACACTGTTCGTGCTCAACGGATACGAATACAACATACATACTTCAATAAAATACACACGTTATGTTAATATACTTAAATCACATCCTTCATATATTATTATTATTAACATATTCACTGACATTGCGAAATCCGCTTTAATAAAGATTTCTATTTTTCTTAATTTTAAAAACTGCATTTGAAGATCATGAGACTATTATTGTTTAGCAGCTCAGATAATAAATATTTTATTCTAGCATACATATGTCTATATATAAATCGTACAAATAGTTATTTTTGTATCTTGTGCTGCAATTTTATTCCTGAAACTTTACAAGCACTCCTTATCTACCTATGGCAAATATACCAAAAAAAATACTAAAATATTATATCTGAGAATTTACACATTAAAAGATGTTTTTTTTCATCACTTACATTATTTTCACTGTGCTTTGGGTTAACTACCCACCCACAGAAAAAAATATGGTTACGAAGCAACCAATAGCCTCGGAAAGGACTGATTTTATTGTTGACGACCATGCTAAACGAAAAAAGGACAACGACGTTCGTATCTGCACCTGGAATGTGAGAACATTAAACAGGAGAGGTGCAGGCGAACAACTAGCGGAAGCCTTAAACTGCTACAAAGCAGACATTACTGCAGGCGAGGTGCAGGCGAACAACTAGCGGAAGCCTTAAACTGCTACAAAGCAGACATTACTGCCATCCAGGAAATACGATGGGATGGGCCGGGCAAAAAGAGGATGAAAAACTGTGACATCTACTACGGACCGTGTTATAGTGAGCAGAAACAGCGACTATTCGGATGCGGATTTGTTATAAGTGCCAGACTTAGGAAAGAAGTCTTATGTTTTCAAGACATTAGCGAACGCATTGTAACAATCCGCATCAAGGCCAAATTCGCCAACATAAGCCTTATATGCGCTCACGCTCCGACGGAAGAAAAAGATGATATAGCTAAGGATTGCTTCTACGAGCTCCTCGACAAAACCTATGAGCGACTACCGAAGTACGATGTTAAAATCGTGCTGGGAGATTTTAATGCAAAGGTAGGAAGAGAAGACATCTTTAGAGGTATTGTCGGAAAACATAGCCTACACGACAACATGTCTGGTAACGGACTTAGGCTAATTGATTTCGCTACGGAACGAAATGCCACTATAGCCAGCACACGGTTTCCTCACCTCGATATCCATAAGGGGACATGGCGGTCTCCAGACCAACGAACTGTCAACCAAATTGATCACATTGCGAGAGATAAGAGGCACGCATCCAGTATTTTGGACGTCCGAACATTCCGAGGAGCTAACATCGACTCGGATCACTACCTTGTAGCAGCCAAGGTAAGAATGCGGATATCCACCGCACCACAACAATCCAGAAATACTGTGAAAAAATTTAATGTCGGAAGACTGCAATCGCAAGAGACCGCCAAGACCTTCGCACAACGCGTATCCCTTAACCTCTCGATTAACACCATACCACCAGCATCGAATGTCGAAGAGCAATGGCAACGATGCCAACAGGCCATTAGATCAGCCGCAACTGATGTGCTAGGTTTCTCGCGCCCAACAGCCCAACTGGTTTGATGAGGAATACCGACAGATGCTCGCAGCCAAGAACGAGGCCTACAAGGCTAAGCTGCAGGTGAAGACGAGAGCTGCCATTGAGCTCTATAGGCAAAGAAGAAGGGAAGAAAATCGGCTTTTCAGCAAGAAGAAAAAAAGAGCAAGAAAAGCGCGCGATCGAGGATATAGAGAGGTGCCACTCCAGGAACGATGTTCGTAAGTTTTACCAAAGTGTAAAACGTCAAAGCCAAGGATACAAGGCTCGAACAGAAGCCTGTCGAGATGAACAAGGAAATATTGTAGTTGAGGCACAGTCGATGCTGAGGATATGGAAGAACCACTTCTGCAGACTGTTAAACGGCGATGACAACATTCCGCTGTCAGGCAGAACGAACCATTCAATATTGGCAACGACAGCGAAAACTGCCAACCACCCGACCTGAGTGAAGTGAGGATAGCAATATCTAAACTCAAGCTTAATAAGGCTGCCGGAAATGACGGCCTTCCCGCTGAGCTTTATAAGGCCGGCGGAGATGACTTGGTAAGTAACATCCAGCAACTTATAAAGCAAATCTGGTCGGATGAAAATATGCCTGAAGAATGGAACCTCTTGAGAATATATTATCCTTAGAATCTTTCGTATAAAATTACGCAACATGTATTAATCGTCTACAAATACCCGTAGGCGAATACAAAATTAATAAATACTTTTGGAAATAATTTTGGTAATTATAGATAATAAAATATTTAAATAGTTTGTTTGACGTTCTAACGGAAGAGTTGAACACATTCAATTTATTTTATTTGGAAAAAAATATTTACTTTACTGAATACGTTCATAAACATATGTTTATATTCACCAAATTCTGAACCTGCCACTTTCTATTTGAATGTAAACAAACATTTTTACTTTTGTTTATTTTGTGAATATATTCTAAAATTATTTCTAAAAGTGTCACTGCATCCCAGTGAAATTTATAAATTTTTGTCAAGTGAGTGAAGCAGTAGTATAGACACAGATTGCTGTCCTATATAAATCAATCCTTCTATACTACCATCCAATTTATTTTCAATTTTAGGTACGATCCAAATCCAATGAACAAATGCTTCAAGAACAGGCAAAGAAGATAAACATGAAATCGTTGTCGGCCCAACAGAAACAAATTTCGCTATGCATTTCCAAGGCAGCATTTGTCATTTACTTTTGCTTCGTTTGTGATGGGCATAGTATGGAAATGGAATCAGCATTTAAAACAGGTAAACTTATTGCGAGCAGAGGTTGAGTGAAATAGATAATTAAATTAAATTTACATTCTAGGAACCTCATCACACCATCTACAGCACTTACACCGAGTGCCGGAGGATTCGAGGTATGTTTGAATTCCGCTATAGTACGGAATTTTCGGGATGTTATCGCAATGATCTATTGAGTCTATTGAGCTTAGCTAACTGCCTCCAGTTGCGCACTCAAAGTTGGTTGATACCATCGAGGTCTTCTTCTACTGCGGCTGACGTCTGGCTGGGAATCGAAGACTCTGCAAAACCGAGTATTGGTGTGCATTCGTTCTAGCTGTCCTAGCCTTCTTAATCGTTCAATGCGGAATTTATTGACTAATGGTACGTGACCGTACAGCATGTTTAGTTCGTTTTGATCATCATCTCCAAAGCCCGCCAACGCAAACAGGCCAAGGTATTCTTCATCCACGTTTGATACCGTCCAAGCTTTAGCTCCGTACAGAGAAGGACTGGGATGATCAGGGTCTTATAAAGGATCTCCTTAGCAGTTCGAGTGAGGGCTTTACTACTGAATTGCCTTCTTAGCCGGAAGAAACACTGGTTGGCAAGAGTAATTCTTCGTTTAATGTCTGACGAGATGTTGTTTGAGTTAATAGCTACCGATTTATGGAAGATTGTGCCTGTGTTGGCTCGGGAGTTTTTGCACAATCTTCTCAATGATGAGATTAAATAAGTCACATGTGACATGACAGTGCGTTCCCGACGAGATGTTGTCAGAGTTAATAGAGTCCCCAACTTAGCAAAAACGATTATTGATTTCATTTGTCCCATCTTATAAAATTATCTGATAAATTAGTCGAGTTGACTGGAGGTGGCTTGGTTTCTTTCCCTATCACACTCTCGACAGCCGCGTGAACATAAGGCCGGCAGTAGTGGCATTTCGGATTAATTTAGCAGCAAAGTAACAGTTTTTGTTGGATTTTAATTGAAAAAATAATAACGTTTTTTTTTTTTTTTTTTCAATTTGTGCGAATGACGTTTGCTCTTTGAGTGTATATACATCCATGATGTACATTCAGATTTTGTTGCTATCAAGAGTTACATTTTTTCCAAGGTAAATGCTTTTATAGCGGTATGATAGGAACGGCCAATGATTTCCATATCACCTGCGTATCCCAGTAGCTGGACGGATTTGCTCAAGATAGTGGCTTCTGTATTTACTTCTTCCCTACGCTTTATCTGTTCCAGCACGGATTGAAGAAATTGCATGATAGCGTAGCGGATATCCGGAATACGGCGGCTGTTTGTAAAAGTTATGATAAGCTATTTACAAACTGAACGTCGCATCAGTTTTGACATTATCCCAAATTTTATGTAACCTCTTAATAAGATGTGTTTATATATTTTAAGAAGTGCAATTAGGATAATTTAGTTTTAGTTAGGATAAGTGGAATAATAATAATTAAGTTTTAGTTAGGATAAGTGCAATAATTTAGTTGTAGTTAGGATAAGAAGAATGTTAATAATTTTCAGAGATGTATACATAAGATATATAAGTAAAATAATAGTTAATTAAAGTTACCTTTAAGATATAATATATTTTCTTATTATGATGATTTTTTAATACACGAATATACATTTATATTTATTACAATACACAATTTATAACAAAAATAAACAAACAAACAACCACATTTTCTTTACTTCAACAAAAATTTATTTGAAATGTTCTTCACAAATTTGGGCCTTACCGATCTAAAAAAAATCGGACAGATTGTGCGACAACCACTTCGACGATGTCATGTTTGCATCAAGCAAGCGATGTCGTTTAGTTGCAAATGCTATGCCACAGAGAGTATTGCCTGACGTGGCTTGTTTGCCACGCCTAAATGATCTCGTTTGATACAAGACGAGACTTTCTTTACTGGTACCTTAGATGAATCTGTGGAGCAAAATAGATCTTTTTGCACCACAAGTACTTCTACAGACGTGTTTCAACTGATGTAACAGAGGATCTTCAAGATGCTGTTTGCGAGGTCAACGACAGCAGCACACAGACATGTGAGTTCCTCCGAAATAGTACCCAAAAAAAACGTTGAGGCAACTATTAGCAATTGCTGAGACATTTTTTTTAAATGAAGGAAAGGTGTCGGGAACTAGAGAGTGTAATTAAAGAAAAAGATGTGCAAATTTTGTACCTAAGAAACAGTCTAGGGAATTGTACTCAAAGTTTGTCCGCAGATGTACAAACCATTGTCTCGAATATGAAGAGCAATGAAAATAGATGTAGTAAGGGAAATAGGTATTCGGATAGTTTGAAAGTGCTTTCACTTTCTATTCAATTTACTTCTCCAGTAGCTTACCGGTTACTGCGAACACCCCTTAATCTTCCATCCCCTGAAACATTACGTGCTTTTATATCTTCTTGGCCAAAAACATCCGGTAATATTGATTTCAATGTGAAGGCATTGGAATTGAAAATAAATCAGCTACCCAGTATTTTGAAATACTGTTCGTTTTCTGCTGATGAGATGTCCCTTAAGGTCCACCTCGACTACTGCAGGAAATCGGACACGGTAATAGGTATGGAAGACTTCGGTGACGGTGAACATCGATCCCAATGGCCCGCTCACAACGTGTTGGTCCAATGACACAGGGCATTGGTAAGAGATGGAAACATCCTTTAGCTTATTATTTCGTACGTAGTACCTACATGTACACCATCCCTTATCAAAAAAGTTATTTTTAAAGCAATTCGTGCTCTCCGAAATAGTGGATTATTTCCAGTCCACTTCGTCTGCGATCAAGGATCAAACTTTCGTGGCTTAACACGATTCTTAGAAATAAGCGAAGCTAAGCCATATTTAAAGTCGATGGTGGAAGAATTTTTTTCTTTTTTGATTCTCCGCATTTAATTTAGAGCAGTAGGAACTACCTGATTAAAAATGACGTTGAATTTAATAACTCCACTGAAGTAAAAAAGGCTTCCTGAAAAGATGTTGTACACTTGTACGACATAGATTCCAAAAATGCCTTACGAGTAGCTCCTTAATGAATGGAGGCACACGTAAGGCCAAATAACTTTCAGCGGATGAAAGTTAAATATGCCACCAAGGTACTGAGTCATACCGTTTCATCTGGTCTTTTGACGATCGCCAGCTCAGGTCATGGGTCAATGACAATGATTGGCACCGGAGAGTTTTTGGAGTTTCTCGATAAGTTAATCGTCATCGACAAAAAATGCAAACAAATTTAAAAAAGCATTCGTTCAGAACGAGGAACAATTGGAGTTTTTACGGCAAGCCACCATGACTTTAAGGTCAATTAAAGTGCTCGATCCTAAGGGCAAAGACATAACAAATCAGTTTAGCTTTATTTAGGGCTGTCTACTTATTATATCAGCGCCACCACGCCACAAAAAAAATTGAAAATGTGAAAAAATTTAATGTCGAAAGACTGCAATCGCCAGAGACCGCCAAGACCTTCGCGCAACGCGTATCCCTTAACCTCTCGACTCACAACACACCACCAGCATCTCATGTCGAAGAAAAATGGCAACGATGCCAACAAGCCATTAGATCAGCCGCAACTGAAGAATTACTCTTGCCAATCGCTGTTTCTTCCTGCTAAGAAGGCAATTTAGTAGAAAAGCCCTCACTCGAACTACTAAGGAGATCATATAAAAGACCCTGATTATCCCAGTCCTGCTCTACGGTGCTGAAGCATGGACCGTATCAAAAGCGGATCGATTCGAGAGAAAAATTCTTCGAAAAATCTTCGGTCCCGTTTGCGTTGACGGGCTATGGAGACGAAGATTCAACCACGAACTATACGAGCTGTACAGCGACATACCCCTATTCAAAAAACTCCGCATTGGGCATTTAAGATGGCTAGGACATGTAGAACGAATGGACGCCAATACTCCGGCTCGCACAGTCTTCGATTCCCAGCCAGACGTCGGACGCAGTAGAGGAAGACCTCGCCTGAAGTGGCGCGCACAAGTAGAAACCGACCTCAACCAACTTGGAGTGCGCAACTGGAGGCAGTTAGCTAAGGACCGGGCTAAGTGGAGAGGCATGTTGGTTGAGGCCCAGGTTCATCCCGGACTGTAGCGCCACTTAAGTAAGTATGGGAAACCCCCCAGGGGGGTTCCAGGGGGTGTGCCACTGGCATGGGTCAATGTGGGATTCTTCAAAATTTTAGATGCGCGTTCATTGTGATCAATGAAGAAACACATTCACACCTTAAAGAGAAAAATGGTCTTGTATGCTGTGGCTTTGATTCCAGCCAACTTCACCCTCTAACCGTCAGTACCGCCTTTATGCAGGGTTAAGGTAAAACGCTAAACACCTATAGCGGCATTGTTTTTAGATATATTATATATTAGATATATTATATATTAGATATATTATATATTAGATATATTATATTATATCGTAAAATATTTACTCTGGAAAATTTACAGCTGTGAATGACAGCAGTAGAATGTTAGATGTATTTCCTGTGAAAAATTAGCTCGCATTGGACGCAAAAATTATTTTTTCAAAGAAGTGTTTTCCAGTGTTCCGATTCAAGAAAAACATTAATCGGTAAGCAGATTTATTATTGTAGCAGATAATCTATGAAATAAATTTAGAATACCGATTCAATTCAAACTCATAGCAGCACCCTATCTAAAGGCGGACTTGTCAGTTGGAGCGTAAAATTTAAAGTGAATTTTAATTTCAATATTGTTCCCAGAACATGTTTTTTTTTTTTTTAGGAATAAAAAATATATATAAATATTAAACTTATAACGGTAAAAAGAATTAATTTTTATTACTCATTAAGGAAATGGGTTCTTGTGTGAAGATATGGTTTTCATGGTGGTCTGCCGGTATAGCAAATCCTTTTTTCACATATGTAAATGAATATTAAGATTATGGTATAAATTGAATGTACTGAAGAATAATAAAAGTAATATCTTACAAATACGCAACTCATATGCGTCCTTTTGTTCGTGTACAAATATATTTGCACTTTAAAAAACATATTTTATGATAATTGACCGAAGAGGAAATTGTCGACATGATGGAATCCTTGGAAGACGACGGTGATTGTTCTAAGGACGAGTAGAGCGAAGTTGTGAAAGTGAAGTTAATGAGTTTGCAATACAGTAAAAGCCCTTTAATTCGGAATTCTTTTATTCGGAAAACTCGTTTATTCGGAAAAAAAAATTTTCCGTATAAAAGAGATTTTTCCTAATAATTGATAGTGGCTTTCAAATTTTTGTATGCAAAATTAAATTAAATTATTATGTTTTTAGTTAAAAAAAATGAATTACAATAAATTTTACGTATTATTTACAACCTTTTGTGTTAATAAAATACTTTTTCGTTTTAAGTTCGCATTTTTTCATCGATAGGAACGCCTTTTAGTGCATTAAAAAAATCTCTTATTAATCGGAAAATTCGTTTATTCGGACTGACCTTCCCCCCAACCATTCCGAATGAACGAGCTTTTACTGTATACGATGGAGATTCTGCTCTAACTGATACAAGTGAGATTTATATATGCTCTAATAAGAACAATATAAAGTGCTTTTTATTTAGCGCCATCCACTAGCTTATCCTGTCAGCAGATCAACAAGCAATTGACTGGTGTGCAAGCGTCGTCGACTAGCACACCAAAAACAAAACCAAAACGACCAATCCGAAATCACTCTCCTTTACCAGAATTTGAAGTTTCGCATATCAATTAACTAGAGCTAGTGGGTTCACTGGAACCGCAATAGACATCAATCCACAATCTTCTGAGTTCAAAAACATTACCTGGAGAAAGAAACACTTGGAAATAACCGCAATGAAATTGCTTTCCATAATTAAATAATCTTACCTGAGCGCTTCAGTAGATTGAAAGCACCATATCAACAATTCATGCATTTTTTTAATGAGGACTTGTTTGAAAAAATTGCCAACGTACGCCATTCAACAAAACATCAAAAGATCTTTCAATGTTAGATCTATCGAACTGAAGAATTATATTGGTATATAGCTGTATATGTCCGTCTTCCGATATCCAAATACACAAAGTCTCATCAGAAGATATTGTTAATGCAATCGCAATACGTGCGAGCATACTGATTGCTTTTAAGTAAACAATATCCATTTCCTGGTGTTATAACTTTAAAATGCTTTAAAATAATATTGGTTTAGCCAGGAATCATCCACCCAGTGCTGGAAACAAATTGATAAAATTTGCGTTCTTTCATTTGATGAGATGAAAGTCAAGAAAAAAGTGTTTAAGACAAGCGCAAGGATGAAACGTTTAAAACTGTGAAATACGTGTAAGTAGCAATGACACGTGGATTGTTTGGAAATTGGAAGCAACCAATTTTCTACGACTTTGACGAACGAATGACCAAAGATATACTATTTAGTATTACAGATGCTTTAAACGTGTGCAGCTTTCAAGTGTGTGCAATAGTTTGTGATCTCTGAAAAACAAATCAAGGTTTACTACGTGAACTCCAAATCACACTGACAAATATCTTTTTTCCTGAATCCAACCTATCCATCAGAGAATTTTTTTGTATTTGCTGATGTGCCTTATCGTATAAAATTAATTGGGAAGACTTTTATTGATCATGGCGGATTTATTTTTGACGGACAACTTATCTCTAAACGAATCATTGAAGAACTGATTTCGAAAATAATTGATAAGTCTGATGTCTGATTTGAGTATTGTATATAAAATATCTCTAACAAGAGCGTCAGAAAGTAAAGCTTGCAAGACAACTGTTTTCACACACCATTGAGTGACCTTTTGCTTTCCGTCGCGGCTACACGCTCGTTTCTCGCTCTCCACTCGATCACCCAACTACCCTACACAACACAATAACCATTAAACAAAAGAAATAGAACAAAATATACATCATTAAAACAAATAACCTACACTAATTAAAACAAACAACCAATCTTCAAAATCCATAATTAAAAAAAAAATGCAAAACAAAAAACCCTCCCGGTTCGCGACAGTTTAACTGAAAAATAAATCACATTAGTGAAGTGCTGTGCAGTGCATACGAAAAATAAAAAAAAAATAACAACAATAAAAGCATTGTGTGGTAATTCATCTCACCTCTCTATACCTCGTTTGCTATTGCCTTTGCCGCACCAAGTGCTACCAAGTGAGTGCTTTCAGCGTTAATTTTAGTGCCGAGTAGATTTAGCGCTTGGGCGTTTTTTTAGTGCTTAAAAATATGTTTTAGTGTTTTTTTTAACGCTGCCGCTGCACACCGCCTTTTATACCCTATCCCTTAGGGGTATATTTGTTTTGACATTAAGTTTGTAACATAGACTTATCGGAATTAACCCTTCCTAGATATAATTTGGAGCCATTATTCTTTTTTCACCGCGGTCTCACCATATACATATATACGTAAAGACATAGCCTATCAAATTCAAACTCATTACGGCCAATGTTCCAATCCGGAATTCAACTGAAATTCCATGTATGTAGGCAATTAATCCACTACTGTTTCATTTGTAGAAGCCCAAACCTTGACAGTAATTCAACTCTTAATGAATTTGATGCGCTGTCTGAGTCCATCTCCTAGAACTGTATCCCTGTATCCTGGCGAATTCTATGTACACAATTCTACGTGGCTTTAACATTCTGGACAGACAGCACCCGAAGGAAGGTATGTTGAGATCTTTGCTGAGGTAAACAACCTAAGAGCCATTTCACACATACCCGGCAGCCGGCTAACCGGTACCGGCTAGCAGGACGTAGGGATTACATTCTTATAGGCGCGTTCACACGTGCAAACCGAAACCGTCGCCGGTTAACCGGTAGCCGGCTGCCGGAATGTTGCCGGCTATGCTCACTGCTACAGCCGGAACCGATTAAACGGTTCTCAAGTCAGTAGTGGATACATAAAATCAAATTGCGCCTTCACGGAAGAAAGGCCCGTTATTTGGGACAAAACCTTAGAAATGTATAAAGACCGAAGTTGCAAAAAAAAAAAAAGGCGTGGGAGGAAATATTTAAGGAATTAAATAACGACTTTGAAGTGAATATGGTAAGCTTTTTTTTGTTGCATGACATGTAAAATATAACTATTTTTGAGAAAACCGGCTAACCGCCTTGTAAATGAGCCGACACGCATACCGGATTTTAACAGTTAAGCCGCCAACACCCTGGACTTGTTTCTTACCTCTCACCCTGATAAATAGACCATCAATGTATTATGGTCTCTAGGTTCATCAGACCACTGTATCACATCAACAAATTTTTCGTACCTACTCCAACCACACAGTTAAAGAGCAAATACCCAAACAAAACTGTATGGCAATACGAGAAAGCCAATTGGAAAGGATTAAACACTTTTTTTAGGAATTTTAACTGGTCACTAGGTTGCCTCTATAGAGACTTGGATGCTGCTGCTGATATGATACCAAAAATCATTCTCATTGGTATGATATCTTTGATTCCCAACAGAATAAAGAGTATCAGACTAAAGGCAAAGACTTGAGCTGCAAAGAAGCTATCAGGATGAGAGAGACAAGCTTTCGGTTCTACAAGACCAACCCAACAGAGGAAAACAGAACTAAGTTCAAACAAGCCAGAAATGACTGTAATGCACATTTAAAGCGTATCGAATTCCTCTATGACTAAAAATTGATGCGAAAAATTCTTCAATATCCAAGAGGTAGTATAAACTTTTCGTCATTTGTTAAAAATATAAAAAAATCGGCATCATCGCCAGTTCCAGCGCTCATTCACAGTGACATTCCAGCTGTCAGCTCTTTAGACAAAGCGAATCTGCTTGTTGCGCATTTCGCAGCCAATTCTGCATTGCCAGATTGTGTCCAGTTTCATTCTGTATTTGAGAACGTAGATCATTCTCTATGGGACAAATTAACTTTCGTACTCGTACAGTTGCAAGAATTTTATTTGATCCGGTGGTCCAGATGGTATATCCTCCATTATTCTGAAGAGGTGTTCTTCTACGCTAGCAAAACCACTTCGTAAGCTTTTATCTATCCTACTCATGAGGACTCTTTCCGAGTAGATGGAAAACAGCATTTGTCCAGCCTGTACCATCAGAATCTACTCTGATTCTGATTTGATAACATATCTCACCGAAAAGTGGATCCAATCAATTCACCATGCATCTCATCGTGGCGAAAGCAAGATTGTTGCGCTTAATATTTCAAAGGCATTTGACAGGGTTTGGCATCAAGCCCTTTTGTCGAAAATGCGTGCATTTGGAATCGACGAAAAACTTCTTCTATGGATTAGACTGTATCTTTCAAAACGTTCAATTCAAGTTATTTTGGTTGCTTTTAAGTGTGCAACTCACCAAATATATGCTGGACACGGAAGGCTCTCTGTCTCATTTTTATACCCTATCCCATAGGGGTATATTAGTTTTATTTTTTGTTGAACCATAAATGATTTTGATATACCGTCTGAACAATATGTTGTGACAACGTCATTTTCAATGTTTTTCGCCATAAAGCCCACATTTTGGGGATATTAATTTTCAGGATGGGATGGGTTAGGGTATGCAACGATCTGCACAGCGGATTTAATTTATAAGTCGATCGCTGAGCGACGAAGTAATAATTAATAAATAAAAACAGAAAGTTTAATTTCAGTTGTCCAAGCCGTCCAGTGCTATGGCAGGACACCCACAAAGACTATAAAAATAAAAATGTCACCGATAAAGAGTGGAAAGAAGTTTGACATGTTTGTAATTGTTCTGGTAAGTTTTAATTTATTTAATCTTTTTAAAAAAAAGTGTTTTTTATTCAATATCGAAATTCCCAAAAATATTGTGTTAGCTCATTTCTTATATTCAACGCACTGCGTGTGCTTTTATTATTACTAATAAGCTACGACGAACCGCACTTGACGATGGCATTTTCCCAACTAATCGCTCAGCGACGTCGTTCAGTAAATGGTCACCCATCGCTCAGATTCTAAAGTTATTTTGTGATTTTTGCCCTGGATGTTTGGGTGACCTAAGTTTCGAAGGTTGGCTTGAGTGTTCTGAATTTTCCAAACTGAATCAATTACTATGTTCTCTAAAATCTTTTATTAACTCATGTATATCAAATTTCAAGTAAACTATTGGTTCGATTTTCTAAATGTGAGAGCTCCATACCAGGACAGTCGCGAGGTAGTTCAAGGCGTTTGGGCTTTCAGAATCGCTCAAATTCGAAATTATACATCAAATAACAGAAGTGATGCTGAAGATGAAAAAGATACTGATTGCAATATTTTTTTCAATCTCATTTTTAATTATTTTAGGTATTATAATGACGAATACTTCTCGAACACTTTTATACAATTATCTGAATACAACATTTCGTATTTATTGACATACAGATTTAACCAAGATGTTTTAGAGATTTTCTTTGCAACCATTAGATCTAAAGGTAGTCTATATCATCATCCAAATCGCCTGGAGTTTATGTATCGGCTTTGTTCGAATTTTCTTGGACGAAATGATGGTAGCCTTTCACTGAATGGTACATTTTAATATTTGCAATATATTTACAATATAACACGATAGTATTCTTCTTTTTCAAATGTAGTTAATACATTAAAAGATAAAACACCCGATTAAGAAGGCGCTCTTAATTTGAGTAACAGCCTACTCAGAACATTAAATCCTGGTGTAATAATCACTGAAGAACCGGATACTTAAATCTATGTAGTACGACGGTCTGGAGCATTTGACAGAAAACTCGGATTAAAAAATACAAATTTTTGGCTTTCGTTAGTACCCTGGGCCGAGCTTTCTGTTTTATGCCGACTGCGAACGGCTTTGTTGAGATAATATTTTCTTTGCTTGGTTTGTCAGATCACCACGAGAGGAGGGCCAGTGAAAGGATTTAGGTGTGTGTTGCTACGGCTGGGAATCGAACCCAGACCTTCTGCGCGGCAGTTCATCGCGCCACGACGAACTTATTTTTACTAAGCAGCTTATTCGATTTCTATAGAAAAACGAAGACTTTTAAATGCGAGCAGGAGGCTGGCACTCTTTGTATGTGTGTTCAGCTATTACAAATTTATTATCTTAGTGATACATAACTCACTTAGCCTTTTGTGATTCAAAAGCAGAATCTTTAAAACTACGTCGAACTAAATATACAAAATTAATTCATGAAGTTTTGACTCCTCGTTTTAGAAGTAACAACATGCTTATTAATAGACTGCTTCAACAATCATGGAATACCCATTCAAAATATGGTAGGCATCTGGACTGTCAATGCATCTGTTATGACAGGAGAGAAATATATAACTTACCTAACTTAGTTTTAATCAGATGAATGTGCCATTCGGTTCAATTAGCCATTCTTCTGAAAAATTATTGCCGCAAAACATAGTTCATCATTAGAGAAACTTACAATAGGTTTTCGCATTCACCAAAAACGTAGGAAGGAGTATAGTATAATTTATAAGTTAATTAATTGTGGAGAAGCGAAATAAGCAAGAAGAGAAAAGTACAAACCATTTTAGATTCTTGTAGCGCTGTAGAAAATGTAATGGCTCATGAAATACAGTGCCGCTCACTTGAATAGCACCCCCTTTGCTGTGAGTTTTAAGCTTAATATCTTCAAAAATAATTATGGTAATGACTTGTCAGATCACTTCAAAATCTATAAAAAAAAATTACCACTGTAAATATGAATTCCATTCCTTCTGTTTTATTTACAGAATTTAATAAACTTTCATTAGAAAAAAAAACAAGTCATTACCATAATTATTTTTGAAGATATTAAGCTTAAAACTCACAGCAAAGGGGGGTGCTATTCAAGTGAGCGGCACTGTAAGTTGTGAGGAAAACACTAGAAAGACATACTTCTGAGTTTTAACTAGTGATGGGCGCATCGAATGAAATAATCGATTATTATAATCGGTTTTAATGAAAAGTGTACTCGTTCATTGCGATCTATGAGCAATAGTAAGCGTAAAGAGTGTGAAGAGTAAGACAGCAATGCCAGAAGAGTCAGCATCATTTGATGTCAAGGACGAAAAGGCTTTGGCTAGCATAATGTTGGGCATAAAAGCGTCGCAGATAAACCAGCTGAGGCATTGCGAAACTGCATCGACTGCCTGGAATAAATTCAAAGAAATATACCAGCCACGGGGACCAGCTCGAAAAATAACATTGTTTAAAAAATTGTTATATTTAAAATTGCTAGAGGGAGCAAGGATGTCTGATCAAGTAAATCGATTCAGTGAGCTAATTGAGAAATTGGCTGAAATCGATATTGAAATTCCAGAAGAGATGTCGGTAATAATTTTGCTATCCAGTTTGCCAGACGCGTATGAGAATTTCGTTGTTGCAATAGAAACACGTGACGCATTACCCAATTTAAAAGTGCTTAAGATCAAGTTGCTTGAGGAGGGAGCTGGAAGAGTAGAAGACAACAAAAAGACGAAACGACAGAAAATAGCGACAAAACCCAAGCTTTTATGGCTCGAGCAAAACGAATGGCTAAGAAGTCCTTTCAAAATTACAGCAACAGTAGAAGCAGCAGCGGCAGTGGCGACAAAAGTTAAGTAGCCGTACAAATACAAACGTGTGCACTATGCTGATAAATGCAGAGATAAAAACCCGCAAAAAAGGAACATTTTAATGAACAATCGTTTTCTATCCTTTCTTCATCTTCTTCGCATAATTTGGCAAAAAACGTTTGGTGCATTGATAGCGGCGCGACATCGCATTTGTGTTGCAAGCGCAGTTTGTTTGTCACATACGAAGAGCGTAAGGAAAAGATTTTACTGGACGGCGACAACTACATAGTGGGCGAAGGAAGTGGAGAAGTACGAATTTAGTGTGGTGGTGTTCTCTTAAAACTAAAAGACGTCTTATATGTACCGACATTGAAAAGTATAGCCCGTCCCAAAGTACCTGAAAATATCTTGCGCAGGTCTCTTCACATCAGGGATTTTATTCTCTTAGAGAAAGCAAAACTACTTTTCCAACAAAAACTACAGCTAAAAAAAATGTGTGCGCATTTCATAAAGCAAGCATACCCCTGCTTGCGAAAACATCTCTCTCGATCGACGATCGAGGAATGACTGATTGTCCACACAGAACCGTCGTTGGCGCATCCAATAGATGCACTTTACCCACCCCAAAGAAAAGGGAAATTTGCTGGGTGTTGCACTTCTCAAATATGTATTGATAAAAGCCAGAGCTTTGAGTAACAACTATTAAAAAGGGTTAAAATGGAATTTCCATTTTTATTTTTCGATTTTTAGGTTAATTGAGAAAAGATGGGTTTTTTTACTCACTTAAAATAGACCCGTCTTGCCGGATACAACTTTGGAAACCCCATGTTTTCAAGTGAATAAAAGGTAGATATATTTATACACCCAGCAGATGATTCATCTGATGGAGATGATTTTGAAACCGACACAACGGATTCCGATTAATATTATCCACTATTTATAAAACAAATAACTTTTTATGAAAAAAAAACACTATTTATAACTCTAAATAAAATCTCAACTATTTATTTTTTCAAACAATATCTTTTTTTGATACGTATTCATTTTCTTTGCTTTACATTATTTTATGTCAATTTTGATATTTTTTATTATTTCTTTATTTTCTTGAATGTAATGTTCTACTTCGTGTATGAAACTTTTTTCATGAGTTACTACAATAATTTATTGGTGAAACTCAATGACAGTTAAAACACGTATCAATAATTAAACAATTACGTTTTCCAATATCGCTGCAAAAAAGATAAAGTACAGAAAAGCATTAACAATTTCATGCGATCAAAAATACCTTAAAAGAGAAAATTTCCCTTAAATGGGATCTTTCTTCTTTTATGGGACGGACTATATATTATATCTCTGTAAGCAGAGCAGTGAACAATGGACTTTCGATAGTTTTTGAAAAGGGCTTTGTAAATATTAAAAACCAAAGCGGTGGTTTAACATTAAAAGCTGAACAGAAGTGCGGACTATTTACCCTAAGTAAAATAAAAAATACGTGCTGCTATGCAAAGGCCAAAAATAGTGATGCAAAGGAGTGGCATAATCGGTATGGACACTTGAACTTCAACAGCCTCAATGACATGTGCAATAAAAAATTGGTGCATGGTCCTAACATTATAGAAGTGCCGATTAAAAATGAATGTGTTAAGTGTGCAAGGAGCAAATATGTTCAAAACCGTTTCGTCAGGAATCTGGGAATCAAGCTCGAGACTTGTTAGGAGTAGTACACACAGATATAGCAGACCAATCAATACAAATCCCATCGGTAGTTTCCGCTACTTCGCTACTTTTATCGATGATAAATCACGGTTTGTGTCTGTGTATTTTCTTATGAACAAAAATGAAGTATTCACAGCGTTCAAACTATTTAAAAATATGGGGGAAAAGCAGACAGGTTTTAAAATAAAAGTGCTGCGTAGTGATAATGGTGGCGTTATTTGTCAAAGCAGTTTAACGATTTCCTTATTGATTGTGGGATCAAGCGACACCTTACAACTCCACATACAGAAATGAAATGGCGAGAAGCATGATCTTGCACAGCGGAATAGACGAGTCTTTTTGGGCGGAGGCAATTGCGACTGCAGTTTATCTACGCAACAGAGCAGCTACGAAAACACTTCTTAATAAAACTCCGCATGAAGCGTGGACAGGTAGAAAGCCAACAGCATCCCATTTGAAAGTCTTCGGTTCTCTGGCAATAGCAAAAGACAAGACACAATCGAAAAAGTTTCGACCAAAAGGAAAATAGAAAAGGAGATGGGATACTCAGATACATCAAAAGCATATCGTTTATATAATCCTAAAACGAAAAAGCTAATTCTCAGCAGGGATGTTATTTTCATGGAAGATAGGTTCTTTGTTACAGAAGGAGAAAAAAATGATATCGTTAGACTGTGTGCTGACACAATAGAGCTTGTGGATGTCAAAAATGAACCAAATACTACTGTAACTAAAAGACCTAAATTAATTCGCATCGGAAATCCTGGACGTCCTAGAAAACAGAAGCATGTGATCAATCGACTGCAAGAGGATGATGTTCTAGCTCCACAAAGTTTACAGGAGGCTGTCAATAGTCAGCATTTGAGACAATGGCAAGACTCGATGCAGAAGGAGTACGATGCATTGGTTCAAAATCGTACTTTGTCATTAGTTGACTTACCAGCTCGAAAGATGGCCATTCGTTGTAAGTGGGTATACAACATCAAACGAGATGAAAATGGCAGTATTCAACGGCTAAAGCATTAATTGAACTAGTAGAAATATTTATAAAAGCAGCAAAGGAATACAATTCAACTATCCATTCTGTATCTCAGAAAAAACCTATAGACGTTTTATTTAACAAAACTTTTCATGGAGATATTCCGCTGAAACTAACTGTCGCTCAAAACAAAATGATAGAATATAATAATAAAAATAGAAAAACCAAACAAATAAGACCCAAAGAAGTAGTATACCAAAAGGACCCTACAACAAGAAATAAGTTACAACCAAGATTTAAAAAAAGAATAGTAAAAAAAGATTAAGGGAATAAAGTAAAACTTAACAATGGCAAAATAGTCCACAAGGATAACTTGAAATTTTAATATTCAGACAATGGACATCTTTTTATTACTTTCCATTTTCGCTGCAATACAAGCAGAATTAATCGATTATGCTCGAGATAATTACGTACTAATAGAAATAGACGACGTACTTCTGTACGAGAATACATCAACTATGTTTCATGTGGCAAACCTAACGTACATACAGAATGGAAGGAAATAGATAGGGACCGTGATAATAAAAAAATGCGCAGACATTTTTAGAGACAAGAAGCACGACAATAATTTAAATATAATTCAAACTTATCTCGATCAGTTAACCATTTCAAGGCCAAAAAGAGCAATAGAAACTATTGGTACAATTTGGAAATGGATCGCGGGTTCACCAGACCACGATGATGAATTAATTTTAGAAAATAAAATAAACAACTTAATCAATAATAATAAACAATTCATTATGAACTCCCAATTAATTGATGCTTTTAAAAGTATTAAAAGAGATACCAAAGATGGTATCATAACAGAAAAATGTAAATTGATTATTTTAGAATTACAGAATATAATAACTACACTTACTTTATCGAAACAGGGATACTTAATTTAAATCATGAAGAAATATATAAGATTAATTAAAATGAACGTACAGAATTAACCATTTATGAACTGATTGATATATCTAAATTTAAAATTGTCCAAAATAACAATGTCATAGCCATTATGATAGAATATCAAATTTCATATAATAAATGTAAGCTTTACGAAACAAGAGCATTAAGCCGGCCTGACGGCAAATTAATAATTAACAAAGAAGAAGCCAAATGTGGAAATACTTTTCAAAATATTAAACAATGTAAATTTGATTTAAGATTCAACTATTGTAAAACGCAAAAAGATAACAATACTTGTTTAATAGAATTATTACACAATAAGCGAGCTCTATGTAACAAAACTAAAGAAAAAGATTTGGACTTGGAAGTAATTAAAGATGGATCAATTCTTCTCACTGGAGGTCATCAAGTAGATAACCAAACTATTGTGGGAACATACCTTCATACATTTTAAAACACAACCACCATAGATAGAAAAGTATATCAGAACCCCACGGGAAAAATCAACACGTTCCTAAAAACATATACAGTCAATGAATATGACATAGGCGTATACTTTGAAGCTTTGGACGAAAGACTCCAGATGGAAAACATCAACATATTACAACAAGAAATTACAGGCAACCCCATTATATCCAAATTTGGACTTATAATTCTAACTATACTTATTATCATAACCACTTTTATAATAGTATATTTCAGAAAACAAAGACATCCCGTAATCACTAGAGACGAATACTTAAGTCTGCAAGTACGAGACATCATGAACAAAGTGCACGCACAATCACCATAAATATCGGAACGATATTTTCTTCAATATAGGGGAAGTTAACACATTGAACCACTTGAAGATAAAACAAAAAACCATAGGCTATTTCCCGAAATTCGAGCATTGGAATGCAATAAAAAAACATGAAAGGGGTACAATCCGCTGTGCGGATCGTTGTTTACCCTATCCCACCCCATTTGTAAAACTAATATCCCCAAAATGTGGACATGGCTTAAAACACGATGGAGATTATATATAGAAAATGACAATGTCACAACAAATTGTACGGTTCTACAAAAGACAAGGTTTTTTCTCCTGCATATGTTATGGGGTAGTGTATTAAAATGGTTTTTATATAAAAACGCCCCCTAAAAGTGGGCGTGGGTAAAGATGGTCTATAGACGAAATGTTTATATTAATATTACTAATTATTCTGCATCAAAATTTTTTCTAAAATTTTAAAATTTGACCGTAAAACGTTTTTTTAAAACGCCCCAAAAAGTGAGCGTGGCAAAAAACTTTATATGAACGAAATATAGATATTACGATTATCTAACTACGCTTCTCAGACACTTTTTAAAATTTTCTACGGTTTGGCCCAAAACTACGTTTTTCTGAAAAGGGGGCGTGGTAGTGGGCGGATTTCAAAAATGTTTCTGCTGGGAGCAACAAAGACCACGAGTAAATTTAAGGCCCAGAAACTGGTGACGTACGGACAGACAGACATGACTTAATCGTCTCAGCTAGCGATTCTGAGTCGATCCATATAGTTTGAGGTATATCTATCGAAATTATTTCTCTATGTTAAGACTATGTATCAAAACTAATATACCCCTATGGGATAGGGTATAAACATGTCCCATCCAGAAACTAAACATCCCTCATTCACGCCAAACACAATAGGACTAGTAGATATAAATACTACGGTCAGCAGCACACACGATCCACAGCGGTAGATCGACACACTGTCTTTTTTTTTGTATTAGTTTATGTTTTCTTATTTTATAAATAAATTATTTTTAATGTAAATAACATAAAGAAATTAATTTGCATGTTTTTTTTTTTAAAATGGCATTTAAACGTTAGTGCATATTTTTGCATATTTTACTATAAATGCTTATTTTGCATATTTTTTATATTTTTAGTAACTTTTATGTATTCAGAATAATTATTTTTTGTCAGAAAAGTAAAAAATAACTTAAATAAACCTTTATTATCGGGTAATTTTACTGAAATCAAAAATCAGCTGTTTCATTCATATCTGTGTGCCCATTTGTAAATTTTCAACTTGTTTCATTTCCAGTCATTTCCCCTCAAATGTCGTGTGACTAAAATGATCGATTGACCCCATCAATACATTTCGTTTGTGAATGATTTGAGTATAGTGAATATTATAAATTCATACATGCCAACAAGTAGGAAACCAAAAATGTATAAAAGAAGATTTAATCCAATAGAACTTGAAGATAAATATGTTTTGCAAAAGTATATATTTTCTAAACCCAATATGGTAAAGGTAATCAATCTTGTGCTATCCGATCTGAAAGGATCAAATAGAGGTGGTCACATTTCTGCTGATCTCCAAGTGATGGCACGCCCCCAAAAAGTGGACGTGGCAAAATATAGACGAAATATAGATATTGAGATTCAATATGTTGTTAGACACTTTTTAGAAATTCCTTACGGTTTAGCCAAAAACTATGATTTTCTATAAAAGGGGATTTCATAAATTTGTACACTTGTTTTGCTCCACTGCATAAGAATCCATCATACCAAATTTCATTCTCTTAGCTCAAAATTTAAGGCCAAAAAATCGGTGATATACAGACGGACGGAAGGACAGACAGACATGGCTTAATCGACTCAGCTAGTGATTCTGAGTTGATTCATATACTTTGAGGTATATGTAGCTAAATTATTTATTATTATTGTTACAAACTATGTATCAAAACTAATATACCCCTATGGGATATGGTATAAAAATGGCAAACTCTATGATTTTTGGTGTATTTCATACAACGTTTTCAAATTTAAAGTGTTTTGGTAACTTTTTACTGCGTTTGGTCGCTTTTTCTTAAATTTTGGTAACAAATTTTATTTTCAAGTGGCAACCGTGCACACGACTAGTGGGTAGCGGTAATGGCTCGATCGTCGGTGGTAACTTGCGCGGCGCTCTCTCAGTGACAACTGCGGTCTGCAGGCTTATTGCCAAAGCCAATGTTCAGTGTAGCTGTCGTTTAGGGATTTTTTATGCTGTTGCTCGCGGTATCATACGTCTGAGCAATTTACAGTGCGACGAGCTTGCGGTTTCTTGAAACGCAGCTTATGCAGTTTAGAAACTACACTTTTCAGCCGGAATTATCCCAGTAGGGATTACTGAAGATTACCTTTGTGTACGCGTAGGTTGGGTAGTCCTGAAAAGAACTTTTTTTTTTTTTGTTGTTGGTCACAATTCCGAAAAAGGGAACAAACGCGTGTACGTGCCTTTTGACGTGTTCAACAACAGATTTGTTGCACTATCGCCTAAGCCAGTGCTCGAATGTTAATTACACGCCTAATTAACCAAATTTTGTTTATTCTTTTTGTTTTTTCAAATAAAACTGAAACTTACGTTTGATTTTTTCTTGCTCGACCACTGATACATTATTTGGGTACGGGTAATTGTCGTCCTTCAATGTATTCGTATACATATATGTTGGCGAGGATTCTTTCTTTTTCGAAATGAAATTAATTTAATACGCGACTTCTTATTGAAAGAAATGAATTTACCCACGTTGTCGCTTATGTATATGTATATATGCAGGTAACGCAGTTATGGACACGCTACTGAACTGCTTCTGGGTGGAGTTAAAATTGAAAAGAAAGTCAATCATTGGCACACATTGGTGGAAAGCTATTCTTGCCGAATATAGCAAGCTTCCGCTGATTTGGGGCAAAGTAAACTCAGCTGACCGATGTCGGAATTCTGAGTGTTATGGTTCGAACATTCGCTAACGATTTTTTTTGTGTACCGGCGTTTCTAAACATTTAATTGTCTATATATAAAAAAAAGTTGGATAGGGCCCCCACAGTTTTTATTTTAATAAATAATAAAAAAAAAACATCTCGTCAGAAATTAAACGAAGAATTACTATTGCCAACCGCTGTTTCTTCGGGCTAAGAAGGCAATTTAGTAGTAAAGCCCTCACTCGAACTACTAAGGAGACCCTATAGAAGACCCTAATCATCCCAGTCCTGCTCTACGGCGCTGAAGCATGGACCGTATCAAAAGCGGATGAAGAAATCCTTGGTAGATTCGAGAGGAAAATTCTTCGAAAAATCTTAGGTCCCGTTTGCGTTGACGGGCTATGGAGACGAAGATTCAACCAAGAACTATACGAGCTGTACAGCGACATGCCCCTGGTCAAAAAACTCCGCATTGGACGTTTAAGATGGCTAGGACATGTAGAACGAATGGACACCAATACTCCGGCTCGCAGTCTTCGATTCCCAGCCAGACGTCGGACGCAGTAGAGGAAGACCTCGCCTTAAGTGGCGCGCACAAGTGGAAACCGACCTCAACCAACTTGGAGTGCGCAACTGGAGGCAGTTAGCTAAGGACCGGGCTAATTGGAGAGGCATGTTGGTTGAGGCCCAGGTTCATTCCGGACTGTAGCGCCACTTAAGTAAGTAAGTAAGTAAATAATAAAAATAAAAAATTAAACTTATTCTTAAAGACTAAAGAAAATGTGTTTTTAAATTGAACAGAAATTAAGTTAAATTATGTAATTTTAAGCGCATATTTTAAATGCATTTTTTTTTAAGTGCACATTTTAAGCGCATATTTTGAGATTTTTAGTTCATGAAAATCCGAACCCTAATTATTACACTATAAATTTATGAGAATACTCCGAATTTTATTATATACACTGACCAGAGTGGTGGACAAAATCGAAACATAAGATGTATTAAGACTTATGCCAATATGTTGTATCACATAATGACTATAAATTGTCAACCACTGGCCACTCTTACTTAGGTTGCGATAGAAAAACAGAAGAAGTATTTCAGGGATATTTTCGGTCCTTTGGATTGGCGTAGAGTAATTGCAGCGGCAAAGAAAAAAGACACAAATACATTAATAACGAAGATGTACTTTTTGAAACTGCCATTTATGATAAATAATATAACACCTGCATTGATAACAGATCTTGACTTGCTGTTCACAAAAGGAAATGCTGTAAGTGAAGCCAAAAAGAAAGATGATATGGAATTAATTATATTCCACCAAATTACCACGATTTTTATAAAACTTTAAGAGTGTTTCAATCGACAGAGACGTTGGGTTTGCAGATTTGAAGTTGAATTGTTATTTCCCAATAAACAAATTCATGGAAATTCATAAAAATTGTAGATAATGTAACAGTTAATTTGATACCAGGTAAGTGCACTGAACTGCCGCTGTATCAAAAGTAGCAGCATTTCGACAGTAAGAATAATAATGTAATGTTTAGTTTAGATGACTTCAGAAGAATAACCACCTAAATAAAAATCAAGTCGAACGTTTGTTTCTTTTTAATAACTTATCTTAATAATAAATTATAATATTCTTAATAACTTAACTCGCGATGTTCTGCAACAACAACTGCGCTAAAAACATACCAAGGGAAGATAGACATCATCGAACTAAACTTTTTTATCTCATATCTTGCTGGTGTAAGGAAAGCTGCCAAGCTTGATCCCAACTAACCTTGGTCTGCAAGATTTGGCGTCCCAATTTTTAGAGCAGCAATGTCGCTTATCGTTATGAATTTATTAGGACGTGCCTCCGATTTAAAGATAAAACAACCAGGGCTGAGCCGTTCGAATATTGTACCAACGACGAGCAACTGATGGATTATAGAGGCACTTTGTTACGGTAAAAAAATACCGCAAAAAGTCTAACTCTCTTATCCCTTACAATTCCTTCGTTCCCTCTTTTCGTTGAGGGCGCAAAACCGGCATTTGAAGGAAGTGGCGGGCAGCCATGGTTCCATAAGTCACTGGTCCACGACCTTCAGATCCGCTAAGGCAACCTAAAACAGGTATAACGAGTGCGAGAGAGGAGTCCACTCAAAAGATGTTTGCCCAACTCTGTTCGGTGCAGCCCTAGGGAGAATCACGACAGAGCAACGCCACACAAAAGTGCGACAGGAGTCCACTGTAAAATGCCGTCGTCGAAGCCCAACGGACGTGGGAGACGTTATCCTATTTCACCCAACGATGGAGCAACGGAGGAGCAGCAGAGGCGTGGGGCGGACGGCAAAAAAAAAACACCCCTCCAACAAAGTCGCAACGCGAAAAGTTTGGTTCGATGGCTAAGAGAAGACGATCTCTTTCCCCCAACGCTGGAGCAATGGAGGAGGCAACAGAGGTGTTTAGGCGGACGGCCATGTAAAAACACTTCCACGAAAACACTTAACGACACCATTGACACCAAAGACATGGGACAGTATGTCTAAAGAAGACAACTGTCAAAGTGTCCAAGGACAGCTGTCACATTATCCGACAGCTGTCAAAATAGAAAACGCCTGTCGAAGATGATAGCGAAAGGTGTCCAAACACCAGTGACACCGAAAGCAAAGGCCTAGAGCCAAACCAAAAAACTAATGTTAAGAAGACACCCAAAGGGAAATCCCTGGCCCAAATCCTGCACGCGGAACCACCAACATAGTTCGCGAAAATGTTTTTTTTTTTGACAGTTCATCTTTTCCTCCTTCCTCAAATCTCACTGCTTCTGAGGAAGTGCGGTGCAAACTTCTCCATCATAGTTCGGGATTCATAAAAAAAAAAACGTCGAAACAAAATTTAATTGGGCGCACCACCCCCATTTCACAACGTGGGTAAAATATTTTCTTTCATTTTTTTTTGGTTCGTACCATCGGGGTTAAATTTCATTTCGTTTTGCTTTGCTTCAATTTTTATTTTTCAGGTTTCGTAATTTCCCCAAAAATTACGTGGCGACCAAAATCCATCGTTCACTTGGAAGCCAAAGCGCTCCAAGTTTGAACCCGGGTGCACGGTGAGCTAGCCCAGCATCTCGTAGTTCACCTACGAGAAGTTACAAATCTTCGGGTGAGTGATCTTTGTTCGACAGATCGCTCATAGGAATTTTCGTAGCAAATTGTCGCCCAACGTGGGGCATCTTTTTTGTTTAATTTGTTTAATTGACATATTTCATTCAATTTCTTTTGTGTTTTTCGGTTTATCATTTTTTTATCATTTTCCATTATTTTTTCGCTTTTTGTCATTAAATTTTTTTTTCTTGTTGCCGGTGATCGCGGACAACCACTTAGGGAAGTTTTTTTTTTAATTTTTCATGCTAAAGAATTATTTACTCTCTGGCTTTTTTTTTTTTTTTTCAGGGTTAAAAGTACCTGTGGCATTACAAAGGAAAAGTGAAGGTGTAGTTCAAGGGAAGAAGCATATGTGAGGACAGTGACAAGTGACAGGTGTGTGGAGAAATTGATAGTTCTCTTAAAGAAATCACACTTTTCATTATATTCATAATTTTGGGTTATGTTTTTTTGATTTATTTTGTTATTATTTTGCGTGCTTTTTTTGGGGAATTTTTTTTATATGTGGGACATTTTTCCTCAGTGGGTATTTCATTGGTAGTGGTTTATGAAATTGCTAGCCTCTGTTAAAGTTAATAGGGTGGGAACTTCCTTGGATTTTTCTTAAAAAAAAAAATTATTTTACCTTTTTTTAAATTTTGTTTAATTTTTTTTTTCTCGATTTTTATTTGGGTTTTTGGCATTTACAAAAAAAAAAAAAAATCTGTTTGAATATTTTGATTTTTTTTTTAAATTTTGTTTGTTTCTTTTAATTTATTGGTTTGACTTTTTTTTTATTTTTGGTTGATTTGGTTTTGGTTTTGCTTTGCTTTTTTTTATATTTTGACCTTTTTTCTTTTTTTTTCTGATTTTACCTTGGGTTAGCCTGTTTTCTTTTTGAGTGTTTTCGCTACCTTTAAAACTGAACGTGTTATTTTTTTCTCCTGACTTTTTATTTTTCGCGGCGTTGCGTTGCTTTTGTTTTCTCTTTTCTTTTGCAAACTTGGTTTGCTTTTTATTTTGATATGGATATCAGGGCAACGGATTAGGGCAATGAGAAGGTCGATCTGTTCATGGCAGAAGTTGGTGAGGGACCTTAAGTTGGAGTTCCTTCCACCAAATGACCTCTTATTAGAGGAAATCAGGCGGCGTACCCAGGGGGACATTGGTATTTATGTTGCCATTATGGAAAACATGTTTGGCAGGCTAGTTGATCCGTTATCTGAACGGAGAAAACTAGCGATTTTACAGAGGAACCTAGCACCATTTTATCAGATGCAACTTGGGCTGGCAGACCCTAGGTGCATCAATGATTTGGTGGCGCTTGGAAGGAAGTTGGAGGCGGTGAGGGTTAACGTGGAAACCTTCGTTACCACACCACCTCAGAGTAGGACCATGTTGGAGCCAGATTTGGTATATATATATCCAACATATCGGTTGTCAGTCAAAGCAACCAGCAGCGTCAGCCTATGAAATCCTTTAATTGCAATGGGGAAGTCCATTTTTCTAACACATGTTCCGCTCCTAGGCGTTATTGCGGTTGTAGTACTATCGGGACCACACGTAGAGACTGCCGTCGCTGCAACCCTCAACCTTCAGGTAATCGGAACAATCAACGGTACCCCAGTGCTAGTAATACTCAACGGTATTCTGGGACTGGGAATAACCAACGATTTTCCGGTAACAATTCTCACCGTCCTGGCCCAAGTGGAACGCAACAGACTGTGGTTCCGAGGACCTTGTTATGGTTCGTGGTTGTATGGAAGTTTTCACGCAAAGCGAGATACCATTAGACTGTCGAACGCCGTAATTTGGGGACCACCTCTTAAGCATGGGATGGGCTGGAGGCAGGTTTGGATACTTGGGATTCAGAGGGTGAAGGTTCGAGTCCAGAAACAGGGTATTTTTTTTTATTTTTTTTTTATTAATTGGAGGTCGAGCGGGGGACATACAGGAATGGTCAAAGAACACGTGATAGGTCAGGCGATGATTCAGTGTGCAGAGTGAATTACACATGGGCAGGAGTGTTTAGTCCAGGAAGATCTCTTTCATTATTATTGGCCAACTTTTACTTAGAAAAGTAGATTTACTTAATTGTGTGTGGTCTAAGATAAAATCTGAGATTGTGCAATTGTGCATATCTATCTATACGAAGTGATTATATAAATATAAAAGATGGAAGCGAATGAATATCTATATATCGATAAATACATACGTATATATAGACTTCATTAATGGTGTAAATCCAGCATACCTGGTAGTTTTGAAAGGTGGCTTTCAACAACTTAAGTATTCCAAAGTGGCTTTATAAGGTGAGAGTGGATGTTTATTTGTTTGTGTGGTAAGGGAGTTCTAAGAAGTCTGAGGTTTTCCCTCGGCGACATCAAAGCGAGATAGACGAAGCGGATACACGGCTTCTACGGACGCATCGAAGTTTATCCCTGACAATTGAAGTTGGGTGGTGGGAGTTCCAGGGTTCAAACCCCAATAGTTCGAGAGTTATACATTTTTTTTGTTCTACACACTTACTTTATTTTGATATTTTTTTTTTATATAATTTATCTTTCTCCTTATTTATCGTTTATAATATTGTAATAATAATATAATATTGTAAGACCTTTTTTTGAATATCAGTCTATTACTGTTTTTTTTTTTTTTTTTATTATTTAATATTTCACCTTTTTTTTATCTACCCTTATCACTTTGTTAACGGAGGGGGATGCAACGTTGCGGCGCTTTTTGGGGAAGGGTTAGTTTGAATTTTTATTATATATATTTTTTATGTATCTTTATTTTTTTATTGAATAAGTTCGTCCATGGAATTCAGGAATTCCTACATGAAATTTATCGACGAATCAAGTATTTCAAACGATAGATAAGCGATTGGTAGTTTTTTTTTTTTTTTTCAATTATCCGGTAAGCGAGTCCTTTTGAACGGTCGCGATTACAATCTAAAGGTTTCAGGGTCTGAGCTTAATCGCGTGGCGCCCAGTTACCACCTAACTCCCACGACCATTTTCACTGAGTCGGCTGGACCTCAATCCTGCATCGCCAAGTGGAACGTAACAACCTTGCAGTCGCAGCCTTCTGTAGTAGGAGGTGCGCAGCAGGTTTCAGAACCGATAGTCGTGCAGCAAACCATCGGGGTCCTGATTTTAGGTGCAGATTTTTGGGCACTAACGGGAATTGTCCCGGATTTGAGTGCAGCCATGTAGGATTTCTCGAGTCAACAGTCGGTTGCCTCGATTTCCGCGATACGCTAGATTTCGGAGTTGGATAGTACTGAAGCAGGGCAGTTGGAAGCTTCAGTAAGTCGTATTTTTGAGTCGATGCCCGAGGGTTTAGGATGTACTCATTTGGTAGACATAAAATTAGGACGACGCAAGAACCAATAGTCCTTATTAGGAAAAATGATAGATCTTTTAGGTTTTGCGTCGATTATAGGAAACTTAACAAAGCTACAGATATAGATTTTTATCTTTTACCGTATATTTCTACGACGTTGGATAAACTTAGGGATGCGAAGTATCTAACTTCGCTGGATATAAAGTCGGTTTATTGGCAGATTCCTATGGAGGAGGGATCTCGCCCGCTCACCTTTTTCAGGGTTCCAAATAGAGGCTTGTTCCAGTTCAAACGAATGCCTTTCGGCTTACACAATGCACCCGCGACCTGGAAAAGATTTATCGACAGCGTATTGGGTGCCGATCTTGAGCCACACGTATTTGTGTACTTAGATGACCATTATCATCGTCACAAATTCGCTCAGCCAACACCTGCAAGTTCTGGAAGAAGGTTTTAAAAGACTGTGATAATCAGGGCTAAAAGATAGCCGGGAAAAATGCTACTTTTGTAGGCCGTCTTTAAATTTGTAAGGTTATGTAACCTAACCTAAATGGATTACATGTAGATCCATAAAAGTAGATAGCATGATTAGGATTCCTGCACCAAAGAATTTGAAGGAAATTAGGAGTTTTATAGATACAGTTTCGTGGTATAGGAGGTTTATACCAAATTTCGCCGCTTTGGTAGACCATTGACAGACTTGTTAAGGGTAGGTGTCCCAGACCGACCAACTCAAATTTCATGTAAATGCATTTGAATGTGTTGGTAAGCTCTCTTTAATTTTACTCATGTGCTCTTTGCTTCAACGCAAACGAAAACTGAAGGAAAAGACAAAAAGTAGCAAGCGCAGACTAATATTACATATACCTACCTACCTACATATGCAATATACAGACACCAAGCAAATAACTTGAAAACAAATATGGAAAGAGAAGGAAAAAAATCAAGTTGAGGGTTGGTTTGGTGTACATATTTTGTTTTGTAATTTTCTTTCAGATTTGGTGTGAATGTGAATATGTATTGTGAAAAAATAATAAAATGATAAAATTGTTGCTGGCTGCCGCGCAGCGAGGTGTAAAAGCAGTTTTTGAGGTTTTCATTGTATATCTTATAAAAAAATGTGTAAACCTTACCTAGGTTAACTTTTTTCTTAATTTATGAGATGTAGGAAAACACTTGTTTGGATGAAAATTCGATTATTCAAATAATAGGACGGTAGACAATAGTGTTACTGATTCTCGTCGCAACAATAGTAGGATGAAATTTTTCAAATCAAATAACAAAAAATGATAGATATTTATCTAGGTAATTGTCACCCCATCTTCTATCAATGCTCGTTATGAAGGTACCTAAGCACCTTATATAAAAAAAAGAAGTTTACGAAAGTTAATTTAACCGCTATAATTAATTTTTGTAGGTTCAAGGTGTCAAATTCACCAAACAAATACTATTTGAGTCCAATTTTAAAGTAAAGTTTGAATACTTGGCATCTAAAACTTTATACATACATATAAACAAACGAAACACAGTCTTAACATTTTTCTCCTATGTTTACCTACTACTACATAACAATAATAACATCGATGCATTGTTTGCATCCCTATACTTCCCATATAACGGTTTGCGAATATATCGATAGACGTTGAAACTTGTTAAAAACAACCTGCTTACCTTTTGTTTTTTTTTTTTGATGGGTTTGGCTGTTTTTTTTTGCCATAATGAAACGATTTCCCCTTATTTGAAGGCATTTTATTTATATATGTAATTAGTTTTTTTTTTAAGTTGTGTCACAGATGAATTTTGATTTCAACTGAGGGTACAAAATCTCAAACTGAAACAAACAATTATAAATTGTCTCCTCCTGCGAACGGGAATTTAACGGTCATTTTATCCCACACATAAGTACACCATACACACAAGTACACTTTGACTTACTTCCCACTCAACCCTTTCTGTCACGTGCAAACATACGCATACAAAACAATTCATCAGCAGCGATAGCAAACATTTAAATAATGTAACGATCTGTATTATACCATGTCCACGTGAAGTCCACACGAACTTTCATCAAGTCTACCCGAAAAGGTAAACAAAAGATACATACATAATAACAATCTCGCCTGCCTAGTGCCTGTATTTACAGAAGAGAATAATGAAAAGAGAATGTCACCAACTCACCACCTAGTGACATTATTTTGAAACAAACTTCTTTGTGTGCGTGAATTCGATCTTTTTTTATGTAAAAAACGTAAAATAGACCACTTTTCTAACATCAAAATTTGAAAAACCGTGTGGAAAAAAACTATTTTGTATTTTGAATTAAATAATACAAATACCAAAAAAAAATAAAAAAAATACGTCGGAATCATTTTGGTTGTCCTTTTTTCACAGCGGCATTGCAAATAATGTCATATTGAATTGCATATTTAAATATGTTAGAAGAAAAAAAACATGTTTTTAAGACCGGTACGTTGTGCCCTATATATTGTCGCTTGGTTAAAAAATTATTTCCAAAAATTAGGAAATATAACTATCGATTTCCCAGCCAAAAAACCCAAAACGTTTAAAAAAAAAACCACCTTTTTTCCATTTTGTCACCAAAAAATTACTGTACAAAATACAAAAAAAAAAAAAAAAAAACGGTATCTGCACATATCTATTAGCTTTGTAAAAAAGCTAATTTGACTTCGTTACCTTTTATACTTTAGAAGTTATATCTAGTTAAACTTTGTAAATTTACCTTATTTTTCATAGTTTTGTGCATTTTTTTCGGGATAAATACTAAAATTCACAACAAAAAACAACCGGTGTTATCTGCGCAAATCTATTGTCTGTAGAAAAAAAATATAAAAAAAATAAAAAATATGTATATAAAGAGATAAAAATGGAACGCAATTAGCATCTAACTTATTTGTATGGTTTTTCTACATGTCAGGCGGTTTTGAGGCTCAAAGATATTTTAATGTTTTTTAAATGCTAAACAAGTACTTTGCTTAACATATTTCCAATCGATCACCGTTTATTTCATTTAAATATTCGGAAAATTGTGAGCGCTACACAATTTAGCGCAAAACTCCAACCTATTTTTGCATGGGACACCTACCCTTAAAGAAAACTAGCAAATTTGCATGGACAGATGAATGTTAGGAAATCTTTAGGAAGGCTAAAGAATGCTTCCAACGAACTTTCGTTGTGCAGACGGATGCCACCAATTTCGGAATCGGGGCGGTGCTGTCCCCAAAATTTCGAAGAAGGGGAAAAAGTTATTTGCTATCTGAGTAGGTCTCTCAATAGTAGCGAGAGGAATTATTCAACGACGGAGAAGGAATGCTTGGCAGTACTTTGGGCGATTGAGAAGTTACGACCGTATATCGAAGGGGATGTGAGTCAGGGTCGGGCCACAGAGGCATCTTCAGTGGAGGTGAGGAGGGCATGGCACAGCTAAGCTCGTCGGACGGGGTAGTTCTTGCCCGCTCACCACACACCACCTGCTCGACAAACATTTGGTTCGTGCCAAAAATCATCAAAAAATAAAAAAAAAGAAGGAGGGAAGCTACGTTGACTGCAGACGGACAATTCAAGATAGGAAAGACGAGGATGAAAAGAAGGACACTACTCATGACTTGTGCCACTATCGGTGAGAACTCGGAAAACACTTTGCGTGGCTAAACGTGCAAAAAGGAAGATCCGCGTGAGCCCTATCCGTAATGAATTGGATCCCAGTATTTCTCACCAATAGGAGGTTCGCTAGGTTCTTCGAGATATGTCTCGTTGTTGCTGGCAAGAGAGGGCCAGTCCACGACACTACCTATTGCTATCACCCTGGCCGCGTTTTGAGTGATAGCCCCTGAAATTTTCTCTCCAGTCAAAACTAGTCAATATAAGTACTTATCATATCTTGTCCGTTAGGTCAGTCGCGTTCGTTGACGTCACTTCATGTCCACGTCGACCTGAAAAAGGACGGCCTTCCCGAAAACACACACACCGTTCGCGTAAGAAAATCTAACCACTCATTTCAATGAGAACAGAAATCCACAAAAGCAAGTAGAGAAACCGCAAAACATTCATTAAATGGGTGCCTCTTTATTAATCCAATGAAATAAATCCTATCTTAGGTTTTACTTAAATCTAAAAAAAATTAAACTACGAAATAACAAGTAAGCCAAAAAAAATAAGAAGAGAAAGTAAAAACCGGGAAAAAAAATACCGTATATCGAAGGGGATCGATTAACAGTAGTAACGGATAATTATTCGCTAGTATGGTTGCGTAATCTGAAGGACCCACAGGGTAGATTAGCAAGGTGGGCGGTGAGGCTGCAACAATTTGACTTCGAGATAATCCACAGAAAGGGGAAAGAGCACGTTGTACCAGACATGCTATCGCGCGGAGTTCCGGAGTTTGCCAAGGACTCCGAAACGGATATAGACTCTTGGATTTCGAAGAAGATTGCTGCAGTAGAAGGAAACCCACTTGCATACCCGTTATGGAGCGTAGAAAAGGGGCGGCTTTACAAATTTGTTAAAGCCAACCACCTCACAGTTTATGATAGCAATAACGAGTGGAAGTTAGTAGTAGGAAAATCAAGTAGATTAGGGATTTCACAAGGGTGTCATGATGGCCCATTGGCTGGACACATGGGGGTTAGAAAAACTTTTGCTAGGATAGGTGCTAGGTATTTCTGGCCGATAATGCGGGCAGACATAACTAGATCCGTCAGGGGGCGTAAAACTTGCCAACAGGTGAAGCCGATGAATAACAAACCGGCTGGTTTTATGGTCTGAATCTAAAGAATAGGCGTTTCGAGGTGTTGGGAGAGGAAGGGACTTAGATGAGATAAATAGAGATATCCAAATAGACTATAGAGATATGAATGAGTCAGAGATAGGTAGGCGTTTTCAAGAGCTCAGAGAGGACATAGGGAAGAAGCGGCGGCATCGAATAAGTCTGCGGAAGCTTACAACCTTCGACGACGAGATGTTCAATATCTCGCGAACAAGTTTGTATGGCGACGAAACTTCACTTTGTCTGACGCCGCGAACTACTACGCCGCTAAACTGGCGCTGAAATTTATAGGACCGTTTCGGATCAACAAACGTGTGTCACCTTGGTGGACGAAACCGGTCGAGATCGCGGTACCCGGCACGTTAAGGACCTCAAGCCCCAGAACGATGGCCGAGAAGAAACATCTAAGTCCCCTATAAAGTAAAGTAGTAAGAAGACTGGCTGGGTCATGCGTTTTTTTTTGTGTTTTTTTAGACGGGCAAGTTGGCCGTGATGAAAATGACTTCCTATACTGCGTCGTTGGCCTATATCTGAGGAAATGGCTTACATTTCTCGAAATGGAAGTCCATTTCCTTTGAGGTGAGGTTGGGGTTTGTTACGGTTAATGTTACCGCAACAAGTCTCACTCTCTTATCCATTAAAATCCCGGCATTTGAAGGAAGTGGCGGGCAGTCATGGTTCCAGAAGTCACTGGTCCACTACCTTCAGATACGCTAAGGCAACCCAAAACAGATATAACGAGTGCGGCAGAGGAGTCCACTCAAAAGATGTTTGCCCAACTCTGTCCCTAGGGAGATTAGGGAGACTCACGACACAGCAACGCCACACTAAAGTGCGACAGGAGTCCACAATGCCGTCGTCGAAGCCCAAAGGACCAAAGGACGTGGGAGACTCGCGACGGGCAGCATCGGACAGGAGCGGTCCGAAAAGTGAGGGAGGACGATCCCTCGTCGAACCCAACACGATGATAACGGGTGGGGGAGGACAATCCCTGGAGCTCACTGCTTCTGAGAAAGTGCGGTGCCCTACTTCCTTCCTTCTGGTATTCAATCTTCTCCATCATAGTTCGGGTTTCGTATTGCTCGCGGTCAATCAAACATAGGCATCCGGGGCAAATGTTTGATTGACAGAAACTAGTTGTCCAGGATTGACACCGGGATTTTCCTATGGAAAACCGGTGTGAATGTTAAAATCCAATTGGTGTATCCAATTGGAAAGAGCAAGTGTGAGGTGTCTGGCAGCGATAGCACGCGTTGGGGAAATACCTGACGTCGATGCGTTAAAATGCGCAGGAAGTCCAGTCACGTATGAACGCGGGTATCTCGAAACGAGAAAGCGCGAACGCACTTTCCAGCCAAAGGGCAGAAAGTGTGAGAAGTCGCAGTGGGCTTACGAGTGGAGAGTACTAAGTGTGAATGTATGTGTGTGAATGGATAAACGGGATCGATTCCGGACAACGGGATCGTTAAAACAAAGAGAATCCACTTCTTGGATATCCAGCGAGACGGTTAGACGTGCGTTTTTTTTTTTAGAAAGTAAATTTCGTGGCAAAAAGTTGATTTTTTTTTAATTGTGAGTTTGGTCGATTTTGGAAGAAAAATCGTTTTGGGCTTTAGGCAAAGAAAAAGGATTGAGAAGAGGAGAGAAAGATATCGAGAAGGGAAAAAGGAAGTAGAGCAGAAAGTGCAGGAAAGAACAGAAGAGTGGAGGAAGAAGGAGAAGCAAAAGATAAGAGATAAGTAGAGTGTTTAATGGTGTTAGATCGATTAGTGCAAAAAAAGTGTTTGACAGATCGCTCATAGGAATTTTCGTAGCAACTTTGCCGTTCCGTATATATGTACATGGCTTCGAAGCCAATAAAATTTGTAATGATGAACGACACTAGGATTGCTACATGATTTACGATATTCCATACGTCAACAAGGTCAATGTCAACAAATTGTCCGCAAGTATCCATGAACCAGGAAGGAATTTAACAGTGGATAACTGGTTCTCTTCTGCTCCAAACTATGCTCACGGAAATTAATCTGACAATGTTGGACACTCTGGGAAAGAACATGAGGGAGATACCACCACAGTTTTACCTTGGTTTTCTTCGCCACGGTCCATTAATCAGATGCGGAAGATCAAAAATCGGAAAAGCCCAAAATTATCCTCGATTATAATGACACCAAAGGAGGATTTGGTATATTTGACAAATTGTGTAAGAAGTAAGAGCAACACGTCGATGGCCTATGCGGTATGTTGGATAATGTGGTATAATGATTCTTCAGATTCTTCACTCCCTTGCAAAACCAGACAAAGAACTACCAAAAAAGGAATTTCTATAGGACTAATTATTTTTAATTGTTGAGCCGCAATTAAAAAGAAGAGTCCATTCGCAAAATAAGTGAAAGCATTCTTGGTACGGGGTGAAATTTAACCATAGACAATTAGTTCACATCAATTCAGTTGGTCGAAACAATGATAACGCAGCATTATCTAACTTAAGTCGGAACCAAAAAAAAAATAGTTACACTTCTTCCTACCCAACCGAAAGAAAGAAGTAGTCTCTTCTCAATTTGCCTTCAAAGGCAAACTGACTTTGATTTCCTTTACTCCGAAAAAAGGAAAAGGAGTTCTGCTGGTATCTTCGCTTCATAAAAATAACGAGGTTGACTCGGAGACAAGTAAAACTGAGATCATCAAGTTATATAACCAAGGTGGCGTTAACACTATTGATCAGCTGGCATATGACAACACGATATACAAGTGATCTTTATGGATGGTGTATACCTATTGTCTTTGGATGTAAGATGTATATACAATCATATATATGAAGTTAATAAAATGAAAATTGAAAAGCATCTAGATTTGCGGGTCATTAGACATTATTCTTATTCGAGTGTAAGCAGCTACTACTACACTACTACAAGTGTTTAAAATAAGAATTGTGAATTATGATTAAATGTTTTCACATTTAGTACCGGAATGTGATATTCAAAAAATTGACGACTAATATAATCTAATAAAGTGTGAAAAAAAATGCATCGCTTTAGACATCGGAGATTCAGACAGTTGAAAAATGTTGGGGAAATGTCAGTAAAATAGATATCAACAATAAGTAAATTTGCAAAATGTATGCTAATTTTACCGACATCTAATGCTGCTTGTGAAGAATATTTTCGCAGGTAAATTTGTTAAAAACTAAAAACCGTAATCGCTTCAGTTACGAAAATGTTGCATCAATTTTGCAAGTAAAGCAGAGATTTCTGAAGATTTCTGAAGGTGAAGGCCCTTATAACTTTGTTCCAACAAATAAAATGTTAACTTAAATGAATTCAAAGATTCTCTATAAAGACTCCGAATGATTTAATTTAACAACTTTGTACATATTTAAATTTAAAAGTTATCATCTTATATAATAACAAATGTAACTGTATAAGTATTTTTTGAACTAAAAAACAAAAAAATAAACGTATTGCTCAAGGAAAAATCGATCGCAGTTATTTTTTACATTTTTATCTAGCAGGTTTTGCAGTTTTTCGTCCTAGCTTTAACAGGTTTAAAAAAATGTATTACGCTCTTGCTGGTTACGCTATCCATCACGAAACACTATAACCCGACGACACCTGTGGGAAAGCGCTTCCCAGCGAGGTTTTGGAGATTAGTATCTAGCTCTAGCAATAAAATCATTTTACATTAATTGTTGTGAATTTTTTTGTAAAAGGTAAAGGAAGACGTGTTGCCTGCTGCCAGTTTGCTCTTTAGGTCATTAATAATATTTTTTATATAGAATAAATGTAAATACTAAAACTTTGAATTAAAAGTTTGCCTTTGCTGTTAAAATATAGTTTTTTTTTTTATAAAAGATAAATGTGAATAGATTTTTTTTTAATTTATTCTGTAGCAGTGTCACAGGACGCAGACAATAAGTTTGAATTGTGAAAAAAAACATTGGAAAAGTGGAAATCTACTTTACGTCTTAATTCTCATCATTGCTTGATTTGATTTGCTTTTAAATTTATTTGCAGATTGCAGTTTGGTAAATAGTTTTTATTTTGATTATTGTGTTAGCTGGTGTTATTTTATAACATACATTCTAGAATTTTATTCAAGATGTCAATTTCAGGAAAAAAAAATCAAGTGTGTGAAATTTTTTCAAGCCGGTCGGTGATGACACCAAGTTTGTAAAATGTTACTTGTGTAAGAAAGAATACAAACATTCCGGGAACACATCAAACTTACACGACCACCTGAAAAGGAACATCATTGAAAGATTTGGCGACACTCCTTTATGGCTCCCATTTTTAAATTTTTTTAAAAATTTGTTAAAATTTTCGAACTCGAAACCCAACAAAAGTGGTTTTTAGAATTCCGTCCGTCGCGTCAGTTCGTCTGTCCGTAATGGTCCCTCCAGCCTAAACAGCTTGACCGATTTTCATCAAACTACGAATACATCTTTTCTTTTTTGTCATAATTCTAAAGGGTCCGCCAAATAACTTTGAAACTACTGAATATTTTCTCAAATTTCTTTTTTTATTTGAAAGTACAATCCTTCCGGTTATTAGTGGAAAATAATTTCATTCAAATGGCTGCCTCGGCTGGCCATGCAGTAGCCTACACGATCAGTCCAATTTTTCAGCACATTATCGATTGTGTGCAGCTGTATTTTACCAATGGCTTCACGAATATTGTCCTTTAAAGTGTCAATTGTCTCTGGCTTGTCGGCGCAACACGTACGGCACTTTACGGCACCCCACAAATAATAGTCCAACGGTGTCAAATCGCAGCTCCGAGGTGGCCAAACGACATCAGCTCTGCGGCTGATAATGCGATCTTCAAAAACAGGGGCGCAAAAACATCAAGTGTAGCTTCGGGTGTGTGGCACGTAGCGCCGTCCTGTTGACACCAAATGTTGCCAATATCCTCCTCTTCAATTTTTGTGAACAAAAATTCGTTCAACATGGCCCGATAACGATCGCTATTGACTGTAACGGCCACTCCTTGCTCATTTTCGAAGAAAAATGGCCCAATTATGCCTCTGGACCAAAATCCGCACCAAACAGTGACTCGTTTTGGGTGTATCGGCTTTTCAATATATGCGTGCGGGTTTTCTGTAACCCAAATGCGACAATTTTGCTTGTTTACATACCCGCCAAGATCAAAATGAGCTTCATCTGAAAAGATGATTTTTTTTCCACACATTCTGCAACATTACCATGATTTTCAAAGTAATGTCGCAATATTTCCCAGCGTTGTTCAAGCGTATACACACAATTCGTTCAGCGGAAGGATAAAGCTAATTATCTGTCAAATCAGACATGAGCTAAGTGTTACCATTCACGAAATAAGCACTAGTTGAAAAAAAAAGTTAGATGGCGGACCCGTTAGGACATTTTTTTACTTTTATCCATTACATTAACGGAACCTTCATTATAAAATATATGCTTAACCTCAATTTTCTCGAAAACGGCTCTAAGGAGTTTGATTAAACTTTGTATAAACATACTATAAACATATTAGTTATTTCAATTATATATTACATATTTCCCAAATATTTTCCAATTAAATATTACATATTTCCTTAAACTAAAAATCTTAACCATGTATTTAAATTAATTTCATAAAAATAAACACTATTGTTTTATTATATTGTAGCCATTCAGATTTCCAGGAGCACCATAAATTCTAGTATAATATTTAGGAACAAATTTACTTTATCAAAAATGCCTTTTTCTCACTTTTTTTTATTCCACTCACTATTTTATGCTGATAATTTAGCAATTTTTTAAAATCGTTGCTCTCAATTAGTTAAAAAGTTATTCAACAATGAAAATTCGAAAAATCCCTATAGAAATCAACCACTTTTTGACATTTCACACGCAGCTGAATGATAAATACGAAGAAGAACATTCCAGTGCAGCATTGCCAGATAAAAAAAATTAAAATTATAAATAAAAATTCCCAAAATAGAAAAAAATGTAAAAATAAATATATGAGTATGTAAAGTCGTCAGGCAGGCGCCATAGTCAACAGTTGTTTTCGTTAACAGTACCCTGGGTGGCCCGCTTCGCGGGAAACAAGGGTTTCAACTCTCTTTCTGGGGACAGTCCACGCTCACGCAACTTCGTTGCTCCACTCAGGGTATGTAAAGTCGTCAGGCAGGTGCCTTAGTCAACAGTTGTTTTCGTTAACAGTACCCTGGGTGGCCCGCTTCGCGGGAAACAAGGGTTACAACTCTCTTTCTGGGGACAGTCCACGCTCACGCAACTTCGTTGCTCCACTCAGGGTATGTAAAGTCGTCAGGCAGGCGCCTTAGTCAACAGTTGTTTTCGTTAACAGTACCCTGGTGGCCCGCTTCGCGGTAAACAAGGGTTTCAACTCTCTTTCTGGGGACAGTCCACGCTCACGCAACTTCGTTTCTCCACTCAGGGTATGTAAAGTCGTCAGTCAGGCGCCTTAGTCAACAGTTGTTTTTGTTAACAGTACCCTGGATAAATAAGAAGAAGAACTTTCCAATGCAGCATTAACAGAAAAGAAGATAAAATAATACTTATTTCCCAAAATATAGAAAATTGTAAATAATGGAAAATGTTAAAAATCATAAATGAATAATAAAAATTAAAAACAAAACATCTTAACAATGTCGTTTTTTTTTAACAATATTAGAGAAAAAAATTAAAGCATGGTAACGATGTCTTATTGAAAGTTAAAATAACGGATCTTTTCCTTCAAATCACCGTTAAAATGTACGAAATACATTCCATTCCAGTGGCATTGGAATTCAATTGGCATTGAAATTCAATTCGTTGAGAGTAGTGCGCGATAAATTTTCGATAAAACAAATTAAATATTATAAAATTAATTTCACAATGAATCAAATGAAAATTTTTAGCATGTTTCATGCAAAAGAAGGAGCTATTACGCCAGAAGCAATAAGCCAACTACAAAGCTGGGGCGTAATAGCTCAAAACGGTGATGTGAAGTGTTCCAACGACCACATAATGGCGCTTCGCCCACAAAAGAATTATTTGGATGGGTACGAGTGGAAATGTTTTTGTATATATAAGAATGTACATAAAAAACGGGTGAGATGCAACACAACTTTATCGATGAGAACCAACACCTTTTTCCATCGATCGCATCTCACCCTTTTTCAAATTATTAATTATTCTTATCTGTGGACAAAAAACAACCAATGCTCATTTATCATGAATGAGATAGAAATATCGCAAAAGACTGCCACAGACTGGGCATCATTCCACAGGGAAGTGGTTTATGATGCCATGATCAAATGCCATACTACCATAGGTAAGCAAATTTTATAAATGTAATAAAAAAATACTAATAATATATATGTATTATGATCAACAGGTGGTATTGGCAAAACCGTTGAAATTGACGAATCGAAATTCGGCAAGAGGAAATACCACAGAGGGCACCATGTCGAAGGGCAATGGATTTTCGGTGGCGTGGAAAGGGGGTCGGGAAAATGTTTCCTTGTTCCTGTTGAAAAACGGGACAAGGAAACACTCCTTAAAATAATAAAAGAATGGATTGAGCCAGGATCCACAATTATAAGTGATTGTTGGAAGGTACCTATATATAAATTGATGACTTTAATTTATATCAAATCAGAATAATCATTTTAATATTATATTCCAGAGCGACTGTTTAAATGACGAAGGCTTCCAAAATTTAACGGTGAACCATTCAGTTAATTTCAAGGACCCGCAAACTGGTGCCCATACAAATAATGTGGAGAACATGTGGAGACATGCGAAGGCGTCGCTTTCGCAATATAATAGGAAAAAAGAGTTCTATGGGGGGTACATGGCCAAATATATGTTCCTAAGGAAATGCAGAGCAGAAGGAACCGACCCCCTGATAGAATTCTATAAATACGCCAGCAAATTATACCACGGAAAACTAATTCATGAAAAAAATGATGAATCAAGTTCCGATGAATCAAATGATTCATGAAAGAAATAATAATTAATTAAAAAATAAAAATCTTTAAAACAGTTTTTTAAGTTATAATATTTTTATTTTATGTTTTTTTTTTTTTTTTGAATATGGCAATGCCGCGTCAACCACTGAGAAAAAAAAACAGAAATGTCAAATAACAAACAATTTGTATGGAAATATAACCCAAAAAGTGAAATTTTGTAATAACCATAACTTTTGAACTTAAAAACCATAACTTAAAAACGGATAAATGATCAGCGCGTAAAGACGAATCGTTTAAGCCAAAAAAAAAAGCTAAAGTAAATTTATGCCAATATTTAACTTATATTATAATACCATTTTATATAAAGGTGGTAATTTAAACATGGCATTCTAGACATTACTAAATATGGTTAATAACGGGACTTTTCCATCAAAACACCGTTACAATGTAGGAATGTAATTCCGATGCCATTCGATTGCAACTTGCTACAACTAAAAAGCGCGTTTTGGGTTAAAGTGAAAATTAAAAAAAAATGATAAATAATTAATAAAAGCAAATGAATCAACTAAAAATATGTAACATTTTTAATGCAAAGGAAGAAGCTATTTCTCAGGAAGCTTAATAGATACACTACAAAGCTGGGGCGTAATAGCTCAAAATGGCGAAATGAGGTGCAATATAAATCACATTATGGTACTGCGCCTCCAAACAAATTTTGTAGATGGGTACCTGCGGTTGGAGTTGTGACTGTTATTTTAAAAATATGTATAAAAAAAAGGGTGAGATGCAAATCGGCGAAGTCAATAAGACGTAATACGTTTTTCCACAAATTGCATCTCACCCTATATCTATACAATTATAATGTTTACGCATTTATGGACGAAGAATATCAAAAGGTCATTTCTCATAAGTGAAATTGAAATCATACAAGACTGCCACAGATTGTGCATCATTCCATAGAGAAGCGGTATACGAAGCCATGATAAAATGTCATACTACCATAAGCAAGTATAATAAAAAAGTTACTAATAATATATATGTATTAGCAGGTGGTATAGGCAAAATTGTTGAGATAGATGAGTCAAAATTTGGGAAAAGGAAGTACCATAGGGGGCACCACGTTGAAGGAGAGTGGATTTTCGGTGGAGTGGAAAGAGGTTCGGGTAAATGTTTCCTTGTGCCTGTTGAAAAACGGGACAAGCAAATACTACTCAAAATTATAAAAGAGATTTGAACCTGGAACCACGATCATCAGCGATTGTTGGAATTTATATTAATTCATTTACTTATATCAAAAAAAAAATTTCTCATATTCATCATCATATTCCATATTCATCATCATATTCCAGAGCTACGACTGCCTGACAGATGAAGGCTGCCAACATTTCCAACTGTTAACTTTAAAAATCCTGATACTGGTGCCCACACCAACAATGTTGAAAGTATGTGGCGACATACAAAAGCCTCTTTGTCACAATACAGCCGGAAAAAAATTTTCTACGAGGGATACATGGCTAAATTTATGTTTTTAAAAAAATGCCGTTCCGAAAATTTAGACCCCCTCGAAGAATTTTTTAAATGTGCCGGCAAGTTATTAAACGGACAAGAAGCAATTCCAGAACCATGTTCTAATGATTCTGACGATTCATTTGATAATATAATATAATAAATAAACTTCAAGTCAACAGCATTTTTTTTTTTTGTTAACCGGTACTCTGGGTGGACCGCTTCACGGGAACAAAGGATTTTAACTCTCTTTCTGGGGACGACAGTTCATGCTTAAGTAACTTTGTTGCTCCGCTCAGGATATGTAAAGTCGTTATGCAGGCGCCGTAGTCAACATTTTTTTTTTTTTTTGTAAAATGTTTTTATTTTGTATGTTTTTTTTCAACAGGGCAATGCTGCGTACACCGCAGCAGAAAAACAAATTAAGTGTCAAACTGCACACAATTTGTATGAAATTATAACCAAAAAGTGCAATTTTATTTTATCAATAAATTTTAAACTAAATGTGATGCATATAAAAGATCAATGCGCAGAGACAAATCGATTAATGAAAAGAAGGGCAGCTAAAGTAAATTTATTCCAACTTTATAACTAGTTCACTTATGATATAGCTTTTACGGGGAATATCAGCGAAATTAATAGCGCTAGAGACAAATATTCGAACGGCTGAATCCCAGGACGTACATAAGACATAAACGGAGTCAGTAAGCAAGCGATTAAAGCCTAACTACCCCAGGACAGGGCTCATGTTATCCACACTTTTAGACCCCAGGTTCAAAAAAAAAAAACCCCCTCAAGATGCAGATAATGCCACCCAAGTGCTACAAAAAGAGTACGCTGCATTTCTTTCGTCAAATGTCACGCAAAATATTTCTCTTGAAGATGATAATGTGAATCTGAAATCGATGAGCTTCACTTTTTCCCAAACAACATTGGACAACGGCAACGACAACATAGAGTGACTACACCTTCAAGCTATGTCATAATTGACGTGCGGCAGTATATGGAAAAACAATTGCTGAACAGATCAGCTTCTTCTATCATGTTTTGGGAAAAATATGACAATAACCTGCGAGAAATGGCAAATAAATTTTTAGGAATTTCTGCAACATCTGTTCCTAGTGAACGAATATTTTCAAAGGCAGGTCAGGTGATGACCAACAAGCGGAATAAACTCAAGGCTAAACATTTGAATGAAATACTTATCCTGAAACATAATAATTATGATCTAATTAAATAAACTTTTTTTAAGGTATAGGGTGGCTGATGAAAGCTGCTTCCAAAAAATTTGTTTTTTTTTTTTTTTTTTCTATTTAATAAATCTGGTTAATTTTTGTTTTATTTTGCAGATTGATTTTTAGATTTAACAAAAATGGACAACTGGGATATCTACTGAAACAAGATTTTGGATCGTCCGCCGCTATCACGCACTGGAGTCCGTAGTTTCGGTTCAAAGATAGGCGCACGTTTGGCGGCAATCCTCAGAGCAGATGGACCATAATGAGATTTGTTCACATTTTGCCGATCATGGGACAGTCGAGAGAAGACCTTACCATCGAAACCCTTCAGTTCGGACGGATGAAACAATCGCTGCTGTAGCTGCTGCCATACAAAACAATCCAAGAGTTTCGACAAGAAGCTTATAATAGTATAATATAAGCTGATATCCAGAAACTCCACATTCCGTTGGCCCCCCAGGTCGCCTGACCTTACTGCACCTGACTTTTTCTTGTGGGGTTATTGCAAACAGGAAGTCTACAAAGCAAAACCAACAAATTTGAGTGAACTAAAGCAACCTATTCGAGAAACAATTGCGACTATTCCTGACTCATCTCTCCAAGATGTAATGAACAACTTTTTGGAAATAAAATTGAATGAGCTTAAACATGAATAAAATAAAAATGAATTACATACACTGAAAAAAATAAGTTATTTGAGATTCTTAATGTAGCAATATTCATCAGCCACCCTGTTAATGTATTTCTGAATCAGACGATTCAACAGAAAATAATAGAAATTAATTAAACAAAATAAAAATATTTTTGTACAAGGTTGAATCAGTCCGATTCTCTTCTTATCCATGTTTCGCGTCTCCAAATCCAAAATACTAAACAGTCAAATATGCAACCCCTCCTGCTTGGGCTTGGTATGGGTGTGAGGTTTCATGAATGAAAAATTTTTTTTTAAATCCAATTTTCCGTTCATCAAATCAAAAATACTAAATAGTAAAATATGAAGGGCGCTGCCCCCTGAAACCCCCCTACTTGGACTCACTGTAGGATTTGGTGTGGGTGCGAGTTTAAAAAGAAGTAATGATTTTCAAGATGAAATATGAAGAAAAGTATAGAAATACTGGTATAGAACAGCTTTAAATATTATTTTGGGGCTACCATCCACCAGATTTTTTTTGTTTTCACAGATATATTATATCTTAAAAAATAAGTTAACAATAATTAAAATAATACATTTGCTTTAAATTATACAAAAATACAAATTTTTGGCGCAACAGGCTCGTTATTATGTGTGTGTTGTTTTTGCTCTATGGCGAGACCTACTGTTTTTTGCCGAATCCGAACGGCTAAGTTAAGAAAAACTTTTCTTGACAATTAATACTACTCTGATAATTTCTCAGATCATCAGGAGAGGAGTGCCAGTGAAAAATCATTTAGCCGTTGCTATCAGTGATGGTAAGTTTATGGAAAAATCCAGGTAAAATATAAAAGGTAAAAAACGACGGATTTTTTTAAAATTGTCGAAAAGTAGGTTTATAAAAAAAATTGAAAAGATGATAAAACTTTTCGCATTAATTTGTAAAATATGAAATTTTCAATGTTTTACTTTAATGATATATATTCAATGAGTTCCTTGCAACGCAACAAGGCACAAATGCATAAATTTTTGTTATTTTACAATGCAAAGGCAATTTCTCGTCGGCAAACCATCATAAGTGTGCATCGTTTGCACTCACGCAGCTCAGCTTTAGCTTCGCGCGCACAAGCGAATGAAGACAACAACAACAACCCGCAGAGCCAACAATGCCCACTCTATAGTCCATATCAAGCAAGTGGGTGGAGTCAAAGCAGTCATACCGATGCGATGTTTTTTTTCTACTTCCTTTGGCACTCTCTTTTAATCACCCGCTCACCGAATCCCCGCTTACCAGGAGTTCTAAGCACAAGCACTGACCAGCGCAATGTAATCATTGTGAGCGTAAGATGCCGTACATTTTTTGTTGGTATCTTTTATATGCTACCAACTGAGAAGCGGTGAACTTTGAAATAAAGTGCATATTAACCTTGAACCTACGTTGCAGTTTTATCAAAAATCCGCAATCATAGATAGGTCAATGATCTTGAAGACAAATTCAACGGACACGAAGGTACAACCGAGGTTTCAACTGCGGAGCAAAGAAGATGAGGTGTCACTTCGAAAGCAACCGCCAATGTGTTAAAAAGCAAATAAACTAAAGTTTAAGTTTTAAATCGACTGTCGTTTCATTTTTACTGTGTACTTTCTCTCTCGAAGCACACACGTAGTTGTACGCCTTTTTGTTGTTTTTTTTTTTCTTTTCTTTTATATGGTTGAATCCGCGCAACTAATTTAGATCGTCTTCAACTTGCATTTATTTCTTGTGCATTTGAAGTTGCATTTTTGCTGGTGTCCTTGCGATACATCATCTTACCCTTATCCCATTCCCATTTTATTTCCTTCTTAATGATTTGCTTACCAAAACCAAGTAGTCGTAAAATATTTTCATATTTCTGTCAGTTACGCCTACCATATAACATGCAAATAAAATTTAATTTTCTTTCAAGTGTTTTGATTCTGTTTGTGTTTAAAAACTTAATTCCAGTTATTGTGTTGTGTTTCGCATTATTGTTGCAATTTAAGAAAGTTAAATAATCCAATATACCTATTGTTATAATACTTTTTGACTTTTTAAACAAAATAGGTAAGCAAGACATTACAAAATATTGATTAGAACCAAAATGAGCTCCTCGCTAGGGTCGAATTCTCCCGACAGTAAGGCAGATGTAGTTCCTAAGAAAAAGTATCGCAAACAAAAATTCAACGACGGTTGGTTGGAAGCAGATTGTTTCAAAGGTTGGTTGACCAAATTGAAAGATAATTTGTTTAAATGCAAGTGCGAAGCTTGTGACAAAATTTTAAATTGTGGAAAATCAGAACTGATCTGAAACAAAGTTGCACAAAAAAATTTTTCCTCCATCAAAAATTCTAAGCCCGTCAGTACATTTTTCCAACCAAACCAGACACAATTTCGAAGTAAAATTGAGTATGTTTTTCCCAGAGCACAATGTCGCTCTTCAAATTGCTGAACACTTACTTCCGCTTCTTAAAGACATAGTCCCGGATACGAAAATCGTACAGAATTCCAAGCTGGGAAGGAAAAAATGTAGCAGCATCATAAAAAAATGTTTTGCCCTGACATGAGACGGAAGAACTTGTCGAAAAACTCAAAACAAATAGTTTTTTCAGCAATGATTGATGAGAGCACTGACATTGGATTGAATAAATCTTTGTGTGTCTTAGTCAGATTTGTCGACGATGAGAATAGCAGATTAATTGTTAAATTGCTAGATTTGCTCAAGGTTGGATCGGACTGTTCTGCTGAAGCTTTATATAATAATTTCAAAGATTTTATTGTAAAGAATGGAATTCCATTTATCAACATTATCTGTAGGAAAATTTCTTGCTTTATTGTAGTTAACATCTGAAACTTTTTATTCAATTTATTACGTTATGGTTGGACAGCACAACTCGTTTGCATCAAGATTACTTTCAGACAATCCAGAAGGGATTGTTATAAAATGCATTTGTCATCCAGCTGCAATTATTGCAAATAAAGCTTGCTTGGCTTTACCTAGAGCACCCGAAGAATTGCTGCGACAAATTGGATCTTACGTTTCTGGAATTTCAAAAAGATGTCTGCAAGTGGAACAGTTCCAGGTGTTGTTAAACGAAAAAAGAAGCAACATTTTACGAACTTCTGCAACGAGATGGCTATCTCACCAAAAATGCATTGAACGGATTTTGGAAAATTGGGATGTACTATTAGAGTATGTTAGGCAGGCGGTAACCTCAAATAAGCTAAAATCGGCTGAAATAATTTTAACGGAACTAACAAACCAATGTAACAAAGCTTATTTGTTATTTCTTAAATACGTCCTTGAATATTTTAATATCCTAAATGGCCTATTTTATTTGGGTTGGGAAAAATCCTCATCTTCCAGTCCTTCTCGCGGGCGCCCACCTGAAAATGACTAATATGCATGCCTGTTTAGTGTCAGCCAAGGGTCCCACTTAGATATTGACCGTGCGCTGTACCTCGTTGCAACGCACGATCAATGTACAAGCGGGAACCATAAGTTTGGGGTGGGAGAAAACCCGTAAACCCAAGGTGGAACAGCAAACGCCGAAGGATGCATGGCTAAAAAGGGAGTTTTAAGCCGCTAGTTTGCGAATTTCGGATACCGGGCTGCCTCCGATCTCAAGATAGCCTTCCTGTGGGTGGTTAGACGGGTAGACCACGGGCGACCAATAAATCCCGCCTACTCGTGGGCAAAATTGAAGTACCTAAAGAAATAAACATAGAGAATGATGCCTCTACAAATGCATCAACAACTATGGATGTTTTAGAACACCATGTCGATACCGACACGACACCTGACAATCGTGAAGGGTCACAAATCAGCGATTTCGAGATGATGAGCCTAGAAGAGAAATTGTCTCATCTGAGCGACTCAGCCTCGGAATCAAGTACTGTATACAGCATCAGTATACTCTCGGATGAATTGCATCCGGAATATACAGACGCGCCGGGGACCCCTGGCAAATCGGCTCAAACTGATTCCAAGCGCATTAGGTTCAAGCCAGCGGAACAGCGTCGTTTTAACAGAGCGCTGAAACAGGGTAGCAGCATAGAGCAAGCCCGCATCTTTGCAAAAATAAAAGATGATCCAGAAGCCAAACGCATGAGATCTGAGGACAACACACTACCTCAGTCCGAAGCGAAACGAGCTCGCACTGGGAAAACAACCTCTGACAGAACCACCTATAGAGATATAGCGAGCTATGTCAGATTGGGTGTCATAACAGTCGATATCGATCGCAATCCTCTCACAAATGAACAAATGGTTCAGATACAAGAGAGGATTATGGACATCACGATCGAACTTGTTACGGATGGCATTGCGTCGTCCAAATTATCTCGCCACCACTGTAATTCCATATGCACAATGGTATAAAATTCCACTTCAACAAGGAAATTGTGCTGATCCTTCGTTAAGAATCGTGGTAGTAAGTAGTGCCAACATAATGCAATTGGGCCCAGGAATTAAAATCTATTTCCTCGCCGACACGTTCTTTTTCTATTAAACTGTCGAAGCGAAAGGAACACTTGTTGAGACAGACTTGTATTACCAGGTAATTTACTATGAGGTAAAACTGTTTCCATCCAAACCATTACCATCCATCTATTTGGTTTATTGTAGGGAATTTTGGGAAACAGATACCATATTAGTACTGGTCCCTTCCATCAAAATTAAATATTCAATTGACATCCACATACAAATAAAACACAGGTAAATGCAGTGATACCTTTTTAAACATAAGTAAACCCTGATAGTGTTCTTAATTTGCAGTGATCGACCCGCATCCCCCACCGCTGGATTAAAATACCCCGTCCCAGACGCATCCACTGGTGTTGGGTATAAAAAAAGGTGTTCTAGAGTCACGGTCACTATACCCTCCATATCGACAAGAAAAAAAAAAAATTTGCTCCCGAAAGCAATTCAAGATTGACGCTCTTGATAAGGGCCCAGCTAAGCCCCGTCGTCATCGTATCACTTAGTTTACCGCTCTCCCTTTGCCTACCAAACCGGTGGAGACTTTCTCCCATAACCGAACAATCCTCTCCCACAACGACCAGCATTCAGCAATCAAACCAGTGACCAGATTAGAGGTCGGAAACGGTACCAACTGGCTAGTGGTACTAGTCGGTGAAAAGGTGCATAACGTTCGGTTAAGTGCAGAGACTGGTACCGGTGGATGGTGGAATCAACCTAAGTAAACAGATCGGTCGACGGCGGGACATAAGCGGTACTGCGCGCTTCCGAAAAGCGCATCATAAGTGCATGAAGGAGCATATAAGTAAAAACAAAAAAAAACCATTAAAGAACAACCAACAAACAACAACCAGCAATAATTATAATCAATAAAAAGAAGGAAAAAAAAAATAGAAAAAATGTGGTGTTAAAAGCTAAAGATTTAATTTATAAAATATTTGAAATTGCCTAACTTGCCTAGTGTCCTATTTAATATATTAATAAATCTGTGAAAGTGTGACTTGTGATAGTTTGGCTGTAGGTCGACTTGTTTAATTTTGTTTATGTATATGTATAGAAAATATACATTTCTAACAACCTGGATACCCGTCGGACATTGTGCACAATATTCGGATAAGTGGTGAGTTCCTTTTTTTATTGTATTATCTACTACGTTGATCATTTTGCCAAACTACCCCTTTGCATTTTTTTTTGAATTACCTACCCTAATTAAACATTGAATTTTTAAATCTTACGATATCTTGCTAAATAAAACTTACATTAAATAAAATTACCTAAAAGTGAATTAAAAACTATTTCTAACTTAATCTAACATAAATATATTTTACATTGATGCATAAAATGATACCTACATAATTGAAAATTTATCCTATGAATATTATGCTACCTATGTTAATTACTTTACATAAATAAATGCTTTACACCTACATAAAAATGGTTTAAGACAAGTTCATGGGGTTCTGTGTGATCGTGTTTCGTGGTCTTTTAAGATGTGATTTGGATTAAAAACCTACTACGTGTGTTTTAGGGACAGCTTTTCCTTGATTAACAGAGTACGAGAGTTGTCATGGTGTTCGCGTGAAATCGTGAGTTGGGAGGGAACAATGTACTCAAGGCAACTTAACACCTGTTGCCATTTAAATAAATAAATAAAATTAAAATCTTGGCATGAATTATTTTTTTTTTCTTTTGCTGCGTTTGGCTACCCTTGGACAAGAACCACCCCAATCCGACCGTTACCTAGCTTTGCATATGCAAGCATGCCAAGTCCAGTCCTTTCGGTAGTAACCAGTGTTCAGAAGCGTAACAAACTGCGCGACGGGGATGCAAAGTCAGCTTTCCGCGGGACAACTTTCAAAGCCGGATGGCTCTTGTTAGTATGTGCGGACATCACCACTTCAGAGTGGATGAAAACCAACTTCCTCAAACTGAAGGAGAAATGCGAGTTGGAAGTAACGCTTGTGGGAGAGGAAGACTTTCCGAAACCACATATTGTCAGAGCTTTCTTCCCGCAGAGTACCGGAGTCACGAATGAGAGAATACTGGCAATACTAGACGGTCAAAACAGAGACCTGAATGCGAGAAAGTGGAGAGTTCTGCAAATATCGGACGAGAAAGACGTCGCCCACATGGTCTTTGCAATAAACGAGAGTGCGATGCGTAGTCTTGCGGAGCTCAAGGGGATGGTCTCATATAGATTTGGACAAATCAAGATCATCCTTAAGGGATCCGACAAGTCTGCAATTCAGGCCCAAAAAAATAGTGACACTGACACTGATACAAAGAAAAATTCGTCACAAAAAACAAGCGCCAGCTCGTCGCAACCAGCAGCCAGTATTAGTACTGCCGCCGAAAGCGATATAAAGAAGACTGGCTCACTGCCAACGACAGTATCGCCAAACGCCCCTAGTGCGAGCAACGTAAACATCAGCCAGCAATAGTTTAGACCGAAGCGAGCTGCGGAACGGGCGCGGGAACGGCAAAAACACGGACAGCGAAAAAAATGTCTCTCTCAACAGGGTATCGTACGGAGAAGAGGCGACAACAAGCCTTATAGGGTACGAAACCTTGAGCACGGTAGGAAACGATGACCACATTACTAAATGTGCTGCAGGCAAACCTGCATCGAGCTATAGGTGCCTCGGACACCTACAACCAAAGATGTGCCGAAGGGAACATCGCTGTAGGTTTAATACAGGAGCCATGGGCAACAGAGGGTAAGATATTTGGTTTACAAAGTAAAACCAGAGAGCTCATCTTCGCCCGGGGAAATTTTAGACCAAGGGCAGCTCTTTTAATTGCAAAAGATATAAAATTCTCTCCCATTCCAGGTTTCATTACCAAAGATCTGGTGGCTATCCTTTTAGAAAGACGCAACGGCCGAGAGCTACAAAAAATTGTATGCGCATCCACCTCGACCAGTACAGGAACTTGTCCAGTACTGCCAGACCCACCAACTACAACTTATCTTCGGCTGCGACGCCAACGCGCATAACAAAATATGGGGCAGTCAAGATATAAAAAAAGAGATGAGTCTTTATTAGAATACCTAATTAGCAACAATTTAGTTATACTACATAAGGGAAATAAACCCACGTTTGGAAACGTTTTAAGAGAAGAAGTTTTAGACCTTACCATCTCTTCTCCGTTTGTACAAAACACCGTCGAAAATTGGCACGTGTCTGGTGAGGCATCTTTATCGGATCACATGCACATAAGTTTCCAATTAAGATGCAACACCGAGGATGCGCCGATAAAATACGACAACAAACTCACAAATTGGAGAACGTATCGAGAAAATCTATCGATTAAATGTGACATACAGTAAAAGCCCTTTAATTCGGAATTCTTTAATTCGGAAAACTCGTTTATTCGGACTGAACTTCCCCCCAACCATTCCGAATTAACGAGCTTTTACTGTACTTCCAGAAAAACCTTCATGCGTAAGTGAAGCGGAAGTCGCACAATGTCAACTAAATGACATTATCATCTCATCTATTACAAATAGCTGTAAGGTAAAACGCACTGTGGCAAAGAGGTGCACACCATGGTGGAACGATAACCTAGAAAGTTTCCGTAAAACAGTTAGAAAACTTTTCAATAAAGCCAAACGCACCGGTAAGTGGGACCAATATAAATCTCTACTTACCCAAAACAACATAGTTGCGTAAATCAAAAAGAGCGTCCTGGCGCAAATACTGTGAGGAACTCGAAAAGCTCCCGGCGGTGGCGCGTCTCCAGAGGGCACTCTCGAAAGATAAAACAATGTGCATGGGATTACTAGTCAAATCTGACGGTAAAATCACATGTGACCGGGAAGAAACGTTGACCACACTTCTTCAGGTACACTTTCCCGGCTCCACTATCACAGGTGAGTTTCATGAACACATGATAGATGACTCACCCCCTAGAAACCTGAAAAGGATTAATAGTTTATCCGGCAAACTTTTCACTCCGGATAAGGTCAATTGGGCGATCAACTCATTTAAACCATACAAGGCACCAGGGACAGACGGAATCTTTCCTGCTCTTATACAAAAGGGCTTGAACTTTTTCCTACCCACTATGGTAGCCTTATTTAGGTTTAGTTTCAATTGGGGCTATATACCACAAACCTGGAGGGAGGTAAACGTGGTATTTATCCCCAAACCAGGCAAACCAATAGAACTACCTAAATCATACCGTCCAATAAGCTTAACATCGTTTTTCCTGAAAACAATGGAAAGAATACTTGACGTACACATTAGAGAGTGCTTAAATGAAAGCACTCCTCTGCACCCATGTCAATTCGCCTACCAAAAAGGTAAATCCACGGAAGGAGCACTTCTAAGTTTAACATCACAAATAAAAAGTGCATACGAAAACAAAGAAGTAGCTTTATGTGCCTTCCTAGACATAGAGGGTGCCTTTGACAACACTGGATATGACTCCATATCAAATGCTTTGACTCATAGAAGAATAGATCACCCCACCATCAAATGGATCAAAGCGATGCTTGAAAGTCGGAAAATAACTGCTTCATCAGCACTGACCTCAGTATCAGTAACAGCAGTTAAAGGCTGACCTCAGGGAGGAGTACTCTCACCCCTACTATGGTCTCTGGTTATCGATAACCTACTTCAAGACCTAAGTAATGCAGGTTTCAATATAATTGGATACGCCGATGACCTAGTCATCATAATAAAGGGCAAAGAACCAAACGAAGTTACAACACGTTTGCAAAACGCCCTTAAGATAGTCATAGACTGGTGTAATAAAGAAAGTCTTTCTATAAACCCCAGCAAGGCTATCATCGTCCCTTTTACAAAAAGGAGGAAATTAAATCTTACCCAAATTTCAATTAATGGTACAAACATTGAGTATTCCAACGAAGTAAAATATCTTGGAATGATCCTCGACAAAAAACTAAGCTGGAACTCCCACATTAACAACAAAATTCAAAAAGCAACCAAAGCTTGCCATGGGATTCCTCAAATAATGATTTCAGATAATGGACCTCCATATAACTCTGGAGTTTTTAAAAAGTTTTTCCAAGATTGGCAGATTGATCAAAAAACGTCCAGTTCTTACTTCCCTCGTTCTAATGGTTTAGGAATCCGTATCAGACCCTAATGTGTCTTTGCTACATTATAGAACTACGTCAAAGGGCAATCTACCTTCACCTTCAGAACTTCTTATGTCAAGAAAGCTTAGAACAAAAATACCTGCTATGTCAAAAATCTATCATTCAAAAAGAAGTGCAAAACAGGAACAAAAATGCCTACTACGATAAAACAGCCATACTACTTCAAACCTTTAAATAGTGGACAAAAAGTACATTACAAGAACATTGGTCTCCTGGTATAGTCATAGAAAAATGCCAAGAGCCTAAGTCATATCTTATTAAAGACAAAGACGGAAACACTTGCAGACGAAATAGACAACACATAATGAACAAACATTCTGAATAAATTTCAACCCCTACTCCATTTTTAGGCGATGTTGAAGAAACAAGATCTGAAATTCACACTTCTTCAAGCACAAGTAGGTTCGTAGTTCCGCCTACAAAATGAACATATCCGAGATATTATATTAAATAAATAAAATCGATTTGCAACGATTTTGTATTAAATTTTGAAAGATTTGTTAACTTAAAAATAAAAAGAGGAAAAGTAAATAAAATATTATTAATAAGTTTTGAATTGTTATTACCGCTTAATACTTTTAATATTGTGAAATTAATTATGTAATTTGTTTTAAACTTTTCAAAGGGAGATGTTGTATGAAGTCTCTCTTACTCTCTTCTTGTTAAGTAAGTCTGACTACAGTACCTTGTTCTTTTACTAAGAGACAATATCACAGAAAGTTGAACTCAATTACTAAAAAGGTAAAATTTCCAATGATGAACAACTAAATAATCTTTTTGGGTATAAGTACTTCATTGCACTTAGCACATTGACTTAGCATCAGGCTTTTACCAGGAACACAGCAAATATACAGCTTTCATCACCCCGGGTGGTTTATAGGGTGATACCGTTTGGTTAATTAAACCCTACATCTTTGTTTCAGAAGTTTATGAACATCATTGTTCAAAAGATGCGACCTTACTTGGTTGTATGTTACATGGATGATGTAGTAATACCATAAATCAATTACGGATGGGATGTACAATCTAGAAATGTTTCTAAAAAAAATTAGCTGATGTCAACCTGACATTTAACCTAAAGAAATGCGCGTTTTTTCAAAACTGAAATGGAATTTCTTGGGCATGACATAATGACATAAGTTATGGCAAAGTGATACCAGGCAAACTTAAAACTATGGCTATTGAACATTTTCCAAGGACCACTAATGAACATAAAGTTTGCCAGGTAATTGGTTTAATTAGTAATTGGGGAAATTTATCAAAAATGATTCTGCAATGGCACTACCACTGACAAACTTAACACGAAAATACAACAAATTTCAATGGAATCAACGGAGAAAAATTCTTTCAAGAGTTGAAAACACATGCATAAGGACTATCCACTTAACAAAGGATGTTTGTATCGTCAAGTAAATGGTGAATTGAGGTTTTTTGTACCAAAGATAGTGCGCAATCGTGTATTAAGATACATCCATGACCATCCATCGGGCATTATTCCGAATATAATACTATTAAGACATATTAAAGCAAGATACTGGTTTCCGAGAATTACACAGTTTGTTAAGAAAAAAAATATTTAGGGGCATGTGTTGAGTGTGTCTACAATAAAAGAGAGGTACAACGTTGTGGGGAACTGCACATGATTGAAAAGTTAGCTGTGCCATTTGATACAATACATCTAGCTCCATTCATTGAAACGACTAAAGGAATTAAATATTTTGTGATATTGGTAGATGCATTTTCGAAGTACGTATTATTAAAGGCGCTACCTAATTCTCAAACTTAGCCAGTACTTATATTCCTTACAGAAGTATTTCTCACATTTGGTACTCCAAGACGCAAAGTGCCCGACCGAGGAACTGTATTTACATCGAAGCAATTTGAAAATTTTACTAAGTCTAATGCAATTCTTCACATCTTAACAAGGACTCTGAGAGCTAATAGAACCATTCTTCATGCACTACTCACATCGGTGGAAAAGGATACAAAGTGGGACCATAAATTAAAGATTGTACAATGGAGAATTAAAAATACTCATAATGAAGCCGCATTAAAAACCGCTCATTAATTGATGATGGACTATATTCCTAGGAATCCTTTATAGTGACAAGCTGCATCCGCAATTCAAGACACAAATTTCTAAACAAATCTTAAATAATTCTAAGCATCGACGTGCAAAGTAGGAGATTTAGTAATGATATAAAGGATTCTCCAAGTAGTATTGTATTTTTCGCAAATTTGAACCGAGGTATCGTGGACCGTACACAGTTACTACTGTACTGCCTCACATGATCAGTACCAGCTTGCAGATATACCATTCGCACCTAGATGAAAAAGGCTTATTCAGCCATCTGGTCAGCTGACCGCATGAAAAAGTGTATCAAATTGAATGTTTCTTCGGAAGTTATCCGTTTTAATTCCATGCATCCCGATGATACCAACAGACATGCCATTCGAATTCAAACGTTTGCAGTTTCCATTGCAACTGGATTTTGCAATGACCATCAATAAAGCATTGGGACAATCTTTGCAAGCATATGGTTTGAATTTGCAAAATTTACGGGTAGGGAAACCTCTTGATTTGTTTTTGTTCGCACATTAAGGAAAAACCAAAAATATTGTTTATCACAGAACCCTATAATAAATTCACTTGAAAGAAAAATAGAAATGTTTTCTCATTTAGCGAACAAATAACGGAAAAAGCGACCAACTTCGGTTATATTTATGTTGATGTAAACCGTCAATTACAACTGAATGTCCATTTTCTTAAATTAGAAAGCTAAGCAGTATTACATAGTACCTACAAATAACGTTTTTTTAGTTCTGGTTCTTTTCACCAAAAGATTTTGATTAATAAGCCTGAGTGTCATTTGTCGATGCATAAAAACTATATTCATTGATCTTAAACTTTCATTGCGCTAGTGAATATAGCGACCATTTCATTACATGTATAAATTTGACAAGTTTATTTATGCTATATTAGATTAAAGTCCACTTACCTTACTTTATATTACAAATTGTTTAATGTTTAACGCCGGTGACTTGGCATGCGGAGATTCTTTTTGTATGATATAATTGTTGCACTATTCACAATTGGATTGCGATTATAATGTTGTCTTCTGTTGCTCCATCGTCACAGTAAGACTCGTTGAAATGGTCATACCCTCACGATGTTTCCGTAGTTGGTAATAATGACATTTCTCGCCGTTTATTGTCAGGTGTGTTATTTTATCGTTCTGCAAATGAGAATAAACAAACGGGTATAGTTGCAAAAAAAAAAAAATGCAAACGAAAAAATAATGGTAACCAAAAAAATATCCAAAAAAAAAATCCAAACAAAACACATCCAAACTAAAAAAAAATTGCAAACAAAACAAAATAAATAAATAAAAACACAAAACAAATAAAAAAATAACAAAAAAAAAAAAGAATTTCAAGCAACAAAAATCCAAACAAAATATTTAAAAACTAAAAAATCAAACAAAAATAAAAAAAAAGTATTCCAAACAACGGCAAAAAAATAAAAAAAAAATAACAAATCAAACAAAAATAAAAAAAAATAACAAATCAAACAAAAATAAAAAAAAAATAACAAATCAAACAAAAATAAAAAAAAAATAACAAATCAAACAAAAATAAAAAAAAAATAACAAATCAAACAAAAATAAAAAAAATATTCCAAACGACAAAAAATAAAAAAAAAAATATAAAAAAATATATATATAAAAAATAATAAAAAAACAAAAAAATAAAAAAAAAAACAATAAAATAAAAAAAAACAATAAAATAAAAAAAAAACAAAAAAATAAAAAAAACAAAAAAATAAAAAAAAACAATAAAATAAAAAAAAACAATAAAATAAAAAAAAACAATAAATTAAAAAAAACAATAAAATAAAAAAAAAACAATAAAATAAAAAAAAAACAATAAAATAAAAAAAGCAATAAAATAAAAAAAAAAGCAATAAAATAAAAAAAAACAATAAAATAAAAAAAAACAATAAAATAAAAAAAAACAATAAAATAAAAAAAAAACAATAAAATAAAAAAAAAAAACAATAAAATAAAAAAAACAATAAAATAAAAAAAAAACAATAAAATAAAAAAAAACAAAAAAATAATAAAAAATAAAAAATAAAAAAAAAATAAAAAAAAAAAATAAAAATAAAAAAAAAATAATAAAAAAAAAATAAAAAAAACAAAAAAAAATAAAGAAAAAATAAAAAAAAAAAAACAAAAAAATTAAAAAAATTAAAAAAAAACAAAAAAATTAAAAAAACAAAAAAATTAAAAAAACAAAAAAATTAAAAAAACAAAAAAATTAAAAAAACAAACAAATTAAAAAAACAAACAAATTAAAAAAACAAAAAAATTAAAAAAACAAAAAAATTAAAAAAACAAAAAAATAAAAAAAAAAATGTTTCCTATTTAATTATGAATTCGATTAGTCGCTCAAGATTAATGGTGCAATTAGCTACCAAAAAGTAACTTCCAGTTGGAAATATTTCGACTTTTTCTGATTCAATTCAAAACGAGCCAACTAAATTAATAACTTTGACGACCCAGCTTCACAACACTATTATTCACTCCTGAAATAAGGCATTTAAGGATTTTAGGATTACATACATAATGAAGCTTCATATGCGAAACGCCAAGAAAAATTTTGGAAAGTAAACATTTCAAGATTCATACCGATGACCAGGGAACGAGACAACGGGACAATATTTTGATGAAATGCCTCCCACATCAAAAAATCACTCTTATTGCGAAGATCCTACTTTCAACCGCTTGACTATTGATAATATTTGTCAACTGAAATAGATTTCGGAATTTTGAACATTAATTGATAAAATTCAGTGCTACTTTATTATTGTGAACGTAAGCATTTGACAAAAGTTTTTTTACAAAGCAACAAATTATTTTTTGAAGATGTTTTTTTTTTTTTTTTTTGTTTATAATTAGCACGCGCTTAAGGATTTATGAAGACCCTTAGAGGCAGCCCTTTCACACTTAGCCGGCTTCCGGTTACCCGGCCCGGTTAGACGGTTTTCTCCAAAAATAAGTATGTTTTCACACACATCCGGCAGACAGCAAGTTATGAATTGTGAATTTTGTTCCAATCGTTAAGCCGGTCATCCTTATTTATATAATGATGACTATAAAGATTTCTTTTCACGCATTTTTTGTGGCATTTCGGTATTTATATATGTACTTGTAAGCTTTTGTCTCAAATCGCGGGCTGCTTCAACCAAGCTTATCTACTGTTCAATTTCAATACCCATTTAAAAAAGTATTTATAACAAAATTTAGCAAAAGAAAATAATTTACACAAAAAAAAACAAAAAACTCTTATCTTGTCCACAGTGAATGGAAAACTGAAAACCGGTTACGGCAACCGGTTATGTGTGAAGGCGCAATTTGATTTGATGTATCCGCTACTGAATTGAGAACCGTTTACCCGGTTCCGGCAGCCGGGGCCGGTTTCGGTTTGCAGGTGTGAACGCGCCCTTAAGAATGTATTCCCAACGACTGGCTAGCCGGTACCGGTTAGTCGGCTGCCGGGTATGTGTGAAATGGCTTTTATGTGTTTGTGCACAGCGGGTGCATTATGGAAATTGGGGATAAGTAAAGAGGAGATACCGATGTGCATTGGTTTTCAATTTCTGTAAATTGTAATGGGGAGGAAAAACAGAGTTTGGTAAAGTATTCTACATTCGTGTTGTTCTCTATACTTCATTGTCGAAGCTATGCTTGATGGTAAATTGATTACCATTCATGGCATGGCGAGTATTATGGTTTGAAGGGGCGAAATGCAGCTGGCTATTTTGTTTTTGCCACCAAGGTGTATAGATCGGTTAAACTATTTGGTGAGCTATGTCACCAAATCACCAGTGGACCTGTTGCTACGAAAACCGTATTATCGGTCATTGAGGAGTTTTCGTGATTCAAGATATTTCATAAGCTGACGGTTTATCAGCGTTTCCATGACCTTAGAAAGAAGAGAGGGAAGTGCAATTGGTCGGTAACTGGAGAGAGAAGATAATTCGCATTTTTAGGGACGGACTGGACAAATACTATTTTCAATCCACTCGGGGAAAGTCCAGATGAATAGGGCAGATAGAAGAAACAAATTGCAAGAAATAGGAAACAAATTGAAGCCCTTTAAAAACATTGGAGCAGTGCCGAACATTTTTAAACTTGCGACAGGGCAAAGGTAGCTACCAGTTGAGTTTGGGCAATGACTTCAATCTAGGTCTTGCACAATCAACTGCATCGCGTATGAAGTACCTTTGCGCCTTTTGGAAACGGGCGAAGTGACGCGATGATAATTTTTCCTCTCGTGATGATCTGACATATCATCCAAGTAGCATCAATTGTCAAGAGAAGCTTATCTCAACTTAGACGTTCGGATTTGGCATAAAACAGGAGGTCCCGCTATCGTGCAAGAAGTACACACGCAGATATGAAATGTTGTCAGAAAGCTCGGCCCCGGGTACTCACGAGCCTGTAGCGCCAAAAATTTGTTTTTTTTTTAGCCTTTTTTAAATAATATTTTACAATTTCATCACTTAAATCCCTCGAAAATTACAAATTTGTTGTTTTTTTCACATCAGCACCCTCTTGTCGGAATGGAAATCCCGAAAATTGGACCGGCAAAAAAGTAATGTTTTTAAATAAAATCTTTAAAAGCTATTGGGATCTTGCTTATTTCCAAAAACAGAGAATTTATTGCAAGATGTTTATCAAAAACCAACATATGTACCGTTATCTAACCACAAATGATCGTAGAAGTTTGCACTCAGCCTTCTATTTTGTGGTAAACAATGAATGGATTAGAATATGCAAAATATTTTTCAAAGCTACACTCGATATAAACGACAAACCATTCGAACACGAATGGGTCGTACGCATCTTTCCCTGTCACAGCGAGTTGGGCGTGAGATCAAATTCCAAGCTTAAGAAAATTTGATAATTTGGCCAAAATACAAAATAATATAAATTTGGATTATTGATGTTATAAATGCTATAAATAATGTGAAATGTGATTATACGAACTTTTATTCCGTATTTTGAAAGAGTCGGTGTCTATGTGAATAATGATGATGATGCTAATGATGTTGGCCAAAACTTAAAATTCCGTTTACTGATAGATGGGCCAAAACTAATTATGTGGAATTGTTGCAGACAGTAATAGTAGTATAATAATTGTAATTAATTCCATTTGACAAAATAGTTTGCGTTATATGGATTATGAATAAAAATAATCAAGAGGAACTGCAGCTCCCATTTGCTTATTCATCATTACTTAACCAGATTTTTTGAACGGAGTTTAAATTTCATTTGTTGTTCCAAAGAAGGACCAATGCTATCTTTGCAAATCGTTTCAAGATGCAGATGAAGAAAAAAATAGTTGCTTGACTCTTTGAACACTGACAAAAAAAAATGAAATATCACACAGGGAAAGATAGCCTGATAAAACAAAACTAGTGGTACACATCATGTTGCCGTTTATGATCTTCAATACCTCAATACCTTTTTTAATAATCAGGAAAAACGTAATAACTCTAAAAACGTGAATTTTCATGGTTTATGATTAAAATGTATGCTGGTTGTTATGTAGGGTTGGTTAATAGTGTATTTCCTTTTGTAAACATTGAAATTTACTGTTTCTATTCAAGTAAAATGGGTTTTCCACTCTACTGAAAAACTAAGAGTTTTGAGTTGGAACACTTTTGTACTACATGCACGAAATATCGGCGTTAATTTTTCGTTTCAATTGTTTCCTGTTGCCATCGGCTCGTTGCCAACGTTTTTCCCGATTATTCTTTCAAAACTAGAGGAACAAAGCGACAGGAAAGTTAAGCTTGAAAATAGTATTCTAAACAGACGTATTCCACCTTCAACATGAATAGATTTCTTCAAATTCTTACGTGGAAAGTCGTCAATGGTCTTTAGAAGAAACTTAGAGAACTTGAATTGTTAATGCAAGAAAAAGATACGGCATCTGTTTAATATCCGAAACTCTAAACCTAACTCTTCTAACTTAAAGATTAAATGTTACCTCTACTATCATGCTCTACATCGATCGAACAAGGCTAGAGATGGAGCCTTACTATATTTGAAAAAGTTTATCAAACATTCATTTGATCTTAAATTAGAAATCGAAAAAATGCAAGTTAGCCTTACAAGTCAAAAGCTGACCATTCCTTCTGAAGATATTTTCTATTTACTTCCCACCACGATGCTAGGTTGAGAAAATTGACTTTGAAAACATGCCTTATTCCCTCGGACACCGTTTTGTCATCGGAAAGTACTTTAATGCAAAACAAATATTGTGGGGATCTAGATGTACGATGTAGGCAGACAGTAAAATCGATTTTTTCATTGTAAAAGGTCTGCTATCCAATCGAATCAAAGTTGAAGAATGCTTTGACATCTGATCATTCTCCGGTCATTGTAACAATTATCGAGTCACTCATTAGAAATTAAAAACCATCCAGTCTAACAAACGGGAAAACCAAATGGCAAGGCTTCAAAAACGATATCGAAAATAATATTCGATTGGGTGTATCGAACTCAAAGTCGCGGTTGATTTTGCTTGAAAAAGAATTTAACCTTTGAATTTTGAGACCAGGTTTACTCGGAAAGTAATCCTTCTGAAGCGTTTAAGAAATGTATTTTCATTTTTCACTTACTTTTAAGTTAAAGAACGAACACTAATATTCTATTTATTTTAACAATATTGTTATATACTTTTAAGTAAAATTAATGAATAAACACTATTACTACTACTACTACTACTAATCGATACCGTTCAAGAAGCAGCATAAAATAATACTCCTCAACAAAGCTAAACAGCGAGCTCTAGTAATATCAAGTACCCACGGCCCACGGGATAAAAAACTTGGTTAGACAAAAAAGAAAAACTCGTAAAAGAAGGCAACAAACATGTGCTCCCCAAGATAAGAATCATATTCAAATCGGTTGAGTAACTTGCTATCAAATTCCATTAAAAACTTTAAATACCATGCAGTAGAAACTTATCTGCAAAGCCTAACCGCTGGAAAGGAATTAGATAAAAATTTGATAAAACGGCCAAAAAACAATGTGCCACCAATTAGGGTAACTCATTCTTGTGCAAAAAGGGACAATGCAAAAGCAGACTTTTTTGTCGCTCATTTGAGGAAACATTTAAGCCCTTTGATGGTCTAGCCCAAAATGAAAACATTTATGTATTAGACACTATAACCGATAATAATGTAGTAAGATATGCAAATATTGCCGAGCTTTAACGGAAAATACATTAACCAAAGCCTTAAAAGGCTCTAGGTTATGACCTAGCATTAACTAAACTTCTCTACATTCATTGTAAATGTGGCAATTATATTAGAATACATACCAAGACAGTTGGAAGTAGCGGAAGTGATTATGATCTTACAGGCCTATTTCACTTCTTCCAATAATTTCAAAAGTTTTTGAATGTATATTACTCAGTAGCTTACACCACATAATTGATCAGAAACGTTTTTTACCTGACCATCGATTGCGTTTAGAAGTAAACATTCGACAGTGGACCAAGTACATCGAATTACAGATGTAATTGACCGAGATTTCGAAGAAAACATTTTTTCTCAGCCGTAATTCTTGACATGGTGTGGCATGGCATAAAAGGCATTAAGTATAAACTAAGACAAGTTCTGCCTGAACAATTATATGAAATCCTCGTGTCGTAACTTGAGCATAGTCTCTTCCGGGTGAAGTTGGAAATGAATATTCGCAGTTCAATGAAATAATGCCAGGTGTACCGCAAGAAAGCGTTCTTGTATCACGTTTGTACATGTACCTCATATTCATCCATGATATCGCACAAACAACCGATACAATAGCTGCCACGATCTCAACGAGGTTAATGAATGGGCGAAATCCTGGTGGATTCATGTTGATTTTTCGTGTAAATGGAAATTGGCCTGTATTTCTAAATACTGTCGACTTCGTTTGCAAATGAAGTGAAATATCTCAGAAAGGCAATGCGAAAAACTATAAACACTGAGAACTGTACTGCTTGCTAGGAACATTTACAAAGCTAAACCTCGATAAAAACAATGGCAAACGCCGTAGCTGCGTTAAGGCTAGGAAAAACATTAATTTAGTTTTTTCTATCAAAATTTAGCAGCATGGAGAGTGGTAGTGTGGGAGAGGAAAGACTCAACATTGTTGATGCTCTGCTCAGCCTACCTACCACACGACTAAGCAACACACCGTCCTGCAAAAGCTATCAAAAATCTAGTTCGGCATAGTGAAACGAAGGGATGGGATATAATAATCGGTTGCAACGCCAACGCATTACATACAAACTAGGATAGTAGTGACATTTTCAGTGTATGTCATAAATTGAAATACGTCAGCAAAGCGTGGTGTGATGTAAATGTAATATTCATACCAAAAGCGGAAGCCACACAACTGCGAAAGACTATAGGACAACAAGCGTATCCTCATTCCTATTGAAATCATTGGAAAGACTACGAGACATTCAAATACGTAGTAACATGCCTATATCAAAGGCAAATCGGTTGAAACTGCTCTACATGAGGTAGTTCAAACAATAGAAAAATCTCTATATCACAAAGAATACACACATAAAAACGGAAGCTATCGAGAAAGCACTTGAAAAAGCAGGTATAAAATGCGCATCATTTCATCCTCACTTGACGATTGTACCAAAAGGATAACAACGACAGAAGGTACTTCACAGGGGGGTTGTTCTATCCCCACTTCTTTGGCTACTTGTAGCCAACGCAGTACTGAGGAGACTAAAAATTACTGCAAGAAGTACTGTGACCTATGCGAACGATGTGGTACTCATGGCATGTGGGATTTTTCCATCGACTCTAAGCGCAATCATACAAACAAGATTAAATATAATTAACAGATGGTCAGAATCCTGCGGTCTGGGTGTAAACCCAAAGAAAGCTCAATTAGTTCTCCTTACTAGCAAGAGATCGATCACAGAGTTTGCGGCATCGACTCTAGGATGCACCACCCTCTCACTATCAGCAAGTGCCAAATACCTGGGAGTGATACTTGACAGCAAGCTAAATTGGAATCTTTATATCCACAAAAGTTGCAATAGATGCACTATATAATTGCAATAGAATCTGCGGTAAGATATGGGAAAGCCACGAAATGGTTATATACAGCTGTTGTCAGACCAGGTCTCACTTATGGTTGCCTAGTCTGGTGGAATGACATAAAAAAGTCAAAGCACTAAATAAGGTACAAAGAATGCGGTTTAGCCACATCCCTTCGACTATCAAACTCATGCAGTGTTTTCCAAGAAGAGATCGTAGCTATACTCGATGCTGCCGAATCGGCTAAAGTATTGGACTTATCACAAGAGGATATTTCCATAGCGGCCATAAAAGCTGTGACATCTAAAAAAGTACAATCACGAGTAGTTTGACGCTGCCGCACAGAGGTAAAGGCTCTATGTAACCAGAATGAAGTAAAATTATCTGGGTAACAGGACATAATAACATTCCAGGGAATGAGAAAGCAGACGAGCTAGCCAGAATAGGATCGTCTAGCTGTATCTCCTTATGTGATAGTAGGGTTACCCTACTAGAAATTCCTGGAAAAGGCCAGCGAATTTTCAAGTAGAAGCACATCATATTTTCATCGAATTCAAAGCCGCGCATTTTAGCATCCATCGCTAGAGCTTTCTAAAGCGATGGCGGAATTCGTGATACCCTCAAAACTGAAATAGCTGTGTTGCCTGACAACAGGCGCGCTATCATGCGATAGTACTTAGGGCTGGAGTAAGCATTGAAGGCAATATCTACAACAAATCCTTCTAGCTACTGGGAACTCAGACGATACTGATTAAGAGCAAAAAGCGTTGTTCTTATAGTTAACGAGGGCAAAACAAAGTTTATCAAAGTAGCTATCAACAAAGTACTGTCGACACCCAATCATGGACGCTAGTATACTAAGCGAGCACTTACTAAACTTACAAAAAGCTAAAAATTGTTTCAAGTGTCGAGCGAGGACTTGGCATGCGGAGGACATTCGGCTTATAGGTATCCTTTGAACAGAGGGAAGATAATCGCTACTGTAATGAGAGCACAGTTATTACGAAGAATGGTATATATGGTTGGATGTTGTTGAACAAGGAAGGATAGACTCTGATTGGCATTAACTTAACTTAAACTGTGACTACACATCAACTGTGTTGATTTTTACATCCAAGTGGTAACCATCGGGTACTGGTCTCATACAATCGTATTTGACTTGCTAAACGCTAAAACATCCACACTATAAACAGCCTGGACAGAATGGCACGAAATACCCGACCTGTTGTCCCAGTTGGATCTAGATGAGCTTTGATATATTCAAGAGGATGCAAAATTGTGATAGACAAGAGACACACATCCATTATTTTTTAACATTCCGAGGGGCTAACATCGACTCGTACCACTACCTTTTTGCAGCCAAGATAAAAATGCGGACATCCACCACACCGCAACAAACCAGAAAAACTGTGAAAAAATTAAGTGTCGAAGGACTGAAAACGCAAGAGATTGTTAAGGCCTTCGCGCAACGCGTATTTCTTAACCTCTCGATTGACACCATACCACCAGAATCGAATGTGGAAGAACATTGGCAACGATGTCAACAAATCATTAGCAAGAAACCCCTGGTTTGATGAGGAATGCCGACAGATGTTTGCAGCCAAGAACTAGGTCTACAAGGCTAAGCTGCAGGTGAAGACGAGAGCTGCCGGACTCAACGTGATGTAATAGCTACTTTCGCTATAGAGAAGGAAGCGGCAAAAATGAATTAAGCAGTAAATGAAAGTAAAACTAAGTATATGATATCAACACGAAAGGGTACGGCGCTGAACCATATACCGTATCGAAAGTGGATGAAGAAGTCCTTGGTCGATTTGAGAGGAAAATTCTTCGAAAAATCTTTGGTCACATTCGTGTTAACGGGCTATGGAGACGAAGATTCAACCAAGAAACTATAAGAGATAGACAGCGACATGCCCCTAGTCAAAAAAATCCGCTTTGGACGATTAAGATGGCTAAAACATGTACAACGAATGGACACCAATACTTCGGTTCGCAGTCTTCGATTCCCAGCCAGAAGTCGGACGCAGTAAGGAAAGACCTCGTCTGAAGTGACGCGCACAAGAAGAAATCGACCTCAACCAAATTGGAGTGCGCAACTGGAGGCAGTTAGCTAAGGTTCGGTCTAATTGGAGAAGCATGTTAGTTGAGGCCCAGGTTTATTCCGGACTGTAGTGCCATTAAGTTAAGTTAAGGTATATAGAAATTATTCGCCAACTTACCTTATAGTTTTGCAGCGTTTTTGTCTCCCCAACTATTGCACAGATTCTAATTTCATACACCTAGTCTTCAATTTGTCTGTTTGTAGCCGCATTATATATGTGTGCCTTCTTGTTGTACACCAATCATTTCATTTATGTGGATTGTGAACAATGCACGGCGAGACTTTCGATTGCAGCCGCCACACCGTTGGCATGTCTGTAAAACAAGAGCAATGTTATGTTAATAGAAAATAAAAAATGATTACTAGGTGTATTCATGTCCTTGCCTGAAATTGCCACTCCAGCTGTACAATATTTTTGTAAAGATCGAATTGCATTAACACCAGCGCGACTTTGTCGTTTTTTTGACAATCGCCTTGTGGTTTGCATAAGTTACACTATCCACAGTGTCCATTAGATTGTGAAAATAATTTTTTGCCATGTGTTGCGTTGATCCATTTTCACACTTCGACTAAACGAGCTAATTCCCCAATGACGTTGCTGAAGTTGTTTATAATGACATTCATCGCGGTATTACAAAAATAACATTTGGGCGCAACAGGCTGTTAGTACCCAGGGCCGAGCTTTCTCACAACCATTCATGTGTGCGTGTATACTTCTTGCACGGTGGCGGGACATGCCGACTTCGAACGGCTAAGTTGAGATAAGGTTTTCTTGACAATTGATACTACTCGTATGATTTGTCGGATCATCACGATAGGAAGGCCATTGAAAATCATTTAGGTGTTGCTACGGCTGGGTACCGAACCCAGACCTTCTGCGCGGCATTTCTTGGCGGTGGCGCGATGAGCCCGTTTTGGTATTGCTGCAATTAACTTACTATGCCCTCTGGAATTGTATTGTTACCGATATGGAGATATGATTCATTACGTCCATGTTGTTGATTCTTCTTCAATTAGCTAAATCGGAAGAAAACACATTAAATGGCTTTTGTACTCAATGGGAATAATGAAACAATTTTCATTCTTACCGATAAATTGTTTCTTTTACATGCCTCAGCACTAACATATGCAATAATGACGAGGTCATTCAGATCAAACATCTTGAGCTACGTAGGACATATTGGTGACGTCTGTGCAATGTGCTCTGAAGGGGATGTTTAACATATAAAAATATAATTTATATCGAGCTCCTCCGTGACGAAGGGATAACAACATAAATGTCGCGTTTTAATTGTGTCGACATATGTTGAAACTACAAATGAAAAAAATCGTTGGTTTTTTAATTGTATACACAAGCAAAGGATTGAAAATTAATACAATTCAGCGCTTGTCATCTCCGGCGCCATGGTTGGGAAATCCTCGCTGCCACGCATTTTCAGATGAATTATTTGATTGATCTGCAAACTAAAAGAAATGGATGGGTATAGTAGCAAATTGAAAACGATGTCAGTTAAACAATTCATTAGGAAATTAAAATAAACAGTGGTAAAACCATTATTTAGTGACTTTGAGCTACACAGGAGACAGGAGATAAGCGTTTTACGTGGAAAAGAGTTTTTTTTTGTACAGATCTGGGCCCTCATTCCGTAAAGTGATTATCGTTCAACGATAACATTTCGACGGTAAATCTTGCATCACGTAAGATCAATAGTCGTTTTTTTTTTGTCGGCGATATCACTTCATTTGCTTCACTTAAAGCAATAATCATCAAATCACAGACGATTATTGAGCGATTGCTCAGAGGTCTGGTCTCGACTACCGTCTGACTGATAATCCTTTTCGAATTAACGGACTGATCCCCAGACTTATTTAACGGATGTTATTTTATTCAGTCCATACGACAAGTCCAACTAGAACTAGGGTCTAAATCTGGTGCTCTAGCGATAGGATTATTTTTATGAACAAGGGTGTACCCATCCATGATAACGTCCACTTGTCTTCGTGGATACAGGATGTTGAACTGTTGCGCGTATCACAATTGTATATGTACCTACATTGTACATAATGCGAAGTTAATTGAAATGCTTAAGAGAAGTTTGTTTGTATCTTATAAATTAATCCAATAAGATACTACATATGATTGTTCAAAGCTTGTTTGGAATCCAAATGGTATTACACCACTACCACTCAAACCAACTTCACAAAACCGGCAAGAGTGCCGGGTACCGGCTTTCAAACTAATGATCGTTTCATTGTTATTGTTTTGATCGTATCATTGTTATTGTTTTGGTCGTTTGTCTGAACTATTCCTACGTCGCGTCTTAGTTTTCCAACAATACTGGAACTAATGAAGAAAGCGATGAAATAATGAACGTGTTCGTGTTTCGTGGTTTTCCAAGAGGTGTGGTAAGTAAAAAAAATTGGTCAACAGATCCTCACATCTGAATGACAACTATATACGTTATCCGGGTTTGTAGTTATTGTTGTTTTTATAGTTATTATTTGTCGAACTGTCTTAGTCTTATCTATATGAAGTTCAGTATGCATTGCAATTTCATCGTTGAATAGACTTAAGCCGCAACCAGAATGCGTATCTGTATTCTGTAGCTGGTATCTGTATCTGAGTGAAAAGTTAAAAACAAGTGTTTACACAATGTGTATCTTCGTGAATCTGTAGCTTGAAGTTGAATAGAGGGTAACTTCACGAAGATACACATTGTGTAAGCGCTTACGGGTTGCCTTGATTTTAACTTTTCACTCAGCTACAGATACCAGCTACAAATACGCATTCTGAGCAGGCCCTTAGGCGGCTACACACACGCAGGCAAAACTGTCCGGTATACTTGTTCAGGTCGTTTGTGCAGTTTTAGCGGATCGCCAAAGCGCATTCACACTAAATATGTGAGGCACATCAGTTTTTTATACCCTATCCCATAGGGGTATATTAGTTTTGATACATAGTTTGTAACATAGAGAAATAATTTAGCTACATATACCTCAAAGTATATGGATCGACTAATCGATAGCTGAGTCGATTAAGCCATGTCTGTCCGTCCGTCACCAGTTTTTGGGCCTTAAATTTTGAGCTAGAAGGATGAAATTTGGTACACGTGCTCTTTGTTGCTCCCAGCAGAACAAGTGTAAACATTTTTGAAATCCGCCCACTGCCACGCCCCCTTTTTAGAAAAACGTATTTTGTGGCCAAACCATAACGAATTTTGAAAAACTTTCTGAGCAACATATTTAGATAATCTGAATATCTATATTTCGTTCATATAAAGTTCTTTGCCACGCCCACCTTTTGGGGGCGTCTTTAATAAAAACGTTTTTCGGTCAAATTTTCAAATTTTCGAAAAAACTTTTGACGCAGAATAATTAGTAATATAAATATGAACATTTCGTCCATAGACCATTTTAACCCGCGCCCACTTTTTGGGGGCGTTTTTATATAAAAACCATTTTTATACACTATATCCCATAATATATGCAGGAGAAAACCTTGTCTTTTGTAGAACCGTAAAAGTTTTTTATAAGCAGTCTGAAGAATTTGTTGTCACCATGTCATTCTTTATTTTATCCACATCGTGTTTTTAGCCATGTCCACTTTTTTGGGATTTTAGTTTTACAGATAGGATGGGATAGGGTATTCAACGATCCGCACAGTGGATTGTAGCCTTCTCATATGTTTGTTTTCGTCGTTCGGTAAACATGGAATATACTGACGACATTTTAAACGAAAACACAGACGGCCTGTGTAAATTTCCCTTTAAACTGACGGCCTGAATGCCTGATGTTACACACGCTCCGGTTTTTCTAATAGGCGGACTGAACAGGAAAAACGATTGAATTTTCGATTTTTCTCCGACCGCCTGCTCAGGCCAAAAAAACTGACAACTTTATCATACACACGTTCAGTTATAACTGCGCAGGCGACCTGAACAGGCAAACCGGACATTAAAACTGCGTGTGTTAAAACAACCGGCTTGTTTTGACTGCTTAAACATATTTCCGAAATCAGTGCTCGCTTAAAAATTAGTTTAGAGTTCTTCGACCACATTTTGGTCGTCATTATCGTCCAACTATGTGCTTTATTGTATTGTGGATGTTGTAGAACGTATGTAGACTCTGATTGGCTTTAACTTGGCAATGCCCAGTGGTTGGAACGAATACCGGGCCTACCGTCCTGGGCGAACCAACACATTCGGCCAACATGTTATCTTGGAATCTTAAGGGTAAGCCAGGCCCCTTGAATACGGATGGTGGAGAACCGAAAGGCCAACGGCAGATTGCATGGATAGAACTATCCCAGTCAATCTAAAAATGCTCAAATCCAACATCCTTGGTACACGAAACAGCTAATCTTTTCGAAACAGACGTAATCGGGCTTGGAATAATTTTGTAATAAGCCTGAATCATTACGACTATGATAAGTACCTTACTTATTTTAATGAATTCTCGGCGATGTCTAATAGTTTATGTAATGACTACATAGTCAACATGGAGAACGCTCTTAAAAGTGACCCTAAACGCTTTTGGGGATATATCAAGTCGAAGAGGAAAACGGACGGATATCCAGCCAACTTCAAACGTATTCGCAGACAATTTGAGTAAATCATACCCCTCTAGTTTTAGACGAACATCAATTCAATTATCTCAATGAGTGTCCTGAAGTATGTTTCAGCAATGTCACATTTGACGATGAAACACTACTTAAATACATTTCTTTATTAAATAATGACTATTCTGCGGGACCCGATGGAATCCCACAAATAGTCGTAAAGCAAGGCAAAGATGCTCTTTTGCCATATCTTAAGTATAGCTCTCTTTCCACAGGAGTATTCCAAACTCATTGGAAAAATGCATTTATTACACCTCTTTTTAAAAAAAGGTGAGCGAGGAGATACTTCTAATTATAGACCTTTCTCAAGCTATTTGAACATATTATTTGTGATAAATTGGTCTTCCTTTGGCGAAACATTTGTAAAAAAAAACGATTCACTGTCACAAATCTCTTAACTTTTATTCAACATTGTTCCAATAGTTTGCAAAATAAAAGAGAGCTTTTGACCAGTTATCACATAACATCATAATTTTTAAACTTATGGTTTCATCCAGGTTTTCCCTCCAGGTTTCATAATTTGGGATATCTCTCATTGAGAACTTATCAGGTAAAATTTAGAGGTTCTTAATCCAACTCTTTTGTTGCCCAATCTGGAGTACCCTATGGTAGTCATTTAGGTCCTATCTTATTTATACTTTCTATTTACGATGCAAGAGCTTGTATTCGAGAGAGCAAAATATTGATATATGCTGATGACATGAAAATTTTCAAATGTGTAGGAGATCTAAGCAATTCGCTTTCACTACAAGCTGATTTAAATAGTTTTACCATATGGTGTCTTAAAAACGGTTTGAATCTGAACCCTACTAAGTGCCTGCATGTCATTTTCACGTATTCCATCCAATTTTAATTATACTCTGTCCGGCACACTCTCTGACGTGTAGACAGTTTTAAAGATTTGGTGTTTATTTTGATCCTAAATTGGAGTTTAATAAAAACAAACGTTATTGCGAATAAATCCAACTCTATTTTGGGATTTATAAAAGGTGGTCAAAAGAGTTTAATGAACCTTATGTCACCCTTTCGTTTTATAATTGTCTAGTTCGCCCTCACTTGGAATATGCCTCACAAGTGTAGACACCCTTCTATGAAGTTCAGTCAAATAGAATTGAGGCGGTCCAACTTAAATTCATAAAATTTGCTTTCAGAGCTATTAGATCAGCCGCAACTGATGTGCTAGGTTTCTCCCGACCACAAGCAAGAAACCCCTGGTTTGATGAGGAATGCCGACAGATGCTCGCAGCCAAGAACGAGGCCTACAAGGCTAAGCTGCAGGTGAAGATGAGAGCTGCCATTGACCTCTATATGCAAAGAAGAAGGGAAGAATATCGGCTTTTCAGAAAGAAGAAAAAAGAGCAAGAAAAGCGCGCGATTGAGGATATAGAGAAGTGCCACCAAAGTGTAAGACGTCAAAGCCAAGGATACAAGGCTCGAACAGAATCCCGTCGAGATAAGCAAGGAAATATGGTAGTTGAAACACAGTCGATGCTGAGGATATGGAAGAACCACTTCTGCAGACTGTTAAACGGCGATGACGAAGAACATTCCGCTGTCAGGCAGAACGAACCATTAAAAATTAGAAACGACAGCGAAAATTGCCAAACACCCGAGCTAAGTGAAGTGAGGATAGCAATATCTAAACTCAACCTTAATAAGGCGGCCGGAAATGACGGCATTCCCGCTGAGCTTTAAAAAGCTGGCGGAAATGACTTGGTAAGTAACATCCACCAACTCATAAGCCAAATCTGGTCCGATGAAAGTATGCCTGAAGAATGGAACCTCAGCATCGTTTCTCTCCAAAAAAAGGAGACCCTCTGAACTGCGCCAACTACAGAGGCATAAGTCTGCTCATCAAGATCCTATCTGCCGTAATATGTGAACGCCTGAAAGCGTTTACCAACAACCTGATCGGCCCTTATCAGGCCAGGAAAGTCCACAACTTATTAAATCTTCACACTTCGGCAGATCCTGGAAAAAACCCAAGAAGTCCAAATCGATACCCACCACCTATTTATCGATTTCAAAGCCGCATACGACAGCATTTATAGAGACGAGCTATACAGAGCCATGTCTAGTTTTGGTATACCGCCCAAACTCGTCCGTTTGTTGATGACGATGGAGAATTCTCGCTGCACCATCAGGGTCGGAAACCACCTCACCGACACATTCGATACCAAAAAAGGATTTAGGCAAGGCGATGCGCTGTCATGTGACTTCTTCAATTTGATTCTTGAGAGGATTGTGCAAAACTCCCGAGCCAACACCAGAGGCATAATTTTCCAAAAATCGGTGCAACTACTAGCATAAGCCGACGTTATTGACATCATTGGTAGGACTCAACGTGATGTCATAGCCACGTTTTCTAGTATAGAGTAGGCAGCGGCAAAAATGGGTTCAGCAGTAAATGAGAGTAAGACTAAGTATATGCTGTCAACACGAAAGGACACACAACATCGACGAATTGGACAGAACGTCACCATTGACAGATATAACTTTGAGGTAGTACGGGACTTGTCTACCTCGGCCCCGCTATTAACTCTGACATCTCGTTAGAAATCAAACGAAGAATTACTCTTGCCAATCGCTATTTCTTCGGGCTAAGAAGGCAATTTAGTAGTAAAGCCCTCACTCGAACTACTAAGGAGATCCTATGTAAGACCCTGATCATCCCAGTCCTGCTCTACGGCTCTGAAGCATGGACCGTATCAAAAACGGATGAAGAAATCCTTGGTCGATTAGAGTGAAAAATTCTTCGAAAAATCTTCGGTCCCGTTTGCGTTGACGGGCTATGGAGACGAAGAATCAACCAAGAACTATACAAGCTGTACAGCGACATACCCCTAGTCAAAAAACTCCGCATTGGACGTTTAAGATGGCTAGGACAAGTAGAACGAATGGACACCGATACTCCGGCTCGCAGTCTTCGATTCCCAGCCAGACGTCGGACGCAGTAGAGGAAGTAGAAACCGACCTCAACCAACTTGGATTACGCAACTGGAGGCAGTTAGCTAAGGACCGGGCTAATTGGAGAGGCATGTTGGTTGAGGCCCAGGTTCATCCCGGACTGTAGCGCCACTTAAGTAAGTAAGTAGCTTTGAGAAGACTTCCGTGGGATGATGTACACAATTTGCCTCCGTATAGGTGTAGAATTAAACCACTGCAGTTGTTGCCTTTGTCTCAACGTAGATTTTACAATGATGTGGTTTTCTTGCACCAATTATTATCTGGACAAATAGATGGTCCTGATCTTTTAAGTGCTATTGGTTTTAATACCCGGGGAGGTTCCCATAACCTTCGTAGACTAAATAATTTAAATATACATACCTAATCGTAAATACAACTATGGTATGCAGGAGGCTATCAATATCTTAAGCTAGAATATCTAAACTCGAACTAAACAAGGCTGCAGCAAATAACGGCCTTCCCTTGGCTTGGTAAGTAGCATCCACTTACTCATGAGCCAAATCTGGTCGGATGAAAGTATGCCTGAAGAATTGAACCTCAGCATCGTTTGCCCGATCCAAAAAAAAGGAGACCCTATGAACTGCACCAACTACAGAGCAATATGTCTCCTTAACATAGCCTAAAAGACCCTATCTGCCGTAATTTGTTAAAGCTTGTAACCGTACACGAACAATTTCACTGTCAGGAGATTCTTTAAAACACCAAGAAGTCCAAGTCGATACCTACTACCTATTCATCGAATTCAAAGCCACATACGACAGCATTTGTAGATACGACCTATACAGAGCTGTATAGTTTCGGTAAACCGCCCAAACTCGTCCGTCTGTGCGGGATGACGATTGAGAATTATCGCTATTCCATCAATGTCTCCAACATACTCGCTGAAACATTCAATAACAAAAAAGAATGTAGACAAGGTGACGCATTGTCGTATGACTTCTTGAACATAATGCTTGGAAGGATTTTGCAATACTCCCCAGCCAACACCAAAGGCACAATCTTCCATAAATCTGTGCTACTATTTGCATAAGCCGACGATATTGACATCATTGGTCGGATTCAAAGAGATGTCACACTCATCTTTGTTAGTAAAGAGAAGGAAGCGATAAGAATGGGTTTTACACTAAAGATCAAGTATTTGCTGTCAACACGAAAGAAAGCCAACATCGCCGAATGGGACAGAAGGTCAATAAAATAATAACAGGTCCGCCATCTAACGTTTTTTTTTCAACAAGTGCTTATTTCGTGAATGGTAACACTAAGCTCATGTCTGATTTGACAGATAATTAGTTTTATCCTTCCGTTGAACAAATATGGTTGTGTATACGCTTGAACAACGCTGGAAAACATTGCGACATTACTTTAAAAATCATGGTAATGTTGCAGAATGTGTGCGAAAATTGCGTACGGATTTTGGAAGAGAAGCACCTTCAGCTCCGTATGTTCGTTATCTTGTGAAAAAAGTGAAAGAAACTGGCATCCTCATCGATAAACCAAAGCGTGAAAAGCCAAAAACAGTGCGTACACCCAAGAATATTGCTGCTGTGGCAGAAAGTGAGCGTGAAGCGCCATCAACATCAGTTCACCGTCATTCTCAACAATTGAACATTTCGGAGACATCATTGAGACGAATTTTGCATAAAGACCTTGGTATGACGCCATACAAAGTCCAATTGGTTCAGGAGTTGAAGCCAACTGACCATCCAATGCATTTTCGCTTCGCTAAGTGGGCCTGCGATCGACTTAGAGAAGATGCCGATTTTGCAAAAAAAAATCATCTTTTCAGATGAAGCTCATTTTGATCTTGGCGGGTATGTAAACAAGCAAAATTGTCACATTTGGGGCACAGAAAACCCGCACGCATAGATTGAAAAGCCGATAAACCCAAAACGAGTCACTGTTTGGTGCCAATTTGGTTCAGAGGCATAATTTGGCCATTTTTCTTCGAAAATGAGCAAGGAGTGGCCGTTACAGTCAATGGCGATCGTTATCGGGCCATGTTGAACGAATTTTTGTTCACAAAAATTGAAGAGGACATTTGGTTTCAACAGGACGGCGCTACGTGACACACGCCCGAAGCTACACTCGATGTTTTGCGCCCTGTTTTTGAAGATCGCATTATCAGCCGCAGAGCTGATCGTGTAGGCTACTGCATGGACAGCCGAGGCAGCCATTTGAATGAAATTATTTTCCTTTATTAACCGGAAGGATTGTACTTTCAAATAAAAAAAGAAATTTGCGAAAATATTCAGTAGTTTTTTTTATAGCTTTTTCAAAAAAAAAAAAGTTATTTGGCGGACCCTTTATTTACTGATTCTTACTGATTGTTACTTATTGTCGTTCCCGTACGCAAAAATAAGTAAAAGAGACAGCTCACGAGAGAGCAAAAAACTACCCCTCCATAAAAATCTTTGAAAAAATTTTCTGCAAAAATGTCTGTTGGTAAAAATCAGTAAACTGTCAGTTGGTATCTAAAAGTGACAAATCGCTTGTTTTGACAGGTGATTTATGTCATTTTTTCTTTAAAAGGCAAACAAAATATAAAATTTTACTGTTTTTTACTTAAACGCGTTCCCGTAATTTTTGGTAATTTTGTCTCTTTCTGAGATAATTTACCCCCACTCCAAGAAATTTGAGAATTTACTAATTTTTACTGAAAAAGTACGGGAACAGACCTATTGACAGATAAAACTTTGATTTAGTAAGGACTTTGTCAACCGAGGCTCTGCAAATTACTCTGACAACGACATCTTGTCAGAAATAAAAATCGAAGAACTACTCCTCCCAACCGATGTTTCTTCCGGCTAAGGCAATTTATTAAAAGAAAAATTCTCACTCCAACATCCCACTCATCATCTCAGGGCGCTCCTAGAACATTATAGGTTCGCCTCTTCTAAGAAAATTTTATAAAAAAAAAAGAACATAAGCAGATTCTATACATGACATTGTCAATCAACTTGAAAAACAAAATTAGAGGCAGCAAGCAGGCTAATTGAAGATCCATGTTTGTAGCACCACTTAAGTATCATCGAAGATAAATGATCTGAGAGCAGCCATTGAAATGCCGAAAAACGATACTTTGAATTTTGATGGACGATAGTTGTAGTAAGGAGAAACTATCGTGGCATATCCCTGCTAAATGACGTCTCATATGCGTCCTAAACACAAAACACTTATCTTATCTGCATTGTGACAACATTGAATGTTAATTAAGGAGTCAACACCTAAATTAAGAATGACATTGTCGTGTCGTGGTGATTGACTTGAAACCTATGCTACGTTGTTAAGTAGAAACAAAAAGAGTTACTCGAAACCCAAAATGTTTGCTATAACTTAACCTAATAACACCAGTCCTAATATACTTCCTAGAGTCACTTTCATATGAATTCATTCATCGAACTCTTGCTTCTTCATGTTCTGTAAGAGGAGAGTGGACGTACAACCATACATTAGCTGGGCTACATTGAACGAATGTTTATACTTCCGACTCAGATTCGAGACGAGAAAGTCCAAATTTTCGGTCAAGCGATCGGGGATGTCAGAGGGCTCGAAATAAATAACTTGGATCATCATCAGCATATCAAAGAACATAGAAGCATGACTTGTATCGGGTTCTTGACGGGTTAGGAACAGTTAAGTAAGAACGAAGTCCTACATGTTGGAAATTATGAGTTCTTACCTTACCTGAATGAAAAATCCTTGCTTGCTTGAAACTTGTTTTTGCAGTCAGGAATTATAACTGAAGCTATGCCCAAAAATTCTAGCAGAAGTTGGTTATTTTCTTTAAGAGCGTTTCATATCGATTGAATCTGTTTGATAAGCTACCACGTGGTAACACTATGTCATCTTAGGTTTGATATGATTATTGTTTTTTATGCTAATGTAAGTTTTCAAGCAGTGGTAGGTATTTACCTTTAGGGTTATAACTAGAATTTCGCGACTGGTTCATAAAGGGCAGAATGCGTATCTGTAGCTGATGCTTGTAACTGAATAAAAAGGTAAAAACTAGGCCACACGTAAGCGCTTATACAATGTGTATCTTCGTGAATATGTAGCTTGAAGTTGAATAGAGGGCAACTTCATGCAAGAAATTTTTCTCTCTTTTGACAGCGATGCAAGATACAAGCTGCAGATAAGCATTCTGAGCAGGCCTTAAGACTAACAATCCCTCGAAAATTCTATCCATTGGCAGGTACCCAGCACATGTGAATGTAAAAATGATTCAATGGGGAAATGAGCCGCATACTTTGGAAAACTTTTAAATTTGACGCCACGGGCTCAGTGACGGGAAAGACCCTGGCTATGGCTTGTGTATGAAATTGTAACACCAGCTTATCTATATCATATCCGTTGACACTTCACCCTTTGACTGCATCCATGCAGTGGATGCAGTACCACAAGCTTGTTTCTGTTTGCTTTTCAACAACTTTTACGTGCTCGGTAGTAAACGTTAAATGGAACGCAATAGGTATAAAAAAAAGGAACACTAGAGCATGAGTAGTACCGGAAGCCAGATGTACATGTCGTTTAAAGTAGCCAAATCAGCCCTAAATTATAAGTCCTTCGTATGATGATGTTTACTGGTACCGCAAAAACTTAAAGAAGAGGAAAATGTAATGGTGAAGCAACACCGAATAAGGGTGGTAGGGGCATAGAACCAAGCAACAAAGTAATTCAATAGTGACCACGCAGCAAAATCAGTCACGTAACACGAAAAAGAGTAAAGTAGTAGAATGTTCAATATTTCTTTGATTTCCCAATAAAGCACTATCTACATCAAACAAATATTGGTCGCTTGCGAAATACTGTCAACATCTACCTAGGAATGGTATAGAAATGCTAATTTAAATCTTTTGCACTTTGAATAATAAAGTCCGGCGTGTAATGCTACCAGGATAAAGATATTTTGCTGAAATATAAGCAAACATGCATAGGGAGTTTAATACCAACATCGTATCCAATCAATACTAAAAATGTTAGGCATTATGAAATGCAAATTCTTTTAAATGTAGTTTCTAAGACCGGCTTTTAGCTACGAAAATGTATGTTAAATGTAGTTTCGAAGACCGGCTTTTAGCTACGAAAAAGAACAAGACTACAGAACATGTATGTTCAATGTAGTTGAGCCAGGAGAGACAACCTACCTCTGAGCTCTGAAGATAAAGCTTAATTACAATTCGGGCAATGATTGATGACAAATAAAAATTGAAAAAAAGTTTTAGACCTGAGGATGGTTTTCGAGAAAAGTAAATTTAGTGAATTTGCTCCTAGCCATCCTCAGCTATAAGTCCTATATTGGGGCTTCTTCATTGCACTTCTGAGGTAATCTCAATACGAAAATTGAGATTATTACCGTCCCATCATGTTGAATTCACACATCATGAAGGTGGAAGAGACCCTGTACACAGGAAAACACGGCTATTAGAATACCAGTATTTGCTAGGCTTTGTAGATATGTGGGTTAATTCCGAAAAATCAGGCAATGAAGATTTGCAGAAACCCACGAACAAGAGCGATCGATATTAAGAGTAGCATCGATTACTTAAGGGCCGCCCAGAATGCGTATCTGTAGTAAGCGCTTACACAATGTGTATCTTCGAGAAACTGTAGCTTGAAGTTGAATAGTGGGCAACTTCATGCAAGAAATGTACCTCTCTTCAGCGATGCAAGATACAAGCTACAGATATGCATTCTGAGCAGGGCTTTACAGTTAGCGTACTTTTTTGACTTGATTGAAGTAAATTGTTCGATTAACCAGAGACCCTGGAAATCAGAAAAGCCCTATAAAAAAGCCAATACACAGTTGTACATAAATATGATGCGTAACCTGGTCAATGCATTCAATGGAAACGACCAAAGGAGGGAGTCCATTTACACACATTGTACTTCTATACACCGTTAAATTTTGACACCTACATATCTATATATATATATATATATATACATATATGTATGTAAAAAGATAAATTTCTGACAACTACTGAGAGAATTGCAATAATTTTATGACTTCAATTATGTGCATATGCACAAATAAAAAATGTTAATATCATTTCTAAAGGAAGAATTCACAATACGGGACAAAATTCTTATAACATAGTTTACAAAACTACTTTTTTATAAAGATAAATTAATTAAGAAAATCGTATGACAATTTTTTCTACTCACATGATTCTATATTCACTTGTTGAATATACCTATTTCATTGGTTATTTATTTTTGTACAACCGCGTTTCCCCCAGAACACCGCAAAATATTCAATAATATTTAACTTACTTAATATAATTTTTTTTGCCCATATACTTCGAAAAATAAAGGCATTAGTAGACGGCTGAAATCATTTTGCAAAATTTTGCTAACGTTATCAAAGACTCTGGAACCAACCATGTGCGTCGCAAAATAAAGCTCTGTTGCAATTACCGGAAACAGGAAACAAAGCCGAATATGAAATGAATTCCACGCATAGCATAACCAGTGATGCCAATTCAAAACAATTTAATACCAGGTGGCGCATGAAACAATAGAAGGATTTCATGGTTTCAAAAGAAGAAAATGCAGCACTGGCTTCTAAATATTTTACTATTACATACTTCCATATTAATAAACACTGATAAGATAATCAATTGCTAACTTGACAGTTTTCCCATAAGAAATACTCGCGCAAATGTCAAAAGTTAGTACATACTAGTACATAAAAAATCTCGATCTGCTATTTTATTAATAAAATAAAAGCCCTATGAAATATATCTTAATAGGGGTATTCATGCAACGTCGGAAAGTCGTCGTAAACGTTGTAAACGTGATAAATGAACTGTCAATATTTGTATGGGAAATCTTTTCCAACAATATCGGAATTTTCACACAGGAATTGGGTGCGTAAACTGAGATGGTAAACGTTGTAAACTTTTGGAATGCTCTTTTGACATATAATCAGTCACTTTCACACATCAAACGTAAACGCTAAACTGAAAAAAATTATCGAGAACGGAAAGAGAACAATAGGAACAAAATTCTATCAATAAATAAATTACTAAAATGAGATTGAATTCATTGGGTTACCGCATTATTTAGTGGTGCAGTTTTAGGGTCGTTCATGAAAAGTCGTCGTAAAATTATAATCTTTCTCACGTTGTAAGAAACGCAACGTAATTGCGATTTAATTAAGACTTTAATGAGAAAACTTGATTTTAAATTGTTGCAATTTTTCCACAAATGGCGACATACCGCTTTTTAATAAACTTTTCTCAGCGAGCCTATAACGCTCTAGGTATCATATTTCTCCAAGCCCTCCCGAACATCTGTCGTTTCAATATCTGTGATAAAGAAACAGCTGGTATCCTACAAGTGATCGCAGTCCCAAAAGTTGTAGATTTGAATTAAGAGAAGAATCGTCTACAAGGCGTATTGCACGTCTTTGAATAGAGTCCAGTAAGTTCAATCTATGTTTCGGAGCCGAACTCCAAACATGAGAACAGTATTCAAGTCCTGTTCAAGTTCAAGTTCGAAAAAAAATAGTTTTATATTTTTCTTTGCAGTGGCTTCTCTCGGATGTTTATGTTTATGTAGCTGACGTTGGTATTTGGATGAATGCCAACTGTGGAGTGTTTATAATGTGATTTGGATGCGTTGGTATACCTTTGTAACTCCCCCGCCTTAGATTGAAGACTCTCCTGAGACTTCACGATTTAAATTTCGCACATAGGTATATCATTATTTTTGTCTTCAGTACATATAATTTTATTTACGATTTAAGTTTTCTTATGTTTATGCTTATTTATAAAATAAAAAATAGCTTTTACAATGCTTATAATTATTATAGATGAAAAGGTAAACGTATTACGATTATTCTTATATTCTTTTAACTTAATCGTATTTTGGTGCCCTATATCTTGTATAATTAGGTCTTCTATTACCATTACTGTGTCAATAAGACTTATGTTTAAATTTGGGCTTATTGCGATTTTATGATTAAAAGTTTTTATTTTATTATTATAGACTTATTATTTAAAGTTACGGTACATTAATCAAAATTGACAATAAAGTTTTTGTAAAAATGATAAGGTTTTTCATTGCAATTATGCTCTATATTGTTTTCAAAATTTATAACAAGTAATAGACCTTTATTTATTTCTTCCACATAATTTTCTGTTTTATATTCAACCAAATGTAAGGTTTTTTCTGGTTTTACTATTTAGGTTTTTTAAATTCCTTAAATATTTGTTTACAGGATATAATTTATTTTCATATTTAACAATTTTTGTTCTTCTATATTTTTAATTATGGTATTGTTCATAAAAGGTATTAATCTTAAATGATAAGTTGGAAGTATTTTATCCAAAATATATGAATACTATAATGCCAATATTGAATGGATCGTTCTGCCTGACGGCGGAATGTTGTTCGTCATCGCCGTTTAACAGTCTGCAGAAGTGGTTCTTCCATATCCTCAGCATCGACTGTGTCTCAACTACGATATTTCCTTGTTCATCTCGACAGGATTCTGTTCGAGCCTTGTAGCCTTGGCTTTGACGTCTTACACTTTGGTAAAACTTGCGAACATCGTTCCTGGAGTGGCACCTCTCTACATCCTCAATCTCGCGCTTTTCTTGCTCTTTTTTCTTCTTTCTTGAAAGCCAATGTGCTTCCCTTCTTCTTTGCCTATAGAGCTCAATGGCAGCTCTCGTCTTCACCTGCAGCTTAGCCTTGTAGGCCTCGTTCTTGGCTGCCAGCATCTGTCGGCATTCATTATCAAACCAGGGGTTTCTTGCTGGTGGCCGCGAGAAACCTAGCACATCAGTTGCGGCTGATCTAATGGCTTGTTGGCATCGTTGCCATTGTTCTTCGACATTAGATGCTGGTGGTATGTTGTGAGTCGAGTGGTTAAGGGATACGCGTTGCGCGAAGGTCTTGGCGGTCTCTGGCGATTGCAGTCTTTCGACATTAATTTTTTTCACAGTATTTCTGTTTTTTTGTGGCGTGGTGGATATCCGCATCCTTACCTTGGCTACAACAAGGTAGTGGTCCGAGTCGATGTTGGCCCCTCGGAATTTTCGGACATCCAAAATACTGGATGCGTGCCTTTTGTCTATCGCAATGTGATCAATTTGGTTGATTGTTCGCTGGTCTGGAGACCGCCATGTCCCCTTGTGGATATCGAGGTTAGGAAACCGCGTGCTGGCTATAGTGGCATTTCGTTCCGTAGCGAAGTCAATTAGCCTAAGTCCGTTGCCAGACGTGTTGTCGTGTAGGCTATATTTTCCGACAGTACTGCTTAAGATGTCTGCTCTTCCTACCTTTGCGTTAAAATCTCCCAGCACGATTTTAACATCGTACTTTGGTAGTCGCTCATAGGTTTTGTCGAGGAGCTCGTAGAAGCAATCCTTAGTTATATCATCCTTTTTCTCCGTCGGAGCATGAGCGCATATAAGGCTTATGTTGGCGAATTTGGCTTTGATGCGGATTGTTACAATGCGTTCGCTAATGTCTTGAAAACATAAGACTTCTTGCCTAAGTCTGGCACTTATAACAAATCCGCATCCAAATAGTCGCTGTTTCAGTTTAGGGCTTCCGCTAATTGTTCGCCTGCACCTCTCCTGTTTAATGTTCTCACATTCCAGGTGCAGATACGAACGTCGTTGTCCTTTTTTCGTTTAGCATGGTCGTCAACAACAATATCAGTTCTTTTCTTCTTACCATGTATTCTTTTATAAACTTCTTCTTTTTCTTTTAATATAATAATCTGTGTTTTATATTTATTCACTATTCCTTTATTCTCTTTTATTTTATTTTCTTCACTGAAATTAGTTCCGTTAATATTTATTTCATTTTGATCTGTATTTATTCTTGGCAGAACATCTTCCACCCTATTTTCTTTACCTTTAACATATTCTACATTACTTACATGTTTTCCATCTAATCATTTTTGAACCTGGGTCTTTGAGATTGTTTAACCAGACATGCTGGTTGAGGCCCAGGTTCTATGATCAGTTTTTATAGTAAATTTAACTCCAAATAGATAGGGCCGAAAGCATTTTGTTGCTCAAACTATTGATAATAATTCTTTCTCTATTGTTACATAGTTTGTTTCATGTTCATTGAGAGTTCTGGATGCAAATGAGATTGGGTGATTATCTTGTGATAGAACGGCTCCGATAGCTTTGTCTGAAACATCGGTTGTAAGAGTGAAACTTTTCTTAAAGACGGGATATCGTAATACCGGAAGAATCGTAATCAAGTGTTCTAACTTCTCGAACTTAGTTCTATATTGGGGATCTTTTTCATTAATCCTACTTCCTTTTTTTAAACATTCCGTTAATGGGATAGCAATCTTGGAATAATTCTCTTTGAATTTCCTATAATAGCCGGTTATTCTCAAAAAGGATTTTATTTGTTTAACGGTTCTGAGTATCTACACATTACTTTCTTATCGCTTCTATTTTAGTTGGATTTGGTTTAATTCCATTATCTGTCAATATATGACCTAAATATTCCGTATTTTTTGAAAAGAATTTGCACTTGTCAATTTGTATTTTAAGATTATGCTTTCTTAATTCATGAAAAATTAATTTAATGTTTACTTCCATGAAGTGCCAAATATTAGAATGTCGTCTAGGTACACGACACAAATTTTATTTATGTATTCCCTTAGGATTTCGTTCATCATTCTTTGGAATATTGGAGAGGCATTTCTTAATCCAAACGGCATTCTGATAAATTCATAATGACCTTGTGGTGTACTAAATGTGGTTTTGTGTTGATCATTTCCATTGACCAGAATTTGATGAAAACCTTTAGCAAGATCCAAAGTCGTAAAGTATTGCGTTTTACCAATTTTATCAAAGATTGATTCAATATTGGGGAGAGGAAACTTGTCTTCCAGAGTTTTTTCATTTAACTTGCGATAGTCGATTACTATTCGCCATTTGTTTTTGTTAGGATTATCTAGTTTTAATAGGTGCATTTAGGGGGAATTTTTTTTTTATAATGCCTTGTTTAAGCATGTCTTGAATTTGACTTTCTACTTTATATTTTTCAGAAAATGGGTATACTATCTGTGGTAGTAATACTATGTTTCACTAAATTATATTTTTTAATAATTTTTTGACGATATCTCTTGGTTTAAATTTTCATAAAGACATTCTAAGCTTTGTAATTCTTTGAGTTCTTCAAAATTGTTAATTTCTTGAGGGCAGCCATAATTAAAAAAAAGTGTTTCATTAAATATTTTTAAGGAACCTTCCCCCAAATTGAGTATGGCGTTTAATGGATAAGGAATATTCCGTCCTATTATTGCTTTAAAAGTTTTTCCTGGAAAGTTTAAAATTTTCCACATCATTTTATTATTTATTGGTGCATTAAATTCTTTAGGTAATGATGTTTTGATTTGTTCGGTGACTATTAGTTGTACCTGTAAGACTACTAATATTTTGGAAAATTAGGAATTTATACCTTGGACATGTTAGATTTATTATAGGTAGAGGACCTCTGAGGCCTCCTCCTGAAAATTATGTCTCGGTTATCTTCCCAATTATTTTGATTCCTATTTGAATTATTGTTGCTTGAATTCGTATTTTGATTTCGATTTCGATCAAAATTGTTATTATGCCCGAAGCACACGTGCAGTGGTTCTGCATGCAGTGCGTCACGCAGTGCAGCAAGCAAAACACACGTGCAGACATTTTGTTTGACATACATGCAGTGCAGTGGCTCCTGTCATAACATTTAGCTTTCAAATTTGGTTTACTGTGGTGTTTGGTGTAATTTGATTGAACATTTAACAATGAATAATATTAAAAGAAGTAAAGCGTGTAAAACTATTTTATTGATATCTGCTTTCCAATCATATTATATTTTTTTGTATTTATACAACCTAGTTAAAAGGGAAAGAAAAAAATGCATATTTAGAAAGGCTACAGGATGTTAATACATTTATTATGCGTAAGCAATTAATAGAAAAACGAATCACGAAGAAAGATTTTATTCGCGAATCCATTAGCTCAGAATGTCGACTCGCTATTACTTTGGTATAAGTGTCTGAACATTTGATTATTATGTATTAATTAATTGAAAATAATAACTTCGTTTTTTAGGTAGGTATTTGGCACATGGTGTTTGTTACCAAATGTTGGCATGGTCCTTTCGAGTTGGAGTTTTGACAATCCGCAAAATAGTCCTGGAAACGTGTGGGTGATTTGGGATGAATTGAATACAATTTACTTGGCCCCACCTACTGAAGCTGAATGGGAACAAGTTGGAGAACAATTTTATAGAAAGTCGAGGATGCCCCATGTTGTAGGAGCAATCGATGGAAAGCATATACGAATTAAGTGTCCAGCCAAATCTGGGTCACTCTACTACAATTATAAACAATAGGGGTATTCATGCAACGTCGGAAAGTCGTCGTAAACGTTGTAAACGAGATAATATTACGACGTGATAAATGAACTGTCAAAATTTGTATGGGAATTTTTTTCTAACATTATCGGAATTTTCTCACAGGAATTGGAGCGTAAACTGAGGTAGTAATGGCTGAAACACAATCACGCTTTGGTGCGTTGCGTTGGCTGATGCACCTAGTTCAACCATATGAAATCAATGTTACCTATCCCAATTTAGCTTTGCCTGGCGTTGAGTTTCCACCTCAAAATTAAAAACGTAAAATCATAACGTATCGTTGCTGTAAGCGCCATGGGCAGAGCAAAGGTTGGAAAAAGTGTGAATTGTCAAAATAATTGTTGTTTTTTTCAGGATTATTTTCTGAGAAGGTTGTGGAACACGATATTTTTAGCAATGATTTTAATCATTTCCCCCCATTTTGTAGCAGAAGTTGAAACTGCTGAGAAATTAAATATGTCAAAGCGTGCGCAAAGCAGTTGGGCGTAACGTTTGTAAAGCGAAGCTCCAAAGCGTGATTGTGTTTTAGCCATAAACGTTGTAAACTTTGGAAATGCTGTTTTGACATTTAATCAGTCACTTTCACACATCAAACGTATGCGCTAAACTGAAAAAAATCATCGAGAATGGAAAGAGAACATTAAGAATAAAATTCTATCAATAAATAAATTACTAAATTAAAATTGAATTCAGTGGGTTACCGCATTATTTATTGGTGCAGTTTTAGGGTCGTTCATGAAACGTCGTCGTAAAATTATAATCTCTCACACGTAATAAAATTACGACGTTGCATGAATACCCTTAATATTTCAGTATTGTTCCGCTGGCATCGTCTGACAGCAACTATATCTTTACCGCTGTCGACATTGCCTATGGTAGCCAATGGGACGGAGGTGTACTAAGGGCAAGTGGATTTAAAAACAGAAACCATCAACACTCCCGAAGCAAAGCCGTTGCCGAATTCAAACAAAGAGTTTCCCTTTTACTTTGTGGGAGATGCACCCATTCCACTAAAAAGAAATATAACTTTTGGAATTCTTGTGGCCGGATGGAGAATTTTAAAAAAAAATCTTTGAGCATGCTTCCTGCAAACGCTGAGAAAATTGTAAAAAGTACACTAGTTCTACACAATTTCGTAAAATTGTATGACAGACCTATTTATTATCCTGAAAGTTACGTCGATCAAATAACTGAAGATGCTGAAATAAGAGGAAGCTGGCGGTTGGAAGTGAGTCCCCTAGATCAAAGCAGACTATTTACTCGATTCAATGCTTCACTGAACGCATTTCCAATGCGAGATTATTTAAAAGATTATTTATACACAAATGTTTAGTCAAAACCTTTTTTTATTCAATAATCAACAAAAAAAAAACATAGCAATAAACAAAAAACAAAACAAGAAAATATGTATTCCTATTTTAGTCAGAGCTCACAGCTATTTTTGGGTGTGAATGATAACATAAATAGTGGCTATCGTTGGATAGGTATTTACTTAATGTTACTAAATGTTAACTTCTTGCAGTTTGTAGTAGGAACATTCATGAAGAATTTTGCAGAATTGTTTTGAATTTGAACTTAAATTGTTTTGAATTTGAATTGTTTGTTATTATGAGGAATAGCTAATGCCTGAAACACACGTGCAGTGGTTCTGCATGCAGTGCAGCACTGCATGTTTGACATACATGCAGTGCAGTGGCTCCTGTCATTCACATTCATCCACATTGAGCTTACTGTTGTGGTGTTTGGTGATATATAATTGCTTCATAGAGCTTTATTATATAAAATAAATAAAAAATATGCATATGGTAGGAACTTGGGTTTCAGTTGGTTGAAGCATTCATTCCAAATACACATTGAAAAAAGCAATCTCATCTTTGATACTTTACTGGATTTAATTTATGCTCTTAGGTCATAATAAGATTGAATAGGTATTCGTTCAGTAATTGCTTCCTTCATCAAGCCATTCAAATTGGAAAACATTTTCATGTAACGGGTAATCAAGTAGAGATACTTTTTTCAATAGCCTTTTTTGACAGATCACGTGTGAGTCGTATCATGCTGTCATGTTATATTTGTTTAGTATTGTTTGGCATATCATAATGGAAAGACTTACGCGTGAACAACGTTTGGGATAGGTAACATTGATTTCATATGGTTGAACTAGGTGTGTCAGCCAACGCAACGCACCAAAGCGTGATTGTGTTTCAGCCATAAACGTCATAATTTAATGATGCCAAATATCTTAATATTACGTTTTTTTCTTTTGTGTTGTGGTGCCATTTAAGTTTTGCAGTGGATTTAGAAATAGAGACAACTTGCAGTACTGCAACGCTTGCAGATTTTACATGTGTTCGCTCCCATTGAAAACTGTGTGTTCTATCTTTTCTGCAAGGAGAATTCTGCACATGTGTTTCAGGCATAAAGGTCATAATTCAATGATGCCAAATATCTTAAAATTACGTTTTTATCTTTTTTGTTGTGGTGCCCTTGATTTTTGGCAGTGGATTTAGAAATAGAGACAACTTGCAGTACTGCAACGCTTGCAGATTTTACTTGTGTTCGCTCAAATTGAAAACTGTGTGTTCTATCTTTTCTGCAAGGAGAATTCTGCACATGTGTTTCAGACATAAAGGTCATAATTCAATGATGCCAAATATCTTAAAATTACGTTTTTATCTTTTTTGTTGTGGTGCCCTTGATTTTTGGCAGTGGATTTAGAAATAGAGACAACTTGCAGTACTGCAACGCTTGCAGATTTTACTTGTGTTCGCTCAAATTGAAAACTGTGTGTTCTATCTTTTCTGCAAGGAGAATTCTGCACATGTGTTTCAACCATTATGAAATAATTTGATGTGAAATTTTTTTTATATTTGCTTTGAATCTAAAATCAAAACATTACAATAAGTGTAGTAGTGGAATTAGTGAAAAAAAATTGGTTTATATTTGCAAAAATATAAATGACACAGCAAAAATTAAAACCCCAAACTGCCATCTGTTGGCGGATACGTGTTTCAGTATCAGTGATGCCAGATAACCGATTAACTTTTTTTCTCTCATGTGTAAATAAGCCTGTATAGATTTAGAAAAAAAACACGCCTATTATTTAGTGGTGCAGTTTTAGGAGCTTTCATGAAACGTCGTCATAAACGTACGATTTGTCGCACGTTGTAAGCTAATGACGTTGAATGAATAGCCTTATTCTCGATTCAGCATTTAAGAGCCGTATGATTTGAAATATTTACACAAAAGAAGAAGTCTCTACGACCGACGGCAAATAGTAACGTTACAAAGATATTTTTATTCCAGGGGAATATCAAAAAACGGTATGTAAATCACAAATGTCATATAGGATTGATATAGTAATGTAAACTATATATCTGATGGTTGGGTGCTGTAGAACGAAGGTAGACTCTGATTGGCTTTAACTTGGCAATGCCCAATGGTTGCAACTTTGACTACACATCAAATGTGTTTAAACCATTGTTACGAAGCAACCAATAGCCTCGGCCATGAATGATTTTATTGTTGACGAACCTGCTAAACGAAAAAAGGACGAAAACGTTCGTATCTGCACTTGGAATGCACGGCGATGCGCTGTCATGTGACTTCTTCAATTTGATTCTTGAGAGGATTGTGCAAAACTCCCGAGCCAACACTAGAGGCACATATAATATCTGTGATATTACCTTGTCGAGGATCTGTTTCTTTTCTGAAAGTTCTTATTAGGTTGTGCTGTTCTGTCCTGTTATGTTCTTAGTTCATCTTCATTAACCAATGCAATTATACAACTGACCCAATTCTGATAGTTAGCAGATTTGACGACTGTATCTCTATTTTGATTTGAAGAATTGTGAACTTGTTATTTCTTGTAAATGCTTTTTCCCCTTCTCTATAAACATGGCTGTTGCATTACGTTCCACTAATGATGTCACTATCTTCGGCGTATGCAAGAAGTTGCACAGATTTGCAGATTATTCCTAGGCAGTCTTGTTTCGATGTACGGTGGTATACCAAAACTTGACATGGGTCTGCAAATTTCGTCTCTGTAAATTCTGTCATATGTGGCTTTGAAATAGATAATAAGCGATCGGTATCGATTTGGACTTCTAGTTTTTGTTTTCAGGATCTGCCAAAGTGTGAAGTGTGATCAGTTGTGAACTCTCCTGACCCAAAACCACAACAGTCGGGATGAACCTGGGCTCAACCAACATGACTTTCCAATTCAATTAGTCCGATCCTTAGCTTACTGCCTCCAGTTGCGCACTTCAAGTTGGTTGAGGCCGTTTTCTACTTGTGCGTGCTAGTATTGGTGTCCATTCGTTCTACATGTCCTAGCCATCTTAAACGTCCAATGCTGAGTTTTTTGACTAGTGACATGTCGCTGTACAGCTCGTATAGGACAGAAGATTTTTTGAAAACAATTTTTTCCAATCCACCAAGGATTTCTTTATCCACTTTTGATACGGTCCATGATTCAGCGCGGTAAGGCAGGACTGGGATGATCTGGGTCTTATATAGGATCTCCTTAGTAGTTCAAGTGAGGGCATTACTACTGAATTGCCTTCTTAGCCCGAAGAAACAGCGGTTGGCAAGAGTAATTCTTCGTTTGATTTGTGACGAGATGTTTTGTCAGAGTTAATAGCGGAGCCGAAGTAGACAAAGTCCCGTACTACCTCGAAGTTATATCTGTCAATGGTGACTTTTTGTCCAACTCGTCGATGTTGTGTATTATTCGTGTTGACTGCATATACTTAGTCTTACCTTCATATACTGCTGAACTCATTTGTGACGCTTCCTTCTCTATGCTAGCAAACGTGGCTATGACACCACGTTGACTCCTACCAATGTTAATATCGTCGGCGTTTGTTAGTAGTTGCGCCGATTTTTGGAATTTTGTGCCTCTAGTGTCGGCTCGGGAGTTTTGCACAATCCTCTCAAGAATCAAACTGAAGAAAATACATGACAGCGCATCGCCTTGTCTAAATCCTTTTTTGGAAGGTGTCGGTGAGATCGTTTCCGAACCTGATGGAGCAGCGAGAATTCTCCATCGACGGACGTGTTTGGGCGTTATACCAAAACGTCTCTATAAATGCTGTCGTATGAAGCATTGAAATCGATGAATATGTGTTGGGTATCGATTTGGACTTCTTGGGTTTTTTCCAGGATCTGCCGAAGTGTGAAGATTTAATCAGTTGTGGACCTGGCCTGATAAGGGCCGATCAGGTTGTTGGTAAACGGTTTCAGGCGTTCACATATTAAGGCAGATAGAAGATTGAAGGCGATGTTGAGGATACTTATGCCTCTGTAGTTGGCGCAATTCAGAGGTATATTTTTTTGTGGATTGGGCAAACGATGCTGAGGTTCCATTCTTTAGGCATACTTTCATCCGACCAGATTTGGCTTATGAGTTGGTGGATGTTACTTACCAAGTTATCTTTATAAAGCTCGTGACTGAAGGCCGTCATTTCCGGCAGCCTTTTAAGGCTTGAGTTTAGATATTGCTATCCTCACATCACTTAGGTCCGAACGGCTAAGTTCAGATAGACATTTCTTGACAATTGTATGCAACTCGGATGAGCCCACTTTCATCCGACCAAATTTTGCTAATGATATGCCGTATGTTCCTTACCAAATCATCTACACCAGCTTTATACAGCTCGCCAGAAAAACCGTCAGCAGCCTTGTTGAGCGGATTGCCTTGGATAGCAATATCTAAACTTAACGTTAACTGTCTGCATAAGTGGTTCTTCCATATTCTCAGCCTCAACTGTGACTCAAATATGATTTTTCCTAGTTCATCTCGACAGAATTCTGTTCGGACCTAGGATCCCGTTCTTTAACGTTTTACACTTTGTTAAAACTTTTGAACATCATTTTTAGAGTGGGAAATCTCTATATATTCAATCTCGCTGTTTTATTGCTTTTGTTTGTTCTTTCTTAAAACCCGGTGTTCTTCCCTCCTTCTTTTCGTCAAATTCATAGTAGCAGGTCTCTTGTGGGTCTAATTTTTGGCTGCGATCATCTGTCGACATTCTTCGACAAACACAGGATTTTTTTTCTAGTGGGGGTGAGAAACCAAGAACATCAGATGGCTTGTTGGCATTATTGTTCTTGGACAATAGATCCTGGTGGTATGATGTTCATCGTAAGGTTAGGGATATGCATTCTGCTAAGGACTTGGCGATTTCTTGAGGTTGTCCTTTGACATTATATTTTGCATTTGTTGTGCTGTGTTGGATATCCGCATACTTACCTTGGCTGCAACAAGGCAGTAGTTGAGTCGATGTTAGCCCCTTGGAATGTTGGCGGCGAGAAGTGACTTGGTATCTCGCTTGACAAGTTTCTATATTTAAACAAAAATTACATATGTTTGCCTCACTAAGTTCCAAATGAGTATCATTTATTAAATTCAGGTTAGTTCAGCGACATTGAAACATCATATTCCTGGTTAGCTAACCACAGTTAAAACACACAAAAGTTTTCCAAAATCATTGCACTAGTTCAGAATGATTTTCGAATTACATTTTCCCGATGTTTGGATGTTTCATTCATAAGTTACACAATGGCCAGGATCTTTGAATAAGCGGTTGAAAAAATCACACAATTGAAAACCATTTATTTTGCTTAGTTGAATTACATTAACTAATAATATATGGGGATTCATTTTCAGGCTGTAAAGTGGATGGCATTACAGAAGGAGTTAAATTTAATAACCCACAGCATGTACGTACAATCGAATCAATATACGCTTGATTTTCATCAAGCTTTTTTGGATTACGCGCTAAAGGTTGAGAACTAACCATTAAATATTTTTGTCGCAAGGAACTAATAATCTGCGCAACATTTATTTGTATGTTTGCCAACTCCATTGAATCATCCATAGAAAGGGGTTCCAACTGGATTTGGTCTTTAACAAATGACGACGTTGGATGTTCAATTTCTTTAGATTTAACAGCTTCTAGAATTAAAACTCCTCCATTCGATAGGACGACATCTCCAGGTTTTAAAAACCCAAGAAAGTCTGAATTTTCAACAATGAAATTGTCGCTACTTTTACCATCGAATCCTTTGGATGTATATATTATGGCACCACTTGGAGCTATGCCTATGAGGTATTTTATCGTTTCCATATTTTTAATTGCACCCGTAGGTGCCTTTTCAACTGGTTGATCTAAAGAGAAGAAATTTATGTAAATCTATGGATCTAAGAAAATAAAATTCGAATCTTACCTGACTTCTCTGTTCGTAATTCGTAACTGTCTATTATAACAACTAATCTGTTTTGGAACACTCTTTTAAAATATTCTGGTGTGGATGCTGTTCGAACATTTTCATCGGGCCAACAAACATAAGAACTCAACTCTTCAATTAGAATAGACACGCAGTCGCTAATTTTTTTGGATGCCGTCTGCGTTGAAATACCAAAAATGTAGCCCAGCAGTGTAAATGGAAGATCCAGTCTGAGCTTCATAAGCGTTAGAATTAACACTTGGAATTTATTTAAATTTTTCCTGAAACAGTTTGGAATTTTTTTCTCTACGGCTTTGTAGATCGTTTCAAGTGTAGCGAAATTATTCAATCCTGTAAAGTATTTGGTTTTTGTGTCGTTATTTTCAAACGATTCTCTTCCCATTTTTAAAGTTGAAATAGATTTTTTTAGTGAATTAATCTCAGATTCTTTTTGATCTAGAAAGTGATTTCGCTGTTGTAACATTACATTACATTTGTCTATATCTTTCATTGATAAATCGGTTTGCACCTTTGAAGAATTTACATTTCTGTTGTCAATTACTGTCATTGACAAATCGGTTTGCACCTCTAAAGAATTTACAGAGTTAATGGTTTTTGTATGCTGACAGAGTTGGAAAAGTACCTATTGATCTGTGTGTAGGCTCTTCTTCAATATAAATGTCCTCCAAATACTCCACATCGAACATTACTTCTTCATCTTCAGTTTCGACTTTGATCAATGGTGGTTCTTCAATTATAGGTTGATCTGCGTTAAGGATAACAAAACAATTATTTGTGTTTTTGAGTGAAAAAAAGCATTTACCCAACGACTCAATTTTAATCAACGGCTCTATTTTAATCAACGGCTCTATTTTAATCGACGATTTGTTTAAATTCCTTTTCTTTTGGCGATTATATCGCCCAGCTGACAAAATGGAATTATTTCTTGTCGCATATCCCAGATGAAGGCTAGGAACCCAATCTGGGTTGAGGACATCTGTTAGTTTTGCCTTTTTTCCTGAATACAAAATGATTAGGCAAGAATCGATTTGTATCTTGAAATGAAAATACCCGATACAAAATGCTTGGAACAAACACGCATTGTGTGAGGGTTTAAGACTTGTCTATTTATTGCTGCAATCCATTTTTTGCGCCTTTCTTCAGAAAGTGTTTTCAGTTTGGGTGTTCTTGTATAAACGATCGGAAATGAGTAGAATTTTGTGCTTTTGCCTTTCCGGAATATCTGATTGCAACCAATAACACAACAAGATGATGGCATTTTACAAATTTTATAGCACAGTTGGTTTAAAATCACTAAATTCACGCTTTAAAAATGTTTTTTTGAGAAACAAAACCAATTTATAGAGACGTTACCATTTGTTTATCATACAAGTTGTTCAGCTGTCAAAATTTTGTTATATTTTTTTGACATCTGGAATCCGAAGCACGGCCATTGACGTATTCGTGAAGTACCTATCAAAAAACAGTGTAGCCACTTTCATAATTTCAAACAAGTCAAATTTGACTTGTTGACTTATTTTTGCTTGATTATAATATGAAATTACGAACAAACTAGATCCGTTAAAAGGTAGCTATTAGGGTCCAGTAATAATATTTCTTAGGGTCCAATTATAGATATCATTAAAAAGTCTCATTAGAAATTGAAGAAATTCTTTTACTTCTTGCAGATACTTTATAATTTGAATCATTGCCGAGTTGATGTCATATCATGCTGATACGTATAATTTGACCCATAGGTTTCTGCGGCTTTTTTATAAACTGAATTATTGGCGGGTTTGTGTCAAAACAAAGCTTATGAATTCTAAAACAAGATTATCCAAAAATATTTGCAGTTTTAATTAAAGTTTTAGCAGAGAAGCACTTTTCGTTTTCCAATGATTATGATTTATTTTCATTGAAAACTTCAACTCGTCGGTCGCTGTGTTATTGGTACTTTTTCTTCTTTCCATTTTGTAATTTGATTTGCTGACCAATAATTTCTGAAATAGTAAAATTATTTGTGCAACGGAGACGAATTTCGAAAGCATGTAAACATTTAATTATGAAGCAAAATATTTTTGTTGCACAATAAGAAGATTTGAAGCTGCGATTGTCTTTTATGGTGTGAAATGCCCAGGTACCTTCCATTGCAGCAATCACGGAATCAAACGTATATGGAAAATTAATCCTTTTGCTTGTAGATGCTGCAGAGAGCGATGACAGATGTTTGTCTGTTATTAAATAATGCACAATGGTTGCATTTAAATCTGGAGCTATCGAAAATACGCATTTACGAAATGGATATTTTCCTCCGAAGATTTTCACAAAAGATACCACAAAAGTAAAGTGTGCTTTTACTTTACTTTTGTGGTATTTGCAATTTTTACACATTAAATTCAATTCAAATAGAGACAGTTCACATAAATTTATTAATAACCTTTAATGCATTTGTTATCTGTACTTATACATTTACTAAGCTAAACAATCATACGTTATATGGTGTTGCTGTTGTCATAAGGTGTGATATGACAACAGCAACACCAATGACAATATACATAGACACCATATATAGACACAAATATATAGGCAAACCAGGGAATTGTACTTGAAAATGTACTGACCAGTATTGTAGTACCCAGTAAATGTAATTAAAAGAAAGTACTTTAAAAAGTACTTGTACTCTGTGATTTTCAAGTATCAAGTACATTGTACTTTTTTTCATGCAAAGGGTGGTTAAATTTTAATGGCCGATGTTGATTTTGAATAAACACACAAATTATTTAGGAAATTATTGTCATTTCTTTTTATTATGATAATATTGGTAGGGTTTAGTTATGTATGGAATGGCGACACACATCCATCCAATGGTCCAAATTTTCGATGACGCTGATGCATAATTGAGGTTCTATGCCATTAATGTGGCGAATTATCTCATCCTTTAGCTGTTGAATTATTGCTGGCTTACATCTTTTCTTTCAAACAACCTCAAAGAAAGAAGTCCAACGGTGTCAAGTCACATGAACTTGGCGGCCAATTGACATCGCCACCACGTGAGATAACACGGCCATTGAATTTGTCGCGCAAAAGAGCCGTTGTTTCGTTAGCTGTGTGGCAAGTGGCAAGTGGCACTGTCCTGTTGAAACCACATATCTTCCACATCCATATCTTCCAATTCGGGACATAAAAAGTTCGTTATAATCTCACGATAGCGAACACCATTCACAGTAACTGCCTGACCGGCCTCATTTTGAAAATACGGCCCGATGATGCCGCCAGCCCATAAACCTCCCAAACAGTCACTGTTTGTGGGTGCATTGGTTTTTCGACAATCACTCTTGGATTATCATTCGCCCAAATGCGGCAATTCTGCTTATTGATGAATTTACTGAGGTGAAAATGTGCCTCATCACTGAAGACGATTGTCTTCGAAAATTGATAATCCACTGTTGCCATTTCTTTCCACCATTCTGACCATTGACAACGCTTGAAATGGTCAAGAGGCTTTAGTTCTTGAGTCAATTGCACCTTGTAAGCGTGTTAATGCAAGTCTTTATGCATAATGTTCATCAACGAAGAGCGTGAGAGGTGCAATTGTTGGGCACGACGACGACTTGAGGTGGACGGCTCTTCACCCACACTATCGCGAACAGCAGCAATATTTTCTGCAGAACGAGCTGTACGAGCTTGCACTGGTTTTTTCACATCGCCTACAGAACCGGTTTGCTCAAATTTTTGCACGATTTTTCCGATTGCAGGCACATTTGGACGATTAAATTGACCGAAAAAATCACGAATTGCACGATATGCATTTAGATTTGAACGCCCATTTTCATAATAAGCCTGAATAACTTTAACGCGTTGCTCGATTGTGTATCTTTCACGGTTCAAATTGAATTAGTCTGAAATTGAGAAATGTCAAATGAAATGCAGAAAAAAGTTGACTTTTGGGTGTGGTTCACATTCAACATGGCCCTTAAAATTTAACCACCCGTTAGAATTACAATGTACTGGGTAATTGACTGGTACTGCAGTACAAATGTACTTCAGGTGAAATCTAGCTAGTACTTTTCTGTGGTAGCTAGCATTTATATTAGCCAACAAAATAAAACTCCAAAGGAAACTACAATTATTGTTAATGTATGTATTGTTAAAAATGTATTTAAATATCTAAGCTGTTTTAGAACAGTTATTTGTTTGTAGAAACGAGGGCTAATTATATGGCAAATTGTATAGGCCTTCCCAGAATACATATCTGTAGTTGGTATCTTGCATCGCTGTCAAAAGAGAGATACATTTCTTGCATGATGTTGCCCTCTATCAAAGATTATGAATTGTATAGTGTTTTATTTTCTTTCGTGAGTCTCGCGCTTTTACTCTACGACTTTTTCTTTTGACTGCAATTTGACATTCCTCTTTTATTCTGCTTGGAAAAAAAACACCAGCAACCGGATAAAACTACGTAAGTAGCCGAAACTGATTCTCCAAGCAACGAAATTATATGAAGCAACATAATGATAATAAGAAGGAAGAGAAAAGAAAACGTCAAAAAGAGTCGCTGAAAATGTTACCCACGACTCACAGGGCAAAATATTTTTCCTCTCAACTTTTCTTATTGTCTTTCTCTTTGTCGTGAGTCAAGAGTCTACGTGTGAAAGCAGACATACAGATGACGCACTCCATATAAGAAAAATTGTTCTATGGCGGGTCGTGCTGGCACAGCCCGCCATATGTTTTTGTTCTTGTTTTTCATGTGTTTTCATCCACACCTCCCGCCCGTACCATGAAGCTACTGAGCAAAAGTTTCTGTTTTTTATTCTCAATGCGTCATCTGTATAGAATTTATAATCTTTGCCTCTATTCAACTTCAAGCTAAAGATACACATTGTGTAAGAGCTTACGGGTTGCCTTGTTTTTAACTTTTCACTCAGCTACAGAAACAAGCTACAGATACGCATTCTGATCGGGCCTTAAGTTAAGTAAGAACAGAGGAAGCGGAATTTGCAAAGACTCCGATTTCGGATTTATATGTTGGCGACCTTGACACTCTTGTAGTTGTATACTCTTTGGTACAATGTATGTGGAGAATAGCGGGATACTTAATATATCTCCATATATATTCAACTTCCCGGAGAGTTAGGCGGAGTAAGAAGTCGAACGTGGACGTGGTAACAAGAAACATCCGTGGACGTGGATTATTTCGAACTACATTATAATATAATATCTAGCTTATGTTTTATTATCTTGTTTTCTAATTACCTAATGTCCTAAAATATTTGCTAAACTAACTTAACATAACTTAAATATATTAAATTCATTATTCGCTGGTTTCATTTTGGAAAAAGATCCCACATGTATACATCCTTAGATAATTGCGGCCATTATTTATTTAACCTTTCCTATACCCGCGCATTGGTCTGTGAGAACGTCAAATTACTTTTTCCCAGATATTTTAGTAATGGTGCAATTTAACGCAATGTACTTTATGGTAGCTTCGTGATTTGTGTAATCCCTCTTTTAATGTGGTTTAAGTTTTTATGCAGTGCGCAAGTATAGTGGTTTCATTCAGACATTAATCGGTCTGTGAACTGTGAGACCGGAACGGGTTTACACTTAACTAATATGAGCAGGTAGGTATTTCCTGTAGTTTATGCATATATTTATGCGTTTTTATGTCTTATAATTATGTTAAATATAGCTGTATATTATATTGATTATTGGAAATGGATTCTGATAGCAACAATCAGAAAAAAAGTCACCCCACAGCAATTTTTTTGTTCAAGTTTTTATGAAAAAGTACGTTTTTTAAGAGGCTTAGTAAAAAGACCGCAATTTATTTATTAAAAACAATAACTAATATAATTTTATTCCGTTAACAAAGTATCACTCTACTGATTAAAATAAATTTCATAAAAATATTTGAAGTAGAAGAGACTACGGGCTCTTGAGATTCGGTCCCAGAGACCGTGCGCGGGTATACGTGTTATTTTATTTTTTAAACGCTGGTATAGGAAGGAAGTATGTACATACCTTCGCCCAGAACCCTCCTACAGAGCAATAAATCTGCCATTAATTGTTGTATAATTTGCAGACTAGAAACAGTTTTTTTTAGAGAAAAAAAGTACGGGAATCTAATAAAATTTGAATCTAATAAGTTTGAAAGTTTTAAATGTTCACATTTTTATAAAAAAAAACAGTTATTTTTTATTCTTAATAAAATCGGTTTGTTCAATTGTTTGACCATATTAGTTACCATATTTCACACAAATGTGGTAGTATTACAATATTAAAATTTGGATCGGTGTTGGGAAATTCAGTAAAATTGGACCTAAGCATTTAAAATTAATTGTATTTTACTGCTTTTATGTTCACTAACAAAAATAAAAATCGCCTTCCATAAAATTTTCTGCTTGGATTATTAGGCCGTGTGCCAACTGCGTTAAAATGGGGTTTAAATTTTTTCCACTGGCTAATTTTTGACATTTCTGCAGGGGTTAATAAAAATTAGCTTTTGGCTGTGTCAATTGGATTGGATGGGATGTTATTTGAATACTATTTTCAATAATTTCCCAAAAAAAAAAAAAAAATGCAACAAAATTCCTATTTTCTTATAATAAAAAATATACCGAATAGACTTCAAAGATATCATACAAAAAACTTTATTATTGACATTAAAAAAATAATTCTCGTGCATTTGTGTTCATGGATATCCATGTTACTTTTTCTAAGTTATAGCCCGATTCTCCCCATCATCACTGATACCTCACAAGTCACAAGAAGAGGTGAAATTGATTTTGTGACTTTTTCGTATTCTCCCCCACAGTCACAACTTGTGAGAGTCACAAAAACAATCGAAATTGTGATCTCCTTCAGAGCAGGTCACAACTAGCAAATTATTTGAGATTTGATATTTTGATTGTTGAGTAGTGTAAAAAATGGAAGTTGAAATGAATATGGAGCATATTATTGACGAAGTTTCCTCCGTAAATGAAAAGTAAGAATTTTACAAAAGCACATCATTTGTAACAAACTAATAATATTGATACGATTGCAGCGAAGACGGCTTTTAACTCCCAACTTCCTTGACTTTTTGTCCTTCGAATATGTATTACATTTTGTTCTTCTCAAGTTCTCATTGCAGTTTTATTAAATTTATTTTGAATAGTTTCTTTCAGTGCTACATTTCCGTGCACATGGCTGTTATCAGAAGTGTATACGCAATAAATATATACAATACCTCTCAGCCAAGTCACAACTTGTAGAAACGTTGCTTATATATATTCACCTTTGCTATGGTGAGTTTCGTTGTGACTTTTCTTGTGAGGATTATCGGAGAATCCGACAAATGTTATCGAGTCACAATAATCCTCACAAAGAATAGTCACAAGAGCTTGTGACTTTTGTTTCCTCACAAGGGGGAGAATCGGGCTGTTAAATATATTTCGCATACAAAATACACCGAAACAAATGTACATTTTCTAATATGAAATACACATTCTTTGCTTTTTATTTAATAATCTGGACGATGTGCTATTTTCCCAGACATGTGAACACTGGTGTGCTTTCCATCACTCTCACTCCTCAGTGCTCCTCAGTAGATATACCAAATGTCAAAAATAAGCCGCAAGCTGTTGAGCAGGTTAAATTTTTGAAATTTCTATTCGCCACACTAATGTCAAAAATTATCCACTTGCTAAAATTTTAATGGCCTTAGAGAAAAAAATTTGGGAAATGCGATCGCTTTTCGCGACCTAAGGGTCCATTATAGCTATCATTGAAAATTCTAATTGCATATTTTATTTTACTTCTTGAGGCTTTTTTTTATAAATTCAATCATTGCCGAGTTGGTGTCAAAACAAAGCTTATGGATTTTGAAAAAATAGTATCCAAAAATATTTTTTTGTAATTAACGACGTTACATGAATACCCTTATTGGCTAGGACATTCGCCTGAGGTATTGATATTTGGCCAAAGTGAAGTGTTACAATTGCTATTAGTGATATGTATTTTTTGTTGCACTCTTAATTAGATTTATTTTGAAAACGTTGTCATAATTTAAATAAATAATTTGTGTTACGTTGTGTACGACTTTGTGCTTGGCGCAAAAGAAATTATTAAACCAATCGCGCAACTTCTCATAAAATTAGTGTGGAGATGTGCCGAATTCGAACGACTGATTTAAAAAAGGTTTTTTGAAGTGGATTTTTACTAAATTTAAAACTATGTGCTAGATAACGTTAGATGTACATATCGAATAGTTAAGCAGCGTTTATTGAAGGTGTGTGTGTTTGTGATGACTACTATGAGTTGTGTAGATTTGTCGGTTTTTTTCTCCTCCTTTTACGAAACAACTTACCTTAATCATATCAACGCATTTTCTTTAAAGGTATTAAAATAAGCGCTAGTCAACTTTAACGACAAGCACTTAATCCGTTGGTTCTGTGGTGTTATTAGTCTCTTTGTACACAGAATGACTTACTCGTACTGTAGTGGGAGAAAAAATATAGATAAAAACCATTTGAAACTTCATATTGCATATTTTTTTTTATTCTCTTTCTTCTTTTTTATAAATGCCTTTATTTTTTTTAATATGTACAAAATTATGATATTACTTAGTAAAAAAATATACCTTTTATTTTGTTATAAGTACTTAGTAAACAAAAAATATTTTTTTATAGTATATTAAATTAAATCTTTTTTTAATTTTATTGGTAATAAAATAAATATTTATTTTAGTATATAAAACTTCGGAGCTAATATATTTAAATAAACTATAAATAAAAATGTTGCATTATCCTATTTTATCAATTTATTTTAAACTACATTGTGGACTTTATATAAAGGTTATAAACTTGCCAAAAATAATTGAAATAGAAAACAAAAATATTTCCCTGCATTGCGAAAAACGACGTTAAGGTAGGTATGAGATCAACGTTATAAATTTCAAATTTCATTTTATAATATGCGTCATCTTATTAAATTAATCACGTTCTAAATGTATAATAATGTAAAAAGTGAGTATATGATAAAAAAGTAATAGAAACAGTACACAAATCGGTTGGTTTTGTATTTTATTTGAGGCGGGCATATTTGACAGACATTATATTATTATTTTTTTAATTTTTTAATTGTTCATTGATTTCAAACAGAATATCCTGCACAGTTACACAAGTCCTTAGTCCATGGGCCTTTTAAAGGAAACCTACTATGGATACATTTATCCGAGGTCTAAAAGGCAAATTTACACGCTAGTTCGGAATAAGGAAACTATTCGACATACCTCATGCGTTAAAAAATAAAATAAATTAATAAAGTAAAAATAAAACAATAATAATTTCCAAAATAAATGAGAATGAATAAATAAAATAATGCCGCTGTTACGATCGAGAAATGTTTCTATCATTAATTATCCTCCATGGGAGGACCAACCAATTCCTATTAACGATTTCCCAATTCAAATGTAAGAAGCGTTAATAATTCATGGTAATCCAGTTCTTACACTAACAATCAATCCTCAACGCAAAAACGCAACCTAAAACTCACCAAAGTGGCCAAAATGTTCAATCCACCCCGGATTTTGATTCCCTTATTACTTCTAATGTTTCTCGTGATCTGGAAAAGCAGGGATGCGGTATAACCGCGCTAATCGATTTGCTGGTATAGATCAAATCGCCCAGACCAATCAAAAAAACTGGGTGACTTAATGGCCAAAACCCACCGAGCAACAGAAACCAAAACTTCGTTTTATTTTTTTATTTTTCTGCTCAGTTTTGACATTTCATTCCCACCGAAAATAAAACAGAAAAAAAATTACTTTGACATCTAAAAATAAATGAGATTATTGTGGTTTATTAATATCTTTTATTTAAGAAGTATTTTTAACTGAAAAACACAGCAAATTGGAAGTAATAAGCAGTTTTTTTTTTTTTTTAAAAACATAGTTTCGGTTGCTCGGTGGGTTTGGCCCTTTAGACTGTATACCGGACGTAGTCTGATGTCTGAAAAATTCACCCACCCAAAATAATCTCCGCTGTAAATTTTACAATATATGGCAGTCGAATTTACCATAAATTTGATTGTTTAACAGCAAATGCGTTTATATTCATAATCAGATGCTGTTATTTTTGCAAATGGCCGCCAATGTCAAATCTGTTTTGACTAGGACTAGACAGATGTAGAATACAAGTGAACAAGCCATGGAGTGATTCACTCCCCAAGAACGCGGAATAATAGTGTCAATTTTTTGCGTAACAATTCGTCTGTAGTGTTGGTGCAGCGCGAATTCCGTCGCCGATTCCCCGGCCGTCCGACAACGATTGCGCAAACACTGCGCTGTTTGACCACACGAGACGGTGCGTATCGCCGCTGGCGCGCCGTGAATCGCAATTAGCCTTCAGCCGGTCGTCGCTAAGGCGAATTTTGGTCAACGACTTGCGCATGACCCGTACAAAGTCCAGTCCGTGCATCAGCTGTTTCCTGTCGACCGCCAAACGCGTGTAACCTACGCCCAAGCCAGCCTCAATCTCGAGGATGAAGTGGACGATTTTTCGACCAAAATCAAAATGAGCGATGAGGCTCATTGCCACCTCAGCGGGTACGTGAACAAGCAAAACTATCGCTTCTGGGGCACTGAAAATCCACGAGTAATGCGCGAGAAGCCATTACATCCGCTCAAAGTTACTAAATGGTGCGTTGTTCACGCTGGAGGATTCATCGGACCATTTTTTTTCTAGAACGCCGCTGGTCAAATGACAACGTGGACTGTGCGCGCTATGCGACAGGAAAAACCGATTTTTTTTGGACGAATTAGGAGGACATGTGGTTCCAACACGACGGAGTAACGGCACATACTGCGCGAGCCATTTGAAAAAAAATGAGAGCCAACCAACATCGGATGACTTCTTTTGGCCCACCTTGTAGTTTAACAGCATTTGCTTTCATTTTAGCAAACAATCTGATAAAATGATCACAATTTCTTTCCTGTTGACCGCGTTGTATTCCTTGCTTATATTATTTATTTATTTATTCATTCGTATAGACTTTACAATAAGATACAAAATCTTCTTAGACAGCATAAGCTTAATTGATATTATGAATCGATTTTTTTTTAGTAGGAAGGGACTGAGGGACGATATGGACTTTTCATTCGATTTCGGAGATATTACTATGAATTTGTGATATTTTGTATTTGTTGTTATTGGAAGATCAGGGTAATTGCAAAGGGAAGTCATATTGGATTTATGTTTTTTCCTGTGAAAAAGATGAATACAAGTGATAACTGCCTGAAACGGGATCCACCTAGCCCGTGGGTCATTTTCAGCTCGTTAGGTAGCACTCAAACACAAAGTAAACATCAAACAGGAGGCTACGAACGATGTTCACGGTTCAAAGGTTAGTCTGTTGATGTTTTAAAAACAAAGAGTATACAAAATGACTTGATGACATATGTCAGCTTGATGAAAGTATGTATTTAATTGTCATGCTTTATTTTAGCTTGTAAAAGCGTGTACTTCAAAATCAGCTCAACGGTGAGAAACCCGTTGTTTCAAAAGGCGGGAGTAAACAATCATTTTTTGAAATGCTAACAGATTTTTTGCTAATAGCAGCCCGAACTTTATTTTCAATATTCCATTTTGAAAATGAACATAGATTGCCCTTTATATGGCGCTTCGTATTAAATACAACCAAGTAAATATACTGTGAATTAAGTTCTGTCAGTGTCAATAAAATGGGAAGTTATAGCAATATAACTTTGGTTGTTTATTGACGTCCATGCATGTGTTATCAAACGTACAGCAGGTGCATTTGCAATTTTTGTCTGCACTTCTTGCCCTAACTTTAAATAAAGTTGGGGTAGCATTAGGGTAGGGTGGGGCACTTTCGACGATGGGCACATTTGACTTTTGCTATTACCTAAAAACGGCTAATTTTTAAATAAAAACTTTCATGGCAACCCGTGCCACACTGTTCACTAAGATCGTACACGAAATTTGACAGTTCTTCTTCAGCAGTTAGAGTGGTTACACGGGTTTTGTATTTTTTCAGTGATTTTCTGCAATTTTTCCTGTCAATGAAGTAAGTAACCTTAAACGAACAACACTTATTTCGAGGTTGAAGAAACCAAATTCATCGTCGTGTGAATCCGAGCTCAATGAGCTCATCAAGAGCATGAGCTCGTGGACTATTTTAAAAAGTGTTCCGCACAAACGTTTGGCTACACATATTCAATGGCACGAACGTTTGCTTTTGAATATGCAAACAAAAATAATATTAAAGTGCCAAGTTCCTGGATGATCGAAAAAGAGGCTGGAATTGAATGGATTCGTGGGCTTCTGAAAAGAAATCCAGACATTTCATTGCGTAAACCAGAAAATATATGCTTAGCTAGATTGAGGGGTTTTAATGAAGATTCCGTATAAACTTTTTTTTCAAACTTAAAAATATTATACGAAAAACACAATCATGAATCGAAGAGCATTTTTAGCTTGGATGAAACGGGCATATCAACAGTTTTAGCATCGCCTAAGGTAAAAAATAACACGTTAAAATGTCGTTAGTATGAGTTGATTTTATTTGAAATTATTTTTAAGGTAATAGCTGAAAAGGGAAAAAGATCAGTTAGTCAGGTATCTTCGGCAGAAAGGGGCACGCTTGTAACTGCTGTAGGAATTGTCAATGCCTTAGGTTGGGCTCTTCCTCCAGTGTATGTATTCCCGAGGATACGATTTAAAGATGAGTGATGTTTATTTGTATACAGGCTGTTTTTTTGGTCGATCATTTTTAATGCAAATAAAAACAAGTTTATTTCATAGTTTTCTCCTACGTTTCGGCAGTTTTTTTTTTCCACCTTCCTCAGGGATATTTATTGAATCTTGAATGTTTTACAAATAAAAAACAATTAAAGATTTATACATTCTAATACAATGATGTTTTTCACAAAGGACTGTTTACATAAATTACTCACATTCTTATTTTATTTTACATTTAGTTTGTTTATTTGCACTTTTTCCCGATTGCAATTGTCAAAAAATAAATAAAAACATTGAAAAATATAAATAAATTAAACACCATGATATAGACTAGAAAAACAAGGAAACTGACGTGAACACATAATTTTGAACGCAACTATTAAATCGCTAGCATGTATGTGGAGTTTATGTTGTCTTTGTCCTCTTTCGCATTCATTTTGTCGTCAATTTTTGTTGGATTCGTAAGCTCTCTAGGGTATATCTCTTGTTGGTTCTCTTTTCTTGGTCAAGTATTTTTATGTCGTCAAAATCAGCAGTGTGGTCTTTGTCATGTATGTGTTGCGATAGTCCAGTTGTTAATCTCTTTTTTCGTATGTCTGCTTGGTGTTCTTTGACTCTCGTACCTAAAGCTCTTTTTGTTGTCCCGATGTAGACTTGATCGCATTTTTCGTTATCTTTCCCGTTCATTAAATACGGGCCAAGCAACTGCATTGGTCTTTTGAGCAAAAATGGATGGATAGTCGGAGAACTGTTTATTCATGTGCTCAAACACATACAGAACTCTACCAATTGCAGCAAAGAGTGTCCCATTCTTATTATTTTGGATAACCATTCGTTGCACTATGGACTGCACATTGTCGAGAAAATGGGATTGAGCTGTTGTCTTTTCCACCTCATTGCTCTCATAAGCTGAAGCCACTGGATGTGTCCTTTTAAAAGTTATTGCAAGACATTTTTTAGTGAGTTTCAATAACTCAATAACCCAGGAAAACAAATAAAAATTTATGATATCGCTCGACTGACAAATATTGAAAATGGATTTAAATCCACAGGTATATTCCCATTTAACAGCTAAATTTTTCAAAGTTCGGAATATATAACATCAACTCTCTCTGAAGATCAAAATAAATCAGCTCCTAATCAGAAGGAGAGTCAAATTACTCCTGATGAGATATGACCGGTTCCAACTATCCCTCTACCGAAATGCATAAATCGAATAAATAAAGGTAAATCAAGAATTTATACTGAGACACCTGAAAAGAACAGAATCACTGAGCTAAAGCGCAAACAAGACAAAAAAAACTAAAAGGCGAATAAAACCAACAAAATTCAAAAGAAAATTAATAAAAGAACTGAACTAGACGATTCAAGTTATTCAGATACATTCAGCGTTGCAGATTCAGATAAGTCTGTAGGGCCATTTGCGGAAGAGGATGATGAGGACTTTGGTTTAGAAGTATTAAATGCAAGTGACTATAGACTGAAACCCGAAGATGAACTCAACATTGGAGACTATATTTTGGTGAAATTTGAGGCTCGAATTCCAAAATTCTATGTTGGCCAAATAACCAAATTTGAGAATTTAAACGAATTTCTCTTGACTGCTAATTTTTTTTCGGAAAAAAAATCAAATAAATGGCATTTTTATAAACCTCTTTTTGAGGATGTGTCCTTAGTGGTGAGAAGTGACATTGAGTTAAAGCTGCCATTGCCAGAACACCCAACTATTTGCGAAACAAGTTATTTTAAATCTGCGAAAAAAGTGTTGAATCTGTCCCTCCCTTCCCTACTTCTAAGAGTGTTTACATTTTGCTCTTTCAGGATCGCTTTCGCTTTCAGCAAAATGATCCAACATAATGCTGGTTTTTCTCCGATTCGCCATTAATAAAAACTAATTTCAAATAATGCCTGTGAAATTATTAAGGAAGTAAGCTGTTATATAATCTTTAAAATGTATGGAATACATTATTACCGCTCATCCAACAACACAGTTCTAATTTTCTAATATAAAATTCAACTTCAAAATCCTGTTTATGTAAGTTAAGGCACGAAACATTTTTACGTCCACCATAAACATCGCCAAGGAAAAGATTCCCACGCTCCCACATTATGGCATGTTATTTTAATTATTCGCATGCAACAAAATGCTGACATATAGTCTGAGACAACTGAGACGACATGATCGCCGCTGCATTCCATGGCGTACGGCGTTCGGAAATCTGAGAAAACCTTTGGGAACACGACCTCTCCCAACATCGCATTTGGGTAGGTACTTAAGGTAATTGTAAGAAGTTTGTCAAGTTAGTAATTGAGTTATCGTGTAAGGGTACGTTATGCCCAAAAAATAAATAAAATAAAAAAATATTTTTTATATTAAAAAAAAATAATTGTTTAATTGGTGCCCGAGCAGGGACCGATAGTGACGCGCAAATTTTGTGGAAGTATTCCGTAAAGTGTTAAGCTCTAAATAAAAGTAAGAGGCAGTCGCCTTAAGTAGCCGCCGCGCTCCCGACACAGAATACAGCCAGAACCCTAAAGTAGCTGCCGTGATTATTCATTCAATAACTTTCGCGTGTCCGCCTATCGGTTCAAAATATCGTGTTGTGGTGAAAATTGAAAGGCCCCGGAGTAGCCCACAGTGTACATTTGGATCAGTGAGTGAACATTGAACACAGTGAGAAAAACGGTAGTTTAAATAAAGCATCAAAGATACCAGAAAACAACAACGATGAAAAAACCATCACCCAGATGGTTTTTTCATCGTCACAAGTCACAAGAAGAGGTGAAATTGATTTTGTGACTTTTTCGTATTCTCCCCCACAGTCACAACTTGTGAGAGTCACAAAAACAATCGAAATTGTGATCTCCTTCAGAGCAGGTCACAACTAGCAAATTATTTGAGATTTGATATTTTGATTGTTGAGTAGTGTAAAAAATGGAAGTTGAAATGAATATGGAGCATATTATTGACGAAGTTTCCTCCGTAAATGAAAAGTAAGAATTTTACAAAAGCACATCATTTGTAACAAACTAATAATATTGATACGATTGCAGCGAAGACGGCTTTTAACTTCCAACTTCCTTGACTTTTTGTCCTTCGAATATGTATTACATTTTGTTCTTCTCAAGTTCTCATTGCAGTTTTATTAAATTTATTTTGAATAGTTTCTTTCAGTGCTACATTTCCGTGCACATGGCTGTTATCAGAAGTGTATACGCAATAAATATATACAATACCTCTCAGCCAAGTCACAACTTGTAGAAACGTTGCTTATATATATTCACCTTTGCTATGGTGAGTTTCGTTGTGACTTTTCTTGTGAGGATTATCGGAGAATCCGACAAATGTTATCGAGTCACAATAATCCTCACAAAGAATAGTCACAAGAGCTTGTGACTTTTGTTTCCTCACAAGGGGGAGAATCGGGCTGTTAAATATATTTCGCATACAAAATACACCGAAACAAATGTACATTTTCTAATATGAAATACACATTTTTTGCTTTTTATTTAATAATCTGGACGATGTGCTATTTTCCCAGACATGTGAACACTGGTGTGCTTTCCATCACTCTCACTCCTCAGTGCTCCTCAGTAGATATACCAAATGTCAAAAATAAGCCACAAGCTGTTGAGCAGGTTAAATTTTTGAAATTTCTATTCGCCACACTAATGTCAAAAATTATCCACTTGCTAAAATTTTAATGGCCTTAGAGAAAAAAATTTGGGAAATGCGATCGCTTTTCGCGACCTAAGGGTCCATTATAGCTATCATTGAAAATTCTAATTGCATATTTTATTTTACTTCTTGAGGCTTTTTTTTATAAATTCAATCATTGCCGAGTTGGTGTCAAAACAAAGCTTATGGATTTTGAAAAAATAGTATCCAAAAATATTTTTTTGTAAACTAACGACGTTACATGAATACCCTTATTGGCTAGGACATTCGCCTTATTAAACCAATCGCGCAACTTCTCATAAAATTAGTGTGGAGATGTGCCGAATTCGAACGACTGATTTAAAAAAGGTTTTTTGAAGTGGATTTTTACTAAATTTAAAACTATGTGCTAGATAACGTTAGATGTACATATCGAATAGTTAAGCAGCGTTTATTGAAGGTGTGTGTGTTTGTGATGACTACTATGAGTTGTGTAGATTTGTCGGTTTTTTTCTCCTCCTTTTACGAAACAACTTACCTTAATCATATCAACGCATTTTCTTTAAAGGTATTAAAATAAGCGCTAGTCAACTTTAACGACAAGCACTTAATCCGTTGGTTCTGTGGTGTTATTAGTCTCTTTGTACACAGAATGACTTACTCGTACTGTAGTGGGAGAAAAAATATAGATAAAAACCATTTGAAACTTCATATTGCATATTTTTTTTTATTCTCTTTCTTCTTTTTTATAAATGCCTTTATTTTTTTTAATATGTACAAAATTATGATATTACTTAGTAAAAAAATATACCTTTTATTTTGTTATAAGTACTTAGTAAACAAAAAATATTTTTTTATAGTATATTAAATTAAATCTTTTTTTAATTTTATTGGTAATAAAATAAATATTTATTTTAGTATATAAAACTTCGGAGCTAATATATTTAAATAAACTATAAATAAAAATGTTGCATTATCCTATTTTATCAATTTATTTTAAACTACATTGTGGACTTTATATAAAGGTTATAAACTTGCCAAAAATAATTGAAATAGAAAACAAAAATATTTCCCTGCATTGCGAAAAACGACGTTAAGGTAGGTATGAGATCAACGTTATAAATTTCAAATTTCATTTTATAATATGCGTCATCTTATTAAATTAATCACGTTCTAAATGTATAATAATGTAAAAAGTGAGTATATGATAAAAAAGTAATAGAAACAGTACACAAATCGGTTGGTTTTGTATTTTATTTGAGGCGGGCATATTTGACAGACATTATATTATTATTTTTTTAATTTTTTAATTGTTCATTGATTTCAAACAGAATATCCTGCACAGTTACACAAGTCCTTAGTCCATGGGCCTTTTAAAGGAAACCTACTATGGATACATTTATCCGAGGTCTAAAAGGCAAATTTACACGCTAGTTCGGAATAAGGAAACTATTCGACATACCTCATGCGTTAAAAAATAAAATAAATTAATAAAGTAAAAATAAAACAATAATAATTTCCAAAATAAATGAGAATGAATAAATAAAATAATGCCGCTGTTACGATCGAGAAATGTTTCTATCATTAATTATCCTCCATGGGAGGACCAACCAATTCCTATTAACGATTTCCCAATTCAAATGTAAGAAGCGTTAATAATTCATGGTAATCCAGTTCTTACACTAACAATCAATCCTCAACGCAAAAACGCAACCTAAAACTCACCAAAGTGGCCAAAATGTTCAATCCACCCCGGATTTTGATTCCCTTATTACTTCTAATGTTTCTCGTGATCTGGAAAAGCAGGGATGCGGTATAACCGCGCTAATCGATTTGCTGGTATAGACCAAATCGCCCAGACCAATCAAAAAAACTGGGTGACTTAATGGCCAAAACCCACCGAGCAACAGAAACCAAAACTTCGTTTTATTTTTTTATTTTTCTGCTCAGTTTTGACATTTCATTCCCACCGAAAATAAAACAGAAAAAAAATTACTTTGACATCTAAAAATAAATGAGATTATTGTGGTTTATTAATATCTTTTATTTAAGAAGTATTTTTAACTGAAAAACACAGCAAATTGGAAGTAATAAGCAGTTTTTTTTTTTTTTAAAAAACATAGTTTCGGTTGCTCGGTGGGTTTGGCCCTTTAGACTGTATACCGGACGTAGTCTGATGTCTGAAAAATTCACCCACCCAAAATAATCTCCGCTGTAAATTTTACAATATATGGCAGTCGAATTTACCATAAATTTGATTGTTTAACAGCAAATGCGTTTATATTCATAATCAGATGCTGTTATTTTTGCAAATGGCCGCCAATGTCAAATCTGTTTTGACTAGGACTAGACAGATGTAGAATACAAGTGAACAAGCCATGGAGTGATTCACTCCCCAAGAACGCGGAATAATAGTGTCAATTTTTTGCGTAACAATTCGTCTGTAGTGTTGGTGCAGCGCGAATTCCGTCGCCGATTCCCCGGCCGTCCGACAACGATTGCGCAAACACTGCGCTGTTTGACCACACGAGACGGTGCGTATCGCCGCTGGCGCGCCGTGAATCGCAATTAGCCTTCAGCCGGTCGTCGCTAAGGCGAATTTTGGTCAACGACTTGCGCATGACCCGTGCATCAGCTGTTTCCTGTCGACCGCCAAACGCGTGTAACCTACGCCCAAGCCAGCCTCAATCTCGAGGATGAAGTGGACGATTTTTCGACCAAAATCAAAATGAGCGATGAGGCTCATTGCCACCTCAGCGGGTACGTGAACAAGCAAAACTATCGCTTCTGGGGCACTGAAAATCCACGAGTAATGCGCGAGAAGCCATTACATCCGCTCAAAGTTACTAAATGGTGCGTTGTTCACGCTGGAGGATTCATCGGACCCTTTTTTTTCTAGAACGCCGCTGGTCAAATGACAACGTGGACTGTGCGCGCTATGCGACAGGAAAAACCGATTTTTTTTGGACGAATTAGGAGGACATGTGGTTCCAACACGACGGAGTAACGGCACATACTGCGCGAGCCATTTGAAAAAAAATGAGAGCCAACCAACATCGGATGACTTCTTTTGGCCCACCTTGTAGTTTAACAGCATTTGCTTTCATTTTAGCAAACAATCTGATAAAATGATCACAATTTCTTTCCTGTTGACCGCGTTGTATTCCTTGCTTATATTATTTATTTATTTATTCATTCGTATAGACTTTACAATAAGATACAAAATCTTCTTAGACAGCATAAGCTTAATTGATATTATGAATCGATTTTTTTTTAGTAGGAAGGGACTGAGGGACGATATGGACTTTTCATTCGATTTCGGAGATATTACTATGAATTTGTGATATTTTGTATTTGTTGTTATTGGAAGATCAGGGTAATTGCAAAGGGAAGTCATATTGGATTTATGTTTTTTCCTGTGAAAAAGATGAATACAAGTGATAACTGCCTGAAACGGGATCCACCTAGCCCGTGGGTCATTTTCAGCTCGTTAGGTAGCACTCAAACACAAAGTAAACATCAAACAGGAGGCTACGAACGATGTTCACGGTTCAAAGGTTAGTCTGTTGATGTTTTAAAAACAAAGAGTATACAAAATGACTTGATGACATATGTCAGCTTGATGAAAGTATGTATTTAATTGTCATGCTTTATTTTAGCTTGTAAAAGCGTGTACTTCAAAATCAGCTCAACGGTGAGAAACCCGTTGTTTCAAAAGGCGGGAGTAAACAATCATTTTTTGAAATGCTAACAGATTTTTTGCTAATAGCAGCCCGAACTTTATTTTCAATATTCCATTTTGAAAATGAACATAGATTGCCCTTTATATGGCGCTTCGTATTAAATACAACCAAGTAAATATACTGTGAATTAAGTTCTGTCAGTGTCAATAAAATGGGAAGTTATAGCAATATAACTTTGGTTGTTTATTGACGTCCATGCATGTGTTATCAAACGTACAGCAGGTGCATTTGCAATTTTTGTCTGCACTTCTTGCCCTAACTTTAAATAAAGTTGGGGTAGCATTAGGGTAGGGTGGGGCACTTTCGACGATGGGCACATTTGACTTTTGCTATTACCTAAAAACGGCTAATTTTTAAATAAAAACTTTCATGGCAACCCGTGCCACACTGTTCACTAAGATCGTACACGAAATTTGACAGTTCTTCTTCAGCAGTTAGAGTGGTTACACGGGTTTTGTATTTTTTCAGTGATTTTCTGCAATTTTTCCTGTCAATGAAGTAAGTAACCTTAAACGAACAACACTTATTTCGAGGTTGAAGAAACCAAATTCATCGTCGTGTGAATCCGAGCTCAATGAGCTCATCAAGAGCATGAGCTCGTGGACTATTTTAAAAAGTGTTCCGCACAAACGTTTGGCTACACATATTCAATGGCACGAACGTTTGCTTTTGAATATGCAAACAAAAATAATATTAAAGTGCCAAGTTCCTGGATGATCGAAAAAGAGGCTGGAATTGAATGGATTCGTGGGCTTCTGAAAAGAAATCCAGACATTTCATTGCGTAAACCAGAAAATATATGCTTAGCTAGATTGAGGGGTTTTAATGAAGATTCCGTATAAACTTTTTTTTCAAACTTAAAAATATTATACGAAAAACACAATCATGAATCGAAGAGCATTTTTAGCTTGGATGAAACGGGCATATCAACAGTTTTAGCATCGCCTAAGGTAAAAAATAACACGTTAAAATGTCGTTAGTATGAGTTGATTTTATTTGAAATTATTTTTAAGGTAATAGCTGAAAAGGGAAAAAGATCAGTTAGTCAGGTATCTTCGGCAGAAAGGGGCACGCTTGTAACTGCTGTAGGAATTGTCAATGCCTTAGGTTGGGCTCTTCCTCCAGTGTATGTATTCCCGAGGATACGATTTAAAGATGAGTGATGTTTATTTGTATACAGGCTGTTTTTTTGGTCGATCATTTTTAATGCAAATAAAAACAAGTTTATTTCATAGTTTTCTCCTACGTTTCGGCAGTTTTTTTTTTCCACCTTCCTCAGGGATATTTATTGAATCTTGAATGTTTTACAAATAAAAAACAATTAAAGATTTATACATTCTAATACAATGATGTTTTTCACAAAGGACTGTTTACATAAATTACTCACATTCTTATTTTATTTTACATTTAGTTTGTTTATTTGCACTTTTTCCCGATTGCAATTGTCAAAAAAATAAATAAAAACATTGAAAAATATAAATAAATTAAACACCATGATATAGACTAGAAAAACAAGGAAACTGACGTGAACACATAATTTTGAACGCAACTATTAAATCGCTAGCATGTATGTGGAGTTTATGTTGTCTTTGTCCTCTTTCGCATTCATTTTGTCGTCAATTTTTGTTGGATTCGTAAGCTCTCTAGGGTATATCTCTTGTTGGTTCTCTTTTCTTGGTCAAGTATTTTTATGTCGTCAAAATCAGCAGTGTGGTCTTTGTCATGTATGTGTTGCGATAGTCCAGTTGTTAATCTCTTTTTTCGTATGTCTGCTTGGTGTTCTTTGACTCTCGTACCTAAAGCTCTTTTTGTTGTCCCGATGTAGACTTGATCGCATTTTTCGTTATCTTTCCCGTTCATTAAATACGGGCCAAGCAACTGCATTGGTCTTTTGAGCAAAAATGGATGGATAGTCGGAGAACTGTTTATTCATGTGCTCAAACACATACAGAACTCTACCAATTGCAGCAAAGAGTGTCCCATTCTTATTATTTTGGATAACCATTCGTTGCACTATGGACTGCACATTGTCGAGAAAATGGGATTGAGCTGTTGTCTTTTCCACCTCATTGCTCTCATAAGCTGAAGCCACTGGATGTGTCCTTTTAAAAGTTATTGCAAGACATTTTTTAGTGAGTTTCAATAACTCAATAACCCAGGAAAACAAATAAAAATTTATGATATCGCTCGACTGACAAATATTGAAAATGGATTTAAATCCACAGGTATATTCCCATTTAACAGCTAAATTTTTCAAAGTTCGGAATATATAACATCAACTCTCTCTGAAGATCAAAATAAATCAGCTCCTAATCAGAAGGAGAGTCAAATTACTCCTGATGAGATATGACCGGTTCCAACTATCCCTCTACCGAAATGCATAAATCGAATAAATAAAGGTAAATCAAGAATTTATACTGAGACACCTGAAAAGAACAGAATCACTGAGCTAAAGCGCAAACAAGACAAAAAAAACTAAAAGGCGAATAAAACCAACAAAATTCAAAAGAAAATTAATAAAAGAACTGAACTAGACGATTCAAGTTATTCAGATACATTCAGCGTTGCAGATTCAGATAAGTCTGTAGGGCCATTTGCGGAAGAGGATGATGAGGACTTTGGTTTAGAAGTATTAAATGCAAGTGACTATAGACTGAAACCCGAAGATGAACTCAACATTGGAGACTATATTTTGGTGAAATTTGAGGCTCGAATTCCAAAATTCTATGTTGGCCAAATAACCAAATTTGAGAATTTAAACGAATTTCTCTTGACTGCTAATTTTTTTTCGGAAAAAAAATCAAATAAATGGCATTTTTATAAACCTCTTTTTGAGGATGTGTCCTTAGTGGTGAGAAGTGACATTGAGTTAAAGCTGCCATTGCCAGAACACCCAACTATTTGCGAAACAAGTTATTTTAAATCTGCGAAAAAAGTGTTGAATCTGTCCCTCCCTTCCCTACTTCTAAGAGTGTTTACATTTTGCTCTTTCAGGATCGCTTTCGCTTTCAGCAAAATGATCCAACATAATGCTGGTTTTTCTCCGATTCGCCATTAATAAAAACTAATTTCAAATAATGCCTGTGAAATTATTAAGGAAGTAAGCTGTTATATAATCTTTAAAATGTATGGAATACATTATTACCGCTCATCCAACAACACAGTTCTAATTTTCTAATATAAAATTCAACTTCAAAATCCTGTTTATGTAAGTTAAGGCACGAAACATTTTTACGTCCACCATAAACATCGCCAAGGAAAAGATTCCCACGCTCCCACATTATGGCATGTTATTTTAATTATTCGCATGCAACAAAATGCTGACATATAGTCTGAGACAACTGAGACGACATGATCGCCGCTGCATTCCATGGCGTACGGCGTTCGGAAATCTGAGAAAACCTTTGGGAACACGACCTCTCCCAACATCGCATTTGGGTAGGTACTTAAGGTAATTGTAAGAAGTTTGTCAAGTTAGTAATTGAGTTATCGTGTAAGGGTACGTTATGCCCAAAAAATAAATAAAATAAAAAAATATTTTTTATATTAAAAAAAAATAATTGTTTAATTGGTGCCCGAGCAGGGACCGATAGTGACGCGCAAATTTTGTGGAAGTATTCCGTAAAGTGTTAAGCTCTAAATAAAAGTAAGAGGCAGTCGCCTTAAGTAGCCGCCGCGCTCCCGACACAGAATACAGCCAGAACCCTAAAGTAGCTGCCGTGCTTATTCATTCAATAACTTTCGCGTGTCCGCCTATCGGTTCAAAATATCGTGTTGTGGTGAAAATTGAAAGGCCCCGGAGTAGCCCACAGTGTACATTTGGATCAGTGAGTGAACATTGAACACAGTGAGAAAAACGGTAGTTTAAATAAAGCATCAAAGATACCAGAAAACAACAACGATGAAAAAACCATCACCCATCACCATCATTTTACTGTAAGAAATTTTGTATTTTATTTTTTTGTGGAAAAGAAAAAATAGATCATTGTCAAACCAACTTATTTACAAATAGAAATTGTTTTTTACTATTTACAATTTACGATCCTTAGATAAAGCTTTGGAGAAAATGTATCAAAAAATTATTATTATATCACTAAGGTTATTATAATCAAAAAAAAAAAATACTTGTATAACAAACATAATTAAAATTTCCTTTTTAGGAAAACAAAATTAAAAATTCAGAATTCTGATTCTGAGACTCAACCCGCAAACCCTCCTGGCGAATCGAAATTTATTTTTAAGTTTCGTGTACCGACTTTGGAAGAAATCATAATTCACGATCACAGCTTAAAATCACAGTGAATTTTGAAAATCACAACCACAGTTGTGAATTAAAAATCACTTACGTTGTAAGTGAATATGATGTTCAATGTGAAATTCACGAAGGTTACGTAGAAGAAGTATTCGAAGAAAACTGAAGTGACTCCTCAACAACTGAAAAGCCCGGACATGACCACGGCATAATGTTTCTGGCTCAAAGAGTTATAAAGTGGCAAAACGTGTATAGTCTTACCTTTATACACGTTTTGCATCTTTAAAAGGTCAAAGTCATGGAAGAACATCAGCGATCAATATAATTCGCTCTTATAGAGGTCCTACTCAATGTGTCACAATATTTTGGAACCACTTTTATGTTTTGAGTTTTTTATCACGGATGATATCATTCAAGAGCTCGTTCAGTGGACAAATTGGAATTATCAATAAAACGTACTGATAGTATGACTCCTTCGACATTTAGAGATACGAAATCAATTATTACTCTAAGTGCTGCAATGATAGATAACCATTTATTAAAACTGCAACATAACGAGTTACAATTGGTTCACGGCGACGTCCCTCGACACGTTTGATAAGATGTGCTCTTCTTGTTCTGGAAAGAGGAAGACCATTGAATCGTAGAGATTATATGAAGACACTAAGCTGTCACCTATCAATACCGTGGATAACAACTAGGCATCAAAGCAGCGACCAGCGGCAGAAGGAAAAAACGATTCTTATACGCTCTTGCTCAGGAGAGCTTCAAAAAGGACAAGGGCGGCTACGCTAGCCGTCTCACGGGGCTGGGATGAAGCAACCATTACCCCACCAACTGAAGCGATCCTCGATCACTATAAAAAATAGGTTTCAGTGAACGCCAACAATAACACCTCCTTCGCTAGAGACAAACAATTTCATCCCCATGGAAACAGCTATTCCTATAACGAACGCCGCGAGACCTGATGGCTTAAGAAAGAAAGAGCTAGCGAAAATTCATCCAGCTAGGCACGCCCTCCTCTACAACGCCATGCTGTTCGAGGAATATGTTCCCGCACAGCTGAAACGGAACCGGATTCTCCTGCCAAACACCAAAGATGATCTTCATGTGGTCAAGAATTGGCGTCCAATCACTATATATATATATATAAACGGGGTTTTCTATAATTGATGGACCGCCTAAAGGGAAAGCCACTGACAAATCTCATTAGACCTGGCTTCTGCCTTTGACTCGGTCCTACACAGCAAGCGCTGAAGAGGGTGAATACTGATGAGAAGTTCATCAACTTTATAAGTTCCAGTTACGAGGACTCAACGTCGTCAATCAGCTGTAATCCTCGGAAAACCCTCCACCTTCACTAGCACAACCATAATTCCATCCTGTACACAAACAACAAAGCTGGTAGGCTAGGTAACTTTGAGTTCGTAACGAGGATACCAGTTATAATATCGGAGAGAACTGGAAGGTTAGAGGTAGCCGATCATCACTACAGAGCCATTACACAACTTGGAAGTACTTGGATAAACGGGTCCAGAGTATGATCCACCCAGCACAGAGAACTGAAGCTGAACATCGGCAACACCATGCCAGACTGCTGAAAGGATCATACTCGGGAAATGGAATCTGGCAGATGTCCAATCACCGAGAAACCAACAAAATAATTTCGCAATGTTACATCTGGCCATCAATGAACAAAGACATCACACAATGGGCACGCGACTGCATACCATGCCAACGATCTAAAGTAGGACGATATATTCACAATCCGCCAGCCACATTCACCGACCTGGACCAAAGACCTGGACCATACAACTGTAATAATAAACATTTTGCATTCGATATTCTGTAGTGGATGCATTGAAAGACAGATGGCGACACGTGCTTCATCATTAATAGATGGCGACTGTAGAGCCTCGAAAAGGGATAATCTTGATTGGAGTAAGAAAGGATGAGGATCATTGGTATTCCGACAGGCACGCGACACAGTCCGTAGGAGAATAGTGTATATTGAAATATTATGATAGTAAATTTAATTGTAAATAAAATAAATGTATGACGAGAAGAACGGTTATATTTTTCTTATTACAACGAATACCAACATTGGTGACCCCGACGTGATATTGAACACAAGATAATTCAATCATCAACGCCACGCCTTTCTTGAGCAAAGCTGTTAAGCAATTTTTCAACATTTTGGTGAAAAATCTCAAAGAACGAATCATTCATCGTTTCTGGAGGAAATAAATCGATGCAACTAACGACAAACACCACCATCGTCAACAAGAAGTGCACCATTGGCTAACCATATTAAAAAAAAACTCGTACACAGAGACGAAAAGGAACTACGTGCACGCAACCCTCAACCTGCAACTTCATCTTATTCAGATCGAACCAGCATACAGCAGCTTAAAAATCAAGAACGCAGCACATATATACATAAATCTATTTTTTTAAATTAATATCCTTAAATTTTTATCAAGGAAGACTAGAGAAAGTCCCTATATACTCAGGAAAACCCGAAGAAGATGTCATTGCGTTCATAGAGTACATTGATTATGTGTACTCTCACATTACGGATGGAAATAAAGCAATAGCAACGCTCATCATTAGAAACAGAATACAAGGAAACGCAATAAATACACTCCGAAGGATATTACAGCCCACATGGCCATTAATAAAAGCAGCTCTAATTCAAGATTTTGGTGTTCATGAGACGTACGAACAGATCCTGCAAGATTTGCATGCCATCTAAACCAGAGACGTACATCAATTGTATAGGCAGACAGAAGACATCCTCCTGAAACTCAACGAAAAGAGTATATTAGAAGTAAGTCTTATATATAACACTGAAATTAACGAAAGCTTAGTTATGAATAAATTTATAAATAATTTAAATGCTAACCAAGCAAATAGTACTATTGAAGAAGAAATCATAACCAAAGTGCCTGTTGAATTCAACGAACATGAAGCAACAATGGCATGGAAGTTGATGAAAATAAAAAATAAAAAATTCGATGGAATAATAGGTCAGAACCTATTAAAGCCCATCAAAGCAAATATAGATCTAGGAGAAGGATCTGTAGAAATAAATAATAGGAAAACTTATTTCGAAAATTATAGAAATAAAAAAAAATGTCCTTATGAATTCGAAGAAATCCATACACTTAATTATTGTAATTCAACTGAAATGAACCAATTAATTAGTGGGGATTTGAATTTTGAAGAAAAAAACGTTTTAAATAAATTTATTGAAAAAAATAAATACGTATTTTTAAAGAAGGAGCTAAATTAACATCTACCACTCAAACCATGCACAATATTAGGACCGAACATAATAGTCCAATATTTAGCAAAATCTATCGTTATCCTAAAATACACGAACAAGAGATCGAAAAACAAGTTAAGGACTTATTAGCTCAGGGTATTATTAAGAAAAGTACTTCACCCTATAATGCACCTATTTGGGTAGTCCCAAAGAAAGACGACAATTCTGGAAAACAGAAGTGGCGTATGGTGATCGACTATCGCAAATTGAACGAGAAAACCATCGAGTTCAAACACCCTATACCTAATATCGATGAGATATTGGACAAACTCGGAAGAGCCCAATATTTTTCGACAATAGATCTTGCGAAAGGATTTCATCAGATTAAAATGAATGCGTCAGATATTGAGAAAACATTCTCAACTCCATATGGACATTACGAATGGTTACGTATGCCATTTGGATTAAGAAACGCCCCAGCTACCTTCCAAAGAATGATGAACGAAGTTTTAGAGGAACTGATAAATAAAATCTGTGTAGTTTATTTAGACGACATTCTAATCTTTAGTACTTCTCTGGAAGAGCACATGATTAATTTAAATTTGGTGTTCCAAAGATAAAAGAAATATAATCTGAAAGTTCAAATTGATAAATGTAATATTCTTAAACGGGAAACAAGGTTTTTAGGTCATATTATTACTGACAAGGGTATTAAACCTAATTCTGACAAAACTACAGTTATCGAAAGAATACCACTGCCTACTACACAAAAAGAAATTAAATCTTTTCTGGGTATAACAGGGTATTACAGAAAATTTATAAAAGAGTTGGCGGTGACATCTACAGTGCAAAGTGCAGAGTTTGCCGTTTAAATATTAAGGCCACTAAAACGGTTCTTAAAAACCATGCGAAATCAAAGCTACACGCTAAAAATATGTCGGGTAAGTGCATTTAGTTCCTTCCTTTGTGTTATAAAACTTAATATTTTATATGCACCCCGTGCCCAAATGAAGCTGCGTTTGATTTTTGTTACCGTGTGCATTTGTGCAATAAATTCAACATTGCACGTATATTCTGACATTCGAATCGAAAGCACTTCGATGTCCCCTTTATATTATCCTTCTGCACCCGGCAACTTTGATTTGTACTGCATTTCAGGAAAAATCTCGAAAGTGGCCGTTTTTGTATCACGGGGGTGTAGTGTCGTTTAATTTGTGTGTCGGTGTATTCAATTTGTATTTATATTTTATTTTCATGTGCTATTGTATTGTACTAATAGGTGTATCCATCAGTCAAAAAAATAAAATGGAAAGTTTTTTTTTGTAAAAAATGCCGAAGCTGAGAAAGGCCAGAAGAGTGTGGATATAGCCGAGGTGAAACTATGTGGGCTGCTGGCAGAACACAACATTCCATTCAAAGCAATGGATCATATAGTTGATGTTCTTAAGAGCTGTTTTCCTGATTCAAAAGTAATATTATACTTCATTATATATCTGGTTTTTTTAAGTTTTAACTCTTTTAAGTAATTCATATTGCTCGGTTGGTAATAATTATCTATTATATCTGTAGTATAGATCGAGTTTACGGTTCTCACAGTAACTAATATTAAAAAATCAAGTTTTAAGTGGCATGTAATGGCATTTTTAGTTTATTGGTAAACATTTTAAAAAGTTGTGTTTTACTATGTGAGGGTTCTCGCACGGTCCGTCGCCCTAACCAAAGAGTATACAACTACAAGAGTGCGCGTCTCATACAACGAACATTTACTATGAGGGGTACTGATGTTGATACCCCAGTGTGTACATTGCCAGCATCAAGCAACAGCATAGCCGATGCATACGAACGACGGCAACTCCCCTTCGCACTTACCGCCCGCGTCTGACACAGCTACAACATTTTTAGCTGTGTTGCGTACTCTATAGTTATATACCTCTTTGGTAGAACATACATATTTAAGTTCCGTTTATGCAAACTGGTCTAAGAAGAATTTATTATATGAGATAGGAACGTAGAAAGAACAGCACTGCCATGCATTATTTTAAAAGTATCGTTCGTTATTAATAAGTAAGGGACAGGGATTATAATAGGGGCATAGGGCTTTCAATTTATTAAGCGATGTGTGAAAAGTTTATTCTTTTTATTTTTTTAGATATTAGAAAAAGTTTCCTGTAAAAGAACAAAAGCTGCAGCAATAACAAAAAACGTGATCGGAAAATCACAAAAGGAGGCATTAATTGAAAAACTTAAACTGAACAAATTCAGTATTATGATAGACGAGTCGACGGATGTTACTTCTAACAAAGCGACTTGCATTGTTGTAAGATACTACGATTCAGAACGATTCAAAATTGTTAGCTCGTTTTTTGACTTGGTTGACTTGTTCCAGGGAGATATCGATAAGGCAACGGCGAAGGTAATTTACGAAGCAGTTGAGAATGCAATAAAGAAGTGCAGCATTCCCATTGATAATATAATTGGGTTTGGCTCAGATGGTTGCAATACCATGATGGGTGATAACAATTCAGTTAAGTCAAGATTCGAGCAAAGTTGTAAGGGTATCTATGTTGCTAAGTGTATATGCCACTCTTGTGCCATTTGTGCTAGCGAAGCAGCAAAAATGCTACCACGTAGATGTGAAGACCTCCCACGCGACATATTTAGCTTATTTAAAAACAGTGCCAAAAGAAATGCAATTTTTTTAAAATTTCAAAAGTTGTTGGACTTAGATCCACATTCAATATTGAAGCCCTCACAGACGCGATGGCTTTCATTACATCAAGTTGTTAATAGAATTCTGGAGCAGTGGGAAGCACTTGTACTTTTTGTTGACGACATAAACCTTGAGGAAAAACTTTCATGTGCGGACAGAGTTTTGCAAAATTTGCAAGATCCGCAAGTAAAACTATTTTTTTTTGTTTTTAGACTGGGTTCTTCCAAAATTTAATGCTTTAAATGCCTTTTTTCAATCAGAAAAATGTGTGATAACTACTGCACATGAAAGTATGTGTTCAGTTTATAAGCAACTTCTTTCTTCCTTTCTTGAAAGTCGCTATATTAATAGCTGCAGCTTAAGTGACATTGATCCATATGTATCGTCTTATCAACTACATGATAACCAAATTTACTTAGGATCTTCAGTTTTGGAAGAGGTACAATCAATTTTAAACAAACATACAAATCCTCAATCCGAACAGAAAAGAATAGACCTACAAATGATTGCTGAGTTTAAAGACCGTTCCCGCAAGTTTTTGCAAGTAGCTTGTTATCAATTGGGTCAAAGGTATGACTTTTCGGACAAAGTACTTAAAATTCTGCACATTTTTACCCCAAAGAATGCAATAGATTGTCTCACGAGAACAAATTTTCCATCATTATTACCGCTGACAAAACTTTTGCCCCGATGTAAGGAAAATGAAGTAGAAACGCAAAATATTGATGATGAATGGCGAATTTTAGTATTATACAAATTACCAGAAGAAATTCTAAAACAAACCGAGCCAGATACTTTTTGGGGTCATCTTATGGATTACAAAGACGAAAATGACGCAAAACCGTTTTATAACGTATCGAAATTCGTTTTAAACATTCTTTGTCTGCCTCATGCTAACGCTGATTGCGAACGTCTATTTAGTCACCTGGGTCTTATAAAAACAAAACTGAGAAACTGTTTACATAATCAGTCGGTCACAAACATTTTACTGGCAAAAGAGCATATGAAATCTTGCGGCGATTGCACAAAATTTATTCCTAGCTCCTCAATGTTAAAGAAGCTTAACAAAAACATGTACGATTGTAAATTAGGAGGGGAAGGGGATATTACGAAAAATGACGACATTGTAAATTCAACGCAGCAAGGATTTTTGTAAAACTTTTAAAAACTTACTTCAACAAATGATAGAGTTACTTAATATACTATATATTTATACATTATTTTATACTTTATTATTTATCCTATTATAAAAACATATATTAATTGTTTTTAAATAAAGCTCTTAATAAAACCTAACATATTCATTAATAAAACGAAGGCTTTTTGTAAAACTTTTTAAAAGTTAAGTAAAATATAAGTATTTTTAAGAAATGTAAAATATATAAATTTTATTGAATACACAAAGATGAAAAAAAAACGTTTTTCGTATATACCTTATTTGTGTTTTCCTTAGAAAAAAGTAAGTATCAATAAGCATGAAGATTATTCTGAAAGACGAGACACCAATTTATGAGAGGGCCAGAAGAATTTCAGCAGCGGAGAAAGAGGAAGTCGAGAAGCAGGTTGCCGAGTGGTTAAAGAAGGGCATCATTCAGGAGAGAGATGGAAGATACCAAAAAGAAATACAACCAGTGATTGTCGACGCCTTTTCCAAATTTGTGTGGCTGTACCCCACTAAGAGTACAGGTACCGATGAGGTTTTGGATAAATTGAAGAAACAAGCTGTTGTGTTTCGCAATCCGAAAAGAATTATTTCCGATCGTGGAACGGCCTTCACTTCGAACGCGTTTCATGAATACTGCGAGGAACAAGACATTGTACACCTGACGATAACCACGGAGGTGCCAAGAGGTAATGGCCAGGTAGAACGGGTCAACCGTATACTTGTGCCACTGTTGACGCTAGAAGACCCTGGATTGTGGTATAGGCATGTAGATAGAGCGCAGCAGATTATAAATAATACCCCACCAAGGAGTATTAAAATCGCACAATTTAAGATTTTAACGGGAATCGATATGATATTAAAGGAGATCCCTAACATCCAAGAGATACTCCATCAAGAGGTCTACGAGGAATTGGATATTGAGAGGGAGCAGATGAGATCTGAAGCGAAGACTAACATAGAAGATATTCAGAAGGAGAATTACCGCTATCATTTAAGAAAGCGTAAGGAAGCTTCGAAATATAAGATGAACGAGTTAGTTGCTGTACGTCGAACACAGTTCGGACCTGGTTTAAAGCTGAAGCTGGAGTGTGCAAGCATGACCGTTACGAAGTGGAAAAGATTGGAGACCATTCTGGTCCGGGGCGCACCACTTCTGCTGCTGATGGTATGAAACTTTGGGCTAAGTCATCCGGGGCGTATGACTAATCAGGATGGCCGAATGTAGGATCCATGTACACATAACGAAAATAACCGAGACGACACACTCACATATACACGAACCAACAGTAAACGTACTAAAACATACAAGAGACAGAAAAGACGAACGATCACACATACGAACGAACTAAGAACCACAGCAGACAACAAAAGACGAACACTCACACATACGAACAAATGAAGAACCAACAAAAGACGAACAAACAAGTTAGTTGCCAGACGACCATCAAGTCAAACGGACGCGTTTTTCCTTCCTTCCTTTTCATAATAAGTAGTTCAGTAATAATTTTTATAATAAAGACAATTAAATATTATTCGTGTAGTGTTTTATTTCGTTATAATCTGTGTGGACACGAAACCCCCACACTAAATATCTTAAAAAAGATACGAAAATTGATAAATTTGATATAAGCTATGTAAAAGCACATCAGGAGCTCAAAAATGCACTTCAAACAGAACCTGTACTTTCATATCCTCATTTTAATGAAATATTCGTATTAACGACAGATGCATCCAACTATGCAATTGGTGCAGTATTATCTCAAAAAGGTCACCCAATAACGTACATTAGTAGAACACTCAATGAACATGAGAGAAACTACAGTACGACCGAGAAAGAATTACTTGCAATTGTTTGATCAGTAAGACATCTGCGACCTTACTTATATGATAGACGTTTTGAGATAAAAACGGATCACCAACCGTTAAAATGGCTTAAAACCAAAAACCTCGGCAAAGATATTTCACCTCGACTCCAGAGATGGGTACTTCAACTAGGTGAATATGACATGAGAATCGAGTATCTGAAAGGAACAAGCAATACAGTTGCAGACTTTCTCAGTATAGGAATCACAAGTACAGAAGAAATAAACGTTTTAGACTCTGTCCAACCCACAATCCATTCTCAGGAAGAACAAGCAAATGACCACTTTCCGATAAAAGATACTTGTGTAAATATATATATATATAATAAGCAATTAATCCTGACATTAGGTTTTCAGACGAAAAATAAAATGTTAAACAAAAAAAAAAAGAATATTCTTAGGTATGATTCTTTAAATATAGAAGAGAAATTAATACCTCTAATAAAGAACAAACTAACGGGATATATGTTAACCCTGTAGTAAATGAAAGTAATTTTAATATACTACAACAAAAATTAATTGCATTATACGGAAATAGGATCAAATTTATAAAATGCATGTCCTACGCAAAAGACATGAACTCAGAAGAAGAAGGTGTCCAACAGATTAAATTATATCATGAGAAAGAAACCGGACATTCTGGTAAAGAAGAGAATTACAGAGGTTTGAAAACTAAAATCTATTTCAAATATTTGAGAGAACTAGTTACCGACGTGATAAATTCATGCAATATTTGCAAACAAAGCAAATATGATAGACACCCTATTAAGAAGAAATTCTGCTTATCAGATACACCTAAAGACATTAACGAATTAGTTCATTTAGATATCTACTGTATTGCTAAGACAAAATTTTTAACTAGCATAGATAAATTTTCTAAACTAACCACAACCACATATGAACCCAATGTCTCACACGAAACTTTAGAAGAGACAATTCTACAACTAATAGCTACGCATGGTAAGTCCAAACGATATGTTATGGATAACGAATTCAATTTCCCCAGAATAGTAAAAATATTAGAAGAATTAGGTATAGAAATTCATTTTTCTAAGCCCAATAGTCATACAGGGATTTCATAGAACACTTGCTGAAAAAGTACGTGCTATTTTAAACGGAAAAACTACAGCCGACATACATGAAATTCGTATAGTTGTACACAAAGCAACATATTATTATAATAACTCAGTTCACTCTACAACAAAACATACCCCATATAACATTCAGAAGGGTAATATTGCTAAAGAAAAAGTATACCAACACATTCATACAAACAAACTAAAAACTATCAATAAAAGGAATGACGACCGTGAAGAGTACTTAGAACAGAGGTACCAAGGCTTTGTAAAAAACTCTAGAACAGAACGACATAAAACTGAACCACGGTATAAATTTAATAAATTAGAAGAACAACACCACAGCAACATTCAGAAAGAAAGAAAATCTAAATTTTGTAATAGCGACAATATAATCAAGGTAAACCCCAGTAACAGATACACTCAAACCAGAAAACAAAACACTGGAATCCATCCAATGAAGATTGTAATTATTTTTTTGATCACTAGTTTAGTGCATAGTAAGATACAAGTAGAAGAAGTTCATAATAGTGATGGCTATGCCATGATAAAGTTAGACAAAATACAAATAGTAAATAAATTTAACTCAATAATACACATCATAAACTTAACTGAGATAAATTCTATATTTAATACACTAGCTGAACAATGGATTTCGATAAAGAAATCAATGCCACCATCTAGTTATAATCAATCCAAATCGTTCACATTAATCCAAAAAGAATTAAAACTAGTCAAAAATGAATTAGAAAGTATAAAAGGATAACAGAATAAAAGATCAAGAAGAGGACTTTTTAACGTTGGCGGACGAGTTTTTAAATTTGTGTTTGGAACCATGGACGATGAAGATCAAAAAGAATTGTAAGAACAATTAGAAACAATTAAAGAATAAAGTCATAACCTGATAACTAATAACAAAAAACAGATAAAAATCAATAACCAGTTCCAAGAAGATATATATATTTTTAAAAGTTTAATAATGGACGTCAATGTATGGTCAGGCCCTAAAGCAAAATTAAATTTAATTGAGCAAAGAATAAATATCCTAGAATACCTGAGAAGATTAGACTCATTAAAAGAACTTATTGAAAAAATCCAACATATAATACTAGCTAGTAGATTGCAAATAATGTTAGAAAGTCTATTAACTTCAGAAGAGATCGATGAGTTGGATGTTGATCTGTATAAGCTGAAGAAAGAATTTCATGAAAATTTATTGATATTTGTAATCCAAATTGCTGACAAAATGTTAACATTTGATAAATATTTCCTTACTTCAATACCTAATAAAGACAATGAAGAATTAGATATTGAAACGGAATTTTTGATTAGAATAAATGGAAGCAACTTTGTCTATAAAGAAAATAAAGAAATAAGACATCTAAAACCACTTGTAAACTGTCTCAATAAAATTATAAATTATACCAAGAAAATATATAAAAATAAAAATGTTATAATAGAATTAATGAAAGGAGCAGTACTTTCAATAAATAGTGATGTTAAAATAAATAATAATTGTGACGAAAGAAAATTGATTGTAATCAAAAGAAATGCTTTTGATCACTTTTGAAAACTGTACATTGGAAATTAATAATCAAACGTTTTCAAACAAATATGCAATTGTAAATCAACCCATCCCTATAGATGTAGAATATCCATATGACATAACGAGTGTAAAATTAAAAAAAAATCGATTTAAACATAAATAATATAAATGAAATAGAAGAAAATTCCATTAACACAAAAACATACCTAAACTTTAGCATCCATGGAATAACTTTAATTATAATTATAATAATTTCAATTCCTCTAATATATTTGTTTCGGGAGAAACAAAAGACAAAAGAGGGAGGAGTTATGTTAGAGATAACAGACAGGCAACACACATGTCAACCACATGACGACGGAACACCCTCGCTCTCAACAAACGTCCCAAGTATCCTTCTGAGAAGGAAAGATTAAGAAAAACCAAAAGGGCACTCTACTCTCTAACAATAAACAATAAAGGACTCAGGCAGATAACACTCGTTATTTATGAGTAGGTGCCATAAAAAAAGGATCGATACTTCATATCTACCTTGTATAGTATATAAGAACATTTTGGTTCCCTTTTTAAAACAGACATAATTAACTCGTAGACGAATACTACACGTTATTTAGCTCCTAAGCAATTTTATAAATAAAAGTATATATTTCTTAAATACAAGACTTAGTTATTTATTTCACGCGACACAGTCCGTAGGAGAATAGTGTATATTGAAATATTACGATAGTAAATTTAAGTGTATAAAATAAATGTATGACGAGAAGAACGGTTATAATTTTCTTATTACAACGAATACCAACAATTCAATACTTTGTAGTAATAACAGACGGAACCCCATCTCATATGCAAAACAACTATGATAATAAACAAAAATAATAGGGATAACAGACAGAACCATATCACAATGATCAATGAGATCATCACAATGAGATGTTTGCGTCTCGAATTTATATAAAATAGGATTAAGATAATTTTTGTCAGTTATAAAATATCCGACTCCGAAGACGAACACGAGTCTTCGTTAATAAACTTTTTTAAAAAAAACGCATAAACAATGTAAATTGTTTTACTGGCGCCCGAGCAGCAGGGACCATCGTGTGAAAAACCACGAGTAGCAGGGACCATTGTGTGAAAAACCACGAGCACCTGATCATTGTGTGAAAAACCACGAGCAGCAAACACTCTGTACCTACGTTAGTTCGAAAAAGAAAACTGCGATCAGAGGGGACTTTGTGCGTAAAATCGCGCTAAAATTAATTCAGTAAATAAATTAATTACAACAAGAAGTATCCGAGCCTTAACTTGTAGTGAAAAATCCGCGAGTAAAAAGGAACAACTCGGCTTGTTTCGTAAGTGACCGTGAAATATCAAGAAGAATCCGAGCCATTAGTAGCGAGTGGCAAGAAACAAAAACCACGAGTAAAGAGGAACACATCGGCTTGTTTTAACGGAAAACTGAACTAAAGAAGGGCACAAAAATGGTGAAATTAGTGTAAGTGATAAAGAAACCAACATATATACAAAAATTATGACATTAGTGTACCTAAGTGGAAAAAAGTTATTAAGAATTTCAAAATATATATAAACGTTTCAAAGAAATCAAGAAATAAAAAAAATTAAAGATATTAGTGCAGGAACAAATTAAAATTTTAAGAAATAAAAATGAATTCCAAGAAGGAAGAACCAATCGGAAATAAACACTAAGAAGGAAGAACAAATCGAAAATATTTAAGCCTTAAGTATACCTTTTATAAAATATTATACTAAATTATATTTTTACAATTTTCTTCCTTTCAATTTTAACCTTAGTAAATAAGAATACTCACTCGAACCATTTTAATTTTGAACTTAAACTTAAGAATACTTAAAAAATTACATGATATTAAAATTGTAACAGAAAAAGACTAACATAAAAATGGCTATAATAGAAGATGTAGTAGACCAATTACAAGCTCAAATAACCAACCTTAGTGGACAGTTAATGCTTTGTTGAAAGCAACTAATGATCTTTCAAATGAATTTCTAAGGTCATAAAATACGGTTGAAATAACCACTCAATTGTGAGCTCTTCAAGCATAGAAAAGTAATTAGTAAAGATTTTCGAGTAGAATTGAAAGCTCAACAAATAAACTATAAAATGGCATACAATGTGCGTCCTGATTCGCATTCTGTTTGTGACTTCGAACAGTACGGCTGGACACATAAGCCTCTGCAGAACTCAGAATTAGCAACTTCCGAGTGAAATAAAATACAAAAAACCAACACACACACGTCTTTTCTTTGAAGAATTCACTTTTCAAAATCGTCTTCTCTGTGCGATAATGTCAAAAGAGCAGCTGCTGCAGAGAAAATAGTTCATCTTCGCAGAGCAAAGAAATTTCATGCAAAAATAAAAGATGTAAGTGAAATCATTAAAAATGAAAACGATTCATAATTCATGTGGGATTGGGACAAACTGACTGACGATACTCAAGAAGGCGATACCTGGTGCTATCAACCGTATCGTTGTTGGTTGCTCCAACAAAGGTGTGAAGCAGAAAAAGAAGAAGCCGTGCATGCAGAAGAAGTCGTTTAAGCAGAAGAAGTCGTGTAAGCAGAAGAAGACAAAGAAGTGCATGCAGACGAAGAAGAAGAATAGTTTGACGAAGGAGCAACGTAAACCGTCGATTTGAAATTGTTTTAATTAGTAGTGTGTATAGAACATTGTTAAATTCCCTTAAGAATTTAGAATTGAGTTTGTTAAATTAAGAATTTAATGTTTGCTTCTATATTGTTGCCATTATATTTTAAATTTTAAATTTAATAATGATTTTGGAAGAAATTTTGGGCTTGACTGTGGAGGGACTTAGGGAACGACTGACGCAACTGAACTTAGACTACAGGACTGAAAACGGCATTACAGGACCGACTCATTGACCACTACGGTTTATCCCGCGGCGAAAATGATGGGTTTGACTCGGCAGCCGAAGATCACTACAGCTCAGGGGGCGTCGAAAGAAGTCTGTTCACTCTCCGCGATATACAGGAGTCCATGCAGTCGTTCGATGGAAAGGGACACGTGCACATCGACACGTGGATCCAGGAGTTCGAGGACAACGCCGTAGCGGTAGGCTGGAAATCCAGAAATTTATATACGCGAAGCAGTTGTTTGGAGGTGCAGCAAGGTCGTTTGTACGGGGCCAACCAGGGTTGAAGGATTGGAGCTCTTTAAAGCTCGCTCTCCAAGAGGAGTTCGGTGGGAAGGTCTCAGCAGCGGTGGTCCATCAGGCGTTAGCGAGAAGGAAGAAGCAGTCCTTCGAGTCATTGTTGGAATATCTATACGCGTTGGTGGAGATGGCGAAGCCTATTAGCATGGACGAGGGGAGTATTATTGAATACTTTGTAGATGGGATTCCTGACACGACGACGAACAAGGCGGTGTTGTATATGGCAGGCAACATTAAGGAGCTGAAGGTCAACATCAGGACTTATGAGAAGATGCGTGGTCCCAATTCACAGCAACCAAGCTTGAGAGGGAGCCACAGGACGCCGTACGTGCCACGGGAAAGAGTGCAAACACGAACGAACGATACAGAAAACAGTAGACAGTAACAGTAACATCTGGCGACGAATTACTACACACATGATAAGTGGAAAACCACAAGACAAAGGGATACAGTAAAATCACGCGACCAGGCAAACAAAGGGTTAACCGTGCAAAGAAAGTACATAAGACGACGAACAACTGCAACGTACGAACGATAGACAGAGGGACGCACACACATAGGGACGCAGGGGAAACGCAACAGACAAAGACTATCTGCGTGCAATTTTAACTAACGGACGTTTTAGGTCCACGACGAACAGAACTCCACACAGTTGAACGCCAGTGCTCGCCAAAGCCAGTTGTGGTAAGCAAGTTGTACTTTAATAATAAGAGTTGATAAATAAATTGTGTTTTGATTGACTTCGTGCGTTTTTTTTTGAAACGGATTTCTGGAAATCCTACATTCATATGGAATCATTTTTGATTACATGCAAAATCTTCTACTGCCTCATATTCCTGTGCAAGAGATATTTTACTTTATGGGTAAACGTTTTTGGAATATTCGATATGAAAACAAAAACCACATTCTACCTTTACCACAAGGCATAGCAAAGAAATCTCCGAATGAAGTTTGCAGTTTTGTTTGGCATTACCTCCAAAATAATACTCCAAAAACTGCCAAGAAACTATACTGTTTTCAGATGGTTTTTGAGGACAGAACCGAAACCATACAGTTGTACGTTTCTTGCACAGTTTAGTGTCAGAAGGTCAGTATGAGCAAATTTACCAGTACTTCCCCGTACGTGGGCACAGTTTTTTACCTTGCGATAGTACGTTTGGTGTTATCAAACGATTTCTAAAGAGGTATGATCGAGTATATACTCCAGAGCAATACGGAGATTACATTGAGAAATCTAGCAGCCTTTTTACCGTACACGTTGTAAAAACGGAAGAAATTATACATTTTTCCGCTTGGTGGTCCCTTTATTTTAAAAAAAAATGGTGTTATCAGAGGAATCTCTCGGAAAAAAAATTGCCAAGTTAGATCGCCTTTAGCATTTCAAACTTTATAATGTCTGTTTACCATACAAACAAAGTAGAAACACGGATTTCATCGATGGACTCGTAACGCACACATTTAAACTTAGAAAGTTCAACAGCCCAGTATATATGACGGCTCTTGTATATGACGGTAGTAATATAGTATTGACACAAAATAAATGACATTCGCAAAGTGGTCCAGTACGTTCCGGAAGAGTTCAAAGAGTTCTACGATCGCTTTCGCCTGGAAGACCGCAGGCACTTTTGAAGAAAACCGTCACAATATTGAAGTTTGTTCTGATATTGGAGAATGAAATATTTTCACTTAATTTTGTCAAGCATTTTTATTTTACTGGTTTTTTTTAGTTTATTTTCAAAACGTGACATGTCCAAAATAGTTATTAATTTTTATCTTTGTTTATATGTGTCCTAGAAATACTCTATAAACGGAACATAGTGCACTTACTCAAGCCGTACGCTATCATATTTTTGTTGGGTTATAAACCCAAGAAAACAGAAATTTGTAGTCGTACAATTACACACAATTATGAATGTAAACACAACCTTAGGCCACTGACATGTAAGTGACGCTAAGGCATTGTGTCATGTGTCACATTTTATATTTTGATTGTTAACCATTTTTAAAATCTGTATCTATCTCTCTCTTTTTCCGGTTTTTGATAAAGTCAGCATCGCATTTTTGTTAATCACGTGTTTTTAATTAATTTTTGTGAATTGAACCGAAGGATTACAATTCTGCGGACAGGATCAATAAAAATAATAAAAAAAAAAAGAATATAAAGTAAAAAAAAAAAAATATGTCGCGTATATCAAAGGATGATATGCTGGTTATTTTATCAGCGAGCGGGATCGAAGTTCCATCAACGGCTACCTTGTCGCAGATACGTGAGCTGTACGATAAATCTACACCCAGGGAACTTATGAAAACCACTTCTGACGACAGAAAAACTGATGCCCTTGACAGTGATGACATCATACAGGACGCACCAAGAGAATCAACACAGAGTGCATCAAGCGACAACATCACAGTGCAAGACAAGTCTGGTGGATTATCTTCAGTGATCTGTGCTACTGCGGCCAATGTGCAGGATGATGTTATATCTGCCGCCATGTCTGGTGCAAGTGCAACAGCCGATGATATTGATGTGCAAATGTCGCAGTTGCGACGTGAGCGAGAGTTGTTGTTGCTGCAGCAAGAGGTTGCTATGCTTCGACAAACTATTAATTTACCTGCTGTCACTGTTGCTTCCACCACTCCTGCCGCATCGGTCGCCCCAATAAACATCAATGTGATTGAGTCGATGGTAACTACGTTCAGTGGCGATGATAATTATGGAATACACAAATTTCTTGAAGATCTGGAGGATGCATTCACCATCCTGAACTTTGACGATCGTGCTCGTTTTGTCAGTGTGCGACGTCTACTCCGTGGTACTGCTCATTACATTTTGCGTGCAGCATTAATAGTGGAATTTGGTCGGAAATATTCCACTGACGAAATTTATGTTCAACTTCGGTCCCGACGCCTTAGGACAAACGAGACAACACACCGATATGTACTGGAGATGCAAGAGATTGCATCGCGAGCAACCATTCCGGAAGATGAATTGATTGATATTATCATCAACAACATCGGCGATTCAACAAATAATGGTGCAATACTATGGGGGGCGACGACATTAAGCGAACTAAAAACACTCATTGTTCGTTATGAACGCGTACGCCAGCGTACCTTGTCTGCTGCAAACCGCCGACCAACAACACTTATGCCAATCAGTCGCAATAATACTAACGCTGCCACATCTGCTGCCACATCTGCTGCCACATCTGCTGCCTCATCTTCTGTCGACATGTCAATCCGCTGCTATAATTGTTCACGCTTCGGACATTATCAAAGTGCTTGCCGAGAACCAAAACGGGCAGAGAATAGCTGCTTTAAATGTGGTTCGTTATCACATGTATATCGAAACTGCCCGAATCGCCCTGCTGTCATGACCGCTGCTGCAACCAACCGTACTGTAGGCCGAGTGTCAACCGATGAAGACGAGATCATTGAAGAAATTGATGAATTACAATTGGTAAGTGTTGCCTTAGGATATACTGACTTAAAGTGTGCCAAATTCAACAGTGTCTTTTCTCTTTTTGATTCCGGTAGTCCTAGATGTTTTGTACAGCGTAGTGTAGTGACCAAATTTAAAGAACAACCACTACAGAAAACGGGTTATAAACTGGGGAATATACAACTGATGTCTTATGGAAAAATTCCAACGTATATTAAATTAAAAAACAAACTTACGAAACATGATTTTTTTGTAATACCTGATGATTTGTTATTTGTGCCTTTGATCATTGGTCGTGATTTCTTTAAGAAAGCCGGTATCAAATTAGTTAGTACCAAAAGATGTTATTCTATAAATAAACATATGAACTTAAATAAAAATGATAATATGAATTCAGATCTATTAAACACACTTCAGACATTTGGCATACTTAGGTCTTCAGTTAGCTTTGACCGTAGATTCGACACACCTATGATAAACAAAATTAAAAGTGATGGTGCAACCTCAGACAATCAACTATCACATGAACCAAACGAGAAAATTGATGAGTATTTTGAGAGTCTGTGTGCTATTTGTGATACTTCAGAAACCGATGAACCTTTTGATATAAATAAATCACTGTCGTCCGATCAATTGCAATTGTTTCGCTCTGCTATTTATGAGGCATATTACAGTACTGAATTTAACTCTCCATTTCCCGATGATTATTGTATGAGAATTGAATTAACAAGCCAAGTAGCTATTTATCGCCGACCCCGCCGCCTTTCGCACCAGGAACGCATGGAAGTCAAAGAAATTATTAATGACTTGTTATCGAGAAATATAATTCGACCTAGTAACTCACCTTATGCCTCTGCGATTGTGCCGGTGCGCAAGAAATCTGGTGAGATAAGAAAATGTGTTGACTACCGACCCCTGAACAAAATAACACTACGTGATAATCATCCCCATCCTAGCTGATGACTGTCTAGAGCATTTAGGTAATAAACGCTATTTCACCATTATGGATCTTAAGAGTGGTTTTAATCAGATAAAAATGCACCCTGATTCAATTAAGTATACGTCATTTGTGACACCTGATGGTCAATACGAATACTTGCGTATACCCTTCGGTCTGAAAAATGGTCCTGCTGTCTTCCAGCGTTTTGTTAACAATATTTTGCGTGATCTTATATCTGCTGAATTATTGGTTGTTTATATGGATGACATTTTAATAGCTTCTACTGATTTTGAAACACATTTAAAAACTGTCACTGAAGCAATTAAAAGACTGCGGTCCTTTGGTCTCGAGTTAAATTTGAGCAAATGTAGGTTTGCACAAATGGAATTGGAATACTTAGGTTTTCGTGCAAACGCACAAGGAATACTTCCGGGTAGTAAACATATCGAGGCAATACAGAAGTACCCCGTTCCTAGAGATCATAAGCAGCTGAAGTCCTGTCATGGTTTATTTTCTTTCTTCCGCCGATTTGTGCCTTCATTTTCTAAAATAGCTTACCCTTTGACGCGATTACTGCAAAAAGATCAACCGTTTGTATTTACTGAAGAGTGTCGACAAGCGTTTTGCACACTGCGACAAAAACTGATTGAGCCACCAGTATTAGCTATATTTGATCCGAAAAGAGATACAGAACTACACTGTGATGCCAGTTCACGAGGTTTTGGTGCAGCCCTCATGCAAAAACAAGATGACGGAAAATTTCACCCTGTAGCTTATTTCTCAAAAGCAACTTCCGACTCTGAATCCCGATTACAAAGCTATGAATTAGAAACCTTAGCTGTCGTTTATGCCTTACGTCGTTTCCAAACATATTTTGACCAAAGACCATTCAAAATAGTAACTGATTGTGATGCTTTAACAAGAACTTTGGCTAATGAGAACAATTCTTCTAAAATAGCCCGTTGGGCTCTTTTCCTTGAACAGTATAACTACACAGTGCAACATAAACTGGGAAAATTCATGACACATGTTGATGCACTCAGTCGAGGAGAAAACATGGGTGCTGTCAGTGACTTGGATATTGAATTCCAGTTACGGGTGGCACAAAGTAGAGATGAAGAAATATGCCGTTTGCGCGCACATTAAGAAATAAATGATAGTGAAGATTATGAACTAATAGATGAGGTGGTCTATCAAAAATCTCCTTCTGGAAACCGCAGATTATATATCCCAAAAGAGATGATAAATAATATTATTAGACACACACATGAGAAAATCGGTCACTTAGGAGTGGACAAGTGCTGTGCAGAGATAAAAAACATTTTTGGTTTCCCCTTATGAAAACGAGAGTCCATAATTTCATTCGAAATTGTTTAAAGTGTATTATTTATTCGGCACCGGCACGAACAAATAAGCGTAACTTGTACAATATTCCAAAAATACCTCTGCCCTTTGATACAATTCATGTTGACCACTTAGGCCCCCTACCTTCTGTACTATCTAAAAAGAGATTTGTCCTAGTTGTAATTGATGCCTTTACGAAGTTCACAAAACTGTATTCCACTGCAACAACTAGCTCTAAAGAATCGTGGACACATCTAGAAAACTACTTCCACAATTATAGCCGCCCACGTCGTATAATAAGCGACCGCGGAACTTCCCTTTTCATCTGGGGAATTTGCTTCATTTTTGGAAGAACGAAATATTTTACATATTTTGAATGCAACTGCCTCTCCTCAGGCCAATGGTCAAGTTGAACGTGTTAATCGTGTCCTTACGCCTCTGATGAGTAAATCATGTGAAAAACCGGGTCATGTAGATTGGTCCTATGTACTTCCGAGAGCCGAATTTATCCTCAATAACACTGTTCATACAACAACAAAGGAACTTCCATCTGTTCTTCTTTTTGGTGTTGCACAACGAGGTACGATTGCTGATGAATTAGCGGAATATTTAATGGAGCGAGATGGTGTAATTGATCGAGACTTACTTAAATTAAGAAAAATCGCGTCAACAAACATTGTCCAATCGCAAGAAAATAATTACAATCGGTTTTTGAAGCACAATTTACCTGCTGACACTTATAAAAAAGGAGATTATGTAGCCATTAGATACTTAAGCACAACCCCTGGTGTCAATAAAAAATTAGATCAAAAATTTCGCGGACCATATGTGGTACACAAAGTACTACCACATGACAGATATGTGATACGTGATGTTGAGGGTTGCCAAATCACACAAATTCCATATAATGGGATTCTTGAAGCAAATAAACTTAAGAAATGGGTGTCAGGGTCTGCGGACTTAGCTTCTGATGAGTGTCCCGAGGAAACACTTATTGGATTGGAAATAGAACCAGTAGACATGGAAATAGAATATTTAGACTTAAGTCCTTATGACCCTTAAATTGAGGTCAATTTGATTGTCAGAATGGCCGAACTGTAGTCGTACAATTACACACAATTATGAATGTAAACACAACCTTAGGCCACTGACATGTAAAGTGACGCTAAGGCATTGTGTCATGTGTCACATTTTATATTTTGATTGTTAACCATTTTTAAAATCTGTATCTATCTCTCTCTTTTTCCGGTTTTTGATAAAGTCAGCATCGCATTTTTGTTAATCACGTGTTTTTAATTAATTTTTGTGAATTGAACCGAAGGATTACAAATTAATCAGTTTTTTGTCTCCTGAAATTTTTTCAAATGTGGACATGTCACGTTTTGAAAATAAGTGATTCAATTGATATGTGCACTAAAATGTTTATCTTATCTGGCTAAAAAAAATCTTCCTTTATCCACAATGGATACGTTGCCATTATTTTTGAAATCTATTTGTAATGAGCCCCATGTTCAATCAATAAAATGTCCATGTTTAAACAGGTTATCGCTCCGTTTGTTCTAGAAAAAGCATGTTCCATATTGCGAACAAAAACATTTTCAATAATTTGCGATGAAACAACAGATATCTCTACGCAAACATGTTTAGTATTATTAGTTCGCTATTATGACCAAAGTAAATCTAAGATAGTTGATGAACTTTTAACTCATATAAGACTGAAGCAGTCTAATGCTGAAACTATATTTAATGAAATTGTAAATTTTCTTAAGGGAAACCAGCTTCCTTTCGAAAATCTTATCGGCCTGGCCACAGACAACGCGGCTGCGATGAGGGGAGAACTCACGGGGGTAAAAACTCGACTTCGGACATTAAATAAATTATTTATTAATTTATTAATTTATTTTATTTTCATTCGCTGCATTTTTGTACCTACATCACCCGCAATAAAAAAATTGACCATCATATTGTAATATTCATAGAAGACGTTTACTTTTAATTTTGCTCACAGCTTTTAAAGACAAACTAAATTTTGTGAATTTCAATATGCTTTTGGACTTGAAATACACAAAATTTTACGCCTCAGTGAGACTAGGTGGTTGGAGTTGCAGATGGCTGTTGATCGCATTTTAGAGCAGTGGTTGGCGCTCATCAGTTATTTCCATCTAATAGTATATAGGTTACATATCCTTTACCATTCATATTTGCAAAGTCATAATAATTAAGTTCCCATAGAAATCAAGTTCATTTCCTTTAAATGAACATGCGCATAATATCATATTACACAAATAAAGTAAAGTCATTCACGCGCACCTCATAATTGCACAGTAAATATTCTCATGCACATATTGTAATTCAAACCCCAGATTGTAAATCGCCAAATGAGCATATAAAATAATATAGAGAGTTAATTTAGAATTAAATTAATGTATGGAAAATCAGTTGAATAGATTGATTGACCACAAGTAAATAAAATATTTTTTTAAAAAAGTCGTTTTACAAACACGTGTATTTATCTGGCGCAGTCGGTACTCTCTATTACAAACTGTAATAGACTTAAGAATCGTTAATCGCAACAAACTAAAATAGGGAAGTAAATATTTCGACTAAAGTTAAGTTTTTGGGACATAAAAAGTGAAGCGCGAAACATAACGAACTAAAATCGAAAAGTGAATTTTTTAACGTTTACCAAAAAGTTAAGTTTTTGGGACATACAAAGTGAAGTGAACGACGTCAAGAGTTTTTTGTTTTTAATTACAATCTCTCAACTCAAAATAGCCAATATAAAATAGACAAAACCCTGAAATTCTGGCCGAATATTCCAAACATGGAACAGGAAAGTCTAGAACGTCTGGTGCAGGCTATTCAAGCCTTAGCAGTACCTCAAGGACAAAGTCGTACTGTCCAAATTTTCAAAGAAATATCATACATCAGAGAATTCGAAGGCAGTAGTGATACACTGACGCAAATTCATCAACGTAGTCGGAAACCACATTGGAGCGGTAAACAACAAAGCAGGGAAACAAGAACTGTGGAAGGCGATTTTTAATACAAAAATTGCAGGAAGAGCCAAGGAGCTGCTGCTCAACAATAAACCAGCGACGTGGGATGATGCGAAGAAATTACTGATGCAGCACTTTAGACCAACAATCAACTATAAAGAAATAGCAAATAAAATAACATATCTCAGGGTAAGCTCGATATCAGATTTAAATAATAAGATAGAACAACAAATACAAGATGTAAACACATATACAACCTATGAAAAAATCAAGAGGAAGCTAAACTTACCTTCTATGTATTAATAATTAACAGAAGGCGAAATGTGCAGCAGCGGAATTAGTTCTAAGTTAGCTTTAGATACTGAAAGTATATTGGAATAAAGATACAAAACGGGAATTCGGAATAGTTTCATTTATTATACGGCAGTTGGACCAACTTAGGTTGGTGTCCATTATTTTTTTTTGATTCTTAATTGGCGCCCGAGCAGGGACCGTCCTAAAAATCTAGTCACTTCTTTCGTGTTGCGATTCCTTTTAAAAGGACACGGTGTTAGTACATTCTATTTGAGTGCACGCTCCTGTACCCATGGGAACACAGTGAGCCATTCTAACTTCCGAATTAACAAATTCCGGCATAACCATGGGAACATGCTCGGAGATCGCTTTGATAAGTGACTAGATTGTGAAGGAACTCGTGCCACGAGTAGGTTGCCTACAATCTCAACGTTGGCGACTAAAAGGGATAACACGAACCTTCCAGGGCCGGTGCCCCACACGGAAATATTATTTCACGTAATTTTTTTACTTCTTGCAGATACTAACTGCGCGGGTTTATAACTGACCATAAGATGAAAAACATCTCCGTGTGAGTGACAAAGTGTAAAGATCAAATCTGAATAGTCTATCATAGTTGAAGAATAATTAAAATAAGAGTAAAGAAGAAAGAAAACGCAAAATTGTGCTGTGCTAATATAAAATAATTAAAGCCATAGAATATACAAGGTGCATTGTGATTGTGAGTGCTGTGCTTCCCCAGTGATAAAGTCCTGTGTGCAAGGTAACCAAAAGTGGGCCAAAGGCAAGATAATTTTTCATTAAAACCAGGTGAGAGTTTTTAAAGTACTAAGATAAGAAAAAAATAAGTCATGGATCAAATGACTAAGTCCATTACTGAGCTAACAGGTGCTGTTAACACCATTTTAGCGCAATTAAGGGGAATAGAGGGTCGAATTAAGTCCCTTGAGGACAATCGTGCAGAAATAGTTAAAGTTGCACCGCCTGAAGTTACCGTATCCACTGTACTCAATCCTCCCCATAGTGAGGAGGAATTGAAAGACATATGCAGGTTGACCGACTGTGTTAAAGAATTCAAAGTCTTTGACGGCAACCCAACCATCAGTTATCGCTGATGGTTAACAAACTCAAAACTGAATCCTTCAGCCAGAAACCAGTAAATGCCTTGGTTGAAACGTATAGGAACAGGGCTCTGGATGTGTTTGTTCGCGGCCTGAACGGCGACCTGTCGAAAATGTTAATTATTCAGAGGCCTAGAACACTCCCAGAGGCCTACTCTGCATGCTTAGAGATGCAGAATCTCAACTTCCTAAATCATTCGATCCATTCCGCTACAGGATCGAATACAATAACCTTCCCAATCAATCAAACTTTTAAAACCGAAGCAAGACCAGCTCTGCCACCCAAGAGGTTTCAGCCTGGTTATATAGACAGGTTCCGAGAACAACCGCATTACTTTCCTCCGCGTGACAATGGGCCTCCCCCTAGGGTTGGGCCAAAGCCTGTTGAAAGAATGGATGTGGATAGGTCAACGCAATCACGTCAGGTTAATTACATGAACCGCCCAAGGGACAATAACCGGTTCAAACGTCGGGCAAGGTCTGATAATTACCCAAATAATTACCCGAATAAACATCAGCGACTGTATAACATAGAGACAGCCGACGAGCAGTCCGAAGAGGCCTATCACGAGGCCGTAGAAGACGCTATAGGGGATGAAGTAAATTTTACAATGGACGCCTTTCCAGCGTACCATATATAGAGTATATAGCCAACGACGGGGCTATACTGAAATTTCTTGTAGACACGGGGGCAAACAAGAATTTCATTAGCCCTTCCATTAAACAAACTGCATGTCATCTCACCAAACCATTTCAAGTAAATTCAGCCGCCGGGAAAGTGCAAATATCAGAATGCGTCAAAGAGCAGTTTTTCAAGAAAGTTGGCAATAATACTTTATTAAAGTTTTATGTTTTACCAGGTCTCCAGTCTTTCGAGGGTATCATTGGGGACGATACGCTAAAAGAATTGGAGGGTATAATTGACAGGAAGGAGAATAAACTCCGACTAAAACCCAACATTAGAATACCTTTAAAAGAGAAATTGTACAAACAGGTTAATTTAGTTCTGGAAGAAAATCTTCCGCAGTTTATTAAAGAGAAATTGCAAACCATAGTAGAGAAATATCAAACACTTTTTGGCCCTATTAATGCTAGAGAAATGATCGATACGTCTGTCCAAGCCGAGATCCGGACTATCACCAATGAGCCAATCTACGCCAAAAGCTACCCATATCCTGCTTGCCTTAGGGAAGTGGTTGATAGGGAGATAGAGAGGCTCTTGGAGGAAGGAGTTAAACGTCCTTCCAGAAGTCCGTACAATTCGCCCATCTGTTTAGTGGCAAAGAAGCCTAAGCCGGATGGTGAAAAACAATACCGCGTGGTCATTGACTACAAGCGGTTTAACGGCGTAACAATAGCGGATACATTCCCGATCCCCAATATTAATTCAACACTTGCCAGTTTGGGCAATGCAAAACACTTTACAACCCTCGACTTAACTTCTGGCTTTCACCAGATCCCCATGAAGATGTCCGATGTTCCAAAGACCGCGTTCTCGACGATGAACGGAAAATACGAGTTCATGAGGCTGCCCTTTGGGTTGAAAAACGCCCCGGCGATATTCCAACGCATGATAGATGATGTGTTGAAACCCTACATAGGCAAGATCTGCTCTTAACTTCTGCCGAAGTACTGTCCTTCCCGGACTTCAACAAGGCTTTCAACCTGACTACCGATGCATCGAACACGGCCATAGGGCGGTGCTTTCACAAGGCGACTAAGGAAAAGACAAGCCAATCGCATACATCTCGCGCTCCCTCAATAAGACCGAAGAGGGTTATGCGACCAACGGGAAAGAAATGCTAGCAATCGTTTGGGCTTTAGACAACCTCCGTTCCTATCTATACGGCGCAAGAAAGATTCGTGTGTATACAGATCACCAACCTCTTACCTTCGCTCTGGGAAACCGTAACTACAATACATAACTAAAGCGGTGGAAGGCGAGGATAGAAGAGTATAACTGCGAGTTGATGATAGAAGAGTATAACTGCGAGTTGATTTACCGGCCTGGTATGTCCAACGTCGTAGCCGATGCGCTCTCTAGACTTAAAATTCTTGAAAATCACTTGACCGCCTCAGATTATACTGAGCCGGAAAACCAAGTAAATGTTCTGAATTATAATTCATCCACAGAGGTGGCAACTGAAGGTGGTTCTTCGACGAACACGGCCCTTTCAGGTGGCCTCACGGAGCCAGACTCGTCCACAGAGTCAATTATGAATGACGGTAGCTCCACCGATAGTGCAAGTGAAACTGTTCATAGCGCATTACAAGACGCTTCAGACCTCATCCCCCATGTTGAAGCTCCTTTAAACGTGTTTCTGAATCAGATCATCATTAAAGAGGGAAAGGGTCTTGACATCTATGAAGAACCACATCCTAGTTTCTCTAGACACTATATAGCTGTCGAGGGCTTGGATAAGGCAAAGCTAACTGACATTTTAAAAACTCGATTAAAACCAAATATTCAAAACGGGGTAAAAATTCCCGAATCCTTCATTGGATTACTACAGGAGATTTAATTGAATACATTCAAAAACTACAAAATTAGGATAACCCAGAGATTGGTGGAGGATATCCGGAATGAAGACAGCCCGAGAACATAGGAGAGTCCACAGAAACCCAAGGGAGAACAAGGAACAACTGCTGGAAAAGTATTACTTCCCTAGGATGAATAGTCTTGTGACAAAATATGCAAAAACTTTAAAATTAAAAAATTAAAATTAAAATGGAGCTGGGCAGGACACATATTAAGAATACAGGACCAAAGATGGACGAAAATAACAACAAAATGGATACCGGATGATAATAGACCAGTAGGACGACCAAAGAAAAGATGGAATGATGACCTACTTAAATTCAATAGCAACTGGTACAACGACGCAAAGAACAGGAATCTATGGACAACAATGGGGGAGGCTTATGCCAACCGAAACAACGACTAGAAAATATTAAATATAAAAGACAATCATTAACGGAACATTCAAATCTTAAAAGAATTAATTGTAAAACATAAGATCGCAACAATTATTTAACTTATATATATAAACACAAGATTGTAAAAATGTAAATGTAATTGTAATGTAGAATTAGTATATATGGCTATAATAAAAGCTTCTAATAATAATAATAATAATAATGGAAATACAGGGAGAAAAATTAATTTCCTGTCTCGACAAATTCTCTAAATTCGCCAAACTTTTTCATATAAAAAATAAAACCTCCCTACATTTGAGAGACAAATTCATTAAAATCCTACATTACTTTATCGTACCAAGGGCATTAGTAACCGACAATGAACGCGGCTTCCTCAGCCCGATCATGGTTAATTTTATCAATTTTTATGCTGGATATTCAAACTCCCGTTAACCGTAGTGAATGTAACGGTCAAGTGGAGAGATTTCACTCCACAATATTGGAAATCTATCGGTGCCTCAAGGCTGATTATAAAGATTTGAGGCTGAAGGAAATTTCGAATATCGCTGTAGATCGTTACAACAATACTGTGCACGAAACGAAAACCAGCTGATATATTTTTTAATAGAACCAATAGGGTTAACTACCAGAAGTTATTACATTTTCGCGTTAAAGTTAATAACGTAATAACGAGATTAGGGGGAAAATACAGAAAAGACAGGAAACAAGCAATAAATGGCACAACAAAGGGAAATCCGCACCTAAACGTTTTAGAAAAGGCGGCATTATATACACTCCCTTCAAAAAAATACAGGGAAAACATAAGCCTTTGTACCGAAAGGAAGTTGTAGCCAGAAATAACAAAGTAACCGTGGTCACGACCACAGGGCGAAAGATACATAAAGCCCACATCAAAAATGTATAATAAAAAAAAACATTCGTTTCTCTCACCAAAAATTCAAAAAAAAAAAAAAGGGGGTATGGTTAATTTTCGGAAGTTAATATGTATTTTAATATAGCTTTTATATTGTTACTTTCATATGCTGTTCCACACAAGACATTACATTTTTAAAGCTAGATATCTAATTGAAAAGATCTTAAGAAATTGTAAGTTAGAATAAGTTCACACTTATATTCCATTAAAAATCTTAACGTTTGTCAAATCATGCCAACTCTCTATTAATTAGCATTTGGTGAAAATCTATTTTTAGGATTACATATATAATAATTTACACAGATTACTGTTAATAGCAGCTGTACATGGGTACCAAATATTTAACTACGAGGCACCGACTGTACCAATTAAGGAAGGTAAAGGTTGGATAGTGGACGGCGACTTCAAGTTCGTGCACGTCGTCAACTTGGAACAGTTCGAGTACCTAATAAAAACCCTCAACAAAACTCAACAATATGAGGATGTAAAAGAACGTGAAAAGAAAGCCGCAATCGAGCATCACTTACATCAAATGAACGATAGGCTGAATTTACTTAAAGGCAAGTCGGAAAGAAGAGCGAGGTCAATAGACTGGTTAGGTTCTGCCTGGAAATGGATCGCAGGTAGTCCTGATGCGGCCGACTGGAGCAAAATCCTGCAGAGTGAACAGCAGATAGTGAACAACAACAATCACCAATATAAGATTAATAACAGAATCTTCAGCGTTATTGGAGATATAGTAAGGAAGACGAACCTGATGATCGATCAGTTTAAAAATGGACTTAAAACACTTAATACGAGTGAGCATGTTCAGGATTTCCTGAACAACGTTCTTATCATCAAAGAAGAGATAAATGAAGTTGTGCGCGAGTTACATATCTGTATGGTGACCTCCACAAATAAACATGTACAACAACCTTAAGTTTTTGCAACATAATATTATTATTATTTTTTTGTCTACACATGGCGAGCAATAACCTTAAGTCCCCCCATTCGGATGCGAATATGAGTAGCATATCCGATTGCAACTATAGCATTTCCATTTGCGGAAAATGCACTAGTATACATTATTTATGTTAATAAAATCGCTAAACAGATAATAAAAGTTAGTCAGCTATAGACACTTAACCTAGACATTTGGACATTTATTTAATTGACGCAGTCGTACGGAATTTTTTTGCTCTTGATAAAGAAAAGAAATGTAACCGAACCAAAGTGAACATTAATGAACTAAAAATCAGGCGTTAGTGAAACCATATAATATAAAAATAAAGTTCCAAGTGTTGTTGCGGACTAAAAATCAGTCGCAGCATATATAAAAGTGTATGTTAAAAGTGGTCTTCGAAAAATAAAAATTTCGCGTCAAGCAATCCACGATTCCAGAAGGAATCTACAACAACAAGAAGAAGAAATGGCAGCCGATCCAAACGCAATATTGGCTACGATGGCGCAAATTCTCGCCAGACTAGAGAATAACACACAACAAGCTGATAGCCGAGCCCTAGTGCTAATGAGAGAGATTGCGTACATAAAAGAATTCTCTGGAAATAGAGAAGAACTTACACAATTCTTAAATGTAGTAGACAATCATATAAATTTAACACCAGAAGATAGAAGACCAGCTACATGGACAGCGATATTACAATGCAAGGTGGTGGGAAGAGCAAAGGAGCTACTGCTGACTAATGCAACGACAACGTGGGATGAAGCGAAGAATCTACTAGGATTGACCTTTAGACCAATAATCGACCAGGGAGAAATTACAAGGAAAATTAATAATTTACGAATAATCTATTGGCTGACGGTCATAATAATAATATTAACGATAACGACAGCGGAAGCCACTCTTATAATAACACCAATACAAACAGGAAAAGGCTACACCACTCTGAACTTAGGTCCAGTCGAAGTAATAAATAATACCCAAACTATTTTACATATAATCGACACTAAGGAAATACTATCAACAATTGCATTAATTGAAGTAAATTTACAAGTCTTACAGTTAACAAATAATACAGAAATACAAAACGAAATATTTAACATCAAAGAAAAACTTCAAGCAATTGTACCACTCAGAAGACAGAAAAGAGGACTTCTAAACATTATAGGAACAACACAAAAATGGTTGTTTGGGACAATGGACGACAATGACAGACAAGACATTCTCGAACATATGAAAGTAGTAGATACTAATAATCATGAAGCTATAACAAATCTTAATCAACAAATTAAAATTAACGGACAGTTCATGGACTATTTAAATAAATTTAAGAAAACAATAGAAACAGATAGGGAAACGTTATCATATACCTACCAAAGTATCGCATCTAACCAAAAAGATATTGTAAAGAAACAATTGATTACCGACCAACTACTAAAACTGCGAATATTAGAAGGCAAAATAGATAGCATACTAGACAATATAGCATCTGCTAAGCAAGGAATACTCCATCCAAGTATATTGACCGGAATGGAAATAAAAATATCACATATAGACTTTTATAAACTTGAATATGCTAGGATAGGACTTTTGAAATTTGACCAAGATAGACTTATAATAGCTGTGAAATTACCGAAAGACTACATTACGACCCAACTTAAAATGATTATACCTATTCCAAACGATAAGAAAAAAGGGAACATATTTACTTTAGCTGCCAATCACTTTTTTTCACTTTTTTTTTTTGTTCCACTCATCAAATTAAGCTAAAAATTTAGCAATTTTTTTTTTGTCGCTCTCAATTCGTTAAAAAGTTATTAAACAATGAAAATTCCAAAAATCCCTATACAAATCAACCAACTTTTGACAGTTCCCACATTGCTGAGTGAAAAATAAATTCCAATGGAGCATTGCCAGATAAACAAAAATATTTCACATATTTCACAAAATGTTAAAAAAATGTAATAAAAATTATTAACAATGATTAATTACCTATTAATAAAAATGACTAAACAAAATATCTTAACCATGCATTTTAATCAATTTAATAAGAATAAATACTATTATTTTATTATATTGTAGTATTTCAGATTTCTAGGAGAATTATAAATTCTAGTATAATATTAAACTTATATAATAATACCTTTTCATATAAAGGTGACAATTTAAACATGGTAACGATGTCTTATATTTTAACGGGACTTTTCCATCAAAACACCGTTACAATGTACGAATGCAATTCCGATGCCATTCGATTGCAGCTTGCTGAAGTAAAAAGTGCGTTTTGAATTAAATTGAAAAATAAAAAAGTGATTTAAAATAAATTACAGAAAATGAATCAGGTGAAAATATATAAACTTTTTCATCCAAAAGAAGGAGGCATTACACCGGAAGCTTTAGACAAATTACAAAGCTGGGGCGTTATAGCGCAAAATGGCGACATACAATGTATCAACAACCACATTATGGTGCTGCGCCCCCAAACAAATTTTATCGATGGATACAGTTGGAGTTGCGACTGTTACTTCAAAAATATGTATAAGAAAAGGGTGAGATGCAAATCAACGATGTCAATAAGACATAATACGTTTTTTCACAATTCGCATCTCACCCTATATCAAATAATTATGTTTACGCATTTATGGACAAAAAATATAAAGACTTCATTCATCATAAGTGAAGTAGAAATTTCACAAAAGACTGCCACAGACTGGGCATCATTCCACAGAGAGGTGGTATACGATGCCATGATTAAATGCCATACTACCATAGGTAAGAAAGTTTCATAAGTATAATAATAAATTACTAATAATATATATGTATTAACAGGTGGTATAGTCAAAATAGTAGAAATAGATGAGTCGAAGTTTGGGAAACGGAAGTACCATAGGGGGCACCACGTTGAAGGACAGTGGATTTTCGGTGGAATGGAAAGAGGTTCGGGTAAATGTTTCCTTGTCCCTGTTGAAAAACGGGACAAGGAAACACTGCTCAAAATTATAAAAGATTGGATTGAACCTGGAACCACGATCATCAGCGATTGTTGGAAGGTATATTAATGCATTTATTTATATCAAATAGGAAAAAAACCATTTATATATCATATTCCAGAGCTACGACTGCTTGACAGATGAAGGCTTCCAACATTTGACAGTGAACCACTCTGTTCACTTTAAAAATCCGGAAACTGGTGCCCACACCAACAATGTAGAAAGTATGTGGCGACATACAAAAGCCTCGTTATCCCAATACAGCCGGAAAAAAACATTCTACGGGGGATACATGGCTAAATTCATGTTCTTAAAAAAATGCCGTTCGGATAATTTAGACCCCCTAGAAGAATTTTATAAATGTGCCGGCAAGTTATATGACGGACAGGAAGCCATTCCAGAACCATGTTCTGATGATTCGGATGATTCAAATGAAAGTCTAATATAATAAATAAGCTAAATCCTAAGTCAACAGTTTTTTTATATTAACCAGTACTCTGGGTGGCCCGCTTCGCGGGAACAAAGGGTTTCAACTCTCTTTCTGGGGACAGTCCACGCTCGCGCAACTTCGTTGCTCCACTCAGGGTATGTAAAGTCGTCAGGCAGGCGCCTAAGTCAACAGTTTTTTTTGTTAAAATACTTTTATTTGTTTTTTTTTTCAATATGGCAATGCTGCGCACACCGCAGCAGAAAAAAAAATTAAATGTCAAACAACAAACAATTTGTATGGGATTATAACCCAAAAAGTGCAATTTTATTTTGTCAATAACTTTTTAATTAAATGTGAGCGACAATTTTTAAAAGTATAAAAATGATCAGTGCGCAGAGACGAATCGATTAGTGAAAAAAAAGTGCAAAAAGTGAAAGGCAGCTAAAGTAAATTTATGCCGAAAAAAGAAATAGACATTGAAGCTTTACAGCTTATAGAAATTAATAACCTACAATATGAATACAATATTAAAAACATCTATCTGAAAGAACTTAATTTAAGCCGTTCATGTATAACATAAAATGAATGTAGTTATCGCTATAATGCAATAAAAAACATAATTAAGATTGATGATAATACCATTATATGCATAAACTTAGAAAAAGAACCTGAAATTAATTAATGCGACGATAGACAATTGAACCTTACTGGAAACTTTTTAATAAATATTAACAATTGTTCTATTAATATACTAAATGTAACTTTTATCAATTACCAATTAGAATTTATTCAAAAATTTCATTATGAAGATGAAGAAAAAATAAACAGAACAGAAAAATTAAACTTTGAAGAAATAGCATCAATACAGCAAATTGAAAATTTAAAACATATTGAGGAATTGAAATACCATAGAATTATTAATTATGCTAGTAACATAACAATGTTTGTAATTCTCATAGTAGTAATAACTGTAATTGTTTTCATATCTAAAACAAATCGTTAGCTAAAAATAAAAATTAATAATGTTACTAAGCCAGAACCAAATATTAAAAAAACTGAAATTTCAACGATTCAGGAGAATCTTAAAACTAAGGATGGAGTAGTTACATATCTGTATGGTGACCTCCACAAATAAACATGTACAACAACCTTAAGTTTTTGCAACATAATATTATTATTATTTTTTTGTCTACACATGGCGAGCAATAACCTTAAGTCCCCCCATTCAATTGTAACAACGGATGCGAATATGAGTAGCATATCCGATTGCAACTATAGCATTTTCATTTGCGGAAAATGCACTAGTATACATTATTTATGTTAATAAAATCGATAAACAGATAATAAAAGTTAGTCAGCTATAGACACTTAACCTAGACATTTGGACATTTATTTAATTCGCGCCTGCCAAATGGCTAAGGGTGGAACGATCAATACCAACTTACTCAATAAGGAGGAAATCAATAGAATCATCAGCGAAATGGAAACATTACCATACGTGAACGAAATCCAGGCAGTGGAGTACGGATCACCGTCAATTTACACCAATGGCTCACTCTTGCTTTACACACTCTCTATACCAAAGTTAAGGAACGAAGAATATAACCTGCTCGTGACGAGACCTTCAGTCATAAATGGAACCCAAATTGACTTGGAGTTTCGCAAAATGTTGGTCAATCGTAGGGAAACCTTTGGGATTACAAAGAACTGTTTTACATTGAATAACTCTACAATAAGAGACTCGACGAAGATGGCTGCATACCGAAACTGCTAAAGGGAGGACACACAACATGTACCTTTCGAACAAACAACGAGGAAGTGATCGAAGTCATTAATAGTGACACAATTTTTCTAACGAATTTTGTAGGAAAACTAGTTTCTCAAAATTCCTCAAGGCATCTGAATGGCACCTACGTTATCCGCCTGGACAATGAGACAGTACAACTCCAGAACAGGACATTTTCCAGTCTTAAAACTACAAACCTTCAACCCCTTCCTCCTGTCCTGACACACATTACGGGCCGGAGCCAAAAAATAGACCTAGAGCATGTACACGGTATAAGCATCAGGAACATAGCTCGCCTCGGTGATGTGACACGAAAAATCTCTGTTTCTTACACAACGGATCTCTTAATCATAATGGTAGTCGCAATCATCGCATGGATTGTGTGGCGAAGGATCAGCATGGACCCAATGATCCCATCTGTAATTATGCCCAAGGGCAATCCAGAACCTGCGGATAGAGGGGAATTACCTTGAGTTCCACGAACCCGCCTAACCCAAGTTTGGTCCTCCAGCTCTGACGTCATCGGTGATCTACGGGACGTAGACCTTTAAAGGGGGAAGAGTTAACGAACTAATACGCTCCCATCATGAGCTTATCGCTTCTCTACTTGCTGATTCATCATTTTGCTGTTATTCATGTGCGAACTTGTTCCCACAGTTCGGGTACGAAGGGATCGCGTTTCAAGGCCAATGAAACGGATGCGCGTGTGCTACCGCGACGTGGGAAACTGATGACGACGCACCTTTGGGCGAATGCAGCAGAGGTTACCTGAGGCGAAATGTGCAGCAGCGGAGTTAGTTTTAGATACTGAAAGTATATTGGAATAAAGATACAAAACGGGAATTCGGAATTGTTTCATTTTTATTATACGGACAAGTTGGACCAACTTAGGTTGGTGTACATAATTTTTTTGAGTGTCCTAGGAAGGACATCCTTAACTAATCTACCAACAAAGCTTAAAATGACCAAATTTGAAACGATGTGTGTGTAAGTACATAGTTGTTTATATGGCCAAATCCCTAGATAGGTACTTTCCTTACCAATTCACCTTCTATTCATTCGGCAGATATTAATTCAATTCTTGATAGTTTTAATAACCTTACAATACTATACCCGAATTTGGCGGAGACGTGAACGAACTTAATTTATTTCTGGAGAGTATAAATTCAATAGTAACACACTCTTATGATACTATTAACGCGAATAACTACCAAAATGTAATGATATTTAGAACAATCCTAAACAAACTGCACGGTTCAGCAAGGGATGTAAAACAAACCATAAACGAAACCCCTCAGCAATTTCACGATAAAATCCGCAAAATTCTCAATACGATATCTAACTATCTATCGATTCACAAAAATACGCAGTTGCTAGAAAATTAAATTGGAGATGCATAATCAGCAGGCGCTTCAAGTTTTTCTAGCCGGACTACGTAATCCATACGGGATTATGGTTCGCACAAATGAACCTAGTTCTATGTTAGAGGCGATAAACTTTATTAAAAAAGAAGAAAACATTAGGTATTTGCAACAGCAAGGAAGTTCTTCTAGTTACAATCAAAAGAAAATTCCTAATAAATTCTTCTGGACAAACTCAGAATCAATTTCAAAATTACTCGTATAGATCTTATCAACAGCCAACAAATTTGCAAAATGTAACACACTACCAACCTGTTGTACCATCAAAATTCCAAGTCCATCAGCCTATTAATCAACAACAGCCATCATCTTCTAATTATCCAACTCACACTCAAGTTTTTGGCAGAAGCCATAACGTATAGAAACTAGTGTTTTCGGTCCCGGTTTCCCGGGACGGAAATTCCCGGAATGATTTTTCATAATACCCGGGTACCCGGTTACATTCAAAATTAATAATTTTCTTTGTGAAAACGATATTCAAAATATATACATGTTATATCAAAGCCTACTTGTGCGCCCTCACACATATCAAAACACACTCAAATTCTTGACTTCAAATTCAATCAAAGATAAACAAATTATGTTTAGATCATCAAATAATGCATCCGTTCCTTGTTATGAGATACGATGGCCCATTATGATGACATACTTTATACAATATACAGATTTGCTACATACGCATAAAATCAGTATAAATATCGATCACTTGACAAAGTCAAGTTTAGTTTTTATCTTCATTCACTTCGTATAGCCGAAGATTTCCCCCGACCCACGGTAAGGGATCTAAAGCTCTTAATAAATAATATACAAAAATTAAAACGTTGTTTTATTGAAGACCCTGTTCTCTCTTGATGAGAATAGGAAGAAATTCTATTTTTTACAATTTCTTAAAAACTCAAATAAAATTGGCGCAGTCGGTAGGATTGACTATAATAGAACGGAAATCTATTTAACAAAAAGTCGATCCGTGAAACGAACGCGAAAATCTGCAAACCGCGTTACACTGAAAAAAAGTGAAGAGTGATAAACTGTCGAACGCATATCGATGGTTTCATTTGACAAACTCAGTGACATTGAAAAGTGAAAAGTGATAGATTATTAAATGAATATTAATAATCTATACCTAATCAAATTCAGTGAACAAATAATAATAATTTTCGAACGCAAATCGAAATTATTTTAAACAAATGAAATTATTTAGTAGCCAAAGCCAACGCATATGGTTAATGCTACGAAACCTCACAGAGAGGAAATAATTTCAAGTGAAGTGAAGTAAAGTGAAAGGAGAACAGCAACAATACAAAAATTATTTAACAAAGATAATAAAAAGTGAAAACGTTATATGAACAGAACAGTTTAAAATAAATAAAAATAAAAAATTGATGGTTCAAATCATATAAAAAAAAAAATATATATATATCCAATTGAACACGTCGCAATTCTGAAGGAAGATTAAAGTGGCACGATCTAAAGCCCCAACGTGTTCGAAACTTGATGAAGCAAATCAGACGAGCTAAGCAAAGAGAAGAAAACTTCAACCAACATCGAAATTTCCAAGAAGAAAGCATGAATCCACAAGCAGGACCACAGCAACAAGCAGCAGTACCAGCAGCAGCAGAGGCACCAAGTAATAATCTAAGATGTCTTGAATTAAACCCCTTAAAATATATTGAACGCCTACAAAGTTTCGATGGCAAGACAGAAGATCTTCCAATATTTATATCGAATGTAGACGACATAATTCCAACATTACTAACATATAATGAACAATCACAAAAAATGTGCATCAATATTTTAAAAAGTAAGTTTATTGGCAGAGCTAGGCAGGCGATAGAAATCCATACACACCTAATAAGGTGGATGGATATAAAAAATATGTTACTAGAAAATTTCGGCGGATTTAAAAATTCGTACCATTTGTATGAGGATTTAAGAGCATCTCAATTTAGAGGTGATGTACTTAAATTCTATAATCACATACAGCGAACACTTTCACTACTAAATCAGAAATGCCTTCAAGAAGCAAATCAACTAGATATTCCTAGAAATAACGATACAGCATTAAACATTTTCAAAGAAAAATTACCAACACATATGAGGACAATCCTTTATGCCTTAAAACCCACTACCATGGAGTTAGCTCTTTACGAGCTCAGTATCGCAGGATTTGTAACTAGACAAAACCAGAATGCAGACAATAATGACAGACAAAGACATAATATTAAAGAAACGAACAATAGTAACTTTAATAACAATAGGAAAAATAATAACTATAATACAAATAATAATTATAATAATAATAATTATAATAAAAATAATAAACATAATAACAATAATAACAATAACAGAAATAATAATAGAAACCCAAATTGGCAGCCAACAAAATATATGCCCCATAACCATAACAACAATAATTACAATCAAAATAACAATCAACAAATTGAACCTATGGACATCGATCCATCATCCTTCAAGAAGCAAATCAACTAGAAGCAAATCAACTAGATATTCCTAGAAATAACGATACAGCATTAAACATTTTCAAAGAAAAATTACCAACACATATGAGGACAATCCTTTATGCCTTAAAACCCACTACCATGGAGTTAGCTCTTTACGAGCTCAGTATCGCAGGATTTGTAACTAGACAAAACCAGAATGCAGACAATAATGACAGACAAAGACATAATATTAAAGAAACGAACAATAGTAACTTTAATAACAATAGGAAAAATAATAACTATAATACAAATAATAATTATAATAATAATAATTATAATAAAAATAATAAACATAATAACAATAATAACAATAACAGAAATAATAATAGAAACCCAAATTGGCAGTCAACAAAATATATGCCCCATAACCATAACAACAATAATTACAATCAAAATAACAATCAACAAATTGAACCTATGGACATCGATCCATCATCATCGCAAATGAGGCGTGTACCCAACGCAAATTACGTTGAAAACGAAGATTCAGGAACTGATGCAAATTTTCGGCATTCAGCCTCGGAACATCACTTCCCTATATTAAACTAAAAAAAGAAAATGTATCTATAAGACTTCTAATTGACACAGGAACGACCAATAGTCTTCTACGTGAAGAAGATTCACCAAAAGAATACACCCAATTGCGTATCAAACCTATGACAATACGCACAGCAGGAAGACCAATAGTCGTCACAAAAGACGTTAAAATTCCAAAAAATAAATTTGCACTACATCTTAGATACGATAGTGAATTTCAAGTATATAATTTTAATGAAGAGTATAATGGAATACTTGGAAACAACATTTTAATTCCAAATGATGGAGAAATAAGTTATAGGAATAAAACATTAAAATTGAATGACCAAATCATGCCATTGTTCCTCAATGAAAATGAAGAACTAGAGTATGAAGAGTCAATCAATTATTTTAATGAAATAAATCCTATAGACTCTATTATAAATAACACAATTAAAAATGATCTGCGAACAGATCACTTAAATAAAGAAGAAAAAAGAATATTATTTAAATTAATAAAAGAATGCGATGGAGCATTTTACAAAAACGGTGATGATTTGTCTTTTACGAACCATGTTTTACATCTTACATCTTTTACATCCCTACGGAAGACAATTCTCCTATATATACCATGATATACAGATATCCTGAAATCCACAAAAAAGAAGTGGACAGGCAAATAAAAGAGATGCTTGAATCAAAAATAATTCAGCATTCTACTTCGCCTTATAACGCCCCAATATGGGTAGTTCCTAAAAAAGAAGACCACGCAGGTAATAAAGAGTGGCGAATCGTTATTGATTATAGAAAATTAAATAACGTAACAAAAGAAGACAAATATCCTATTCCAAATATGGACGCGATATTAGACAAATTAGGACATGCGCTGTATTTCTCTACACTGGATCTTACAAAAGGATTCTATCAAATAGAAATAGAACCTAAAGATAGAAAAAAAACAGCATTTAGTACATTAACTGGACATTATGAGTTTGCGCGAATGCACTTCGGATTAAAGAATGCACCCGCAACTTTCCAGAGACTAATGAATGAAATTTTAAAAAAAACTACATAGGAAAAATATGCTATGTTTATTTAGATGACATAATTATTTTCTCTTCAAGTCTACAAGAACATATGGATTCACTCCATAAAATTTTAATGACACTTAAGAACGCAAATCTTAAAGTATAACTAAACAAATCTGAATTTTTACGCAAAGAAACAGAATTTTTAGGACACGTAGTTACACCAAATGGTATTAAACCAAATCCAAAAAAGATCGAAACAATAAAGAATTTCCCTATACCAAAGACAGTAAAAGAAATTCAATCTTTTCTGGGACTAACCGGATATTACCGCAAGTTCATCTCTGATTACGCAGCAATTATAAAACCAATTACTTTATGCCTTAAAAAGGATAGCAAAATAAATACAGAAGACGAAAGCTACAAAGAATAAATTAAAAACCTTAATGACAAATGATCTTATAAATAGACACCCAGACTTCTCAAAAGAATTTACCTTAACTACTGACGCAAGTAATTATGCTATTGGAGCCGTGTTAAGTCAAACTCATGGACCCCTCAGCTTTTCCTCTAGAACCCTAAATAAACATGAATGCAATTATAGTACTATCGAAAAAGAACTCCTCGCAATAGTTTGGGCAACTAAACAATTCAGACATTACCTTTACGGTAGAAGAAGTCAAGTTTAACTATATATTTTATCATTGTAACAATTTTAATCATTGTAATCCTTTATATCTATCTGAAGATAATTAAAAACAAAAAGACAATAAATAATGTAAATCTTCCAACGGTCACTTTTCGACCATTAGAAGACTCTAAAGGGGGAGGTGTTATATCAAAGCCTACTTGTGCGCCCTCACACATATCAAAACACACTCAAATTCTTGACTTCAAATTCAATCAAAGATAAACAAATTATGTTTTGATCATCAAATAATGCATCCGTTCTTTGTTATGAGATACGATGGCCCATTATGATGACATACTTTATACAATATACAGATTTGCTACATACGCATAAAATCAGTATAAATATCGATCACTTGACAAAGTCAAGTTTAGTTTTTATCTTCATTCACTTCGTATAGCCGAAGATTTCCCCCGACCCACGGTAAGGGATCTAAAGCTCTTAATAAATAATATACAAAAATTAAAACGTTGTTTTATTGAAGACCCTGTTCTCTCTTGATGAGAATAGGAAGAAATTCTAATTTTTACAATTTCTTAAAAACTCAAATAAAATTGGCGCAGTCGGTAGGATTGACTATAATAGAACGGAAATCTATTTAACAAAAAGTCGATCCGTGAAACGAACGCGAAAATCTGCAAACCGCGTTACACTGAAAAAAAGTGAAGAGTGATAAACTGTCGAACGCATATCGATGGTTTCATTTGACAAACTCAGTGACATTGAAAAGTGAAAAGTGATAAATTATTAAATGAATATTAATAATCTATACTTAGTCAAATTCAGTGAACAAATAATAATAATTTTCGAACGCAAATCGAAATTATTTTAAACAAATGAAATTATTTAGTAGCCAAAGCCAACGCATATGGTTAATGCTACGAAACCTCATAGAGAGGAAATAATTTCAAGTGAAGTGAAGTAAAGTAAGAAAAAGTGAAGTAAAGTGAAAGGAGAACAGCAACAATACAAAAATTATTTAACAAAGATAATAAAAAGTGAAAACGTTATATGAACAGAACAGTTTAAAATATATAAAAATAAAAAATTGATGGTTCAAATCATATAAAAAAAAAATATATATATATATCCAATTGAACACGTCGCAATTCTGAAGGAAGATTAAAGTGGCACGATCTAAAGCCCCAACGTGTTCGAAACTTGATGAAGCAAATCAGACGAGCTAAGCAAAGAGAAGAAAACTTCAACCAACATCGAAATTTCCAAGAAGAAAGCATGAATCCACAAGCAGGACCACAGCAACAAGCAGCAGTACCAGCAGCAGCAGAGGCACCAAGTAATAATCTAAGATGTCTTGAATTAAACCCCTTAAAATATATTGAACGCCTACAAAGTTTCGATGGCAAGACAGAAGATCTTCCAATATTTATATCGAATGTAGACGACATAATTCCAACATTACTAACATATAATGAACAATCACAAAAAATGTGCATCAATATTTTAAAAAGTAAGTTTATTGGCAGAGCTAGGCAGGCGATAGAAATCCATACACACCTAATAAGGTGGATGGATATAAAAAATATGTTACTAGAAAATTTCGGCGGATTTAAAAATTCGTACCAATTGTATGAGGATTTAAGAGCATCTCAATTTAGAGGTTATGTACTTAAATTCTATAATCACATACAGCGAACACTTTCACTACTAAATCAGAAATGCCTTCAAGAAGCAAATCAACTAGATATTCCTAGAAATAACGATACAGCATTAAACATTTTCAAAGAAAAATTACCAACACATATGAGGACAATCCTTTATGCCTTAAAACCCACTACCATGGAGTTAGCTCTTTACGAGCTCAGTATCGCAGGATTTGTAACTAGACAAAACCAGAATGCAGACAATAATGACAGACAAAGACATAATATTAAAGAAACGAACAATAGTAACTTTAATAACAATAGGAAAAATAATAACTATAATACAAATAATAATTATAATAATAATAATTATAATAAAAATAATAAACATAATAACAATAATAACAATAACAGAAATAATAATAGAAACCCAAATTGGCAGTCAACAAAATATATGCCCCATAACCATAACAACAATAATTACAATCAAAATAACAATCAACAAATTGAACCTATGGACATCGATCCATCATCATCGCAAATGAGGCGTGTACCCAACGCAAATTACGTTGAAAACGAAGATTCAGGAACTGATGCAAATTTTCGGCATTCAGCCTCGGAACATCACTTCCCTATATTAAACTAAAAAAAGAAAATGTATCTATAAGACTTCTAATTGACACAGGAACGACCAATAGTCTTCTACGTGAAGAAGATTCACCAAAAGAATACACCCAATTGCGTATCAAACCTATGACAATACGCACAGCAGGAAGACCAATAGTCGTCACAAAAGACGTTAAAATTCCAAAAAATAAATTTGCACTACATCTTAGATACGATAGTGAATTTCAAGTATATAATTTTAATGAAGAGTATAATGGAATACTTGGAAACAACATTTTAATTCCAAATGATGGAGAAATAAGTTATAGGAATAAAACATTAAAATTGAATGACCAAATCATGCCATTGTTCCTCAATGAAAATGAAGAACTAGAGTATGAAGAGTCAATCAATTATTTTAATGAAATAAATCCTATAGACTCTATTATAAATAACACAATTAAAAATGATCTGCGAACAGATCACTTAAATAAAGAAGAAAAAAGAATATTATTTAAATTAATAAAAGAATGCGATGGAGCATTTTACAAAAACGGTGATGATTTGTCTTTTACGAACCATGTTTTACATCTTACATCTTTTACATCCCTACGGAAGACAATTCTCCTATATATACCATGATATACAGATATCCTGAAATCCACAAAAAAGAAGTGGACAGGCAAATAAAAGAGATGCTTGAATCAAAAATAATTCAGCATTCTACTTCGCCTTATAACGCCCCAATATGGGTAGTTCCTAAAAAAGAAGACCACGCAGGTAATAAAGAGTGGCGAATCGTTATTGATTATAGAAAATTAAATAACGTAACAAAAGAAGACAAATATCCTATTCCAAATATGGACGCGATATTAGACAAATTAGGACATGCGCTGTATTTCTCTACACTGGATCTTACAAAAGGATTCTATCAAATAGAAATAGAACCTAAAGATAGAAAAAAAACAGCATTTAGTACATTAACTGGACATTATGAGTTTGCGCGAATGCACTTCGGATTAAAGAATGCACCCGCAACTTTCCAGAGACTAATGAATGAAATTTTAAAAAAAACTACATAGGAAAAATATGCTATGTTTATTTAGATGACATAATTATTTTCTCTTCAAGTCTACAAGAACATATGGATTCACTCCATAAAATTTTAATGACACTTAAGAACGCAAATCTTAAAGTATAACTAAACAAATCTGAATTTTTACGCAAAGAAACAGAATTTTTAGGACACGTAGTTACACCAAATGGTATTAAACCAAATCCAAAAAAGATCGAAACAATAAAGAATTTCCCTATACCAAAGACAGTAAAAGAAATTCAATCTTTTCTGGGACTAACCGGATATTACCGCAAGTTCATCTCTGATTACGCAGCAATTATAAAACCAATTACTTTATGCCTTAAAAAGGATAGCAAAATAAATACAGAAGACGAAAGCTACAAAGAATCTTTTTATAAATTAAAAACCTTAATGACAAATGATCTTATAAATAGACACCCAGACTTCTCAAAAGAATTTACCTTAACTACTGACGCAAGTAATTATGCTATTGGAGCCGTGTTAAGTCAAACTCATGGACCCCTCAGCTTTTCCTCTAGAACCCTAAATAAACATGAATGCAATTATAGTACTATCGAAAAAGAACTCCTCGCAATAGTTTGGGCAACTAAACAATTCAGACATTACCTTTACGGTAGAAGAAGTCAAGTTTAACTATATATTTTATCATTGTAACAATTTTAATCATTGTAATCCTTTATATCTATCTGAAGATAATTAAAAACAAAAAGACAATAAATAATGTAAATCTTCCAACGGTCACTTTTCGACCATTAGAAGACTCTAAAGGGGGAGGTGTTATATCAAAGCCTACTTGTGCGCCCTCACACATATCAAAACACACTCAAATTCTTGACTTCAAATTCAATCAAAGATAAACAAATTATGTTTAGATCATCAAATAATGCATCCGTTCTTTGTTATGAGATACGATGGCCCATTATGATGACATACTTTATACAATATACAGATTTGCTACATACGCATAAAATCAGTATAAATATCGATCACTTGACAAAGTCAAGTTTAGTTTTTATCTTCATTCACTTCGTATAGCCGAAGATTTCCCCCGACCCACGGTAAGGGATCTAAAGCTCTTAATAAATAATATACAAAAATTAATTGTTTTATTGAAGACCCTGTTCTCTCTTGATGAGAATAGGAAGAAATTCTATTTTTTACAATTTCTTAAAAACTCAAATAAAATTTACATATATAATGAAATATTAGTAGCCAAGGCGTTTAAATGCCATAAAAAGTTTCGTCACCAGTGAATCTATGTTGTTCATGTTCAAAGTTTGTTAAAAGTTTTAGTTCTTGTTTTTGTGTTGACGTTCAATAGATCTGGTAAGTATATCTTTAATACTTTATTGATTGCTATTGCTATTCTCGTACATTTAAATTGCAAGTCTTATGAGATTCTTGTAAGTTATAAAATATAGCTTTTTTATAATGCATTGACAATTCGTAACATTATGTTTTGGTTATTGTTACTTTGAGGTGCATCATGGATAAGCAAACTTCCAAAATCTGGAATTACTTAAAAAAATATACAAAAAATAATGAGTTGGCTCAGTGTTTACTTTGTCCAAAAATGTTGTCTTGCAAAGGCTCGTCGACAAGTGGTTTAGTGAAACACTTAGAAAAAGTACATAAGCTAAGAATATCACAGTTAGAAGCCGAAAAAAATAATCCACGACCAAGCGCTTCTATTATAGACACTGACAATGTTTCTACGGTTACCAAAAATGCGTGGCAAGCAAAACGACCTAAAATTGAGCAGCAAAATATCAGTGTTTTTTCAGGTCTACTTGTTATATTTCCGAAGTTATAGCTCGTTTGGCTATTCAAGACGGCATATCAATCCGTGCTATCACACGCAGTGAATTCATTCGCGAATCTTTTAAGCAAAAAACAAAAAACAAAAAAACAAACATAAAAATAAAACTGCAAAGTTTAATAAATATTGAAGAACGGCTCAGTATAACGTTTGATGAATGGAGCAGCTTAAGAAATAGGCGTTATCTGAACATCAACCTACACTCTACTGATGGAAGGGTATTTGCCTTAGGACTGGTGTTTATTCCTGGTAAATGTGATGCAACTTAACGAATTCAATTTGAATATCGAAAACCACATTGTAGCTACAACATCTGATGGGGCATCTGTAATGAAGAAGTTTGGGAGAGAAAGTCGGTCAGAATTGTTGCTTTCCATCAATCACACCGTACTTTTAGCACAAGCCTGCAAAAATACAATTCAAAATGAAAATGAATCAGACGCGGAGAACAACGATTTCGACACTGAAGACTACGAGCGTTCATTTCATATTATTGACGATGAAGACGACCTTGAAGTTGCCATTCTTCCAGATTAATTCCATTTGTTAAACGAGGTCCGAAAAATGTTAAAAATGTTTCGAAAAAGTCCAGTAAAAAATACACTACTTCAACAATTAATTAAACAAGAAAAAGGACAAGAAATGCAGTTGCTGTAAGATGTAAAAACTCGCTGGAATAGTTTAGTTACTATGATAGAAAGATTCTTGTTGGTAAAAAATAGTATTAAGAAAGCTCTCGTCGATTTGAACTTCAACTGGAACTTCAATGAAAAAAAATGAAGAAGAGTTGCAGAATTTGGTACAACTATTGAATCCTGTTAAATTAGCGGTGGAAGCACTGAGCAGAAAAGACGCAACAATTCTTACATGCGATGCTAAATGCAGTTGAATGAAGCTATCAACAACGCCGTCAGATTTGTTCAAGCATTTTCCGATACAAGATGCATTAAACTAAAAAAGGAATTCCAGGTACAGGTACAAATAACATATTATTTTACATACTATTTATTTAACTATCCTTTTTATGAACTTATTCAAAATTTATGTTCTATTTTGTTTTTGCTTGTCTTTTTTCTGCTAATTTTTCTTGCAGATACCGTTACGAGGCCACGAAAAAACGTACACCCAATTTGGATCAGCTATACAAATCCCTCTTAACAGTGAAACCAACCTCTACAGAATGCGAGAGAGTGTTTTAAATCGCTGGAAGCTTTGTGACCAAAGCAAGAAGCAGGCTGTCCGATAGGTCTTTAAATGCTTTGGTATTCTTAAAGTCTTATTTCTCCGGCAACCAGACTCGTAAATTTTTATAATTTAAAGAAAATACTGAAAAACTAGAGTTTTTTTCTAAATAACTCATTCCCGGGTACCCGGGAATTCCCGGGAATTAAAAACAATCGTTCCCGATCCCGGAAATCAAAAAGAGCCGGGAACGCAAAAACCCTAATGGAAACCCAACCTAAACTCCAATAAAAATGCACCTAAAGCAACCCCTATGAGTATCTACATCAACAGCCCAGTCGAACTATATTCGACTTATAATTATAATTCAAATTCCCAGGAATTGTATTGTATTGAACAATATGACAATAGTAATCAACAATCTATGGTAGAAGAAACACAATTAGAATATTTTGAGCCCCATTTCGTAAATTACGAAGATCAGGATTTTCCTCAATTACCGACCCGATTTCCCGAACCATAACTATAGACTTCAACAATTCATTTGATAACAGACAATTATCATACATCATAAATTATTGCCGGCACTAACAATATAAAGGATTAAAATACCAGTAACTTCATAGTTTGGAGAAATTTTAATCCCCAAACTAACTATTCAAAATTGTGAAATACAAGAGACCTTAACTTTTTCCTCTAACGTCAATTTTACCATTTTATGACCCCTTAAGACAAGTCCAATTAAAAACAGTTTTTGATCGAGAAGAGCTGGAAAGTCTCATAAGAACTGACCATATGAATGAGGAAGAAAGACACAAAATTATTACTCTACGTAAAAAAAATTCGGACATCTTTCAAACAGATGAACGTCCGCTATCATTTACAAACCAGATTAAACATAAAATACAAACCCGTGATGAAATACCCGTACATTAAAGAACTATCGTTACCCTTTTGTCCATAAGCCTGAAGTCAATAAACAAATTCGAAAAATGCTGGAACATAATGTCATAAGACCAAGCAATTCGCCATGGGCTTCACCTATTTGGATAGTTCCAAAAAAGGTTGATGCTTCCGGCAAAAAGAAATGGCGCATAGTAGTTGAATACAGGAAGATCAATGAAAAAACTGTAGACGATAGATACCCCGTCCCAAACATAGCTGATGTTTTGGATAAACGTGGAAAATGCAATTATTTTTCCACAATAAACTTAGCAAATAGATTTTATCAAATTGAAATGCACCCAGATGACATTCAAAAGACCGCTTTTAATGTGGAAAATGGTCATTTTGAATTTCTAATAATGCCGTTTGGCCTTAAAAATGTCCAAAATGAAATCTGTTTTGTATATATGGATGACATTGTTGTCTTTTCCACCTCAATTCAAGAACATTTAGTTAACCTGCCAATTTCAAAATACAACTACAAAAATCGGAATTTTTGAAAAAAGAAACTGCTTATTTAGGGCATATTATTTCAGATTCGGTAATTAAACAAAATCCTGACAAAATTAAATGCATACAAAATTTCCCGTTACCAAAAACTTCAAAAGAAATTAAGAGTTTCCTTGGGCTTCTCGGGTATTATAGGAAATTTATCCCCGACTTTGCTAAAATCACGAAACCCTTAACATCATGCTTAAAAAAAGGATCTAAAATAAATATTGACACAAAATACAACTTAACACCGACAGACTACTTGCACGCGCAAAAGAAAATGCTGACCAAACGTCTGGAGCAACAAACCAAATTTCCAGGGAAATTCACATGACTACTTGCATGCGCAAAAGAAGTGCTGATCAAACGTCTGGAGCAACGAACCAAATTTCCAGGGAAGTTCACATGGTGAATTGAAATGCAAGCTTAGGTTATTTAAGTTGAACATGTAATAGTTTAGTCTTAGTCGAATCTTCAATGAATAAAGGTCAGAGCAATCTGCTCTAAAAAAAAGATAACCAAATTAGTATCTTGTGCTGAAACTTCTAACAATAACCAAGTTAAGTTAGTGAATATCCAACTGAAAACGCAAGTGTGAAACATTCTTTTAAACAAATCGGTGACAACCAAGCACCATAAATAGAAGATTTATCAAAACTGTGGACACATAGCCACAAGTGAGCAGTGTTCGTGAAAGGGAAACGAGGCCCCTTAGTAGCCCTATAAACAAAGGAGAAAAAGGAGTCCAGATTCTTCGGACAGCCGCCCTATCCAACCGCCAGCAGTTCCTGAAACCTACCTTAATTGTTATACGCCCATGTTCTGCATTCCGAGTGAAAGTGAATTGAAAACGAATTTCAATTCCACCTTAAACGAAACAGCGTGTTCTGCATTCCGAGTGAATTCAATTTTTTGCAATTCACTTCGAATTCATTTTCGAAATGTCAAAATCAGCTGTAAGAAAATTTGCATCATTTACTTAAACATTGTTTCTTATTGAAAAACGTGAAATAAAAAAATTGTTTGATATGGATTCAATATTGTTGTCAATAATAAGTGCTAGAAGGTTGAAACATCGAGTAGAAAGAGTTCGCAGAAAAGTTTAACGTGATAAAGCCAATATTTTTGATCTTCCAGAAGCAGTGTAAGTGCAAATACGAAAATAGCAAAGACAATGAATTTACCATATTTGAATTGTTTTTAGTTTCAAAAGCAGCTTTAGATTAAGCAAAGAAGCATTTGTTTATGTTTTGGAAGAAATAAACCCCGTAATACAATCGTCTTCTATTCCCTTGACTCATAAGCTTGCTGCAACGCTTCGTTTTCTTGCTGAAGGAAGCTATCAGAGATCCGTCGGTAAGGATTTTGATATAGGGTTGGCAAGATCTACAGTCAGTAAAGTACTTTCTGAGGTGCTAGACGCCTTGCAATGCAAATTGTGCTCCAAATGGATAAGATTACAGTACACGCAAGAGGAAGAACAGAATGCAAAGCTACATTTTTTGGAAAAGTATGGGATTCCAGGTGTAATCGGCTGTTTGGACGGAACGCATGTAAAAATTATTAGACCCCACCGGGAGTACAACCTATTTTTTAATAGAAAAGGATATTTTAGCATCAATGCATTGGTTGTGAGTACTATTTTTTTACTTTAGTTTGATAGCGTCACAATAAGTGTTTCAATTTCTTGCAGATATGTGACCACAAAATGAAAATACGAGCTATTGATGCGACTCGTCCTGGTTCATGCCATGATGCCTTAATATGGCAAATGATTGACGGGAGAAAATATTTCGTCGACAAGTATGAGGCTGGGCAACGTGGTACATGGCTGCTTGGGGATGCCGGTTTCAGTCTTGAACCATTTGTGATGACACCATATAGATCTCCAGAATCAAGAACAATGCAGTCAAATTTCAACAGAAAGCATTCTGCAGCTAGAAATATAGTCGAAAGAACTATTGGCAATTTAAAATCGCGCTTCAGGTGCCTGCTTCATAATTTAAATTATGAGCCAAGTAAGGCTAGTAAAATTATTAACGTTTGCTCTGCTCTTCACAATATTTGTAAAGAATTTAATTTAGAGTTAGAAGAAGTTGAGCAAATTGAGAGTGGAGAAGAGCAAATAGACAATAATGAAAATGATGACATAGAATATTTTAGCGAAGGAAGAATAATTCGTGATTGTATTGCAAGCAGTCTTTGGCAATAAAAAAAATAATTCAGAACGATTGGTTTTTTATTTCATATACAAAAGTAAAAGTAATAGAGATCAAAAGGAAGCTTTAATATTGCTTTGGATAATCCGTCTGTATGTTTAATCTCATTTCTTCAATTTCAAGTCGCCTCTTTTTTATTTCATTTTTTTCCTTTTTTAGTTGTTCGATTGCCATATTATGGCGCTTTGATTCTTCCACCTGCAGATTCAAAGTGTCATACATTTTTTCCAAAGAACGATATATCCTCTTTAAGCTGGATTTATTTTCCTTCCCCAACTCGACTGAGTCTGATATTTTTTCAGCTATTCCCTTTAGCGTGACCTCCTGAATATCCATGTAGTGATTAAGGTGCCCATCTGCTCTTCCAACATTTGTTCGTAAGGGCTTTGGAGGCTTTACTGTATGAGAAGGGGAGAAAGAGCTGTCGAAAGTGCTGTCGCGATTTGCGTTTTCCGTTTCATCAGTTTTATTTTCAGAAATATTTTTTCCAAACGCAGATGTACCAGGAATTCCTTCCACAACGCTATAAATGCCAGTGATCTTTGCAATAGTGTCTTCTATAGCTGAAATGTGTTGCGAATTATTAGGTCCACCTCCTGTGGCCTTGATCTCCTTTTTATTATCGGCAAGTTTTTTCCGGATATTCAACTTCCAATCTAGCCAAACCTAGTTAAATGTTTTTTCATATAAATATATTAGAATAAAAATGTTCTACCACTTACTTACCTTTTTCCAACCACTTACATCTTTAATTGGAGGTCCTTCACTGTTAAGAAGACGTGTGAGGTTAGTCCACAGATCCTCCGTAATTGATTTGTCCCCCTTGACAAAACTTTTGGCCAAATCTAAATGGTCTTCCATAAATTTCAACAAGACTTTTTCTTGTCTTGAATTCTTATGTTTTCCCCTGTTAATAACAATTTATTTTCATAAAAGCAAGGCAAAACTTCATGGCTTTACTTACATTTTTGTCAACTGTCGCGCAAATGTTTAATTTCACAAAACAAAACGAAGTGAATTGAATTCACCGTAAAACGGTATATATTCGAAATGTAGAACACCATTTTCCATCTTCGAAAAACCAATTCACAAATATCATTTCGACTGGAATTTAGAACACCGAAATTCCACATTCGGAATTATCAATTCACAAATGTCATGTTTTGCGGAATGCAGAACACCAAATTTCACTTTCGCTAGTTGAATTCACAAAAAGTGAAATGTAGAACATGGGCGATAGAAATCGAAAATCAAATATGTAAGTCATACTATCCTTTTGAAAAATAAAACTTTGAGAACTAGACTCACTTTCAATCTATATTTATTGAATTTTATTAGATTAAGATCGAAATAATTGTATTATAATCAAAACAATTAAACAAAAATTCTGTATCCTAAATTATTTAAACCAAACCTTTATAATTGTTGAATAATATACTTAAAGAATTGATTATAAAATAAATTAGTTTTTACTAAATAATTGCCCTGTTGATTAAAACATCCGTTTTATTTACTCGAACGAGTGATATAGATGATTCTCTCATTTACAAAAAAATATACATATTTCGAAAGATGTCTAACCCTAATAATCTAATAAGACCAGCTCGTCTGGAAGTCACTGTAGATAGTGTTGCAGCTCCTCAACCTCCTGCTCCCATTCCTCAACCTAATGCAATTAACGACGACATGATCAGATGATTTCACAATTAGTTACTCAAACCCTTCAAATATAGGGACGACAACTTTTTAATTCCATCATGAACCCTGGGTCCGACATTAATAATGATATTGACCAGCCAATAATATCTGGCTAATGATAGGAATGGACCAAATCACACGAATTTAATTCATGGAGAAACAGCGTCGATAGGATACTCAAAATCTGTGAACATCTAAAGGGAACCCCCAAGTATTATGGGATCTTATCAATCATCAGAAACAAAATTACGGGCAACGCAGACGTCGCCCTAGAATTGTACAATACCCCACTAAACTGGGATAAGATATCAAAATGTCTTACCCTCCACTACGCGGATAAGAGGGACTTAGGAACCCTCGAATACCAAATGACAACTTTGGTACAAGGTAGTAGTACGATTCCTGAGTTCTATCAAGCCGTCTACCACCACTTGTCGCTAATCTTAAATAAGTTAGGATCAACGGATATGAGTCAGGAGTCCATGAATAACATGAATCAGTATCCATGAGCCTGCTAACTTACCCCAGGCTTTACACCTTTGCTTAAAATTGCAAAATATCGATTTCCGAACTCAACATGCAAACAATTCGGAAGCTAGCACCCGGAAAACATTTCAACAAACACCGCCTCCAGCTCCTCCTAAAAGAAACAATTCCCACGAAATGCTAATCCACCACAGTTTTATAGGAATCAGCCGAACTAGCTGTGGATACAGCAACGACCACCAGCAAATCAACGCCCGCTTCCTCCAAAGCAATGGACGTTGACTATTCCGTCCGATCCCAAAATGTAAACTATCAGAACAGACCCCGCAACCAATAGTTAGTTCCACAGAAACGCCAACACTCACAACAGGTCCATCAGCCACACAAATTGCAGAGAGTCTATCACACTGAAAAGCCCGAACCAGACGAGAGGACATCGGAAGAATACGAAAACGAGATAGAAGAAGAATTTTGGTCTTCCATGAGCAGACATTGACGAATTACATTGACTCTCAAGATCACCTTGACTTTGACCTACCTGAAGAGCTCGACGACATTTCTTTTTTAGATTAGCATCCTCTTCAATTCCTTTTTTTCGAACATACTTCTAGAAGTGGAGAGACCCTAAAATTTCTCATCGACACCGGCGAAAACAAAAATTACGTCCAACAACGTCATATTAAGACTCCTTTACTGAATAATAAACCCTTTCACGCTCATTCTGTTGGAGGTAGCATCAAAATAACACTAATTCAACTTTTCGGTCCTCAAACAGACAAAATACAATTTTTTATCCTCCCCAGTCTCATTTCATTTGATGGGATCATAGGACATGATACCCTAAAACAATTAAATGCAATTATCCGTATGAGTAAAAATCATATGTCTACCCACCAAAGAATTTCAATCCCCCTCCAACAACATCAATTACAATTTGTCAATAACATTAATATTAGAACCGATTACATGAGTAAGGAACAACATTCTAAACTCCTTAAAGTCATTCATTTAATGTCCCAATGTTTTTTCGGAACCAAATGAAAAATTGACATACACCATACCACTGTTAAAGGAGAAATCCGAACTACAACGCGAGATCCCGTGTATTCGAAATCATATCCCATATCCTATGGCACTTAAAAATTAAGTCGAAAAAGAAAAACAAAAGCTACTAGAAGATGGAATCATAAGACCATCAAAATCTCCTTACAATTCTCCTGTTTGGGAGAATTTTAAGGTTGTCACTCGATGTTACTATCAAAGATAATCAGAGAAAATACAAAATAATGTTCACTTAATAAAATTGAATAGTTTGCAAGAAGAAAGAGCTTATGAAACATTAATGAATATGAGCTATTGATTATTAGTAATTATATTTGCTTTTCATATGAGGGTTGAACACGTTAAATTACTTTTAATTGTAAAAATTAAAAATACTTTTCTGAATACATCCATTTGTATTCCCCACAATGTTTATTTTTTTCATTTGTCGATATTTTACAGAAAAAAAAAAAAACAAAATACTCTAGTCATAAGCAGGTAAATACATTATTTATGTATCTTTTTTTAAAATTCGAATAAATTGTAAATGTTTTTTTCCAGTTTCAAGAGTTATACTCGCCAAACGCACTTTAAAATTGCTATACACCATTGAATGCGTGTACCTGTACATATTCTATGTGCGTGAATCCTTTGCGAATATGAGCGACCTGTTGGATGGATTAGAGAAACCTCATTTACATGTATCAAGACAAAGAATGGAAGTTAAAATAAATCTGATTATTTGCAGAAAATTTTGTGGATTTGGGAGTTTTATTTTACTAAAGAAGTGTTTGATTTGCAATGATGTACGAACTGGATTGCTTAAATTCAAAACGATACCTTTATTTACAAAAAATGTAGGTACATAGTAAACTGTAATGCTTACAGTTAATAAATTAGATATACGGATACTAAATATTTGTGGAAGCGTTTGAGGTCACCTATACTGTAACTGTAGTAAGGGTATTCTGTTAAGGCACTTAATATCAGTGCATTTTCCTTATCTCCTTTTTGGCACCGGATAATGGACGATATTCTTGACTACGATGTAAAGTCGTAAGTCAGACTTTTGCTTCTTGTAAGTTGACTAGTGCTTTGGTGTGATGATTTTTAGTTGACAAATGATCGACCGTATTGACCGGCATATATAGAATGATATTTATCATTTGCACTCATCTAGTGGAACAAATTGATTAGACAAACAAATTATTGGTATTGAATGTAGATGGGGGATTACCTTTTGTTGGTGTTCGAAGTGTTTTTTCTAATCAAAACGACGTAAAACACACGCTTGTGTGTGCTAACATGTTGTTCAACTGACATTTAAAGTCTGTAAGTTTCATTAGGGGGATGTTTCGATCACGTTTAAACACTTAAATAATCACGCTTTTCCAATCGTTGCCGTTTATGTTACCGTTTTTATTTCTTGACGATATTGACACACTGCTGGATAGGTACATCATGATGCTTGAATGTAGAACATTTATATAGATGAGGAGATTAATTTGTTTGCACAGTCGCAGCGTGCGGCTGAAACTTCAAACAGATGCATTGAGCGACGTCGAAATAACTTTCATTCAAATATCGTTCCTCTTGAACACGTAGTCTGATGATTATGAGGGATTCCAATTTTTTTTTATGTCAGCCAGACAAATGCAAATAAAGTCCAGATAAATAAAAAACGTACCATATTTTCTGGGGGTGATGATGTTTTCAACTGTTGTTGTCTTTGGCGACTTACTTATTTTTTTTACAGCCTGAGCAATATTGCACATCCATTGATAATATTCGTCGTGTATTGTGTATCTACTACACTCGCTTGCACAGATGGATGATTAATTGGGTGACTGGTGTTACTTGTGTGGCTACAAACGTATGCAGTTTTTTTTGCACTTATATACACTTATATATTAAGGGGGTTTACTTTTTATTTACTTTTCCCGACATTTTTTTTTATTAAAATTGTTAAATACACAACCAATTGTAAATAAACAAATAACAATCGCGAAAAAATAAAAAGTGTGTGGATCCTGGATGTCGATGAAAATGTCAAAACAAAAATAGATCCACCACACTACTAAACAGCTGTTAATGAAAGTGTAAGTTAACGTACGAAACAGCAACACGCGCAACATTCATTCCCACGATTCTTATCAACCAACAACACGCGCAATATCGATTCCCACATCGTCAGGAGATATGATATTTGATCCATGTCACTACACCTGCCGTTCCAGGGAATGCTGACGTCGCGTCTGAAACGTTGTGTTCATCGGACTATTAATGCATGTGCCTTTGTGTTGCTCATCGCTCAGTTGCTTAGTACATTTCATATATGTAGTTAAGATATTGTAGTGTTATTGTATTTAAAATAAATAAAGTTTTTTTTTTAAAGAAAGTAATAGTGTAAAATTAATTTATGCGTGGCCGCAGGTGCAGATCGTAGTGTATCGAGCCGTGGGAAGATAGTGCCAGACAGTTCTTGTTTTAGTTTTTGTGTGTCCCAGACGTCGCGTCAGAAAAAAACAGTGGCCGCGCCGGGGTTCGTTTTGCAGCTGATAGAGATTCTACTGTGTGAATCGTGGTTAGTGTGGGAGTTCGTTTTTGTGTCGCGTCGGATAATAAACAAAATTAATTAACTCTTGGGGTTGGTATCGGCGGTGACTTTTTTTTTTTAACCGCGAGTATGTCGAAACCGGAGTATTCAAAATATACGGTGGAAGAGTTAAGATCGGAACTAAGGTCCAGGGGGGTTAAAACAGTGGGGATTAAAGGACGAATTTTTAGTGCGGTTGTGCGAAAATGAATCGGATGGAGATCACTTGGATCTCACAGTCGTGAGATCCATGCGGGCGAGGAAATGCGGGCGGAACTTCGACGTATGATGGAAGAATTAGCGGCAGTTCATAAAGAAGCCAAACCAAACTGTGACCCTGATAGTGGGCGTTCGTCCACGGTGCGCGACGTGGTAGATATGATCCCGGAGTTTAATCCGAAGAATTTAGTAGGACTGTCATCTCTCGCATGGGTAACGCGGTTAAAAGAACTTCGCCAAATTTACCAGTTAGATGAAAAACTTGTGCTTATGGCGGCAGTCCTGAAGCTAGCTGGAGCAGCGAAGCTGTGGAGTGCAAGTACATCGCACTCATCGCTATCATTGTTTTTCAGCGAGCTGACGCGAAGTTTTCCGCCTACAGAAGACGATGCAGATATTCACGAAATCCTTCGACAGCGAAAACAGAAGCCGAGGGAAGACTTGGAGGAATTCATTTTTGAAATGAAAAGTATCGCCTCAAGGGGAAGTATCTCGGACAGAACACTGGTGAAATACATCGTCCAAGGAATAGCGGATGTCGAATGTCAGGAGGCGTTCAGAGCGGTAAGGCCCGAGTCGGTGCAAGATGTGCTGGAGAAGGTGCGCTGGATCATCGGCTTAAGATCCAAAGCCGGGAGGTTGTCTGAAAAACCAAAGCGTATCGAACAGCCGATCCCTGTGGTTAATACCGAAAAGGAGATCAAATGTTTCGGATGCCACCAAATCGGACATTACCGTAGAGACTGTCCTGCATCCCGTGACCAAGCACCTGGCAGCGGACGGAGGCAAGGACAACCCAGGCAAGAAGCATCAAACTTCAGGCTTATGGAGGAAACGCAAAGTGAGTACGAGAAGGTAGCAGAAGTCAATGGAAAGTCGGTGAATGCTTTCATTGACTTGGGAAGCGACTGTGTTACGCTAACGCACGCAACTGCAGAGGACCTTGATTTAAAGTACTCGCCAAGCGGAAGTGTGCTCAAAGGATTTGGAGGCGGTGGCTGCAAAACCATCGGCCAATTTTACGCAGAAATCAGGGTGGATGATCTTGTGTCCTGGGGTAAGGTGCTGGTTGTACCAACCGAAAGCCAGCCGTACGAAATGATAATCGGTCGCAGTTTGCTGGATCAACCTCAGGTGAGTGTGGTTAAGTCATTTAAGAGCCTACGCATTTCAGAAAGGATCCAAACCCAATGCTCCTAATTAAGAGATCACCGATAAGTCACGATGAGCTTGATGTTGGTAAAATTGGAGACCATGAGAGAAATGAGATCCTTTCAATTGTGAATTCGTTCAGACATTGTTTTGCGAAGGATTCGGACGAGCTTGGTGTTTCAAATCTTGGGGTGTGTACCATCGAAGTGAACACCCAGCAACCCATCTGCGTCCAGCCATACAGAATTCCTTTTGCGAAGAGGATCATAGTCAAGGAGAAGGTAAAGGAGCTTCTTCGACAGGGGATTATAAGACCTTCTTCGTCGGACTATTGTTCCCCTATAGTACTAACGAAGAAGAAGGACGTTAGCGACAGGTTTTGCATCGACTATCGTGGCCTTAACAAAGCTACAATCAAGAGGACGTTTCCCATGCCGGTAGTTGAGGAAATTTTATCGTCGCTGGCTGGAAATACATTTTTCACAACACTGGACTTAGCGTCAGGGTACCACCAGATACCAATGGAGGAGAGCAGCAAGAAGTACACGGCTTTCACCACGGATGATGGTGCATTCGAGTTCAACAGGATGCCTTTCGGGCTTGTTAATGCACCTGCACACTTTCAGGCCTGCAGGATCCCAATCCCTACTCATCCTATCCCGTCTTCCCAATCCCTACTCCTTCCTTTATAAACAACCCATTCATATTCACCAAAATACATTGCGGCGAGTCTGCGAAAAACCTTCGTACAGTGAAGCAACGTTGGAAAGTCGTCGTAAACGTTGTAAACGTGATAAAATTACGACGTGATAAATGAACTGTCAAAATTTGTATGGGAAATCTTTTCTAACAATATCGGAATTTTCTCACAGGAATTGGGTGCGTAAATTTAGATGTTAAACGTTATAAACTTTTGAAACTTAATTTTGACGTCTTTCACAATCACAAACTAAACAAAAAAGCAACAAGCGAAAAATTCTAATTTCTAAAAAAATGACTGATGTGAGATTGAAAATTATACATTTTTTTAATAAAAAAATAATAAATAAATATTTCTTTCAGAAACCTGATGGCCGTATACGCCACTTCCTAAACGCCGTCGTTTACAGCCTAATCATCGCTGGTCCGAAAGCGAAACAAAAATATTATTGAACGTGATTCTTGAAAAAGTTAAAGACAATCCGGAGTCATATGAGGTTTTTATGGAATACATAGGTACATACAATTTACTCAAGAAATAATTAATATTTTTTTAGAAGCCAACTGCCCAAAAATTCCATCAAAAGATTGCAGCAAAGTCCACGTTGATCAGCGACATCGATTGGATGTGCCTTAGGAGCAAAATGAGGTACCTAAGAAACACCTATGTTCTGGCAGTAGGCTGGAAAGCAAAACAGGTGCTGGTCTTCTAGCTGATGGAAATGAACAAAGTGTGGCTGAATATGTGCACAAAATCTGCCCCCACTTTGAAACGCTGGAGCAAATATTCGGGACTCGCAAAAATGTTAACCCACCAATAATTTATGAAAGCAGCTTTGACACAGATGAGCTCATTGACCAAATTCATTGAATAACAACAGCAATGAGTTTTGTATGAGCCCTGCAAACACATCAATCGACTCACAGCAGTAATTTGATTTTCCCTCCACGTCCAGTAAAACAAGACGTAAGTCATATTCAATAAAGAAAAATGAAAGTAAATTAAATAATGAAGATAAAGACATAGTAGATATTGAATTTGCTTATTAAAGCATTCAATATCTACATCCGCCGAAACGGATAACGATTTTGAATCTGCTCACTAAAATACAATATATCTACATCCGTCCATACGGATGATAAAATAAATAAACACAATACATATTATCTTTTGCAAAATTGCAAAAGTTGCAAATGCAGTATCAAATCACACTTAATCGCACTTCGTATTATTCATCATTAATATCTGACCACCCATGATGTGAATGTTCTTAGCTTGGGTGTAGCTTTAAGAATATATCGAAGAATAAAGTTAGTCCTTTTTAAACAGTCAAAGAGTGCAGTCATTTTAAATTAATATAACTCGTAAGTGTTTTTTTTTAAGTAGCTGTGAAACATATCACGTTTTGGATTTTCATTTATGTCGCAAGGAGTCATTTTTGCCAAAGGGTCCATTTATAGCTTTGCTTTTTAATGATATCTATAACTGAACTCTAAGTCCATATGGTAATCCTACACAAAAGTCAAACTCCAAAACCATTCTTCGGTGTGACACTTCCATTTAGGGGAGTTGAAAACAAACTTATAAATAGCCTTATAAGTTCGTTTCAACATCCCCTAAATGGAAGTGTCAATGTATGTATCAAGTTTTTCCTTCGTCTTGTGTTCATCATCATTTTCAGATCGTACGAAGACTGCTGGAAAGAAAGATGACTCAAAAAGAACGATCAATCAGCTGCTGAAAATACAGTAACAAAAATTGGATCTGGGCTGAAAAAAATTGAACTCCTGGAGAAAGAGTTTGAGTTGAAAAAAGAAAAACAACAACAGGACTTTGAGCTACGAAAACTCGAGCTGGAAATAAAAAAATATGAGCTCGATATTAAAGCAAAGACAAATTTGTAAACATTTGTTGGTTCATTTTATTAATTAATAATAATCTTCATCCAAATGAGGCAAAACATCTATCAAAAAATTTCGTGCTTTTGGGTGGACAAATGGGACCGCATACCGGGAATACTCAGCTACCACCATTGTAAGAACAAATTCGTCTAATAGTTCCATCAATTTCTCTTGTGATTTATCTAAGATAAAATAACTTAAAATTACTTGCTCGTAAAATTTTAAAAACTTCCTTTTGTTGCTTATTTTTGGCATCGTTTAATATTCGTAGATATAAAAGTTTACAAATAAAACAAATGAATGGTGAAAATTATTTGACATATGGCGTTTGTTTGACATACAGCTGATTGAATTACTACGTCATTTATGCAAACACTTTTAGGTGCGTTCATGAAACGTTCATCGTAAAATTATAATCTTTCTCACGTAGTAAAATTACGACGTTGCATGAATACCCTTATTATTTCAATAAAAACTTAAAATAAATTCGGTGTCTATTTATTTTCGTTTTGATATTTTTCACTCGGTCAACTGACAAAATTCAGAAGTGGGATTGTGATCTAACATGGATCCGTCCAAATATACGCTTTTGCAACTTAAGGACATACTACGTCAATTAAATCTAAAAACGTCGGGAACGAAAGCCGAATTAATTTTGCGTCTAGAAGGACTGGAAGATATCGGTGAAATTAATGTGATTGACGTTGCGGAAAAAGTGTGCAACGAAGGGAATTCGACAAACGAAGATTCTGCTGTGGAAAAGCTACGGGACGAAGTCGGTAGTCTCCAACGTTCAATCGAGACGCTGACCCAACAGCTGCAGGCAGTTATCCAGTTGACGACGGAAAATTCTAAGCATGCACACGTTGAATCATGTTCTGTTTCACACATATCGAACACCGTAACAACTCAAACTACAGCAGCGCAAGCGAACGTTATTTCGCAGGATTTGCTTTTTCTGTCGCCGTCTGTGTCGCAAACACAGCAACGTGTAGAAATGAGACGAGATGATAACGAGTATTATCCCTCTCATATACCACCGACAAATGTTGTTCCTACACTACTACAATAACAACTACGACAGTAACAGTGCCGATGGCTGTTGCAGCTGCATTGTCGAATAGTGTCGCGCCGGTAGTGTCATCGTCATTGTATTGTAACAACGAAAATTCACAATCTTTGACAGAACGGGTCGTAAACCAAAACAATAACAATGGTGAATCACGGTATTGCAATGTGCGGGACGTTGTAATGATTTTGCCAGAATTTGATCCTTGCGGAGGTGATATGAACTCGGTACAGTTCATCGATCGCGTAGAAAAATTAAAGGAAGCGTATGAGTGGAATGAGAAATTGGTTCTATTCGCGGTACAAAGTAAATTAAAAGGTGCTGCTAAGCTCTGGGTGGATGCGCATCCGATTTTTCGCGAGTGGGTGGAATTCGTGGCTGCATTTTTAGCTGACTTTCCTTGTATCATAAATACTGCCGAGATACACATGCAAATGATGCAATCGCGTGCGGGTAAAAATGAGTCGCTGATTGAATTCTACTACAGAGTACTATCGCTAGGTCATCGTGGTAATATTGAGGACAACGCAATTATCCGATATGTTATTAACGGTCTCAGGGATGTAGGATTGAAGAAAACGCTGTCGGCCATACATTTCGCCAAGTGTGCCGATTTATTAAAAACGCTTAATAGTATCGCGATGAACAATAGTGTTGTAGTGGCTGGTGGTGGTAGCTCGCGGGTGAGTGGTTCACAATTCAGTTCTAAAGAGAAAACGCTTAACGAAGAAAACCTTGACAACAATAAGCCGTCGCCGTCGCCATCGCCATCGGGATCGATATGTTTTAATTGTCGTGAGAGAGGACATTTATCGAAAAACTGTCCACATCCCCAAAGGAAATTTTTTTTTTTAGGTATTTGATAATTTTGGAATTAATTCTAAGTTGGAGACGAACTCGAGCACACGCATTGTAACGTAGCTAGAAATATAATTTGATTTATGACGTTTTTCCGTGTTTGATTTCAATACGAACAAGTTGGGCCAATCGTAGATTGGCGTTCGGTTTTTTTTTTTAAAGATATCCTGAGTGAATACTTTTGTAACAGAACACTTATCATGTTTCGTCTTGGGAACGCAGGTATTTCCGTTGTTCCCAGACTAAGCATAAATGTAACAGAACACTTATCATGTTTCGTCTTGGGAACGCAGGTACTCCCGTGGTTCCCAGACTAAACATGAAACCTAGAATGCATTCAGATTTGCGGTCATAAGAATAGTGACAAGAATATTATGTTTGGCCAATGCGACACAGTCTTTTTCCAACCTTCACGCGACTCGGTTGTTTTGCCTATTACATGGCGACCGTGACACTGAATTCTGTAATTTTTGTTTTGATAACTCTTAGATATATATTTAACTTTTTGGTGCAAAAATCGCTATCGATCGTTTTAAGCATAATTAACAAAAAAAAAAAAAAAACAAGCCCTTGAGGAAGTGTTAAACACAAGTGAAAAGCAGCACAATGAAAAAAAAAACACAAGTGAAAAAAACCACAGTGAAAAACATAAAATAGTTTTTACTGCCAATTATACACCCAAGTGATCACAAACAAATATTTGAAGACTAAAAAGTTTTAACTCAAAGGAAACCATCTCAAACAAAATCAAGTTATCTATTCTAAAAAAAAAAAACTTCCTCTCGTGAACTTACAAAAAATTAAAAGAAAATGTCAATAATCAGTTTTGACAGAACTTGAAATGCAACAGTAAAGAAGGCAAAAAGCAGCAGAAGTAACCATCACCACAAACACGAGTCATCAGCAAGAACAATAATTGTTAAGTAAAAGAAGCACACAATAAGGAGCGACAAGTAGGAGCAGCACAATAAGGAGCAACAGCCATGAAAGTCAGTAATTAAGGTAGTTAAGTAGAATTATTAAAATCAACAATAGCAAATATGGGCAAGACAGAATCCAAATTAGAAAAGCCCAATGCCAATGTCATTAATGAAGTTGAAATTAATGACAAAAGCACTAACTATGAGGTATATCTCATCATTATTATAATTATATTACTAAGCAATATTATAATTAAACTATACGGTAGGCATAAAAAGTCCTTAAGAAAGACTTATATGTCAAGAGCCGCGTCTCTCGCGCAAGTATAATAAACCTAAACTTATTAATAGGTAAATAAATAAGTATAATAAATAATAAACAATAAAACGTAAGTTATCACGATCGGATATCAGTCTGGCACAACAAAAATGCAAGCGAAGCACATGCGCTGCGATTGTAGCACACGCGTATCCGCTTGCACCGGACGAGGGCATTCCTATTCGACACCCGAGCCAGGCAATGAAGAGAAAATGGATCTGAATCGGAAGTGCAGATCAGCATATTTAGGTTAAGAAATATAGAATTAAATTATGAGAAGTCATTCTAGTTTGTACCCCCGAGAGGAACGAAATAAATATTTTATAACGTGATTGAGTGTTTTATTTGAACCAGTAGGAGGTTCTAAAAAGTATTTTTTTGAAGGAAGTAAATTCGAATCCTGTAACTGGCGCCCGAGCAGGGACCTCCCACCTATCACGAAAAATTAATTGATAAAAGGAAATCGCGAAAGTCGAAAAGTGAATCCTGAACAATCAGGAAGAACAGTACAAACAGTGCAAGTGAGAGGGGAAATATTCAAATAGAATCATAAAAGAAAAAGTAAACCCTCGCCTCGCCTAGAGAAGTGAACTCTCGTGAACATAAAAAAACAGTGCAAGTGAGGGAAAATATTCCAGTAAAAACACGAGAAGTGTCAAGAAAAAAAAAGGAAACACTCCTTCCAAATACAAAAAGCAAGGTGTTAGTGCAAGTGGCGAAAATCAACCCTCGCTCGAAAAAAGGAAACCGGACTTAACGTTCGGAAAAACAGAACAAAAGCGTTCTCACAAGGATTGGAATTACGGAAGCAGACGACCCCAGAGGACAACAGAACCCCAAGATGATGAATTGGCTGCTATTAATTCTGTAAGAGTACATTCATAAGTAGTTCAATCTATATTTAAATCAAATCCTATTAAACTTGTATTAAAGGGGAGGCACCCTCAATTCAATTTTCACACACGAATAAACACATATATTGTTCTCACCTAGAATCACATACGTAATATATAAATTCTTCTTTAGTCATATGCAAAATAAAAGTGCAGAGGAATAAAAATTTCATAAATTGAGAAGAGAAGGGAATCAATATTCCGATTAAAAGAATTACGTATTATTTAATGAGATAAAAGCGAACCTTCGGTACCACTTTTAATAGATATGGAGGAGATCAGGAATTCGGTAACTCAGTTAACGGGGGCGGTTAATTCCGTCTTAGAGCAATTGAAAGGTTTCGAGAACCGAATCACTCACATTGAACAGAGAGATTCCGGGCAGGCAATTCAAGCATTGTTAACGCAGCTGACCTCCATGGAGGGTAGAATTAAAAATATAGAAGGCGTAGGTTTGGGGGGACCAACGGCCCAACAAATAACTGAAACCCCAGTACAATTACGAGGCCCAAACGACGAGACCGAGTTGAGGGATATTTCAAAGCTTCCTGACTCTGTGAAGGAGCTTCAGAGTGCACGCCAAATAATATAAACTTTTTCACATAAAAGACAGATCCGCAATTTATATAAGATCCAAGGTAATAAAAATCTTACATTATTTTACGGTTCCTCTGATTCTGGTCACGGACAATGAAAGGGGCTTCCTCAGCCCAATTGTCCTAAACCTGATCAGGAATTTAGGAATAAAAGTTTACCTCACTCCATCCCATCGAAGCGAGGTCAATGGCCAGATAGAGAGAGTCCACTCTACCATCCTAGAAATATATCGGTGCCTTAGAGCGGAGCACTCGGACTTTAAGGTCAAGGAACTGTTGATCGGTACAACAACACCGTCACTCGGTCATCAATAGAAAGCCTACAGACATATTTTTCAACAGGTCACAGAGGGTTAACTTTCAAAATCTTTTGAATATTCGGTCAAAAATGAATAAGGAGGGCTAATAAGGAGGAATATGGAAGCTAGGAACTCGAGGAGGAATCTAAAAAGAGTGGTCCCAAGGGAGTACTGCCAGGGTGATGTGGTATACGTCGCGGTAAAAGGTATAAAGAGCAAAAACAAGCCCTTGTATAGGAAGGAAATTATAGCAAAAAATAACCGAGTTACTGTAATGACGGTAAGCGGGAAGAGAATACACAAAGCGCACTTAAAAAACATTAATCCCGCGAATGGCAATTAATCCGTCCTCCGATGTAACGACACCTTATTAAATATTTATCATCTTAATCATCTTAAAAATTTGGTTTTTTTTCTCTCCCTTCTCTTCGCAAAAAAAAAAAAAAAAGAGAATGTGCACGCCAAATAATATAAATTTTTTCAAAAATTACGTGACTGAGAACAAGAAATTAACTAAATAAAAAATGCATTGGAGGTTAGCTCTCAAGAAACAAGGGGCCGGTTCACTTAAACAATTATGTAACAGTAATTACGGTGGTGTTGATCCTCGTACCCTAGTAGGCTGTTTGATATTTTTTAACCTTACAAGCCAAAGCGGACAAATACGAATCTTCCGATCCGGAGTGACTACCCCGAAAATTTAATGGAGAGCTATCTCATATTGGAAATTGGATCAAGAGAGTAATGAAAAAACGAATCCAAATGTTAAAATGAAAATGAACAAAAAAACAAGCAATCAAGGCTATATAGTAATGCCATACGTACATACTTATTGGAATTAAGAAATTAAGATAATATTGTGAACCTCATATTAAATAAACTTTGATTATATGTATTGCAGATTAGTAGTTCTTTTCACTCCCATGCAGACTCTACATATTTTTGCCTATGATTCTCCAATTGTGACTATTAACGAAGGAAATGCTTGGGTGACAAATGGAGTTTTTAAATTGGTACATGTTATCGACTTGACAAAATATGACGCACTTATCCAAGATACTGAACGACTGATGCTTAAACACGTTAAAGACAAACAAATGCAGCCTATTTTAAGTTATCATCTAGATCAAATCAAGGACCGACTAAACGAACTGCGGGACTCAAGAATGAGGAAAGCTAGGTCAATAAATTGGATAGGGGCTGCCTGGAAATGGGTAGGTGGATCTCCTGATGCGACTGACTGGGACAATCTTTTAGAAAAACAGGCGGACATTGTGGGGAATAACAACCGACAATACCTAATTAACGAAAAACTGTTCGATACGACTAGAGAAGTCACATTGAAAATTAACAAAATAATTGAGGGTTACAACAACGCTATAGAAAAAGAACTTACGGACCAACTTAGACACGACTTACTAAATAAGGTACTTATTTTAAAGGAGGGAGTGAACGAAATAGTAAGGGCCTGTCAATTGGCCAAAAAAGGCATTGTAAATAGCAATCTTTTGGACTCAGAAGAGATCAATACCATCATAAACGAACTGGAAACCTTACCTTACCAAAATGTTTTAGAGGCTATTGAATATGGCCGACCTTCAGTATACTGCAATGGTACACTAATGCTGTATGTCCTGTCCATACCTAAAACAGATCCAAAGTTATATCACTTAATCACGGCTCGCGCAGCAATCAAGAACGGTAGACAAATTGACTTAGACTTCTCAAGACTCATTATTAGCCTCGACAAGACATACGGACTAAACGGGAGATGTTTCAGCATAGGTAACACATCTGTATGCGATGAAGACATCCTTCAGGAGCTACCGGAAGATTCTTGCCTTACCAGGATCCTTAAGGGCGGCAATGCACTTTGTGACTACAAGACGACAAACGAAGAAATAGTCGAGCTGGTTGGGGAAATCACGATTTTCCTGACAAACTTCAACGGGACAATGCTAAATAAAAATTCCTCTATTCCTTTAATATGTACTTACCTGATTCAGTTAGATAACGACACGGTCCACATTAAAGAGAAGACATACCACAGCAGAATGGTTTTCAACCCACAAGCACTCCCTCCGGTCCTGGCCAACGTAACGAGTAACAAGGTTAAACCGAACTTGGAATACGTGCACAAGGAATATCGAGCAAATCAACAACTTAAATAGAAATCTTAACTCTTCTATCCTTACAGAGATTTGTATCATCATAGCAGTCACTACCGTTATCTTTCTATTCTGGAAGAAGATCTATCAGAAGGTCAACATTCCGGAAGTCCGCCTTTCCTTCCGTCGAACATCAAATCCACGCCCCCTGCCACGACCTCCTCAACAAACCAATAACCCCAGCGGAAACCCAGGTTCATTCACCTGTTCGTCGAGTGATCTGCGGGACGCAGATATTTGAAGGGGCGGCAGTTATCACGATCGGATATCAGTCTGGCACAACATAAATGCAAGCGAAGCACATGCGCTGCGATTGTAGCACACGCGTATCCGCTTGCACCGGACGAGGGCATTCCTATTCCACACCCGAGCCAGGCAATGAAGAGAAAATGGATCTGCATGGGAAGTGCAGATCAGCATATTTAGGTTAAGAAATATAGAATTAAATTATGAGGAGTCATTCTAGTTTGTACCCCCGAGAGGAACGGAATAAATATTTTATAACGTGATTGAGTGTTTTATTTGAACCAGTGGGAGGTTCTAAAAAGTATTTTTTTGAAGGAAGTAAATTCGAATCCTGTAACTCGTAAGATTAGATAATTAATTTAATTGATTTACAAGTGGATTTTCGTAAAACTCACAATAATGTGGATGAACTTTACTGTCAGCTTAGCAATTCTATCACAAATTAGATCTATACTTGTACTAGTAAGCAGATCAGCGGTTGAGTGATAAGGGGGAAGATTGAGCATCATCTTAATAATTTTGTTTTGAGAAACTTGAAGTTTCTTAATGGGGCACTTTTCAGAGTTTCCCCAAGACTGGACAACCATTAAGTAGGATTGCTTGGAAGACTACCTTGAAGATTATAATTTTAGTGGCGTTGTTTAGAAAAATTTCATATAATTTTCTAATTTTCTATTTTGTCTTCACGTTGAGACTAAACTCATGAGAAGAATATATTACCGTAGGTATAATCCGCAAACATAGCTACTTCATCACCAGTCGTTTCAACAAATGGGCAAATGGGCTGAGATCTTAACAGAAATCGAATCGTTTAAAATGGAATTTCTGAGATCTCACAAGTGCATAAATAAAAATAATATATCCATAACGAAAAAGACAATAGACCATCATATTCGAATTCTAATACAGAATTACAATCAAATAAGGGCCGTTCTGAATGTAAATTATACAAGATTTACAACAGAACATAAACAAGTAGCTCTAGAAATATTCCACAGCTTGCGAGATAAATTAATTCAGATATCAAGCAAGCATGGAATAGAATTAGACATACCCCTCAATATCGAACAAGAGTTCACACTCAGCAATTTATCTGAGGCCAAAGGAAGATTTAATTTGGATAACAAAATGACGACCACACCACTTGAGTTCATGAACTCCGTGGCAAACATTTTGCCAGAGTTTGACGGTAACCCAAATGGTCTAAAAAGTTTCCTGGACGCAATTTCCTTAGTAGAAACGATAAAGGAAAACTATGAAGACATAGCGGTAACCCTAGTCAAAACTAAACTTAAGGGAACTGCTCGTGACCTTATAGTAGAAGAAAATACCCTACAACAAATAGCAAATAAACTTAAATCGGAGATTAAGGGCAACTCTACCGAGGTCTTAATAGCGAAGCTTACGAGCTTGCAACATGTACAAAATAATACAGACGATTTTGCTTCGAAAGTAGATGAAATAACCAAATCACTTAATTCAGCCTACATTTCAGAAGGCTTTACAAGTGAAGCAGCAAAAAGAGTTTCCACAAAAGTAGCAGTTAAAACGTTAATAGATAACGCAAGCAACTCAGAGTTGAGGATCACTATGCGCTCCGGATCATTCCAAAACGCAAGTGATGCCATAGCAAAATATGTGCAAACTCATACGGAAATAGTGAAAAAACAGGCTGAAATCAGGCACTACCGCGGGGGTCAACAGCGGCAAAACCATGATAGGCGTTACAATAATAACTTCAGAGGTCAACACCGTAGATCTCCGGGTTCCGGCTCGTATAACAACAGACGAAGAGGACGTGGTAACTACCACAATAATAACATTAACACTACTAGGAGCAGTTACAATTACAATTCGAACAATAGAAATAGTTACCAAAGTAGACATCAAAGACAAGTGCGCTTGGTTAACGAACTGGGTCAGGGAAACGTAGAGAACCCTGTAGATGTTCAAATGCAAGATTAAATACTACAAAAATTTATACATTTAACCTAAATCTTAATAGTTATGTGCAAATAAGAACAAATATCAGCAAAACCAAAAACTTGTTCTTAATAGACACCGGTGCAGATGTGTCTGTACTAAAAGTTTGTAAAGTAGGTAAAAACACAATAATGAATAATACAACAATACAGCTGAGCGGAATCGGACAAGGAAATATTGAATCTTTGGGTATTATTGAGGCAGACCTGTTAATAGAAATTTTTTTAATAGCACACGAATTTCATGTGGTATATTAGGATTAGATTTCTTGAAGAAATATAATTGCGTGTTGGATTACCAACATCACGATGATCTTTTAATAATACGTCCCACTAACTTCCCAGAAGACATTGGAATACCGATGCAAAATGCACCATATGAAAATTCTCTACTCATACCAGTTAGGGCAGAAGTTGTTAGAAAAATAAACATAATTTCATCCGAAAGTGAATTTTTAGTTCCGAATCAAGAGTTGGAAAAGGGCATATTCATAGCTAACAGTTTAGTTTCGAAACAGAATCCGTATGTGCGTCTGATCAATATAAACGAAAATGATATCTTACTGAAAAACGTAGAAATAGAAATACTGGCGCCCGAGCAGGGACCCTGACTTAAAAAGGATAATAAGACAGAGTCAGTGTCCTATAAAAATGCAATTAAGCATTAAAAACTAGAGTGAAGTAAAAAGAAGTAATAAGTGTAAATCTGTGCAAACCGAAATGCTATGAACATCAAGAAGTAATAAGTGTAAATCTGTGCAAGGCAAAATGCTATGAACATCAAGAAACAATAAGTGAAAATCTGTGCGAAGTAAAAGCGCAAGAAGCATTAAGAAACGACAAATTGAACTCTGTGTAAAGACTAAGCGACAGCGCAATAAATTTCCCGAGGTGAATTGCAACTGCCTACAGTGAAGAAAATAAATACCTAGTAGCAGAATCCAAAGAAGGTGCAAATTGGAGACATACAAGGATGAAGAAGTCACTGACAGTTACAGGATTGTAGTAAGATTTAGTCTAAGAAAAGATAAATGATAATTTAAAAACTATACACTGCTTGTGCAGTTACTCATGTACTTACGAGTATCTACTTACTTAACTTGAAATTTATATTTATAACATTTATGCCTAGGGGCGAAATCTCTTGAAAAAAGGGGCCGGTTCGCTGAAAATTAAATTTAATTATCCGTGTGAAATCCCTTGTACCCTAGTAGGTCGCTGCAGAAACATGCATTAACGACTAAAACGGACGCATACAAGCCTTCCGTGAGGACAGTGACTACCCCGAAATCTTAAAACAAAGAGCGCTTAGCAGGCATCTAAAATAGGAAACATTCAAATTTATCTAAAGAAGGAAAAATCCACACTTTAAGGTTATAGAGGGACTTAAAAAAATATACACAAATCCATATTTAACAAATCTAAACGAATTAAGAAATTTACAATTTAAACTCTGCCACTAGGTGTTGGTCTATTTATTATATTTAGGAAAAGAAAACCCTTATTCACTCGCAGACACACCCTTACCCACACACACACTCTCAATCGCTTTAAGAATGGACGAGCTTAGGAATTCGGTCACGCAGCTCACGGGGGCGGTCAACTCCGTCCTCGAACAACTTCGAGGCCTGGAAACACGAATTGGTAGGATGGAGCAATCCAGCTCACAAGAGATAATTAATTTCGTGAACAGCCAGCTGGGAACGATCGGAAATCGTATCCTTGTCCTGGAACAGGCAGCTTTGACAGGTATCCCCACTCCCTTAACGGAACAAGTAGAACCACTACAAGGTCCGAAAAATGAACAAGACCATATACAGGGCAATACTCCAACACATCCGGCAGAAGGTCAGAGTCAAGGCCGACTCTGCCCTGGTATCTTATAATGTGTTCGATGATGACTGGGTGGAGATGAAAACAGTCCTCTCACTCCACTACGCCAACAAAAGGGACATACGAACATTGGAACATCAGCTTAATCAATTGACCCAGGGTAATACAAGAGTCGACGAGTTCTATGCAACCGTAAACCATCAGTTTTCCCTGATTATAAGTAAAATCAGGGCTGAGGTTTACTCCACTGAGACAATGAACGCCTTGGTGGAAACATACAGGAATCGAGCACTAGACGTGTTCATTCGTGGATTAAGTGGGGACCTCTCAAGGATTCTGATCATCCAAAGGCCGAGAACCCTACCAGAGGCATATTCAGCTTGCCTGGAAATGCAAAACCTGAACTTCAGGACCAACTCGTTGCACGTGAGGGGCCCTAACACGATAACTTCGCCTGTCAACCATAACTTCAGGGATAGTGTAGGGACCCCCGGAAACTTCGACGGTCCACCGGCAGCAAGGAACAACTTTGGTCAAAGGCCATATCCATATGGGAACTCAAGATTCCAACAACAAGGCCCACCTCAGAGGCCAACAGCTCCAAAACCACAGATCAAAATGGAGGTGGATAGTTCCGTTCAGACAAGGAACGTGAATTACATGAATAGGCCCAACAACAGGTTCAAAAGGGAACCGCGGTCCGACAATTACAACCCGCGCAAACAACAGCGATTATACCATCTAGAATCTGTCGCAGGAAGAAGCGGAAGCCGCTCCCCTACGAGGAACCATCGCCGGAAAATTGTATGCAAGGTGCCTCGTTTCCAGCGTACCATTCTTAGAGTATTTTGAATTTTCTAGTGGACACCGGAGCTATTAAGAATTTTATTAGGCCAAATATGACCTTGTCCAACATGAATTTTTTGTGAATAGTCCCGGCGGGAAGATTCGCATCGACGGTAAAACAAGTGGGAAGTTCTTTCGTGATCTGCGTTTTGAACTAGAAGTCACATTCTTCATTCTTCCAGGTTTGACTTCGTTTGATGGGATAATTGGTGATGACACGCTCAAGCAGCTAAAAGCGGTCATCGGTCAACTAAAGAACTTCCTCGGGTTGACCTCCTATTACAGGAAGTTCATCAAGGACTATGCTAAAATCGCTAATCGTGGGAATCTTTCGAATGTTAGGGCCAACCAATCTAGAAACGTACCAGTCTCCCTCGACGACGATGCAATTAGGGCATTTGAAGCTCTAAAGGAGTTACTTACGTTTGCGGATGTTCTGGCCTTTCCCGACTTTGGTTAAGGGTTTAATTTGACAACGGACGCCTCTGACCATGCCATAGGTGCCGTACTATCTCAGGGTGAGCATGGTAAGGAACGGCCTGTGGCGGCATACATCTCCCGCTCTTTAAACAGAACAGAAGAGAATTACGCGACTAATGAAAAGGAGATGCTCGCCATAGTGTAGTGTGTTTATTTGCCTACCTAGAAATTCTGGGTGTCATATCGGGTAACGAGTATTGTTCGCTACCCGATGCGATACTTGGAACGTGGAATGCGCATTTCAGCATATTACGCTTCCCACGTTTGTGATGACTCTACTAAATTGTTGAATGGAGCCTCACAAACGTGAAAAGATATACTTCATATGGAATTAAGTAAATAAACGTAGAACCGAACACAAGTGCTTTTCTTTTACTCGCTTAAAACTACATGGCGACCGTGACAGAGTTAGTTAATAAGTCACTAAGTTAGTTAATAATGGGAACAAAACAAACAAAAGATATAAAAACAGACAATGCCGGGACCATTGTCAACGATGTCATAATACAAAGAGCATCGATAGAAAACGAAGATATAATATTCCTTGTGTACTTAATTGGAATAATCCAAGTGTTGAGTTTTGTGATAACCGTGCATAAAATGTGGCATAAAACCTAAAAAAGAAATACATAACACAAGCAACATGTGCAACAACAATATAAATGCAATAAAAGTATAAGCAGACAAAACAAATATGTATATACATATCTACAACTAAAGCAAATCAGTTCAATTTGATAGCCGACAAACAAAACAAAAAGAGGAAATGAAATTTAAAGCAACAACAACAGATACTTCAGCTACCAGCCGAGCAGAACATCTTTAAAATCTACATTGAGGGACGTCTCTGCAGGTACAACAATTCCAATGTGCCAACAATGGAAAGACATTTTGTCAAAAATAGATGTATGTATACTAGTGTTTAATAAATCGTATAAATGTTTAAATAAAAATATTGAAATTAAGAGCGACACCGTAGACAAACATATTGACATACTAATAGAGAACTTCAACAAAATAAGAACAGTACTAAACGTACACTACACTAAATTGACAAAGGAACACAAAGCTGAAGCTCAAGATATATTTTGGCATTTTAGAGATAGACTACTTAAGATTTTTACTAAACAGAGCATTCATTTAAAAATCCCACTTTCCCTAGAAACTGAATTGAAGTCTAGTAATATCACTGCAGAAAGTAGTGACGATGAGGAAAACATAGAGGTAGAGTTAGAAGAGATATTATACAAAAAGATCAATTCAAATACAATGTCGCAAACTAAAATTGAGTTTCTTAACATAGCGTCAAAATTAATACCAGATTTTGACGGTAAAATAGAAAATCTCCAAAGTTTTCTAGACTCATTAAATTTGGTAGACTCAATAAAAGAGAGTTACGAACAAGTGGCTGTTGACGTAGTAAAAACGAAACTCAAAGGTTCTGCACGAACCCTTATCGGAAGTGAGTCTTCTTTACAACAAATCATTGTAAACTTAAGAAAAGCGATAAAAGGCGAGTCAGTCGAAGTTCTGTCCGCAAAACTCATGAGTGTGAAGCAAAATAACAAGTCTGCTAACACTTATGCTAACGAAATTGAAGATTTAACCAAATCTTTGAAAACCGCTTATATTTCAGATGGATTAACAATCACGTTAGCAGAAAAATATTCTACCCAAACAGCGGTACGTTCAATGACAAAGAATGCTACACACGAAAAGATAAAAATTGTAATGGAATCTGGCCAATTTAATAATATGAACGAAGTTGTAGCCAAGTTTGTTAATAGTAGTACCGAAACCTTTGGTCAACCAAATTCTATTTTGTATGTTAACAGAAATTGCAATTATAATAACCAAACCAATTGGCATCATCGTTCTCGTGGCTCTCGATAATTTGCGAAATTATCTGTATGGAGCCAGAAAAATCAAAATCTTCACCGACCATCAGCCTTTAACATTTGCCTTGAGCAATAGGAACCACAACACTAAGCTTAAGCGTTGGAAGGCAAGGATTGAAGAGTACAACTACGAGTTGATTTACACTCCCGGTAAATCAAACTTTGTGGCTGATGCTCTTTCACGACTAGAGGTAGAAATTAACCATTTATCCGGCACCAGTACCCAAACTGCTAACGAGGCAAAATCCAACTCACCTTCGGATGAGGTCACGGAGACCGCAAGTGAGGGCTCCCGGACGGGTACGGCTGAAGAAGGCCATTGTGAACTCTATGGCAGCGACACAGAATCCTGCACTGCACATAGTGCCGACCAGGATAGCTCAGACCTCATACCACACGTAGAGGCCCCAATCAATGTCTTCAGAAATCAATTGATTTTTAAGATTGGTATCGACCTGCGTTCACACGAGGAGCCGCACCCCGGCTACCATCGTCACTATATTTCTATAAGCAAGATATGTCGGGAAAATCTTGTGGAAGTGTTGAGGGAAAAACTTAACCCAAGGGTAGTAAACGGTATAAAGATACCGGAAAGGTACCTTGGCCTGTTACAAGAATTTTAGAGAATTTAAGCAACTACAGGATACGAGTCACCCAGAGAACTGTCGAAGACGTCGCCAATCAAGACCGCAGACACACAATAATAGAAAGAGAACATAAGAGAGCTCATCGCGCTCCTAGAGACAACAGGGAACAGATCCTGGAAAAAATTTATTTCCCGCAGATGATGTCTCAGGTCAGAAGGTTCGCCGCTTAATGCGAGGTCTGCGGTTTAAACAAATACGACCGACACCCCCTGACCCCTGAACACCAATCGACACCCTTCCGCAAATATCCATGTGAGATTCTCCACATGGATATCATGGAAATTCAAAATAAGAAATTCCTGACAAATTCTCCAAATTTTCAAAGTTTTTTCAATTAAGGAAAAATCATCCATCTATATTAGATCAAAGTTGATCAAAATCTTACACTACTTCACGGTGCCTCAAATCCTTGTCACGGATAATGAAAGAGGGTTCTTTAGCCCGATAGTGTTGAACTTTATTAAAACCCTAGGTGTCAAGCTCTACCTGACCCCCTCCTACCGAAGCGAGGTCAATGGGCAAATAGAAAGGGTCCATTCCACAATATTAGAGATCTACCGGTGTCTCAGGGTTGAAAACCCGGACCTAAAGGTTAAAGAGCTTGTCGACATAGCTGTAGATCGCTACAATAACTCCATACATTCTGTGACTAAACGAAAACCTACCGACGTCTTCTTCAATAGATCCCAGAGGGTGAACTACCAAAATCATTTAAACATTCGGTCCAAAATCAACAAAGACCTGAGGGGGATCATCAGAAGAAACATCGAAGCTAGGAATGTTAGGTTAAATAGGAGAAGGAATGCGCCTAGGAAGTACTACGAGGGTGAGGTAGTGTATGCGGCCGTGAAAGGTATTAAGGGAAAAAATAAAGCACTATACCGAAAAGAAATTGTTGCAAAGGACAATCGTGTTACTATAATGACAACTAGTGGCAAGAGAATTCACAAAACTCACCTTAAAAATATTAACAAAAGATAAAAAAAAACAAGTAAAAAAGAAGAAGGGAAAGGGAAACGAATAAAAAACCTATTCAAAGGTTAAAACTAAAAACCTCTAGTTAAAATAAGAAATTTACTTTTAACTTACTATTTAAGTCCAATCCTGTATTTAAAGTAATGAATAAAGTAATGAAATTAATGAAAATTATATTGCAGTCTAGCTTTCTTGGTTCCCGTGCAGGCCCTGCACATTTTCGAATACAAGTCACCAATCGTTACCATTAAGGATGGCAACGCTTGGGTAATAAATGGTTATTTTAAGCTAGTCCACGTCATTGACCTAAAGAAATATAACGTGCTCCTCGAACAAACCGAGCAATTGGCCGCGAAGCATGTAGCAGATCAGGAAATGCGACTTATTTTAACCTACCATCTAAACCAGGTAAAGGACCGATTCAAAGAACTAGGCGAACCAGAATCGAGACAGCCTCGATCTATCGACTGGATAGGTAGTGCCTGGAAATGGCTGGCAGGTTCCCCCGATGCAACTGACTGGGACAAACTCTTACAAACGCAAGCAGACATAATTAACAACAATAATGACCAATACAAAATTAACGAACAACTTTTTGAGGCGACTCATGAAGTTATGAACAAGGTTAACAGAATAATTGATGGCTATAACAACGCCGTAAAAGAGGAGGAAGCGGAAAGACTAAGACACGACAAAGTACTTATACTGAAAGAAGGGGTCAACGAAGTAATTAGGGCATGTCAAATGGCCAAGACCGGAATAGTTCATAGCAACATATTAGACTCTGAGGAGATAAACACGATCATCAAGGAGCTGGAAACTCTACCTTATCAAAACTTCGTAGAGGCAGTGGAGTATGGACGGCCCTCTGTATATAGCAATGGAACCCTATTGCTGTATGTCCTAGCAATCCCTAAGGTTGGGACCAACATTTTAAATTTGGTAAACGCTCGTGCGGCAATCAAGGACGGGAGACAAATCGACTTGGACTATACGAAACTCTTACTTAATCACGACATGACTTACGGACTCAAGGGTGACTGCTTCAGCACAGGGAACACATCGGTATGCGAAAGTAGCGTCTTGAAGAAACTAACAGAAGACACATGCCTACCCAGGATCCTTAAGGGCGGCACCGCAGCATGCGACTTCAAAAGCACTAACGAAGAGGTCATCGAACTTATTGGGGAAAATACAATCTTCGTGACGAACTTTAATGGTTCAATTTTAAATAAAAATTCTTCTATTCCTCTAGAAGGTACATATCTCATCCAACTGGACAATGACACGGTAACCATCAAGGACCAGACATACTTCAGCAGGTCCTCTTCAAGTATACAAGCGCTTCCTGCTGTCCTGGCCAACGTAACCAGCAAACATATCAAAACCTTAAAAGGAAACCTTTATTCTTCTATCATTACAGAAATCTTTATCGCCATATTCATAGTCATCGCCATCTGCCTACTCTGGAAAAAGATCTACGGAAGGGTCAACATTCCGGAACTTCATCTGTCTTTTCGCCGGAAGCGCATTCCTCGCCCAGCACAACGTACAACAGGAGTTCAACAACCTAGCAGAACTTTAAGTTGCTCCTCATGTTCGGTCATTGATCTGCGGGACACAGATATTTGAAGAGGCGGCAGTTAACACACGCCCGCAGCCACCTGCCCATTCGAAATACGAGAACACACAGCAAGTGCGCGGACGTGTTCAAGCTTGCGTGGGAACCAAGGCCAAGGCGAAGTTAGGTTTTAGGTATTTGATTATTTTGGAATTAATTCTAAGTTGGAGACGAACTCGATCACACGCATTGTAACGTAGCTAGAAATATAAAATATAATATAAAAAATAAAATAAAAATTATAATTTGATTTATGACGTTTTTCCGTGTTTGATTTTAATACGAACATGTTGGGCCAATCGTAGATTGGCGTTCGGTTTTTTTTAAAGATATCCTGAGTGAATACTTTTACTTTATGTTATGTTATTTTTAAACAAATATCCAAAAGGAAGAACATGGAGCTCTCGAATAAAATAAAAAGATCAGAAAATTGGGATTCTGCCGATAAGGCAATAATATATATGTATATCTTAAAAATACTGCGATAACTACATAGGGGTGGATTTTTATTCGCAGATACTTCTTCTACATCAAATAAAAGAAAATATTACTATAATTGAAGACAAGAATGTGGACACAAACACGTCCAGGGCAAAACGAGATGCTTGGAAAGAGATTAGAGGTTTGTATGTATTTTCTTGATAGATAATATTAAATACATATACTAATTCCAAACATACTTTAGATTCAACAAATGCGCCATCACGAAAACAGATGTTACGCAAATACAACGGCAATGGAGAAAAAAGAAAATTGATACTAAGATGAGGTTATTGGCGTTGCGCCTATATCAAAGAGAAACAACTGGTGGTGGATCACCAGCTAAATCACCGGATCCTATGGATACTCGTTTGATTGCACTGATGATTGTGATGCCCCTGATGTCAGTATTTAAAAAACATTGGTATGAACATAATTGACGCGCTAGTTATGTATGTGGGATATCGAGGTCCCGTAACGCGATCACGCCATCCCTAGTAAACTCTCACCAATACTATTAGCTCCTTCATTTTCGCACACATCTGCACATCTGCACCGTTTCATTTTTGTTCGTTCTCCATTTCCTCCGTAAAGTAGGGAGTTTCGTTTGTACAGCCGAGCAGGCAAGACGTTCGACCAGTGCGTGTGCTATTTTTTGTAAACCTTTTTTAACTATTTTTTCTCATTTAATAATAATTAATTAACTAAAAACCACTTTGTTTTAATTAAATCCCACGAAATTGGGGGCTCAACCGGGATATAAACAAAGAAAATTATTCCCAAAAGAGAAACATATGAGAGGCTACAATCCGCTGTGCGGATCGTTGGATACCCTATCCCATCACATCGTTATTATAAATATCCTCAAAATATAGGCCTTATGGCGATGAAATACAGAAAATGACATTGTCACAATATATTGCTCAGACAGTTTATCAAAATCTTTTGTGGTTCGCCAAAAAAAACAACGTATTTCTACTGCTAATGCCTTGGGATTGGGTATACAAATGGTTTTTGTAAGAAAACGCCCCCAAAATGTGGGCGTAGGTGAAAATGATCTATGGACCAAATATTTATATTACCATTGCGGAAGTATTTGCATCAAAAATTTTTTCGAAAGTTTTAAAACTTGGACAAAAAGCGTTTTTTACTAAAAACGCCCCCAAAAAGTGGGCGTGGCAAAAAACTTTGTATGAACGAAATATAGATATTAGGGTTGTCTAAATATCCTGCTCAGACACTTTTTTGAAATTCCTTACGGTTTGGCCAAAAAATGAGTTTTTCTAAAAAGGGGGCGTGGCAGTGGGCGGATTTCAAAACTTTTTACACTTGTTCTGGTGGCACGGAATAGGATCCTATATACCAAATTTCATTATCCTAGCTCAAAATTTAAGGCCCAAAAATCGGTGACGAACAGACAGACGGACGGACGGACGGACGGACGGACGGACGGACGGACGGACGGACAGACAGACATGGCTAATTCGACTCAGCTAGCGATTCTGAGTCGATCCATATACTTTGAGGTATATGTAGCAAAATTATTTCTCTATGTTACAAACTAAGTATCAAAACTAATATACCCCCCTATGGGATAGGGTATAAAAAAGTGAAAAAAAACAAGACATTGAAGTGTGGCGACGGCCAAAAAGTAGCGGTGCAGTGCGAGTTGCAAAACAACAAAAAAAAAGTGCGCATAGAGGCAGCACACACAAACGAGAAGAAAAAAAAATATATAAATAAAAAAAAAACGACGACTGCAGCAGTACCTATGAAGCGGTGGAATTTTTTTTGAGACGAAAAGAGAACGACGACGACGCACGGCAGTAGTACCGAAGAAGCGGTACAGCTTACGACAAAAGAGGACAAAGAAGAAAACGCACACAACGACGACGACGGCAGCAGAAAAAATATATAAGACGAAATTTATGTAAAACGTGAGTACACACAGGTCATTAAAATTGTTGTTGTACCCAAGATTTTTTTTCTGTATTTGGTTTGATATTGGTAAATTTTGAATTTTGCTATCAATTAAAATAACTTGGGATACATTTGATATTGTAAGGGGAAATGGAGAGGGAAATCGACGAAATGAGTAGGGACGAGCTGCGTGCGAGGTTGAGGGAAGAAGGGTTGTCAACGACAGGTGAGAAAAAAAAATTTGCTAGGGAGGCTGAGTGGTCATCTGAACTTGCTTCGCACTAACGAAGGCAAGAGAGGAGAAAATGCGGCCAAAGACGAAGTTGATGAGAATACTGAGCAGCCTAAAATAATTTTAGATAGTGATGAAGGAAGTTGTTCAGGGTCGGCACGAAGGCGGAATAGTAGGGCGCAGGAGGATACACTACAACGTATTCCACAACCAGCATCATTTACTTTTAGAGACATTGAGGAAAGCATGACGTTATTAACAGGTGAACAATCGCAAAATATTCGCAAGTGGATAACCGAGTTCGAGGAAATGAGTCAACTTGTTTTTTTTTTTTTTTTTTTTGAAATTCATTTTTATTTTTATTTAACTAATAACTAACTTACATGCTAGACAAAAATTAATAAAAACTAGCCTACTTATCTACTAACTTAACTAACTTACTTATCCTCTGCGGATATCCTAAATTAAACACTAACAACTTAAAAACTAATGCCTTTCGGCCTAAAATCTAATTTAATTATTTTAAAATAAATTTATCTTTTTTCTTGGCCAAGAAACATTTTTTTTTAAAAAACTTGGTATGAGTCAACTTGTCCAGTGGAATGCATTGCAGATGTTTATCTATGGAAAACGTTTGTTGGCAGGGGCGGCGAAATTATACATTCATAGCGAGACTGGAATTCGAGATTGGGTTTCGCTTAAAACGGCACTTGTAAAAAAGTTTGCCATCGCGGTCAGTTCAGCTGAGATCCACAAACACCTAAGAAACGCCAGGAAGGAAGTGAATGAATCGCTGAGAGAGTTTTTGTATAGGATGATCGAGGTGTCGAAGCCGATACAAATTGATGAGGAATCCATCGTTGAATATTTTGTTGATGCCCTTAGGGACGACAAAGTAAACAAAATCGTCCTACACGAAGCCAGAACAGTACAGGAACTGAAGGACAAGCTTAGAGTGTATGAGAAAATTAGGGTGCCGACACAGTCATCATCGCAAGCAGAGAAACGTACGTCAATTCGAAGTCAACCCATGGATAGAACCAAAGCGCGTCAATGCTATAATTGCGGAGAGTCGAACCATTTGGCAAAAGATTGCACTAAACAAATAAAATGTTTTAAGTGTCAAGGGTTTGGGCACCGATCGTTCGAGTGCAATGGGGTAGGTAGTGCGAACAGGCGCCAAGATGTTAAGAAGGAACCGGTTGCGAACGCCAAGTTCGGGTTGCAGACTACACATCTTCTTAAAGACGTAAAGGTGGACAATGTCGATGCGACGGCCTTAGTCGACACGGGTTGTGATATTTGTCTAGTGAGGCAGGATTTTCTAGTGCGGCTACAAAGGGTGAATGTCAGCCCACATTCTATTGTTTTGTCTGGGTTGGGTAACCACCAAGTTCTGACTCAGGGATTTATCGAAGCAAAGGTCGTAGTAGACAACATTGAGTTTGACGCCAAGTTGCACGTCGTAAATGAGGCAGAGTCACCTTTTACTTTGGTATTAGGTAATGACATGTTGAGGGAAGCCATTGTCATTATCGAAAAGGGTGAAGTGAGGTTCAGAAGGCGAAAGACAGAAGCGGAGTTAAATCGTGCTGATGGAAGTGACGTACAGCAACTCTATGACGAGGAGATTGGAGGAGAGTCGAGGTCGAGCATTTCACCCACTATGGAGACTTGTGAGGCAGTTGGCTTTATTCCAACCGACTTGAATCCAGTAGATGAGGACGCAATCCGTGAATTACGCAAAGGATTTGACAGTATGTGTTGTGCGACGGAAGTTAGAAGCGAGGGGATAATTACGGAGGATATAGATGTGTCTTTCCTACCAGTTGCAGCTAAGACCGAGATCGAGCGGATGATCTTAAGTTACCGGCCAAGACGAGATGTCCAGTCACCAGTTACTATGAAGATCATTCTTAAAGACGAATCACCACTGTATGAGCATCCAAGAAGAATGGCGTTTTCAGATCGGGAGTACATCGACAAGCAAATAGGTGTATGGTTAAGTGATGGCATTATACAGCCAAGTCAGTCGGAATTCGCTTCACCTGTTGTTCTAGTCGCTAAAAAAGATGGAACAAAACGACTATGTTGCGATTTTCGACGGATTAACCAACAGATTGTCAAGGATCATTTTCCAATGCCGATTATAGATGACTTGCTGGACCGATTACAGCGAGCTAAAATATTCACGACGCTGGACTTAGTCAACGGATTCTTTCATGTGCCGATCGAACCAGAGTCAAGAAGGTATACTTCGTTCATTGTACACAACGGACAATACGAATTTTTGAAAGTTCCGTTTGGGATTTGTAACTCGCCGGCTGTGTTTACGCGTTTCGTGAATGCAGTATTCAGGAAACTTGTGAATGAAGGTGTGATGCTGACATACATGGATGACATAGTTATTTTGGCTAACAGCAATGAAGAGGCGATCACTCGATTAGAAAGGGTATTGCGGGTAGCGAGCGAGAACGGGTTGCGATTAAAATGGACAAAATGTCAATTTCTCAAAGCTAAGATTGACTTTTTGGGGTACGTTGTAGAGGATGGGACTATAAAACCATCAAAAGAGAAGACGAGAGCTATATGTGAATTTCCGAAACCATCAGACAAGAAGTCGTTGCAGCGATTCCTAGGACTCACAGGATATTTCCGAAAGTTTATAGCTAATTACGCTACGATCGCAAAGCCGTTGAGTGATTTGCTTCGGAAACAATCCGTTTTTTGAAATGGGAACTGACCAAAGTGTTTCATTCCAGTTGCTGAGGGACGCGCTAGTGCAGTCACCAGTCCTCAAACTGTTCGACCCACATGCGACTACCGAGGTGCATACTGATGCAAGCCAGTTGGCATACGGAGCAGTATTATTGCAGAGGGATAACGACGATCAGCATTTCCACCCAGTGCAATACATGAGCAGGAAGACGTCACCGCAGGAGGAAAAATACCACTCATACGAGCTTGAGGTTTTAGCAGTAGTTAAAGCATTGGAAAAATGGAGGATTTATCTTTTGGGTAAACCAATCACGATTGTGACGGATTGTCAGGCGTTCAGCATGACCATCAACAAAAGAAAGGTTCCACTACGAGTGTCACGATGGGCTATGTTCCTTCAAGATTTTGACTACAAAGTTGGATGCCTTGAGTCGTGTTGCTATGCTGATAATTGACACCATGAGTCACCGTATAAGAGAAGCCCAGTTGGAGGATCCTTGTTTAAGAGCCGTGCTGAAGGTGCTGGAGTACGTCCAGTATGAGGATTATTTTATAAGGAACGGGATTCTCTATAAAGATGAAGCCAAGGAGTTGGTCGTCATACCAACTGCCATGGAAGAGGAGATAATGGTACTTGCCCATAAAGAAGGTCATTTTTCCGCGAAGAAAACTGCAGATATCATAGAAAAGACGTATTATATCCCAGAGTTATCTTCAAAGATTGGAAGAATCGTGAGAAGTTGCGTCGAATGCATCATGGCGGAGAGGAAAGCAGGGAAACAGGAAGGTATTCTTTCGCCTATCCATAAAGAGGACCGTCCGTTGCAGACGTACCACGTTGACCATGTTGGTCCGATGGAGGCTACGAAAAAGAATTATAACCACATTTTAGTTGTCGTTGATGCTTTTTCCAAGTTTGTCTGGTTATACCCCACCAAGAGTACAACTAGCGAGGAAGTGGTTGATCGATTGAGGAAGCAGGCGTCCATGTTTGGAAATCCAAGGCGCATTATAACCGATAGAGGTACTGCCTTCACAGCTGGTGTCTTCGAGCAGTATTGTCGGGAGGAGGACATAACTCATCTGGTTATTACCACAGGGGTTCCAAGAGGTAATGAACAGGTGGAGAGGATGAACCGTGTGCTTATTCCGATACTTACCAAGTTAACACTGGAAGATCCATCATGCTGGTATAAGCATACAGCGAGAGTACAGCAACTCATCAATAGTACTGCACCACGGAGCACCAGACATTCCCCGTTCAAAGTTCTCACAGGACTTGATATGAGAATTCCTTCCAGACCTGAGATCCGAGCGATACTCCACCAAGAGATCGTGGCGGAGCTGGATCAAGAGAGAGACGACGTTAGGGATCAGGCTCGAGAAAACATAAGCCGAATACAACAGGAAAACGTTAAGCAGTACAACCAAACACGCAAAGACCTATAAGATCGGAGAGCTGGTTGCGGTACGAAGGACTCAGTTCGGTCCAGGGCTTAAGTTGAAACCAAAATACCTGGGACCGTATAGAATATCGAGACTCTGCAAGCACGATCGGTACGAGGTAGAAAAGGTGGGAGACCATGAAGGGCCGCGCGCAACATCTTCAGCCGCAGACGGTATGAAACCGTGGTGTAGGAATTGTAAATGACACGTTTTGCTGACATTTCACCGAATGCAAGTCAACATTAAAAAGTATCTTGGAAGATATCCGAGAGTATTAATTGTAGGAAACGGTGTCCTAGTTCAAAAATATTTGGTTTAATTTGTATTTAAAAAAAATTTTAAATTGTCCAGGTCAAGAGTCCGAAAACTAATTTCGTCTCTTTTAAAAATATATAAAAAGAAACTAGATACGTTTTCGAAACCTAAAAAGTTGGTTTATTTCTTGAGACATTTATTCTTTGAACCTTGCTGTTGAGAAGCAAAACTGACCGACAGAAATAAAAGAACAAATTCTCTTACAAGACGTCCGAGTAAAAAGAATACATTTCGATAACTTAAACGGCAATTAATCGAAATCGATCTGACAAACTTGTGCCTGCAACTTAAATCTCTTGTTTTTGAGATATAATGGCACAGCCGGAATGAAATATGAATGTTTCGAGCCGTCCCGTTCCAAATGTACATTAGCTGTTTCAGCCACACATTCCATTTAGCAAAATGAAATTCTTTTTGGAATCCTCGTGGCTTGATTATCGAAACTTCTTTCTTTTTTTCTCAAGTCGTCAAGCAAAGCAGTTCTTATAAGAAATTCTTCAAGCTAAAGTCAAAAGTGAAATCCCGAAATTATACGTAGGAAGAAAATCTTACAAAAGGGATTTTTGTTCATTCCATCGGAATTTTCCTTATTTGGAGACCCCGCTGAAAAGGAATAATTGCAGTCGCGATTTCCAAAGAAAATAAAGAGAACAAAATTAATTGAGCAAAAAAAAAGAGAAGGCAATTTGGGCAGGTTTCTCCGACTTATCGTTGTGACAGATCGGGGGGCGCGGACCCATTCCTGAGAGTAAAAATCATAGAAATCCCTTTCGGCGAGAAATGATCTCCAAACCGTGTCGAAATCTTGGTATTTACGATTCTTGCGAATAATCTGAATCTGTACCATCTTTAAATCCAAGAAGGGACACCTCGATTCGTTCGAGCCACGTGAGCTCTCTTTACCACCGAGTGGCCAAGCGCCGAAAAAAATAAGGCCTGGATTCGGATAGGAATCCAAAAATCGTCACAATCTAAAATATAAAAAGTGCAAAAAGAAAACCAAAAATTATCTAAAAGTGAAAGTAAATTTATACAATCGGAGAATAATTAACGTACCCACACATTGACATACCTATATACGGTAGATAAGTAAGATCAGGTATTTCAAACCAGGTGTAACATCCCATCCATCGCGTGCATATAATATAGTTTTTTTTGTATAGTTTTTATTCATGATACACTTCAGTGCCTAACTATCATTGATTACATAAATCGACAATAAGCAAATTTCCTAATCACCAAAATGCTGTGCACAACATTCTGGAACACCGGTAAGTGATATTTAAAAAAAAATCTTTTTTTTATTACCTTTTTTATATTTGTCTATATGCAGTATAATCAAAAAAAATTGATCGGGTGTCAAGGGAGTTTGAAGTTATCAAGAATATGGGTTTATGGGTTTATGAATTAATTTTAAGAAATCATTACTGATATAATAATAGAATAAAATTAATGTTTCTTTAAAGACAAACAAAAAAAAAACAAATGAACTTAATTGGTCGTCATTTCTTTTATTTTACTTTTACTTTGCAATTACGGATTCTGTCAAGGAGTAAATGAAGAGAAATTAATTTTTTTTTAAATTATATGAAAGATCTTTTGGGACCAGTTGAATGTTCACAACAAGTTGAACAAAATTAGTATGGAGGCTTAAAGAAATAATTGGGAAGTGGGTGTAAGGGAAGTGAAGGGGTAAAGTAGAGTTCCTAATGTTGTGAGGGAGAGTCACAGACTTTCCCCTTCTTAATTGAGGGCTGTTGCAATTTTAGTATTGAGCTTGCGCAATAGCGTAGGAGTATTTCCTTCGAAATTTCTATTTTTGGGAAATGCTATTAAGGGTGGGTAGAGACAGCTCAGAGGACACGACAACCTATGTCCTTCAGTCAGTGTGTGTAGTAAAACAAAAATAAAAGATATCGGTAACTAAATTTCGGGTCCTACCACTTCAAGAGATGGAAATATATAACCGGTCGAACGACATCCGAGACTTAGGCCTGAAAAAGGTAACACCGTCCTTTCGCGAGTAACAACGACCCCCTGATCGACGAGCTATGCATGGCAATTATCAGGCCTTCAGTTACTAACGCGGTTGGACACACCTCTCGACTACTGCCTGGACGGGCCGATGGATCTGTAAACGTCGGTTCTAAAGGTGGAATATGTCGTGAGGGAGGGAACTTGGGGAAGATATTGATGCGGTTGAGAGTTAGACTTTGGCTTTAGGATCTTTACTGATAACCTACTGATAGTAAAGTCGGTCGGGTCAGTTTGTTGTAGGTAGTAATTCTCAGGACTTTCTCTTTTCTCAAAAAAGTGAACGAGGAAGTAGGATACAAAAGTTAGGCCTTATAAACATTTTTTTACAGGCTGTTTCCTTGTCTCACACTTAGGTGTAGGGATGCGAGTGAGGATAGAATATGACATGCTAAGTTTCCCCAAGTTATTTGTTATACGTTACATAATTCGGCAGCTAGCGACTTGGGACGGTTTTACTCTCGGTCAATAAATTCGTTAATTGTTAAAGTAATATGTATATTGAAATTGTATTAATGAATTAAAAATTAATGTGCTGTGAAAATTAAGTAACGCTAGATAACGTTGATATCTTAATTACTATTGGTCCCCAAACCAATGATAAGATACATTACTCCTATAAGATATCTAGCATTGAGTTTTTGAATGCGCATTATGAGCAGTATGTTTATTTAAAAATTAAGGTATGTTTACTACACATATAGCTGTTTGCATACTTCTTTAGAATAAATTGGGAATTGAAAACGAGGAGTATTTGGATGAGGAATTGGAGGACGCTTTTTTACTATCGGATGTATCGGATGATACAACTGTCTTAGTATTATAACCGATATTTTCAAAATATGTTGTAAATGAAATGTTGTGTTTTACATATTTTGTTTAGAAGGATTGTAGCGACACTCAAGTATCAAATACGAAGTATCCAAACCAATCAACATCAAGACAACAAAAATCATCAAAGCCAAAAGTAGTTAAGCATATTTTTTTAAGTTAATTTACACATTGTAGCGATTCGTGAACAAAACGTACAACTTGTAATTCCAAGTAAACGAATCGGTTTTAATGATGTCACGATATTCTGCACGGAATTCCGACAGTTATATGTATCAAGCGCTGTATGAGTCGGAAGCCATGGAAAACACGGCAACAACGAAAGTAGTGATGGCTACTATTTCCGTCGAGAGATCTTTCGTTTTTACCTCGGCTGTGCGGCGAGCAGCGTCTCCTTTGGATTGTCTCCTAATTTAGATAGAGACTTAAAAACCTAAGAATTATTACGAACACATAATAACCGTGTGATACAGTTAAAAAATCAACAAATAGAATTGATCTCCGTGTATTTCGGTGTAACAACGTAAAAAAAAAACAAATCGCCGCAAAAGATTAAAAAGTGCACGCATATATAAGTTAAGACAGAAAACATTGGATACCATACTCCATCCAGTACAGACGGGGCGCCGACACCTGAAACCTACACGAGCAACAGCCAACATCCACAACATCCGGCACAGACGACAGCAAAAACTGCACAATAGACACATTCCCTCACGTACGGCAATGTGTAATGCACGAGTAACTGTGGGAACACATCGACGCCGCTAGTTGTAGAATAGTATTTAAGATGTAGAATTTAAGAAATCAATGTTCAGTTTTGTAGTAGGCAGAATCGCTGCCGGTTTGATTAATAAAGTTTTTTTTAAATAAATAAAATCTCTGTAAAAAAAGAAAAAAAATATATATAATATATATATTTCCGTGAAAAGGAAAAACAAACATAAGTGAAAAATAACATTTGCCCCATGGCTCCGGCAAAAATCCAATTTTTTTAAGTGCGACACAAGCTACAATAAGATCGCCATATCGTGTATACACATACGCATTAAGTGCACAAAAAAATGGACTTGCCACAGTGAGACAATTACGATCAAAAAAAGTTCGCATCGAACTCACTACATCCACAGAAGTACCTCGTGATGATGTACAATTCACCAATTCAAGAAGCTCTCAGCGTACAATTCGCACCACCAGCGCATGCAGTCCGACGCCAAAAAAAATAAAATCGTCAACAAAAATCTTTACCTACATATTTATTCATACCTACCTTAAATCATAAATAAATTCTAAAGAAAAAAGTATAAAATCAACAATAAATTATGTGCAAGTGCTTAAGTACATAATATACAAATATAAGTTACACAAATTAAGTGTGTAAATATACGCCTTTGTCTTTAAATTTGCGTTAAATTTTATTTTATTTTTTTGTAAATTTTGAAGTACATACGTAAAATATTTTTAAGATGCATATATATAAGCATATAGTAAACATAATAAGCTTAAAAGTAAACAGGACCTGGGGTCGAATTACTACATCAGTCATCGAGTCATACGTGACTGAAAAATGTTGATTTCGTATGATCGCATACGAGATTCGAGTATCGAGTCTCGAATTTTGGTATTCTGTCATAAGTGATCGAGCATTTTTTCATACGATAGGTATAGTTTTTGGTGTCGAGTGGATGCTTTTTGTGAGAGAAAACGTAAGCTATTTTTATTTTGTTATTTTCACATACTTACATACTACATTTTATTGTAGGTCGAGTTTAAATAAAATAAATCCAACTAAAAAAGAAATTTTAGCAAGTTTTAGGAGCTGTCACCCAGACCTTGCGAAAAATGTTCTAACATGCGCACAGGAAAAAGCCACTTCAATAAAATTATGGAATGAGTTGGCGCAAAAACTAAACTCTAAGGGGCCACCTATTAAGGATTCAAAGTCTTGGAGAAAGGTTAGATAGATTTTTGTAAAATGTGTACCCATTTCACCTTCATTTGTTTCCGCAGACATTCTCTGATCAGAAATACCAAATAAAGAATAAAATGTCTTTCAACAAATCTTCGAATAAGAAAACTGGAGGTGGGCCCTACGAAGAGAAACATTTAAGCCAGCTGGACGTCGAAATTTCGTCGGCATGTGGACTGGACGTTGCAGTGGAGGGACTCGCTGTGAAAACTTTCGGGATGAGAACAATGGCAAACCATTCACAGGACTTATTATCAACAACAACAAAAACTAATGAAGATGTTCACAACCGAGCATCATCATTACATGCAGGCGAAAATAGCTACTATCGGATACCGAAATCAACTTTTGCATCGACAGTTGGAAGCAGTTACTCTCAAACATTTTCATCTTTACCATCAACTTCATACGACGTTGGAAGCAGCTGCTCCCGAAAACTAAAAGAACCATTAACATCTCACGCAGACACCAAACCGAAGCAGACACCAAACCGAAGCAGAAAATAAGGAACAGAAGCAGAATCTTGAAAGAAAATAGGCTATTTTAAATTTATATTTAAAAAGTGTTATATGATAAAGTGGTTTTGAGAAAAAAAAAGCGAATAGGTACAGTCTCACTTAAAAGAGCAATAGAGGCATTAAAAAGGCAGTTAGAAAAACTAACCAAACTAACACTGTAACTGAATACAAGATAGAAATAATAGATGAAATGGAAACCCTAGAGATTACTACGTCTCTTCCAGAATTTTCTGGAAACCAAAACACGTATGTATGTAAGCTGGCGTGAATCGGCTAAAAATTCGATTAGCTTATAAATAAGTAATACTTTGCAGCCTTAGGGATTTTCAGAAACAAAATAACACAAGATGCAATTGACATCTTGATTAAGGCACAGTACTAAATTTGTATACCATAATTAGTAGGCTTGACTTTGCCTATTCAGAAGCCCTGCACATCTGATTGAACAGGAACTGAGCGTCCTTCGATAAGCAAACTTGTCACTAATAGATTTCTACAATGAAGTAAACAAAATGTTGACTTAATCGGTGATTGCTAAATATCAGTTTTGGAAGGCCTGCGCGCGGTACATGCGAATTACTAGAGGTAAACAAAAAATTTCCGTCATTGAAGGAAGTTGCAAAGAGATGTGCAGCAGTAAAACTAATGGCTCATAAGAGAAGGTGAAAAAAATATTATCATAAGCTTCAAGAAATTACAAAATTAAAATTTGTGACCATAAAAGTTTAAAATATGATGACTCTGTTCTGGGTATTGCGATTGACTATATGATGAATGTTTCGCTTCCTCAGATACCCATTCAAGAGGTATTCTATCTGCGTCAACTTACTGTAAATATTTTTTGTATCACCAATCTTAAGAAAATGTCATCAAAATTTTTCATCTGCCACGAAGGTATAGCTGGTAAATCTCCCAATGAACTGACTTCTTTCATTGATGACTACATAAAAAATCACGTGCCAGAAAATGTTTAAAATCTCTTCATATTCAGCGATGGATGTGGAGGGCAAAATAAGAATAAAACCTTAATAAGATATCTTGCTGCGCTTGTAGAGATTGATAGATTTTTTTAAAAATTGAGCAGATATATCTATTAAAGTTCATGGTGTCAAAATCTCAAAATCTGAAAAATGTTGATGAAAAATGAAGATGTTTCGTGAAACTAGGGTCGTGTGAAAATTTCATAATATTAAAAATTTTGATGTTAAATGATAATTTGTCGTGACTCTAGGGTGGTGTAAAAATTTAAAAATCTAAAAATTTTGATGAAAAATTAAGATATTCGTTTCTGCCATGTGAACGATCATTTGGGTGGATTAAAAGAAATTAAAAAAAAAATATGACAAAGTGTAGGAGTATGACATTCAAAAACTTACTACAAAATGATGTAGTGCAATTCAAAAATTGGTGGCACAAATTCTATAAAAGAACGTGCTTATCAGTTTTTTTTTCATATGGGAGGACTGTCCCAAAAGACAAAACGGTATCTTTTCAGATTTCAAAGATTAGGTACACATTTTATACATGAAATTCATTTTCAGTTCATTTTGGAGGCAAGACATAATAACATAACTTGAAGTACTTAAGTTGTTTCACCTCTCAACAAAACGTTGGGTGTTAAAACGGTGAATATTTTGTTTGCAATTCGCAACAGAAACTCTAATCAGATTTAAATTTAAATTAAATTTAAAATTGTCAACGCGGCCGCATTAGCAAAATTATAAGGTTTTTTGTCGCTCATGTAAGACAACAGTCCATTTCAAATCACAATGCTGACAATTTTTATCAACTGAGTTACACAATATAAAAGTATCAATTGATTGAAACTTTTTATCAACTATCAATTGGTTGTTAATTGACAACCGCAATAGGGGTGAATGTCACTTAAGTTGTTTTAGCAATCATCGATTCACTTAAAAATAAAACAATAATGACGTATGGTCGAGAACCAATAAGAATGGAATTAAATGATTCAGACAGAATAAATGCTCTTCGTTACTTCATTACTAAGCTAAACGCTCCTTAAGGGAATATATTATTCTTGTAAAGATTTAAGATTTAGTAAAGAATCTTCAACTTGAGGTAACTTTGATAGAAAAAAGAATGCAGCAGATGTCTCATTTTTGGATGGACAATAATCAGTTAAGAATTCTGACCATGACCACAAAAGCAGTATGTGTGACGATGCAGATGTATTGAAAGTGTGCGTGATGTTATTCATACTTCGCACATCTCACAATACATCTCACAAATGCGACGAACAATTTCAGCTACATCCTAAAGAAGACGGATAATTTGAACCAAAAGCGAAAGTCCAACAGTAGCTTATGTTAGACACAGCCACATAGTACGCCTTTAAGAGATAACCCCACCGATGAAAGTGAAATAAGTGACCGGTCAAAAGATAGAAAACAAATTGTACATTTGCAAGCTGAATTAAAACAATGCAAGTTGCAGCAACAATTAAAGAATCCCAATCGCTGCGATACGAATAAATAAATGAATAACCATCAGTATTTAAAAATTATGAACACATTTGTTGCAAGGCAAACAAGGATGGATCTACCTAAATTTAACGGCAAAATTTTAATATTTTCATGTCCGTTTTCGACCCGCTTGGGTTTCAAGCGCTTTTTGTTTTAGTTGGCAAAATGCAATTTGGAAGACGAACTAACTGATAACTTGGAGCCTATGTGCCAGAAATTGGTTGAACGATTTAAAAATCGTTCTAAATTCCTCGATGTTACTGTCCGCTACTTGATGTAGCATTAGAGTTGGAACTTCATGTCTTCGTGGATACGAGCGAGTATGCATACGCAGCTATGGCCTATGTACGATTTCTTATTAATAATTATAAGTATGTTTCTTTCGTTGCAGCAAAATCTAAAGTCTTACCATTGAAACCAATGGTAACGATACCACGGACTGAGGCAGTCGCCTCGCAAATATAATTAAAACATGATAGATGCTTTAATAAAATTAAATTTTGGACAGACTGGACAACTGTCTATCACTGGATATATTCGAAGGCAAAGCGATTTAAATTATTCGTTGCTTATCGAATCAGTGATATTTCGAAATTAACAAATGCATCTGACTGGAATTTGTTACCAACAAGTTTAAATGTCACAGACAAATCCACGCGTATGACGCCGAAGAAATTCGAAGAAGATTGCAGATGGTACCAAGGACCTACCATTTTGTATAATGATATTTCAACGTGGCTAGAAGAAAAATTAGCAATTACACCAATATAGTGACATAACCGACCACCCAGTTGAACTCACTGAAAGAGTTCATCTGTTTTAGTAATTAAATTACTAAATAATCAATACAGTGCCACATAATCAATTTCATGTGTCCAATCGGACCACACATGAAATTGATTCGAACAAAGATCGTTCTTTGCTTTTGCCTCTCGTTTCTGCATATTAAGCACTTTTTATCCGCACTCGGATGACAACACTTCGCATAAACACAAGCGTCTTTCGGTTTATGCGAAGTAATCAAATTTCAGTTCTTTATCTACCGAGGTATAATTTTAAGAAACAAAATTGTTCAGAGTTTGGAAGTAAGCTGTCGTGAAGAAGTCAAGTTGTCTTGTAATTCCGTTTTATATTCTTAATAAAGAATAAATTAAATTTTAAATAATAAAAGTTTAATTTGAAGTTTCATTGGCGCAGTCGGTAGGATACCAATCATTGGTATCCGAAAAAAGAACTTAAGTTCTCAAAGTGAAGTGAATAATAAAAAAATTGTTTAAACATATAAAATTATACATATGAGTTTATAAATAAAAAGTATAAACATACTAAACGAATCAAATTTAATAATTAAACAACAAAAAAAATTAATAATAAAAGTAAAAATGGAATTAAAAAAGGACATAATAATGAAAACACTTAAATCAATAAAACCCTTTGATAGAAAAAGACATATCGAAAATTGAACCAGCGTTTGCATTATTAATGGAGCATAATTTAGTATCATGCAGTAATCAGCATTATAGGCCCCCATACAATAATACTGCCCAGAATCAAAATTCATTTAGGCACAGTTTTAATAGGCCCCAATACAACAACAATAATACTGCCCAGAATCAAAATTCATTTAGGCAAAGTTTTAATAGGCCCCAATACAACAACAATAATACTGCCCAGAATCAAAATTCATTTAGGCAAAGTTTTTATAGGCCCCAATACAACAATAATGCCCAGAATCAAAACTCGTTCAGGCAAAATTTTAACCCAAGCCACCGTGTACCTATGAAAAGACCTAGGGAAAATGACAGTAATCAATCAAGAATAAGAACATATGGCGCTCCAAGGCCGATGGAAGGCATTGAAGAAAATTTTCATCAGCCAGCCTCGGGAGATTACCACACATTAAATTAATAATACAAAATAAAATATATAAAGCATTAATAGATACTGGATCTTCTTTAAGCTTTATAAACCCTAAAACATTAAAAACACCTGTATTAGATACTCAAAGCAGAACCATTCGAACTATGACAGGATATACTAAAGTAAATAAAGTACAATTAATCGATGCAGTAGGTAATATTCAAGGAAAGTTAAAATTATTTGTTCACAAATTTAGTAGTTATTACGATATTCTATTAGGAAATGACGTTTTAAATGCCTTGACTACAAAAATAAGGAACTAATATTAAATGAAAGAAAATATACTCTTTATTGTGAAAACGAAATAAAAGAAGAAAACTACAATCTAGTTGTTGATAAAAAAATATAGAAATGCAGGAGAAACAAAATAATGAATTCCGATTAAACCATTTAAATAACGAAGAGAAAATTCAGATAAAAAAAACGCTTAGCGAATATCGTGATATTTGTTTTCGTGAAGGTGAAAATTTGACGTTCACGAGCCAAATTAAACATGAAATCAAAACAAAACATGAGGATCCCATATATACAAAACTATATCGGTATCCATACGTCCATACTGATGAAGTGGCTAAACAAATAAAAGAAATGTTAGAGCAAAATATTATACAGTGTTCACAATCACCATACTCAGCACCAATTTGGATTGTTCCAAAAAAAATGGATGCCAGTGGCAAAAAGAAATGGAGGATTGTTATCGATTACCGAAAACTTAATAATGTTACGGTTGATGACAAATACCCTATCCCTAATATAGAGTCTATTCTTGACAAGTTGGGAAAATGCAACTATTTCACAACGATCGACCTTGCTAAAGGTTTCCATCAGATTGAGATAGAAGCAAACAGTATTCCTAAGACAGCATTCTCTACTGCCGACGGGCATTATGAGTTTAAAAGAATGCCTTTTGGTCTGAAGAATGCGCCAGCCACATTCCAGAGGCTGATGAATGGCGTTTTGGCTGATTATGTGAATAAAATATGCTTGGTATATCTTGACGATATAATTATTTACTCGACATCCCTACAAGAACACATCGACTCAATTCGAAAAATATTCCAAAGATTTAGGAAAGCCAATCTTAAAATTCAACTAGATAAGTGTGAATTCTTAAAGAAAGAAACAGAATTCTTAGGTCACGTAATTACTACTGAAGGAATAAAAGCTAATCCCAATAAAATCAAAGCTATTACTGACTATCCATTACCAAAAACCCAAAAGGAAATTAGGCAATTCCTAGGTATGGCAGGATTCTATAGGAAATTTATCAAAGATTTTTCTAAAATTGCTAAACCGATAACAAAACAATTAAAAGGTGATGTTGAAGTGGTAAATCATCAATCCGATGAATATAAAAGAGCCTTTGAGCAATTAAAACTCTTAATAAGTTCTGACCCAATTCTAAAACATCCGGATTTTGAGAAACCATTTGTCCTAACAACGGATGCCAGTAATTTTGCAATAGGAGCGGTACTTAGCCAAAGCCATCACCCCATTTGCTATGCGAGTAGGACACTCAACGCACATGAACTGAACTACTCGACTACTGAAAAAGAATTGTTGGCAGTAGTCTGGGCGACAAAATATTTTCGACCATACTTATATGGAAAAAATTTTCAAATATTAAGCGACCACCGACCTTTACAATGGTTACACAACCTAAAAGAACCTAATGCAAAATTACAGAGATGGAAAATTAGGCTCAACGAGTTTGACTTCGATATCAAATATTTACCAGGGAAAGAAAATGTTGTTGCCGACGCACTATCACGAATTAATATAGAGGAGAATTATAATAATGAGGAAGATAATGAAGATGTCAGATCAGATGTTGCCACGATTCACTCAGCATTAGAAGACAATACATCGCATATAGGGATTTCAGAAAGATCATTAAATACTTTTAGGCGTCAAGTAATATTTAAAGAATCCAAAAGAGTAGGTATACGTATTACAAAAATACACAATAAGACAAGATACGAATTGAAAACAGTAAAATTCAATGATAACTATTTCAAGGAAATGATAAAAAAATTTATATTAGGCAAATACGTTTGTGGTATTTATTTTGAAAATGATGAAGGATTTAACCACTTTCAGCGAGTATTTGCATCAATTATTCTACCTTCTAGTAACGTTAAAGTATTAAGAACCAGTAAAATAGTAGAAGATATAGAGAACTATGAAAAATTTAAAGAAGTTATTTATAAAATTCACTTGGATGGAATTCATTCAGGTATAAATAAAGTTATTAAAATTTTCGAAGAAAAATATTACTTCAACAATTACGCTAGACTTTCTCAACAAATAATAAATGATTGCGAAATGTGCAACACTTGCAAATTCGAGCATCAGGCTACAAATAGACCTTTTAAGATAACCCCACCTATCACCAAAAGAAGGCAAAAGTTTGTTGTAGATATCTGGGTTTGGGGACAACAGAGTTATTCAACATGTATTGATCTCTATTCCAAGTATGCAATGGCGGAATTTATACCTTCACGTACATGGCTAGAATCAAAAAGGGTTTTGTTAAAAATATTTAATACAATGGGTGTTCCAGAAACAATAAAAATGGACAAAGATCCATGCTTAATAAATGAGTTGATGCAAAAGTGGTTGAAAGAGTTAATTATAAATTTAGAAATCACCACTGGAAAAACAGGAATTGCTGACATTGAGAGGTTGCATGCAAGTTTAAACGAAAAATTAAGATTAATTAATACAGGATCAGATAAAGAATTAAAATTAATAGCAATTGAACAAGTCATATTCACATACAATCATACGTTAATACATTCTTCAACCAATAGCCGTCCTTACAAAATATTCTTTGAAAATAATGAACCAAATAGTAATCCGCAACAGATTAAGGAGAAAGGAATAGGAAATATTAATAAAACAAGAAAAGACCATAAAGTAGACTTGAAATATATGAAAAACAAAAGAACTTTAAAATCAGATAATCCATTTATTAGAATAAAACATCCAGTCAGACAAGAAGGAGAGCACATAACAGTTAGAGTAGACAAACAGGGCAAAACAAGAAGGAAATTTAAGTACGATTTCCAAAAAAGTAAGAAAACTAACAATCAAAAAACTGCATCTTTTAGGGATTCGAACAATGAAACCATACAAATCCACCACAATGAACCATCTACTTCATCACAATACTATACAATATAGTATAGCTGTTCTTTTGGCGATTACGACCATTGCAACAAGTCAAGTAGTCCAGGTCCAAAAACTAACTACTCAACAGGGATATATAATAATGCAAACAGGTGACCAACCCATGATTGAAGATTATAACGAATTAACTTATACAATCAATAAAACTGATGTAATAACCACATTTAATATTCTTAAAGAGACACTAATAGGCAAGGAGTATTTAAAGACAAAACTAATAATAAAACACATGATTTCAATTGAATCAGAAGTTAAAATATTTGAACCAATTAACAATAGAAATAAGAGAGGGTTAATTAACATAATTGGAAAAGGATTTAAATATCTATTTGGTACATTAGATGAGGAAGACCAAATAAGAATTTATAATCGACTAGAAAATATTGAAAACAATGCTCTAACAAATGAAGATAGTGTCTTACTAACACAACACATTTACGCAGAAATAGAAATGATAAATAATCTTAACAAAATAACGAATGCTCTCAAAGATAAAATAACAAAATTTAGTGCTATTGATTCTTTTTATAATTTAGTTTCTGAATTTCACGATCATATAAAAGAAATCCAACTTTCTATAACTCTAGCCAAAATTGGCATCTTTAATCCAAAATTATTTGATATTGAATCATTTGAACATATAACTACAAACCAACTAGAATTTGTAAAAATATCTCTATGGCAAAAAGACGATCTACTCATTTTTATTTTATCTTTACCTATTTATTCCGATCCTAAGACTATATATAAAATTCTACCTATACCCAATGATCGATACGAAGAATTGGAGTTTGATTACATATACGATGAATTTATGAAAGATAATAAAAGTAATTTAATGAGAGTTGATAATGGAAAATTATTTCCAATAAATGATGAATGTATTTCAAATATAATGAACAACAATAATATAAATTGTACCTTTAGAGTGAATACTTTGGAGGAAATTGTAAGAATAAATGAGAATACTGTCGTAGTTAAAAATATAAAAAAACAAGAATTAATCAATAATTGTGGTATTGGTAAAATAAGTATTGACGGTAACTATTTGATAAAAATTGAAAATTGTAAAATTCAAATTTATAACAAAAGTATTCAAGCTGTTTTTAAAGTAAAAGAAAACATTATTATACCAGAAATTGATAAAACAATAAATAAAAATGTATTAGATAACATAACTTTGCAAGAATTGCATTTCAATCATAAAAAAATTATTTAAGCAAACCTCTGCTGGAGGAATTATGTTGTTAATTATAGTTATATGTTTATCTAGTATTAGTACCTACCTCATTATTGTAAAGATAAAGAATGATAAAAGCATCAAAATTTCAAGAGTTCACGAGGACGTTCCTTTTTCTAAAGTGGGGAGGAGTGACATAACCGACCACCCAGTTGAACTCACTGAAAGAGTTCATCTGTTTTAGTAATTAAATTACTAAATAATCAATACAGTGCCACATAATCAATTTCATGTGTCCAATCGGACCACACATGAAATTGATTCGAACAAAGATCGTTCTTTGCTTTTGCCTCTCGCTTCTGCATATTAAGCACTTTTTATCCGCACTCGGATGACAACACTTCGCATAAACACAAGCGTCTTTCGGTTTATGCGAAGTAATCAAATTTCAGTTCTTTATCTACCGAGGTATAATTTTAAGAAACAAAATTGTTCAGAGTTTGGAAGTAAGCTGTCGTGAAGAAGTCAAGTTGTCTTGTAATTCCGTTTTATATTCTTAATAAAGAATAAATTAAATTTTAAATAATAAAAGTTTAATTTGAAGTTTCATTATATCGACAGTGAAGCGTGAAATAAATGAATTTGTTGGAATCATTTCCGACTCAGAGAATTACAAATTAGCTAATGTGACCAAATATTCGTCTTGGTTAAAACTTATACGAATAACTGCATGGCTTCTTCGATACGTCAACAATTTGATGACGAAAGATCGAAACCAACGGCGAAGTTATCAAAGAACATTTACCTTAATCAGCATAAATCAGCACACACGCCAATTTACTTAAAATACATTTACCTGAGTCAGCACATGCGGTGGTTATTTGAAGCGGATAAGGATCCTATATCCGTCTGGCATAAACATCAGATATGCTGACATCGCTTGAGTTGTAATAATTCAATCATATAAATAGTTGATAAGTACAAATGTATTGTTGGAATTAAGTAAGCAATGAATAAAGCGAGACTTCTGTCTCTGTAAAAATATTTTTTGATTTTTTTTTAAAAAATAGACATTATCGCAGGCGTTAACAATTAGAACAACGCCAAATAAATAAAATTGTCGTGAGTGTTACCCGGAAAGACAAATTAGGGATCGCGAGTGTATCCGCAAATAAAGAATCAAGTGTTGGCCAAGTGTAGTCTTACTTGATACATCGATTGTAGGGAGTGGTAAAATCCCAGCCACTCAGACAGGTAAAATAGGGGTAGGTCTGCACATGCAGCTCGATCGAGTGATGTTGGTAGCTGAGTGATATATCATTCATTCCACATCAGCGGTTACGGGCGCTCGGTCGAGTTCGCAAATGTGTAAACAATTATCAGAAGTGGGATATTTAACCAAATTGTCGGTATTATTTTAATAATGAGAAATTTCTTTCTGTTGTGATAAATAGAACGCAAAAAAAAAAACGATCTTGAACAAGCTTGTTTTGTCTAACTAGTGCATAGCATAGGTGGTGGAAAAAAGTGACACGTCTCTGGTTTCTGTTACGCAGCTGTGTCTGAATCAATTAAAGAAAGAATTGGAGATTTAAAAAAAAAAACCTAATGCGGAATTAGAGCGGGAAATGGTTGTTTGTCAGAACCAGAGTTCATCTAGCGAATCCTCGGGACCTCAATTCAGACCAAATGCTTTAAACTTAAACAGTGAAGAAGTCAAGAAAACGATTCCGAACTTCAACCCGTCGTCGCATGTTTGAGAGCGAGTGAGTGGGTAATGATGGTTGAAAACCTAAGTCATCTCTATGATTGGGATGATCGCTCGACGCTATTTTATGCCACATTAAGAATGGAGGAGGCAGCAGCGCAGTGGTTGACAGCACACAGAGGACAGATCACCAGTTGGACTCAGTTTAAAATCAATTTGGTGACTGACTTCCCCTCCTTGTGGGATGAATCAGATGCTCTTGTTAAGCTTCTGGAGAGACGAAAGCAACCCGAAGAGAGTTTCGAAAATTACGTTTACTCTATGTTGGCTTTGGGCAAACAAGGTAAGTTTCCGGAGAAATCCATAATTCATTTCATTATTTCGGGCTTGCAAGACCGAGCACTCTCAGAGAACATTATTATGGCCAAATGCAACACCATTGGGGAGTTGTTGCAACTATTAAAATCGCTCTCGAAAATTCGAGCACAGACAACAAGCCGTGAGAAACTTGGTTACGCGGTCCAGAACCAAGCTCTTCATACGACGTTACATCAGAAAAGTGCAAAGCAGTATCCAGAGTCATCAAAAACTAACAAGGACTATGGGAAAGAAAACCAAGTTAGTTGTTATAGGTGCAAAGCTCCTAGTCATTATGCTCGCGACTGCAAAAATTATAATAAAAAAACTAATTTGAAATCAAATCAAATGATATGTTTTAACTGCAAAGAACCTGAACATTTCGCACGAAATCGTCGTGCAACTAAATGACGCTCAGTAGTGCCACCAGAGGGACCACAAAATAAAATACGGCGATTGTTGCATACCCAAGATGAGGGTGGGTTAATAAAGGAAGTTAGAGTAGGTAATATTACTGTCAGGGCATTTTTAGATCTTGGAGCGGATTGTTCAACGTTAAGACTCGACGAAGCAAATTTAAATGAATTTAAACAAGAACGTTGCAACGTAACGCTAAATGGCCTCGGAGGCGGATTCGCACATTCAATGGCGAAAACGAACCAAACGGTGACTGCTGGAGATGTTACCATGCTAATTGACATATATATTGTCGATAATGACATCCAACACGTTCCAATAATATTAGGAAGAAACTTTCTCGATTCCCCGCGGGTTCGGGTTATAAAAGAGTTCGGTTCGCTCGAAATAAAAAATATAGAATCACGAAAGTGACTAGACTCGTGTTCAGTTGCCCCAATAAAAAAATCACCCCTTAAGATAACAGACTTAAAAGTAAGTGAACACGTAAATAGTACGGTGTCAACAAGACTTTAACGCCTTCTCAATAAATTTAGAGACTGTTTCGCTAAAAGAACTGGGGAAAACCGATTTAGTTCGTATTGTAGAAGTTATATATTTGTTAAGGTAATGCATGTTGCCAACTATTACTCTCTTTGTTATTTATTCCTAAGTATATTATCTCTGTTCATACTTTATCTGTCAAAGTAACGCATGTTGCTAACCGTTATTAGTTTGTTACTTAGTCTTAAGCAGGGCTGCCGTTAGTACTACTATGGGAGTATTTGTACTCCGCTCCATTTACCGTACTCCCATACTCCCCTCTCTTCAATTTTACTCCCCTGAAAAATATTTCAAAATTAATTATATCTACTTATTATTTCTATTTTATTTAAATTTTTATTGGATCCAATTTTATGTTTTCATTATGTGGTCTAACTTATCCTGAACGATTTCATCATTAAATTCACTAAATGCATTCATTTATTTAACCCTTTCCTCAGCCGCTGTCAATGTGCAATTGGCAACAGTTGCTGTCAAATTTGAAATCTGATGTCATTCATTTAACGTTTAAATTTGTTGGAGATCGGAGTGTTCCAGAAATAATAGAAAGAAAATGGATAAGTAAGTTTTTATTAAATGGAAAATATTGTCATCATCTGAAATGCATAATGCTTGTATAGGTTTCTAATAAAGTACAAAAAAAAATCAAACACGAAACCGGCGACGACGCCGCCAAAAAAAATACCGAAAACACCTACAACATCGACAGAATCATTACCGTCTTTACCTGCACCGACTACTTTAAATCTTCCAACTTCTTCATCGCAGCTTTGTCCATCAGCTCCAAAACAATCAAGTACTACTAGACGAACTACATTGGATCTTGAGATTGTGAGGCCGCCGCTGCGCTGCCGTCTACGTCGCCAGAATCATTGCCATCTTCTTTACCTGCACCGGATACTTCAAGTTCAAATCCTCCAACTTCATCATCGCAACTGAGTCCATCAGCTCCAAAACAAACAACTGGACAAGCTACATTGGATCTTGAGATTGAGACAACGTCGGCGTCGCCGCCGCTGACACCTTTAACTTTGCCAAAATCATTGCCATCTTTACCAACACCGACTACTTCGAATCCTCCAACTTCCTCATCGCAACTGACTCCATCAGCTCCAGAACAATCAACTGTACCTACTTCATCGGATCTTGAAATCGTGACACCGTCGTCGCCGTCGTCAGCATTGTCCAGCACACCTGATATTGCCGGTCCAAAGAAAAGAAAACACACAGAGTCCAGCGACAGGAAAAAACAACAATTCCGAACAGTATGGCTAGACACATTCCACTGGATTGAAAAGGTAACATGCATTGATGGTACCTATTGAAAAACCATTTTGCAAATGGTGCAATAAAATACTGTCAAACAATATAAAACACATTGAAAGACACTCTAAGGCCGATTATCATAGTCAATCAATTAAAAATCAGCCCGGTTTATTTTCCAAACAGGCTGAACAACAAAGACTGAACCAAAAAGAAAAAAAATGAACAAATTAAAGCGGCTGAGTTGAAGAATAATAATGTTCCTGTTAGAACATAACCTTCCTTTTATTTTAATTACCCCTCTAATATTTTTGATTAAGTCTGTTGCTAAAGATTCGGACATAGCAAAAGGTTTGAAATGCGGGAAAACGAAAGCTGTAAAAACAACGAATACAGTTCTATTAAGTGAAGGTAACAATTCGATTGCCCAAATTTTAAAAAACCAAAAGTTTTCATTAATAATAGATGGAACGACTGATACGAGCTGTAAAAAATGTCTTGTTCTTGTAGTGAGGTACTTTGATTTTATGCGACAAAAAGTCGCCGACAGATTTTTCGGGTTAATTGAACTCCAAAGCTCAACGGCTCAATCAATTTTTGATGCCATTATCAATTATATTAAATCGATGGACATACCGATTAAAAATATAATCGGTTTCGCTGCAGATAATGCAACAGTCATGATGGGAAACAAAAATGGGGTGAAAGCGTTCTTCCAGCAGATAGATCCGAACATCTACGTCATCGGATGTACTTGCCATTCTTTGCACTTGTGCTCAAGTGCTGCTTCTAAAAAATTGCCAGAGAAAATAGAGGCACTCGCAAGGAATATTCACTATTTTTTTCACATAGTTGTAAAAGACAGCATGATTTCAAAGAGTTTCAGGAATATTTTAATGTTAAATTTCATAAAATCTTAAAAACTTCCTCCACCAGATGGCTTTCCCTAGAACAAGTAGTTAACAGGATATTAGAGCAGTGGAATGCCTTGTTTCATTATTTCGGAACAAATTTACTTTAGCAAAAATGCCTTATTTCATTTTTTTTTTTTTACTCCACTCACTATTTTATGCTGATAATTTAGCAATTTTTTAAAATCTTCGCTCTCAATTAGTTAAAAAGTTATTCAACATTGAAAATTGTAAAATTCCCTATAGAAATCAACCACTTTTTGACATTTCACACGTAGCTGAATGATAAATACGAAGAATAACATTCCAGTGCAGCATTGCCAGATAAAAAAAATTAAAACTATAAATAAAAATTCCCAAAATAGAAAAAAATGTAAAAATAAATATATGAGTATGTAGAGTCGTCAGGCAGGCGCCTTAGTCAACAGTTGTCAGCGTTAATTAAAAACAAAACATCTTAACCATGTCGTTTTTTTTAACAATATTAGAGAATAAAAATTAAAGCATGGTAACGATGTCTTATTGAAAGTTAAAATAACGGATCTTTTCCTTCAAATCACCGTTAAAATGTACGAAATACATTCCATTCCAGTGGCATTGGAATTCAATTGGCATTGAAATTCAATTCGTTGAGAGTAGTGCGCGATAAATTTTCGATAAAACAAATTAAATATTATAAAATTAATTTCACAATGAATCAAATGAAAATTTTTAGCATGTTTCATGCAAAAGAAGGAGCTATTACGCCAGAAGCAATAAGCCAACTACAAAGCTGGGGCGTAATAGCTCAAAACGGTGATGTGAAGTGTTCCAACGACCACATAATGGCGCTTCGCCCACAAAAGAATTATTTGGATGGGTACGAGTGGAAATGTTTTTGTACATATAAGAATGTACATAAAAAACGGATGAGATGCAACACAACTTTATCGATGAGAACCAACACCTTTTTCCATCGATCGCATCTCACCCTTTTTCAAATTATTAATTATTCTTATCTGTGGACAAAAAACATCCAATGCTCATTTATCATGAATGAGATAGAAATATCGCAAAAGACTGCCACAGACTGGGCATCATTCCACAGGGAAGTGGTTTATGATGCCATGATCAAATGCCATACTACCATAGGTAAGCAAATTTTATAAATGTAATAAAAAAATACTAATAATATATATGTATTATGATCAACAGGTGGTATTGGAAAAACCGTTGAAATTGACGAATCGAAATTCGGCAAGAGGAAATACCACAGAGGGCACCATGTCGAAGGGCAATGGATTTTCGGTGGCGTGGAAAGGGGGTCGGGAAAATGTTTCCTTGTTCCTGTTGAAAAACGGGACAAGGAAACACTCCTTAAAATAATAAAAGAATGGATTGAGCCAGGATCCACAATTATAAGTGATTGTTGGAAGGTATATAAAGTCATCAATTTATATCAAATCAGAATAATCATTTTAATATTATATTCCAGAGCTACGACTGCTTAAATGACGAAGGCTTCCAACATTTAACGGTGAACCATTCAGTTAATTTCAAGGACCCGCAAACTGGTGCCCATACAAATAATGTGGAAAACATGTGGAGACATGCGAAGGCGTCGCTTTCGCAATATAACAGTAAAAAAGAGTTCTATGGGGGGTACATGGCCAAATATATGTTCCTAAGGAAATGCAGAGCAGAAGGAACCGACCCCCTGATAGAATTCTATAAATACGCCAGCAAATTATACAACGGAAAACTAATTCATGAAAAAAATGATGAATCAAGTTCCGATGAATCAAATGATTCATGAAAGAAAAAATAATGAATTAAAAAAATAAAAATCTTTAAAACAGTTTTTTAAGTTATAATATTTTTATTTTATGCTTTTTTTTAATATGGCAATGCCGCGTTAACCACTGAAGTAAAAAAAAAACAGAAATGTCAAGTAACAAACAATTTGTATGGAAAAAAGTGAAATTTTGTAATAAGCATAACTTTTGAACTAAATGTGAGCGACGATTTTTAAAAACAGATAAATGATCAGCACGTAAAGACGAATCGTTTGAGCTAAAAAAAAAGGCTAAAGTAAATTTATGCCATTATTTCCTTTCTTTTGAGTTAGACAGAAATGCAGGCATAGCCCATGAGATTTTTTTGGATATGAATATAAAAAATGTATTATAAAACTCTTTTGCATAATTTTTTGAAGGATTCTTTTGTCGTTGAATCAGAACATAATAATTTTGACATTGACTTCTTTAATGAAGAAATTTATCTTGAAACACCTCACATAGGTGCTAAAGCGAGTCTTTTGTTGACAGGAGGGCAACTAAAATCTGATGAAATTAAAGATGTTTTAAAACGATGTCGCGAGTATTATATTGAATTGTGTAAAGAAATCAGTTCAAGGATAGATTTTAATGACGAAGCGCTAAAAGCACTTAACATTTTAGATCAAAAAGCGAAACATTCGTCAATAGTACCTCTCATTAAACAATTTCCAAATCTTATAACAGAGGATGTTGAGGAGCTGGAAGAAGAATATAGGTCATTACTTTTTCATGAATAAATTGACAGGGAGTGTAGCTTGGAAGTTATGGTGTGCTGTATTTAAGATGAAAAATGCGGTTGGTGAGCCCATGTTCAAGGAGTTGATTATTTCATTGCCTCACAGTAGTGCGAATGCTGAACGCATCTTTTCTCAGTTGTTTTTAATAAAAACCAAAAATAGAAATTGCCTAGTTGTTCCGACAGTTAATGCAATTTTAATGGCAAAATCACTTCTTCGGAACAAATGCGCATCGAATTGGGAACCTTCAAAAGAACTTCTTGAAAATTACTATAAACTTTACCTTGCATAAATTATTATTATTATAAAACTTACATAGTGCTTACATTATTTTCGCCCCTGGAAAGATTCACCCCTGGGAAGATGTCAACAAAAAATTGACGAAGCATCGGAGACATTATGAAATTAACTTTGTTTTCAGATCTCATTTGCATAGAAAGAAACGACCAAAAGCGCACTATGTAAGTTTTATACCATGAAGACAGAAATTAGTCAAAATCAACATTGACAAATTATTATTATCACTTCAAGCTTTTGAATTATCTTACTTCATCGTTACTTCAAGTTTTTGCCAAACTTTTGCTAATGAAATTAGATTCATTTTATATTTTTAAGTGTGTGATAATACCCAAAATGTGAATAATAAATGTGATAAAACATTCATAGATATTATAGGTATTAAGTTTTTGATTTGTTTTTTATTAATGTTAAACTATACCTACATAGATTTAGTTTTTTTTATTAATTATAATAAACTATAAGTTCCTAATGAAGTACAAATTTTAATAAATTTTTTTTGTTATTTAAAAAAAGTTTTTTTATTTTGCGTACTCCCCATGAAATACTCCAATGCAAACATTTGAATGCTCCGCATCGAAAATTCGAAACGGCAGCCCTGGTCTTAAGCATATTGTCATTAAAGAGGACAGTTGTATTTTAGAAGCGAAGACGCGTGGAAGTAGTTTTATTTTATCTCTTGAATTCTAGCAGTGACTGTACAACTATACAGAACATTCGATTAAGTGGTACTTACCACTAAAATTCAGAAGTGGGATAAAGGCCCAAATGAAAATAAATTCATTTAAAGAAACATTAAAGAAAATTCAAGTGTTTGCTCAAGATTAGTCGTTGTGCTAAGAGAAAAAAAACCGGTAGCACTGGCCAGTGATACACGCGCGAATTTTGTTTTCTTTCTTTTCGCCTTTCTTTCTAATGCAATTTCGATGGAAAGCATAGTGGCATCGGAGTACACGGCTGCTCAACTGCGTGAGTGGCTACAACGATTGGGTATGCCAAGCGGCGGATCAAAAGCAGCAATGATTGTTCGTCTGAGCAACATACCAACAGACCAGCGTGGTGAGGGTCCGGTGGAAGAAAATGTAAGTTAACGCCAAACAAAATGTAAATCAACGTTACACATTATTTGCACCTCAAAGTTTCCCACACTATTCTACGATTCGGCACCGACATCCGAGATGACCGCATTCCATCACGTACGGTGTGAAATGTAATAGCACCTGTGGGAACACGTCGCCGTTGGATCTGCATTCGTTAGCATTAGGATAGTATTTAAGTCGTAGTTTTTAGTAAAACATTGTTCAATTATCAATTAGGCAGAATCGCTGCCGGTTTACAAATAAAGTTTTTTTTAATAAAATAAATGAGATAAAAATTAATTGGCGCCCGAGCAGGGACCGTCGTGCATCGTTGTTTTCCGTATAAGTGCCAGTGACCTCAAGTAGTTCGTGTGACGTGAACCAGCGACCTTAAGCAGCTCCCGAGTTATAGTGAAAATTCGCGATACGCACATCGGGTTCAAAAAGAAAAAGCAGAGCCAGTGACCTGAAGTAGCTCCCGCGCTCGCACAAATAATAGTGTTAATCAAAAATCAGTGACAGAGCCAGTGACCTGAAGTAGCTCCCGCGCTCGCACAAATAATAGTGTTAATCAAAAATCAGTGAACCAGACCAATCCTATCAGACAAGAAACCTATAGGAAGCCCGCAGCAGCAGCAGCAGCAAAGAGTCAGCGAGGGACCCCCAGTAAACCATACATGGATAAAAAGGAAAAAATCCCACTGACCGGCGTGGTAATTGGATGTTTAACGTAAGCTAGCATTTAAGTATAAATATCTTGCTTAGTAAAAGTATTGAAATTGATACACAAGAAAAAAAACATATTAATACCATTGATAAAGAAGAATTTGACATATAATTTAAAATTAACTATAAGCAATTATCAAACAAACGAACATTAATCAAAGTAGAGAAATTGTTAGAATACTGTTGCTTGTTAGTATAAATATTGATATTGAAATACAAGTGATAAACAAAAATTAATACCAGTGATAAAGAGGAATTTGACATACAATTTAAAATTAATTATAAGTAATTATCAAACAAACAAACCTTAACTAAAGTAGAGAAATCGTAAGAACACTGTTGCTTACGCGTAATTTAAATCGAAAAAAAAGGAATAAGGCAGCCCCTAAGGGAAATCCTCATGTCATTCGGGATACCAGAAACAATAGTCATCGATAGCGAGAGATCTTTTAGTTCGGCGTCCATTACCTTCATGATTGAAGACGAGCTTGAAATACGCATATTCAAGACCCCACCGTACACAAGTTCGGTTAACGGGCAGGTCGAACGTTTTCATTCTACGCTTGTAGAAATAATGAGATGTCTCAAAACAAATAATGCTCATCGATCCTTCACGGAACTTTTGGAAAAAGCCGTAATAGAATATAACTACTCCATACATTCCATAACTGGAAAAAAACCAGTTGAGCTTTTTTTTGGTCGAAATATAAGCTCTGACCCAGACCATTTAGCAAAAGCCCGTCAAGAAAATACAGACAAAATTGAAGCAAAACAAAAATTAGATCTCCAAAACCACAATAAAAACAGGCAATCGATTAGGAACTATACACCGGGAGACGTCATCTATGTCCGAAGAAATAGAAGAATAGGGTCGAAACTCGCCCCAAGGTATCGAAAAGAAATTGTGGCCGAAAATAAAATGACTACTATTCAAACCCAGTCAGGCAGGATCGTCCATAAATCCCACATAAGAAACTAAAGCTCATTATCTTTTCTAGATTCTTAATCGTGGCCGGTACCGCTGCAGTACAGTGAAATAGTAAACGAGTTAGAAAGGCTACTTTTAGGAAACATTAACGTAGATAACCCTATTATGACATTCTTAAAAGCCGAAATTACGCAAATCCGGACACACCTAAACAGACTCATGCCTAAAACAAAAATTAAACGTTCATTAGATTTTCTAGGCAGTGCCTGGAAATTTATAGCAGGAAGCCCTGATGCGCAAGATTTTGATATAATAAACGCGAAAATAAATAATGTCTTAACCAACAATTATAACCAGATTGTAATAAATAAAATGCTCATTAAGAAAGTTGACGAAATTGTAGACATGTCAAATAAAATAAATATGCAAATAGAAAATAGCGATAAGTTTAACGATGAATTAATTTTGAATATAGAATTAAAACTAGGATTAATAAAAGAAGAAATTGTAAACTTAGAGTATGCAATACACTGGGCTAAGGCCAATATTGTTAACACCTACATTCTCTCAAACATAGAGATGAATACAATCGAAGAAATCCTGATTAAAGAAAATATGCCTTACGTCAATGTATTGGAGGCCCTAGAATTTGCGCAAATAAAGATTGCTTCCAATAGTTCGTTGATTCTCTATATTATCACTATACCTACTACATCCGAAGAATTGTGTAAAACAACTTTAATTAAGGCCGTAAAAAAGGGCAAAACTGTTAACAAAATTCCATTTGAAAATATTTTAGAATGTAAAGACAAAATGTACGGAGTTCTGATCTCCTGTTTAACTTTTCACAGATTATCTGTATGTCCTAGAAATAATATTATAGACATAAGCAATTCATCATGTATCCCACATCTACTTAAGAGCCGATCTCCGAACTGTACGGAGATAAATAATCAGCACATCCCAACACTTACAGAAATTGCCCCAGGCATTCTATTCCTCAACCAATATGCCGGATCCGTTGAAATAAATGATGAGAGAGTGTAGTTAGATGGAACCTTTATAATTAATTTTCATAATACATCAATAAGAGTACAGAACGCAACTTTTGAGGCAACCGAAATATCTTCGTACAAACCATTACCAGCTGTTCTACAACCATCCTCAATTAGAAAAGACGCAGAAGAAGTTTTATCACTCCAAATGATAAAGGAATTACATGCCAATAATTCACAGTACATTGACCTCCTGAAGACCCGAAACAATTACAGCAAATTAGGCGTTTTTTGCGTATTAACCTTGCTCATCGCTTTAGCCATAGTTACACTATTAAAGCTAAAAAACAAAAAATCAAAAGCTTCAGCGACTATACCAAACACAGAAACAATGATTGACCCATCAAATGCAGAAACGTTAGCAGAAAACAAAGCACAAGTGGGAAACCCCTTGCCAACACCTAGAACAATAGGAGTAGAAGAGATTCTACGTCAAATTGGATCGGTAGATCCGGCACCGATTCGGCACCGACATCCGAGATGACCGCATTCCATCACGTACGGTGTGAAATGTAATAGCACCTGTGGGAACACGTCGCCGTTGGATCTGCATTCGTTAGCATTAGGATAGTATTTAAGTCGTAGTTTTTAGTAAAACATTGTTCAATTATCAATTAGGCAGAATCGCTGCCGGTTTACAAATAAAGTTTTTTTTAATAAAATAAATGAGATAAAAATTAATTTGTATTTAAAGTGCAACACAACAGGTGGGTGACGATGACGATTCTGATAGCGAGGCCAACGGGATTGGAAAAGAACAAGATGAAAAAACTGATACAGAAAAAAAGACAAAGTTTAGACAGATCGAAAAAGAATATGAATTGCTAAGGCAAGAAATTGAAATAATTAAAAAGGAAAAGGCATTGGTGTTAAGAGAAAACATGTTGTTGAAAAAGATGATGCTACAGACAGATCGAAAACTGGAACGATAACGGGAACGAAGGTGGCTGACAATGAGAGAGGACAACAGTTCAGTGAATTTAAAGATATGTTACCAGACTTTGACGAAAGTACGTGTGTGGATGTGTGGTTGACGCAATTAGAAAATGTCAGAGAGCTGTATGCGGTGGAAGAAAAAGTGTTGCGAACCCTAATGGTAGCCAAAATGAAGGGAAAGGCGCAGGAGTGGCTACATGCGCTTTCTTCGAAAAACAGTGGAAGATTTGTGTGCAGCCCTTAGAGAAATGTTTGGTATGAAAGAAAATCGGATGATGGTACGAAAAAGATTCGAAAACAGAAAATGGAAGATAGCGGAGACTTTCGGCGAGTACTTCAAAGACAAGACAAGATTGGCAATAGGATTGGAGATGGAGGAAGACGAGCTAGTGGAATACGTGATTGAGGGTTTTACAGACGACAACATGAGGTTGTACGCGCACGTGCAAAACTTTGAAACAAAGGCAGGATTGTTTCGAGCATTTAATAAAGTGACGCAAAAGCAACCAACTAGTGTTGCAAAGGTAACGAGCAGCAGCAGACCATCAACTTCAACTGGATCGACAAGTGCAGTGAGTCAACGAGTGCAGATAAGGTGTTATAACTGCAATTCGGTAGGACACATGGCGAGCAACTGCCTGAAGCCGAAACGCGATTATGGAGCGTGTTATTCTTGTGGAGTGGTGGGACACGTGGTAGCTGCCTGTCACATCAGGTGAAAAATGATGATGAATCCAACGAAAACAAAAAATGTCTAACAAAAACAAAAAATGTCTCTAGATTGCCCCATAGACTCAGGAAGCCCTATAAGTATGGTGAATAAATCACGGGTGCCAAAGAATATTAAATTTAAAACGTGTGATTTTCAAAAAAGAAAATATTTTGGTATTAATAAGAGTAAACTAAAGATATATGGAATGTTGTCGTGTGTCGTAATTTACAAAGAAGTTGAAATTAAAGTAAATTTAATGGTAATAGATGACGAAACCACGGGATATGAGGCAATCTTGGGAAGAGATTTTCTTACGAAAGGAAAATTTAAACTAGTTTCAGATTTTGAAAATGAAAAAAATTGTAATGAAAAAGATATAACAAAGTTTGAAAGACAATTAATGTCAATAAAATTTGAAGAAAATGATAGTAGAGAATTAAGTTTGGAAATTGATGAAACAGTAATTATGTTTATAGAAAACAGTTAAAAGAATTGTATCGACAAGGTTATTTGTTAAATTTACGCCCCGCTGAACCGGTAGCTAAAACAAAAATGAATTTGATATTAAATGATGTAAAACCATTTCGTTGTCGTCCACGGCGTTTATGCCGAGAAGAATGAACTTATTTTATTGCTCGACGAATATTTGGACAAGGGTTATATAAGAGAAAGTGAGTCTGAATATGTTTCACCGATAGTGTTAGTAAGGAAAAAGACTGGGGATCTTAGGATGTGTATAGATTTTCGAACTTTAAACAAAGTCACAGCTAAAGATAGTTACCCAATACCAATAATCGATAATTTATTAGACCGATTGGCAAATAAGACGATTTTTTCAAAGCTAGATTTAAAAAATGGATTTTTTCATGTATACATGCATGAAGATTCGGTAAAATATACATCGTTTATAACACCGTTGGGGCAATATGAGTTTTTGAGAATGCCATTTGGCCTGAAAAACGCGCCGTCAACTTTTCAGAGACGTATTAATAAGATTTTTGCAGACATGATTAGGAATGATGAAGTTATAGTTTATTTAGACGATATAATGATAGCTACAAATAGTTATGAAGATCATTTTAGAATACTCGAGGAAGTTTTTAAGAGGATGGTCGCAAACAGATTGGAAATAAGGATAGATAAATGTAAGTTTTTGCACAGAAAGTAAGATATTTGGGTTTTACAATTACGGGGCAAGGGATACAAGCTGATGATACGGGCATTGAGGCAATCAAAAAATTTCCGGTCCCACAAAAAGCTCATGCAGTTCAAAGTTTTTTGGGATTGTGCTCATATTTTCGGATATTTGTTAAGGATTTTTCAACGATCGGTAAGCCGTTACACGACTTAACTAAAAAATATAAACAATTAAAGTTTGGACAAGCACAGTTGGAATCTTTTGAGCTGCTTAAAAATAAGTTAGTAGAGGTTCCGGTATTAGCACTTTACAGCCCATAAGATGAGACAGAACTACATTGTGATGCAAGCGCTATAGGGTTTGGTGCGATATTACTACAAAGAAATCAAGATGGAAAAATGCATCCAGTTTTTTATTACTCCAAAAGCACGACCGATTCAGAAGCAAAATTTCATAGCTTTGAGTTAGAGACGTTAGCGATTGTAATTCGTTGACCATGACGTTAAATAAAAAAGAACATAACCCAAGAATTGCCAGGTGGGCATTAGAGTTACAGAACTATGACTTTGCGTTAGAACATCGTGCAGGTGTGCGAATGCAACATGTAGACGCGTTAAGTAGGCCAACGAATGTTTTAACCATAGAAACAAATACGTTTGAAGAAAATTTGATTATATGTCAGAATAAAGATAGCAAAATTGTTTAAATTAAAGAGATGTTAGAAAAGTCAGAACACATGTCATATGAGATGAGAAACGGAGTGGTATATAAAAAGGAAAATGATGGCACGGTCGTGTTTTTAGTGCCAGAAGAAATGAAAGACCATGTGTTGTATAAATATCACGATGAGGTAGGTCATGTAGGTACAGATAAAGTCGTTGAACTAGTGTCAAGAAAAGTCAAGTACATTTATAAATATACATCTTAATTTTTACCAATCTTTAATCATGCAAAACCATGAAAACCAACTTTTGATTTCCCCAATGTAACAAGTGTCACATCTGACCCTCCAGGTCATGTCTCACCTGACTACAAAGCAATCACTGTCGGGGGGTTCAAACTGATATATAGACAAGAAGGGGCAAAATTGTACTTCAAAAACCACTCTGCTACAACTCTCAGGAATGCCAAGGTAAGATTCAGCCAACCACTTTATCAAGTCTTAAGTTCCGCCATTCCTTATGACTTCTCAGCAAATCTACAATTAAACGAGTCTGTCATTTATGCGTCCCCTTCGGATCGTAGAGCGATGGCCATGTACCTTCCAACTATGACGGCAGAAAGTTTTGTTAGTCTTCCTTCCCGCGTTGAACTCGGAAGGACTGATGTAGTTAATAACCTGTTAATGTCAGCACTAGTGTATCTTCCCGGATTTTTGGAAGAGTATGAAAGACTAGTTGATGCAAGAGAGTTGACAACTATGGTAATGGAATTTGGTCCACCTGCTCCTACAGGAACATGCATCTTCTCTAGTCGAGAGGAATTTCATTTCTTTATCCTTCTCGTTATCTTGAGTAATGAAAAGCTTCTTACCAATGTAAACAAGGAGGCCGTTAGATCTCGATATAATGCTTATTTTGCTTTGGAAGGATTGAGTAGGTCAGGAAGAGAGCTTCCTGCATTCTATGATATGATTAAAATGGAGGGGTTCTCTGCATTTAATGGATTCATTCCAACCAAAATGCTTCCTTACCTTCTGGAGCTCATTAGAAGCCAACATCTTGGACATGTATGTAGTTATGCTTATACACTCTTGAAGGGAGCGGGAATGACAATGATTCTTTATACTGATTCCTTGTTAACTCATAAGAAATATTTGACTGGTTACTTCACAACCTTAATCGCTAGTGAAATTATCAGCTTCAAAGCTTGGTTGGCAGACGCGAAAGAAGCGACCAAGAGTGATTTTTATTATATGAAATATACTCATCCAGAGAAACTTGGATTAGCTACTCAGGAACTCTATAAGAATTTATTTGTTCTTGCTTATCGACATGGAAAAGCTGGAGAATTGAAAAATTACTCCTCAAAGACATTGGAATCTGTAACTATTCCTTCTGAATGGCTGGTCCCAATCCAGGGATATGAAGATAGTCTTGAAAAATTGGACCCTAATTTGAAACAAAAACTCTGTAAGAGAAGTTGCTCGGAGTCAGGATTTGACCACTGAACTCACCAATCTCCTCGCTAATCTCTCCACACAACGCAGAGATTAGTTGACGCTCTTCATAGTTATGTTCATATTAATAAATAGTATCTATTAAAAAAAAAAAAAAAAAAAATTACTGGTTTCCAAAACGGAGAAAAAAAATAGGATTGCACATAAAAAATTGTTTAAAGTGCATTGTATATTCAGCAAAACAGGGTAAAGAAGAAGGTTTTTTGCACGATATTTCCAAAGGTAAAATACCGTTCGAAGTGGTACACGTAGACCATTATGGACCCGTAGACAATTCTAGGTCGGTCAAAAAATATGTTTTAGTAGTGATAGATGCCTTCACAAAGTTTGTGAGATTATACCCAACCAAAACGACAAACACCAAAGAGGTTATAAAAGCGTTAGTAGATTTTTTTAGGGCGTATAGTAAACCGAGGTGTATAATTTCAGATAGGGGAAGTTGTTTTACTTCAGGTGATTTCAAAGAGTTTCTGTCAGACAGAGGGGTTCAACACATAAAGATTGCAACCGGATCGCCTCAGGCAAATGGACAGGTAGAAAGAGTGAATAGAAGCTTAGGACCAATGCTAGCAAAGCTAGTTAAACCGGAGGAAGGGATTTTTTGGGATCATGTATTGGAAACGGTAGAGCATACCTTGAACAATACAGTGAATCGGTCAATAAAGTTTAATGCTGTTTGGTGTAGATCAGAAAGGAAAGTTGTCAGACGATCTTAAAGAAAAATTGATAGAGTCAGGAGCGTTAGAAGTAAAACGGGATCTTGAGAAAATAAGACAGAAAGCAATAGTAGAACAGAAAATTCTCAGGCATATAACAAACGATATGTGGACAAAAAACGATGTAAACCGATTAATTATAAAACGGGAGACTATGTTATGATTAAGAATTTTGATTCGCACCCGGGTGCATCCAAAAAGTTGATACCAAAGTTTCGCGGACCTTATCAGGTTACAAAAGTATTAAGAAATGATCGATTTTTACTCAAAGACGTAGAAGGTTTTCAACAGACGCGATTACCTTATCAAGGAGTGTGGGCGGTCGGAAACCTTGGTTAAAAAACAGAAAAAAAAATAAAGAAATAAAAAATTGTGAAGCTATATAAAGATCAGGTGATCTATAATGTCAGAATGGCCGAAATTGTAGTAGTTATATATTTGTTAAGGTAATGCATGTTGCCAACTATTACTCTCTTTGTCATTTATTCCTAAGTATATTATCTATGTTCATACTGTATTTGTCAAAGTAACGCATGTTGCTAACCGTTATTATTTTGTTACTTAGTCTTAAGCATATTGTCATTAAAGAGGACAGTTGTATTTTAGAAGCGATGACGCGTGGAAGTAGTTTTATTTTATCTCTTGAATTCTAGCAGTGACTGTACAACTATACAGAACATTCGATTAAGTGGTACTTACCACTAAAGTATGAAAATTATTTTAAAAGAACACAAAATTATTAGGTACAAACCGTATCGTGTTGCTTCCCATGAATCCGCGGAAATCAAAAAAATAATTAGCGAACTTCTTGAAAACAATATTATAGAAGACTCTATGTCCGAATATGCTAGTCCGCGACTTTTATGAGAGTGATGCGCCGCGTAACATCTAAACAAATTTTAGTCTATATGGACGATATTGTTTTATTTGGCGAAGATGTCGAAATAATTTTCGTCACCCTTGAAAAGCTTTTAAGTGTGTTAAAAGAATTTAATCTTACTTTAAATCTTTCAAAATGCAAATTCTTTTTAAAAGAAATGTCCTATCTGAGTCATGAAATAAATAAGTGGTGAAGGCATCAGGCCTGGAAGCTATAAAGTGGATGCTGTAAAATTATTCCCAATCCCTACGGAAACTAAACATGTTCGCCAATTTTAAGGCCTCCCTGGGTATTTTAGACGCTTTGTAGAAAATTATGCCAAGATAGCAGCCCCACTGTATAAGCTTCTGAAAAAGGATATGGATTTTACTTGGTCATACGCTGAGAAAAATGCATATGATACTTTAAAATCAAAATTGTGCGCATCGCCCATTCTCGTGATGTATAATCCTAATCTTAACCATGAACTTCATACCGATGCTTCTTCCTTAGGCCTTGCTGGAGTTTTAATGTAAATAAGTGCGTCAGATGAAAAACAAGCAGTTTCTTATTATAGCCGGGCGACTACTGACTTAGAGAAAAAAATTCATAGTTATGAAGTGGAGGCATTAGCTGTGGTTGAAAGTCTCGAACGTTTTCGGTACTATTTACTTGGCAAACGGTTCACTATCTTTACCGATTGCAATTATTTAAAGATGACACAGAGTAAAAAAGACCTTATTCCCAGGATTGCTCGCTGGTGGTTAAAAATTCAAAAGTTTAATTTTGAACTCCAGTACAGAACAGCAAATCAAATGCAACATGCAGATGCTCTCAGCCGTAACCCGAGCGAAAATGCTGTTGAAATGGACGAAGTCGGATTAAACATAAATACTGTCGGGAAGGATGACATTGATTGGGTGGCCACATTGCAGTTCAAGGATAAACAGCTTAATGAAATCAAGCAAATATTAACAACTTGCGATAAAAAGCATGCGAAATATAAGTCACTTCAGAAAGAGTATTGTTTGAAATCTGGACGTCTTTTTAAAATAACATCTCATGGACATCGTTTTGTTGTACCACATGGCATTCGCTGGAGAATCATTAAAACATCACATGATGACATAGGACATTGTGGTATAGGATATTGTGGTATAGATCGCACAATAGAACTAATTGGGAAAAATTATTGGTTTCCCAAAATACGAAACATTGTTAGCAAATATTTGTTGTTGTGTTCCTTGTCTATATAACCAACGTTCGAAAGATGAATCAAGATACCATATTCATCCGATTGAGAAACATCCAGTTCCATTCTTCACTATACACGTCGATCATTTTGGACCATATGTAAAAAGTTTAAGAGGCAACCAGTATGTTTTGGGTATCATCGATTCGTTTAGTAAATTCGTTATTCTTAGAGGTGTTAAAGATACTACGTCAAAAGCAGTAGTCACCGTTTTAGAAGATCTAACACAATTTTTCGGAACACAATCAAGAATCGTTTCGGATAAAGGAACAGCATATACATCAAAATTATTTAATAGTTACTGCAATGAGAACGGAATTCAACACATCACGACTGCTGTCCACACCCCTCGTGCTAATGGACAAATTGAGAGATATTTCTACTGTAGGAACAGCTATATCAACAATGACTACGAGACCTAATGGCAGAGATTGGGATGCCCACCTCAGTGCAATCCAATGGGGATTAAATTGTTTGAAGCATCGGATAACTAATCAAACGCCTCAGGAAATTTTATTCGCTTTTAAACCTAAAAACTCGCTGAATAACCAACTAAACATAATGCTGCAAGAAGATTCTGACGATGAAGACGAAAATATTCCATTAGCCACTTTGAGAGAAAACGTTCAACACCAAATTGATATGTTACAAGCCAAGCAAGCCGACAAATTTAATTCTACGTATCGGGAACCTTAAAAATATATAGTTGGGGACATGGTGTTAGTTCGCGCAGTACATACAGCAACGGGCCAGTCGAGAAAACTTTTGCCAAGTATAAAGGGCGATAGGAAGTAAAGTGTGTTCTGCCAAATGATCGGTATCTGATCGGAGACTCATCATCGATGCAAGTAGCGATAAAACCCTACGAGTCCGTCCATGCGGCGGATCGATTGAAGTCATGGTGCTCCTTGAAGGATTTTAATTTGGATGGTCTAGATGAAGAGGAAGACTTCGAGAGTGATTGCGAGATCAATGAATAAAAAAATGGGCTATTAATTTTGATCTTTTGTCAATAACATAGTTTTGTTCGTTCATTTAATGAAGAGTTGAGTTGAGTTAAGCTCTAAATGTACGATTAATGAATTTTATATTAACTTTTTTTAAAGGTATTTGTTTTTATAGATAACAATTGGAATATATTAAATTGCCCAAATTTAAGCCTTATGTTTTTAAAAAAAATGTTTGTCTTGTGTAATTTATAATTAATAATTAAATAATGAATTATCATAACTATGGAAAATATATTGTTTTTTTATATGATTTAATACACAAGGTTCACAACCGCATTATAAGGAACGAACTGGTAAGAGTGTTACAAGATGTTAAAGTTAATGTTAGTTGCCCTAAATAAATTGATGAAAGAAATTGCGACTATGATCGAGCTTGAAGATGATACTGTGACCATGTCGGGGTGAATGCTCAGGCCCGAAGAATGACTATGATCATGTTGGGACAAGAGAGACTGTGATCATGTCAGAAGAATATCCGGAGATGAGAATTGTGTACACATTGAGATAAAAGAGACTGTGATCATGTCGGAAGGGGCCTGTGGTCATGTTCGGTGTCAAAGACTGTGATCATGTCGGGAGGGGACTGTGATCATGTTCGGTGTCAAAGACTGTAATCATGTCGGAAAGGGACTGTGGTCATGTTCGGTGTCAAAGACTGTGATCATGTCGGGAGGGGACTGTGAAATAAAATTGATGTTAAGATGAAGAACTTAGGATATTAGAAAAGTTTTAGCTTTTTACTGGGGACATTGATGCTACAGGTAAAATAGGGGTAGGTCTGCACATGCAGCTCGATCGAGTGAAGTTGGTGGCTGAGTGATATATCATTCATTCCACATCAGCGGTTACGGGCGCTCGGTCGAGTTCGCAAATGTTTTAACACAAGTGAGTGATTTCGTACCATTGATACGGATGATCCGATTATAAACATCGCCAAACATTGCTGAAGGATTTCTCAAACCAACATGAAAATTGCAGCCATACTCATGTGAGTTCAGTATTCATTATTATAATATCTTAAGAACGTTTGAATCTAATCTTAACGTTGCTTAGAACATGATTCCTTAAACTAGTTTATAAAACTAAAACCAATAAGCGTCAAATATGGGCCATTACAAATTATTTAAATATAAAAAGTGGATAAAATTACTAACATGGAAGACATACAGGATGCAATTCGCCAATTAACTAGTGCAATGAATGCTCAAATCGAGCTTGTAAAAATGATTGAACTCAGATAAGGTGCATTAGAAGCTAAAGTTACTAGCAATAGAGATACAGTTCAAGTAAATCTTCAACCTTCGCTAACCGAACAAGATCTTAAAGAGATAAGCAACTTCCCGGACTGCGTAAGAGACCTCCAAGCTTTCGACGGCAATCCAGTTCAGTACCTTTCTTGGGTACATACTGTGGAAAACATACTTAGGGAATACGAAGTAGTAGTAGTTTATAGATATATACTCAAAAGCATAAGGCAGAAATATCGTACAATATATTTGATGAGGACTGGGCGTCAATTTAAAAGTGTTTATCCCTCCATTATGTCGATAAGCGAGATATAAGGACTCTCGAACACCATGTAACAAAAAGGTTCTACCATCGATGAATTTTATGCGAGTGTGCATCACCAACTTTCTTTAATAATAAATAAAATAAAAGCTGAAGACTACTCCGCAGAAACTGTAAGAGCACTCACAGAAAATTATAGAAATCATTGGCTAGATGTGTTCATAAGAGGTTTGAACGGCGATCTTTCTAAAATGTTAGTTATTCAGAAACCACAAACCTTAGCAGAGGCGTATACCTCTTGTTTAGAAGTAAAGAATCTAAATTTTAGAAATCAATCTCAATCCACAAAACGGACTTGACGAACACTGTCTCAGCCCCTATAAACCTCCGAAAGCCTTACCAATACAACAGAAGATCAAAGCTTATAACATACAACATAATAAACAATATCAACGAAATTATACCGCTCCACATAGATTATTCTTTAGATTATTCTTTATCACTCCAAACGAAAAACAACTCGGACAACTAATGTCCAAAACAACATCGACTTTTTAACATCGCATTACGCAAGTATAAGAGTGTCACCAACGTTAACGGTCACCAACATTTCTCTACCCATAGTTCATAATCATTCTGTCCCTTTCATTCCTCCATTTAATTTTTCTCTACCTACAATACAACTACAATATTAAAGTCAGTTGTTATTCGGCCGCTTTACGCACAGGGTAAACATTATTTCAATAAAGTCTTAAACTTAATTCGGTGTCTATTTTTTTTATTTTTGATATTTTCACTCTGTCAACTGACAAGAGGATCAAAGAGAAGACTATAATGAAGTGGAAGAATACCTACAAACGTACAACCAAGTGGAGGAAGAAGAAGAAGAACAAGAAGAAGAACAAGAAGAAGAACAAGAAGAAGAAGGAGAGGAATAAGAATATCCTTCTGAGGCAAAGTTTATGACAGATCACTCTCTAGCATTCCATACCTAGAGTATGGAACTAATCAAGGTAAAGTGTTGAAATTCTTGGTTGATACGGGGACAAACAAGAACTCATAAGTCATTCCCTTGGCGAAAATGCTGTCCGCATTAAAAACCCCTTTCAAATTCAATCTGCAGCAGGAGAAATAACCATCACACGCAAAATAAGCGGTTAATTATTCAAAAATATAGGCAACAATACGACCCTAGAATTCTTTGTTCTGCCAGGATTAAAGACTTTTGATGGAATTATAGGTGATGAACATAAAAATTCCACATAAACAAAACAATTCACCCATGTAAAAAACATAGAAAACAGAGATTAGCATTTGCCCGAACAAAAAACAAGGAAAGCCATTCAACATATCATGAACAAATTTAACAAGATCTTTGGTCCCCAATTCTACACCTAGACCAACACAGTACCCCACAGCACCAAACGCATTTAACCAAAACCCAAATTTTGGCTATGTACACAGGCCACCATTTTCAAACTATCCAAACCCAGGTTACCAGAGCTGGAATCCATATAATAATCAGGCAGGACTCATGCGTCCACAACAACAATATTTACAGAGAAACAACCAGCCTAATATAACTCCTATTAAAACAGAACCAACACCAGTTTTCATACCAGAGAATTAAATAACATAACGACGAAACCAACACAACAGCATTTTCACATAGAAACTGCTTCAGAAGAAATTCGATGTGAACAAGATGTAAATGAATTCATCGAGGAACCAGACCAAGACTTACAAGACTACATAAATACTCTTAATCTACAAACGAGAGCCCAATTGAACGAACATGAGTTAGCTTCAGAATTTTCAGACATACATTTTTTAGGTTAACCGACTCTTCACTTCCATTTTTTGAATGTAGGACGAAGAGTGGAGACATCTTAAAATTTCTAATATACACCGGGTCTAGTAAAAATTACATTCAACCTCAACTTGTTAAAACTCCTCTTAATAACAGTCAGAAATTTCTTGCAAAATCAATTGCAGGAGACGTAGAAATAACTCAGCACACCTTTATTAATCTATTTGGCCAAAACAACGTAAACCTAATTTTTTTTATTTTACCTAATCTAAAATCTTTTCAAGGCATCCTCGGCAACGACAGCCTAAAGAAGCTTTCCGTCGTTATATATACGAAATAAAATCTCATGACAATTCTTGGTAGGATAAAAGTAAAAATTAAGCAACAAAAATCTATGTCCGTTAATTTAATTGATTCAAAATTCGAACATATGTCAGATGCTCAAAAGGAAGCACTCATCTCAACTGTAAAACAACTGTAAAACATATACGACTAAAGTTTTCGGAGAAATTCGTACTTCCACAGACGCTCCAGTCTACATAAGGTGTTATCCCTACCCCACTTCTCTTAAAGAAGAAGTAGAAAAACAGCTTAGAAAACTTTTTGAAGACGGAATCATTAGACCTTCTAGGTCCCCCTACAATTCACCTGTGTGGATTGCCCCTAAAAAACCAGATTCCGCTGGAAACAAACAATACAGATTGGTAATTGACTATAGAAAGCTTAACGCAAATACTATAGCGGATCGTTACCCAATTCAAAACATTAACGAAGTACTCGCGCAACTAGGCCAAATTCAAGTCTTCTCAGTTCTCGATCTTAAGAGCGGCTTCCATCAGATCCCACTTAAGGAGTCTGATATAGAGAAAACCGCCTTTCCTATAAACAATGCCAAATTTGAGTTTGTCAGGCTTCCGTTTGGCCTGAAAAATGCCCCCTCAATTTTCCAGCGCGCTCTCGACGACATACCTCGTCAGTACATAGGGAAATTTTGTTTCGTCTACATTGACGACATTATTATATTTAGTAAAAATTAAACTGAACATTTAAAGCACCTGGAAATTATTTTCCAAACACTGGTCGAAGCCAATATGAAAATCCAACTGGATAAATGTGACTTCTTCAAGACCAAAGTTGAATTCCTAGGTTTTATTATTTCTTCCGAGGGAGTTTCAGCAAACCCAGCAAAAGTTGAAGCAATTTTGAATGTTGCACCTCCAAACACTCTTAAGGAGCTACGCTCATTTCTCGGTATGTCAGGATATTACCATCGCTTCATAAAAGATTACGCGAAACTTGCTTAACCCCTGACATCCCTTTTAAGAGGGGAAAGGAGGACGTTCGTCCAGAACAAATTCCGATAAAATTAAAATTAACGTTAAAGCATTAACGTACGCTCTTAGCAATAAGAACACCAACTCCAAAATGAAACGATGGAAGTCAATTCTTGAGGAGTATAATTACGAAATTAAATACAAGCCCGGAAAAACCAACGTAGTCGCTGATGCGTTATCTAGGCCACTAAGACATAGTCCAGTTAACGCCTTAACAACAACTCAGCACAGCTATGAAAGTTCAAGTCAAAATTTAATTCCAATCGTGAACGAACCAATAAATGTATTCAAAAATCAAATGTTTCTCAGCATAGGCGATACCCCTAGTTACAAATTCGAAATTATTTCTCCCACATATCATTATCACACCATTGTTGAAGCCGATTATACCACAGAAAAACTTGTATAATATAGATCCTGCATCTTCAAGATGGCGCAAAAGTAATCCTCCTATCAGAAAATGCTATAAATTTTGCGATTGGCCCCTAATGTCAGTTCTGTTTTGACATTTGTGTAGTAAACACATGCGAAATACACGTTAATAAACAATGTTACGCTACACTGCTCCAGAACGCGGAATATTGGTGACTAATCAAAGTTTTTCATTTTTTTTAAATTACAGCCAAAAAACATCGGAAGGTTATTTTTGCGCCACCTTGTAGATCTATATTTTACTGCAAAAAAATTATCCTTACAGCCATAGATAAATTCTCCAACTTTGCTTTGGCAAGAATCGTTCGCTCTAGAGCTACGGAAAATATTAAACAACCCCTAAGAGAAATTATATTATCTTTCGGTGTCCCAGAATATATCGACAAAGAAAAATCGTTGAGTTCCAATTTCATTTTATTCATGGTAGAAAACATTTTTAATATTAAAGTATATAAAGCACCTCCTTATGTAAGTTCCGTGAATGGCTAAATCGAAAGGTTCCATTCAACCTTGTCAGAGTTAATGCGTTGCATAAAAGCTGAATAAAACATCAGCATTTTTTCTGAAATACTCGACAAATCAATTTACGAATACAACAGGTCCAAAAAAACCAATTGAAATATTTTTCGCAAGAAATAAAACAAGTAATCCCGAACAATTACAAGAAGAAAGACAGATTGTCACTCAGGCAATTCAAGACAAACAAAACGCTGATCTTACTTATCACAATAAAAAAAGAAATCCTTTTAAAAATTATGCAATAGGTGACGTTATTTACAGAAAAATTAATAAAAGGTTAGGTAGCAAACTTTCGCCAAAATACAGAAAAGAAATAGTTGCAAAAAAACAAAAATTCTACAGTAATAACCAAATCCGGAAAAACTGTTCACAAAAATTTAATTAAAAACCAAAATTCTTCCTTATAGGTTGTTACTTCCGCTCTGCGCAGCGGATACGCAAATATTGGATTACTCGAAATCCCAATTGATCAAAATTTATATCGGAACTTCAAAAATACAAACTGGATCTTTCAAAATAATACATATAATCGATATCGAACATTATGAAGAGCTAACCAAAAACATAGAAAATGCCCTGATAGATAACTGGCAAAACCACCTACTTTATCCTTATATTTCCCACGAAATAACTAAAATAAAAAGCCTCCTGTCTGGACTAAAAGTTGAAAATAAAAGATCATTAGACTTCATAGGAAGTGCATGGAAGTGGATCGCGGGAAACCCTGATCACCATGACCATGAGATTTTAACAGAAAGATGAATAACCTACTCGAAAATAACAATAGACAAATGATAATAAACCGAATGACCATAGGTAAAATTAATGAAATTAATTTATTATTTAAACGAAATAAGAAACAAAGATACAGAAATATTAAAATTAAAATATGAACTTGATTTAATTAGCGACGAACTAATAAATATAGCCTACGCTATTCATTGGGCAAAGGTTAATGTAGTCAATTCATTTATACTGTCAAATTCCGAAATAAATATAACAGAAACTCTTTTTAAAAAAAAACAGATTACACCTTTTGTAAACATTGACGAGGCACTCGATTTTTGTAGCATTAAAATTGCATCCAATGGTAAGAACTTAATTTATATAATTAATATACCAACAACAGACCCATAAATTTGTAATATTTTAATATTAAATAGGAATAAAAAAAATTAGATTCCTTTTGAAAAAAATTAACAATGTAAGAACAAAATATATGGTATAAAACATAATTGTGTTGTAATAAGCGAACATTCTATTTGTAACAAAAACGACATTGTAGACATATAAGCAACTCCTCATGCATCCCCAACCTCCTGAAAAGCCAAGTCCCTACCTGTATTAAAACCGACAATAGAAACATTCCATCCATAGACGAAGTATCAGACGGCATACTATTACTAAATCAATTCAACGATTCCATAATCATCAATAACGACACCATCCGATTAGAAGGAACATTTATTATAAAACATACCAATACTACAATCCTTGCAAATGGCAAGACGTTCCAAACAAACGAAATCACCAAACATCAACCTCTACCAGCTATGCTACTACCAAGATCATCAATGCGGGAGTTCAAAGAAGTATTTTCCCTAGAGATGATAAAGGAATTGCAGGTGAACAGTACGGAACAGATTGGCCTACTTGAAAGGAAGGGCTCTATGAACATGGGGATTAATTTAGTCCTAGTAGTGGCACTCCTTGCAGTTATAACAGCCTTCCTTTGCCGTAAATCCAAAAAGAACGAAAAACCAACTAATCAACCCGAGAATAAAACAACATCCATTACAATTGGAATAGAAGATCTACCACAGCTGATAAAAACAACAACATCGAACGAGGGAGTTACGTCACCAGCTTGACCCCCATTCACCCCAATACCACACCTGCAACATCAATCAGGTTGATAACCTGCAACGTAGGCAATAAATATAACAAAGCATTGTATCCAATTCCAGCTAATGTAATGCTGAGGTGACCCAAGAACTGATGACCTAGCGTCTAGCGCATTTCCTTCCATCGGAATTGGTTCTTGGAATCCACTTTGGCAATTAGGGTTCATTATCAATTATGTTCATATTTTTATTCAGTGTTAATTGTATTCTTGTAAACTAAAGACCTATTGGTCAAATAAATGTATTTTTTTTTAAAGAAACGTTTGTTCCCTTCTTTAACTGGCGCAGTCGGTAGTCCGGTGACGGTTTTAAGTAAAATAAAGAATGTGTTAAAATCAAATTTGAAAATTTAAAAACAAACCGTGGGTATCGACCCTTAATCACCGCGAACAAAAACAAGAAACGTGAATTAAAGACCATCAAAAACCAAAAGACATAAAAGAAAAAAAAAACATAAAAGGAAAGAAAGTGAATCAAATACTCTCAAATCAGAATCAGATACTCTCAAAAATAAAAAAGGAAAATAATCAACAGCGAAATAATGATCCTCCTGATATTTTGGTGCATGTAAGTGATTGAATTTTGATTGATTGATATGCAATAACACTCATTTCTTGCGACTTTATTTTATAGTTTTTTCTCATATTAATTAAATTTTTATATACGTATTACAAAACGCAAAAAAAAACTATCAAACATTTTTATTATTGAATATATACGTATCACAAAACGCAAAAAAAATGAATTATCAAACATTTTTATTATCATTTAATTAAGTCTAATTTAAAGTGTCTTTTCTGAATCCTTAACTCACAGTCGGTCAATTTTAAAAAAATATTTTTTTCACAAACCAAACTTCATGAGCAAACTACAAAAAATTAAGCCAAAAAGATCATTTCCCTATAGTCTTAGAAATATTTTAAAAAGTTTACAATCATTAACAGAGACTCCAGGAGAAGACGATTCGGTTAACTCCACTTCCTAAGGTTCTTTCTCGGAAACCATGTCAACCGACCCATCTTATACTTCGGGTTTACAGAACCCACTCCTTGCCACAACCCCTATTCCCACAACCCCTATTCCCACTCCAATGAACCATGGAGATATCTTTAATCTACTTCGAATCCCTGACGCGATCAAAGATCTTCCAAAATTCGACGGAAACCCGCGATCGCTACATGAATTCCTCAATAACGTCGAGGAAATTCTACTGTTTATTAAGGGTGCCGACAACACCCCACAGGGCTAAATGTATCTCCGAGCAATTCGAAACAAAGTAGAAGGGCAGGCAAATGAGGTCCTTAACATGTACGGGACCCCATTAATATGGGATAAAATTAAAGAAAATTTAATTCTCCATTATTCTGACAAAAGAACAGAAACTTCACTCATCCGGGACTTACACAGTCTAAAACAAGCAATCAAGTCCGTGGAATCCTTTTACGGAGAGATAATTGAGATTCAGGCTGCTCTCTCAAATAACATATTGATTCACGAACAGTTAAGCAACGTGATTCAAGCAAAAAAAGAGTTGTACGCTGAAATGTGCCTCAACTCTTATTTAAGTGGGCTAAATGAACCACTCGGCTCAAGAATCAGGGCTATGAGACCCGAATCATTAGCCACAGCTCTATCATACTGCATCAAAGAGCAGAATATTTCCTATCAGAGAACGGCTCGAACACAAGAATATAGCAATTTCCCATATTATAGAACTTATAGTATTCCCGTTCCATACCAGCCACGTCCAAATCACACCCCACATCCCCAACCTTACAGACAACAAAATAACAACTACCATAGAAACTCAGGGCCTAACAACTTAGAAAGAACATCGAATTATACAAACAAATTCACCAGGGCAAACACCACACAAACGAGACCAAATAATTTCAGGAACGAAAGACTTCCCATAAAACAAAGTCCTAGCCAACAGACGAGAAATCCCAACTTCAACATTCAAGAAATCAGTAATCCCCATGAAAACTTCTCCCAAAACCCAAGTACAAATGGCAGCAATCCATTTCAAACTTTAGACCAATATCGTAACTCCTCCCCCCTTAGTGTAGAGTGACGGCCAAAGTGATGTAAACGGGGCTGGAGTGAAAGAACGAAGTGGGGGAAGTTGGTCCTTTTCAATTTTCTTCTTAATTCCGATGATGATGATGGTAAATGCCACTATTACGATGATTATTGAGCTTGAAGATGAAACTGCTAGATAGTGCAGGACCTCGGTCTTGGTATGTAAAGTTTTCAGCTTTCCTTCAGCGAGAAATTGGTGATCTTGGAATTCACTTTGGCAATTAGGTTTCATTATCAATTATGTTCATATTTTAATTCAGTGTTAATTGTATTCTTGTAAACTAAAGACCTATTGGTCAAATAAATGTATTTTTTTAAAGAAACGTTTGTTCCCTTCTTTAACTAGGGCGTTCGAAGCTAAGCGGGGAAGAGGAGTTAACGTCACGTATATTTCCCAAACATTCCATTCCATTCCTCCTATGTCATTTATTTTCCCACACAGTAAACACGCTCCACATTCATGGTGCTGACTCTGCGTCTGGAGCATCAGATACCACACCTTTTCCTATCCGTATGTTGCAAAGTAGATTGTAAATGTTTGTCAATTAGATTTTAGTCTTGCTTTACGATTCAAATAAAGAGGTCGATCCTCAATAAAATAAAATATTATTTTTTCAATTAATTAGATTTAAGTTAATTTAATTTGTATACAGAAATAAAAAAAAAGATAAATACCCTTATACAGGCACTATTCAACCATCAGACGCGTTTAGGATATGCAGTTGTCTTCCTACTCTCTTTGAGATAAGACCACTTTCGGTGCTTTACACTCTTATCATTTACGATTATTTAATTTGTTTTATTAAATTTTTTGTTACGCATTCTATTCAAAATGAATACCTGTGGCAAATGCAATAAAAATATTATTGATATTAAATTTACTTTGTGTTCGGGTATTTGCGCTCGTCAATTTCATAACGATTGCTGTAGTGTCAGTGCTAGTGTATTGGGTGCATAAAAAAATTGCCAAGTCTAAAGTATTTCTGTGATGTTTGTGCCGGCTGCACATCATTATCATTAATCCAGAAACTTGGTGAACTATCTAAATCGTTAGATAGTCGATTAGCTGAGTTAAAAAGTGATTTAAAACATGAGCTTAAGATCGCGAGTTCATCAGGTTTTCAGTGTTTAAACACACCTGATAATATTTTTTCAACTCCCAAATCTCACTCGGTTGCTAAAAAAGGTGTAATTCATCAGCCTTTAACTAGCCCAAACACTATTGATAGTGCTCTACCACCCCAGGTAAATATAACCAACGATTCGCAAAAAAACATCCACATCACTTACAAATATGGCTCAACCACCAAGTACAGCTGATGTCGTTTTTACATATAAAAACTAAGCCAGCTGATATTTGTAAATATGTTTCTAAACGATTAAATATTAACACCAATAGTTAACACGACCCGACACGTGCATGACCAATCGTATCTATTCACACGACAACAGAACCTATAGTGTACGTCAGCACTTTCCCACGATCAGCAGTACAACGACTGGATACCCGATACGAGCGGATAAACGCGCTGCGTATGATTTGGCGACTCAGCAGATTGGTCATGCGAAGGCGAGGTTACCTGGTGCAATAATTAGATTGGAAGAGTAAGTTGTATTTTTGGGGTGAGACATTAAAGAGAATTATAACGAGCTAAAACGTGTGTTTTATTGGTGTTCAAATATATTTTTTTATAAAAATAATAAAGAACAATTTAACTGGCGCCCGAGCAGGGACCCCGTCAAAAAGGACGAAAGGATAAATGAAGTGAAATCAAAGTTTAATGTATAAAAAGTTAAAAAAAGTGCAAGAAAATTAAATAAACACGTGAAATCTAAGTTTAATGCACAAATATTTAAGAACGAGTGAAGACAAATTAAACAACTATCGAGTGCAGTAATAAATTTATTTTTATAAATCAGAGGTGAACAATTTTATAAATCAGAGGCGAACAATTTGAGAACGAGTGAAGACAAATTAAACAACTATCGAGTGCAGTAATAAATTTATTTTTATAAATCAGAGGTGAACAATTTTATAAATCAGAGGCGAACAATTTAAGAACGAGAGGAGACAAATTATTAAAATTACGAACCCGGTGCAGTAGTAAAGGAACTTCAACAAACAGAATCATCAAGGACCCGACTACATTAGAAGCGTATGCAGCAGAATCATGCACTGGGAATTTTAGTAAGATATTTCAATTTAAATAATAATATGAGAACAAAATAAGAGTGAAACAAAATAAACTAATTAACTATTTAATTGCAAAAATAATTTAGTATTAAAATTATTTTCGAAATACGATCCAACTATTTGAATTTAGATAATAAGATTAAGACAAAAAACAAGTTAAACAAAGTTAATAAATTAATTACCTAATTAATAAAAAAGACAGAAATTAGTATTTAAACAATTTTTTGAAATACTGTCCACATCTTTCACAATCCACGTCTGTCGTTACACAAATTCTCTTAAATTTGGGAAGTGATATCTATAAATTAAAATTAGTTTTTGCTACGAAAATACATACTCTCGTGTACAATGGATGAGCTCAAAAATTCGGTTACTCAAATGACTGGGGCAATTAACACTGTCCTAGAGCAAATTAAAGTATTGGAGGCTAGAATGGGTCGTATAGAACTACGCAATCCAATGGAGGTAGTTCAGTCAGTGAAGAATCAACTGGTAACAATCACGAGTCGCATTAGTAACTTAGAACAATCGGGTGTCTCAAGAATCCCTGATACACCGGTAACACAAGCCGAACAACTGTGCAGGCCGACCAGCGAACAGGATCTGAAAGACATATGCAAACTTCCTGATTCTGTTAAGGAACTTCAGACTTTCGACGGAAATCCCGTCCATTATATTTCATGGATCCACAGCGTTGAAACGGTCTTAAAGGATTACGAAATAGTTCGTAACAAGCCTATTTACAGGGCAATCCTTCAGAATATTCGACAGAAAATTCGAGGCAATGAAGATTCTGCATTAGTCTCATACAACATTCTAGACTGTGATTGAATGGAAATAAAAAGGGTCCTCTCACTGCACTACGCGGATAAGAGAGATATCCGAACGCTGGAGCACCAGCTCAACCAATTAGCACAGGGTAACACGAAAGTTGAAGATTTTTACGCGACGGTGAATCACCAGTTTTCGCTGATCATTAACAAGATTAGGGCTGAAGTTTATACCACAGAAACCATGAATGCTTTGATTGAAACCTACAGGAACCGCGCCCTTGACGTATTCGTACGAGGACTGAAGGGGGACCTCTCAAGGCTTTTGATCATTCAACGGCCAAAAACTCTCCCTGAAGCATATTCAGCGTGTCTGGAAATGCAAAACCTCAATTTCCGGAGCAATTCGGTCCATGTAATGGCTCCCAACACAATAACCGCCCCAATTAATCACAACTTCAGGGATAACGCAGTTTCCCCAAAGAACATTGGTAGGCCATTCGTCGCTAGAAACAACTCTATTGGAGCTTCCAGAGGAAGAGACACCACCGATATTTTATGATGGAAGCCTCGTTTCCAGCGTACCATACATAGAGTATGCTACGCGGGATGGGGACATTCTAAGTTTTTTAGTGGATACCGGGGCTAATAAAAATTTCATTCAACCAAGATTAGTTCCGCGTCCTGTCCCTGTCCAAAATCCATTTTTTGTAAATAGTCCTGCTGGGAAGATTTGCATTAAAGAGAAAATTACTGGTAAATTCTTTTATTCTCTGGGGTGTGACTTAAACATAACATTTTTTATCTCCCGAGCCTAACGTCATTTGATGGCATAATCGGCGATGACACGCTGAAAGAATTGAAAGCAGTCATCGATAGGGAAAAAAATATACTAACTATCGAATCCGATAAGGTCATCATTTTAAAAAACCGACATTCAACCGCAGTCCACCAGCTGATCTTAAACGGGAACATATCGACCCATTCGAGATCAAGGTTGGAACTTATTTCCAGAAAATTCTGTAGTCTTTTCGGTCCAGTTGGTAATGAAAAAGTAAGAACCAACGTAAGAGCGAAGATTCGTACAAACACTGACGAACCAATATATTATGCCAAAAGCTATCCCTACCCGAGTTCCATGAGAGAGGAAGTCGACCGACAGATTAAGGACCTCCTGTCGGACAATATTATACGTCCATCGAACAGTCCATATAATTCACCAATATGGATTGTTCCAAAAAAAACCGAAACCGGACGGTGAAAAGCAATATAGAATGGTCATAGACTTTAAGCGTTTAAATGCTGTGACCATTCCAGACACGTATCCTATTCCGGATATCAATAGCACATTAGCTAGTCTGGGGGATGCAAAACTGTTTACCACGCTCGATCTGACATCAGGATTTCATCAAATCCTGATGGACGAAACCGATATCCCAAAAACGGCCTTCTCTACTATGAACGGGAAGTACGAATACCTGAGACTTCCTTTCGGTCTAAGAAATGCCCCTGCTATCTTCCAGAGGATGATAGACGATGTACTCAAGGAATTGATAGGCAAGGTTTGCTATGTATATATTGACGATATAATCGTTTTTAGCAAAACCGAAGAAGACCACTTGAGGGACATTGAAACCGTTTTCGCTAAATTAAATGAGGCTGGCTTGAAGGTTAATCTAGAGAAAACTCAATTTATGACCACCAGCGTCGAGTTTCTCGGATATCTGGTTACTCCCGAAGGCATACTTCCAGACCAAGGGAAGGTTAAGGCTATTGAAAATATCCTCCCACCAGCGAATTTAAAAGAGTTAAAAAGCTTCCTCGGATTAACTTCTTATTACCGGAAGTTCATTCGGGATTACGCCAAAATAGCTAAGCCCCTTACAAACATAACGCGTGGCGAATTCTCACATGTTAGAGCCAATCAGTCTAAAAACGTTGCAATTTCTCTTGACGATGAAGCGCTAAAGTCTTTTAAAAGCCTGAAGGAACTGCTCACATCTGCAGATGTTTTAGCATTCCCTGATTTCCAGAAGGGCTTTAACCTAACTACAGATGCTTCCAATTACGCCATTGGTGCTGTGCTATCTCAAGGTGAGCATGGCAAGGAAAGGCCGGTGGCATACATCTCCCGTTCTCTTAACCGAACGGAGGAGAATTATGCGACCAATGAGAAAGAAATGCTTGCCATAGTGTGGGCCTTGGATAATTTGCGAAATTATCTGTATGGAGCCAGGAAGATACGGATTTTTACGGACCACCAACCTTTGACATTTGCGTTGAGTAATAGAAATCACAATGCAAAGCTCAAACGTTGGAAAGCGAGAATAGAGGAGTATAACTACGAGTTGATTTATACTCCTGGTAAATCAAATTACGTGGCTGATGCTCTCTCGCGGCTCAAGACTGAAGTCAATCACCTCTCAGATGCTAGCAGTGAAACTGTTAGCGTGGGTCATGTAAGTTCTCCTTCAAGGGAAAGTACGGATACGGCAAGCGAACGCAGAGTAGACTGTGCACGAGCTGAGACGGCTGATGAAGGGCTTTGCGAACTCTCTCCAAGTGATACTGATTCGTGCACTGCACACAGTGCCGACCAGGATAGCTCGGATCTAGTACCACACGTGGAAGCACCAATCAATGTTTTTAAAAATCAACTCATTTTTAAGAATGGAATCGATCTACGCTCCCACGAAGAACCACATCCTGGCTATCATCGCCACTACATCTCCACGAGAACCCTACACGATGACGATCTCATAGAGATACTGAGGGAAAAACTCAGGCCAAATATCATAAATGGAATTAAGATGCCAGAGAACTATCTCGGTATGCTTCAGAGGGTTTATCTGGAAACCTTCGGAAATTACAAATTAAGGGTGGCTCAAAGGATAGTCGAAGATGTTGGTAACGAAGAGAATAAATGTCTTATTATTGAAAAGGAACACAGGAGAGCCCATCGCTCTCCTAAAGAGAATAGGGAACAGATCTTGGAAAAATTGTATTTTCCCCACATGATGGCTAAAATCAGGAAATTCTGTTCTTCATGTGAAATTTGTAATGCAAACATATACGATAGGCATCCGGTAATCCCCGAACTCCAAGTTACTCCACTCCCAAAGTATCCCTGCGAAATACTTCACATGGATATTATGGAGATCCAGAATATGAAGTTTTTAACTGTGGTGGATAAGTTTTCAAAATTCTCAAAGTTTTTCCACATAAAAGAAAAATCGGCAATTTACATTAGGGCGAAACTAATAAAAATCCTGCACTACTTTACGGTAACGCAGGTGTTAGTTACTGATAACGAGAAGGGCTTCCTTAGTCCAATCGTTTTAAATTTAATCAAAACTCTGGGTGTAAAACTTTACTTAACCCCATCTTATAGAAGCGAGGTAAATGGACAAATAGAACGGGTCCATTCTACCGTATTGGAGATCTACAGGTGCCTGAAGGTCGAGTACCCGGATATTAAGCCCAAGGAACTTGTCTACATATCGGTGGATCGTTATAATAATACAATACACTCGGTCATCAAGAGGAAACCTACTGACATCTTCTTCAATAGGTCTCAGAGGGTTAATTACAGTAACCTTCTGAACATTCGTTCAAAAATTAATAAAGATCTCAGGGGAATTATAAAACGTAACATGGAGGCAAGAAATGTGAGGCTGAATCGAAAGAGAGTTTTGCCCAGAAAGTATCACGAGGGTGATGTAGTTTACGTTGCAATAAAAAAGATAAAAAGTAAAAATAAACCCCTGTATAGACGGGAAATTGTCGCAAAGGACAATCGTGTAACGGTAACGACAACTAGTGGTAAGAGAGTCCATAAGGCTCACTTAAAAAATATGAAAGGATAACAAATTGAATTAAATGCCCAGGGCCAACTCTCGCGAAAAAAGGGGCCGGTTTACTAAAGTATCAATGATATTTTCGGTGGTGAAGACCCTCGTACCTTAGTAGGTCGCTGCGGATATAATCGCATTAACGACTAAAGCGGATTCATACGAGCCTTACGAACCAAAGTAACTACCCCGAAAGTTAAAGAGAGCGCCTAATAGGCATTAAAAAAGAAAATAAAAAAAAATAAAAAAAAGGAAGAATGATTCCCTAGCCTATAAAAAATGTTTTTCAATTTAACTTAACAAACGAACTAATGAAGAATTTTATATTATAACCTCAATGAAACTCAACAAAAGAATTAATTAAGAATTATATGTTACTAATAAAGTCATGAAACTATATTGCAGTCTAGCTTTTTTAGTTCCCGTGCATGCTCTGCATATTTTTGCATACAGATCAGGATCACCAATTGTGACCGTAAGGGAAGGCAACGCTTGGGTTATAAATGGCTTCTTTAAGTTGGTCCATGTTATTGACCTAAGCAAATATAACATACTCATTGAACAAACTGAAATGCTGGCTATGAAACATATAGCAGACAAAGAGATGCGGCTGGTACTAGATTATCATCTGAGCCAGGTAAAAGACCGCATAAACGAACTGAGTGAACCACGGACAAGACGGACTAGATCTATCGACTGGATAGGTTCTGCCTGGAAATGGGTAGCTGGATCTCCTGACGCAACTGACTGGAACAAACTTTTACAAACGCAGACAGACATAACTGAGAACAACAATCATCAATACAAAATTAACAAGAAACTTTTTGACTCAACACATTATTTGAATAACGTTTATAAGATAATTGATCACTACAATAACGCCGTACAAAAAGAGGAAATAGACAGACTAAGAGACGACCTACTTAACAAAGTTCTAATACTAAAAGAAGGGATAAACAAAATAACAAGAGCCTGTCAAATGGCAAAGACCGGAATAGTTAACAGTAACATACTTGACTTTGAAGAGGTTAACACTATAATAAATGAGTTGGAAATCCTTCCCTATCAAAATTTTGTAGAAGCCATTAAATACGGGCGACCGTCTGTATATAGCAATGGAACTCTTTTGTTATACGTACTCTCGATCCCGAAGGTCGGGACCAAAGTGTTCCATTCAGTGACCGCTCGCGCTGCAATCAAAGACGGAAAACAAATTGACCTAGACTACACAAGACTACTCATTAATCACGATACGACCTACGGACTTAAGGGTGATTGCTTTCATATAGGAAATACATCGGTATGTGAAGAAAGCGTTTTAAAGAAATTACCCGAAGATACATGCTTACCCAAGGTACTCAAAGGAGGTACTGCAGCATGTGACTTCAGAAACACAAATGAAGAGGTCATTGAACTAATTGGGGAAAATACGGTCTTCATAACAAATTTTAACGGGTCAATTCTAAACAAAAATTTGTCTATCCCTCTAGAAGGTACTTATCTCATCCAACTGGACAATGATACGATCAGCATCAAGGACCAGATATACTCCAGTGGGACGACCACGAGGTTACAAGCACTTCCGGCTGTCTTGGTCAACATAACCAGTAAAAGGATCAAGCCTAATCTGCAACATCTGCACGACATCAGTGTCAAAAATATCGAACTAATCAAAACCTTAAAAGATAACCTTAACTCTTCTATCATTACAGAAATTTTAGTAATTATAGCCATAGTCATCTGCATCTGCTTCCTGTGGAAAAAGATATATGGAAGAGCAAACATCCCGGAGCTTCATTTGTCTTTCCGTCGGAAGAGCATCCCTCGTCCAGCTAGACGTAATATGGAGGTTCAACAATCCGGCAGTAATTTAAGCCACTCCACATGTTCAGCTATTGATCTGCGGGACGCAGATATTTAAAGGGGCAGCAGTTAACACGACACGACACGTGGATGACCAATCATATCTATTCACACGACAACAGAACCTATAGTGTACGTCAACACTTTCCCACGATCAGCAGTGCAACGACTGGATACCCGATACGAGCGGATACACGCGCTGCGTATGATTTGGCGACTCAGCAGATTGGTCATGCGAAGGCGAGGTTACCTGGTGCAATAATTAGATTGGAAGAGTTAGTTGTATTTTGGGGGAGACATTAAAGAGAATTATAACGAGTTAAAACGTGTGTTTTATTATAAGAACAAGTTGGCCAACTGCAAGTTGGTGTTCAATTATATTTTTTATAAAAGTAATAAAGAACAATTTAACTGAGTGTGTTGGTTTATTTAAAAAAAAAAAACATTAATGTTGAAAGGGAATATTCATATATTAATTTTAAGCTTGGTATTCCACCGGCCATGTTATTTCTACACTTGAAAAAAAATTCTGGCCGGATGGTGTTGGTGTAAAGCTTTTTAAGTCGAACACAAAAAACTACCAACAACGCCCGCAACGCAATCGCTTGAGAGCCGGTCAACGGCAAAAATAGATCGATGCACAAGCACACGCACTTGCATTTCTTCTGCTTTTGATAATTTTTCTTTGATGTCTTCTTCTCCTTCACTGACCACAATAAACATTTATTATCAAAACTGTGGCAGCATGCGTTCTGGAACGTTTGAGAGAATTATTTTTTTCTTCTTCTGATGCATATTAACATGTTATTCTTTTGGTGGAAACATGGTTAACTGATAATTTTTTTGATATGGAACTGTTTACATCAGAATACACTGTGTTTCGCAAGGATAGATCCGCTGCAACTGGTATGCGGCGGGGAGGTGACGTTTTAATAGCTGTAGCACAAATTATTTAGTAGAGCAAATATCTGTTTTAGTCGGTGGACCTGGACTGAATAACGAAATTTGTTTTTGCCTTAGCTATATTCGCAAACCAAATTTAGAAGTTTATAAACTTCATATGGAGAATATAGAACATCTTCTTTCAAATCTAAAATCTAATCAACATCCCTGTATTGCAGGCGATTTTAAATTAAATAATATTCACTGGCGCAAGGATGAAGAAACAAAAACCCTTATTCCACAAAATGTTACCAGCTCATGTGAAATCGCTGTTGTCGATTCACTTTACGCCCATGAGTTGTTTCAACTTAATTTAATTGAAAATCAATTTAAAAATGTTTTAGATTTGGTATTTGTTAACAAAAATGTAAAATACACATGCCCTATGGAAGTTTTAACTCCATTTTTGCCTAATACCATTTATCATAAAGCACTTGAATCTTCGCTTGGTTTTTATACTTTTCACCTCAAACTAGTTCGCCACAAAATTCTTTTAACTTTTTAAAATCTTATTTTTCATCTCTAAATTCATACTTCTTATCCGTAGATTGGAATAATGAATTAAACACTCCTGATTTGAATCTCATGTTTACCCGTTTTATAAATATATTAAAAGACTCTTTTACCAGGTTTGTTCCAGTTCGAGTAAATACTCATAAGAAAAAACCTTGGTTTAATAAAAGGCTAACCAACTTAATAAATGTAAAAAATAAAGCCTTCAAAACATTTAAAAAGAGCAATAATTCTGGGTACCGTGATTATTTCCTTGGGCTGCGAAAAGAATATGATTTTTTGCACCGATTTTTATACAAGCAATCTATTTTATCTGTTGAGTCAAACATAAAGCACAACAGCCGATCGTTTTGGTGCTTTATAAAGTCTAAACGAAAAGATAATGGAATTCCAACCCTTATGGAATTCAATGGGGCTAATTCAACAGATGAAATTTCTACATGCGAGTTATTTGCAGCATATTTTAAATCTGTCTTTGTAGAACGAAATGAAACTACCGACTATAATTATTCCGAAGTAGATCCAATTGCTGACATTGAATCAATTTATTTAACGGAAATTGACATAATAAACGGAATTAAAACCCTCGAAAATGGTATTAGTCATCTTCAACATGGGTTTGTTACTGGTAGATCTACAACCACTAATCTAACACTGTTTACTAAATATACCCTTGAGAGTCTTGAGGCCGGTACACAAATTGATGTTATTTATACTGATTTCTCTAAAGCATTCGATAAGTTGAATCCAAAAAACTTGTGGAAAAATTGAATGCTTTAGGTATTTACTCAAGACTCAAGAAGTGGTTGTCCTCTTATTTGGCAAATCGAAAACAAATAGTCAAACTGGGTAATTCAACATCTCTACCCTTCAGTGTAAACAGTGGTGTACCCCAAGGAAGTCATTTGGGTCCTCTTCTCTTCATTTTGTTCACTAATGACATACCTTCTTTCATTAAACATTCGAAATGCTTAGGATATGCCGATGATTGGAAGCTTTACACTCAAAGAAAATCTGTTAGCGACTGAGAATATCTTCAATCTGATTTTCAAAATTTATTTCACTGGTGTAATAAAAGTTCTTTAACTTTGAACGTAGAGAAGTGCAAAACATTTGCAGCTTCACGGCAACTAGATGATATTATGTTCACTTACGCAGGCAATGAAACTGTTTTAGAAAGAGTTAATGAAATAACCGATCTCGGCATTCGATTTGATAAAAAATTTGCATTTACTTCACATTATGATGTAACAATATCAAGGGCAAATTCATTATTAGGTTTTTTGAAAAGAAATTCCTTTGATTTCAAAGACCCTTATACATTAAAATCAATTTATTGTTCTCTAGTTATGGAATATGCTTCGGAATACGCATATAGATAGAATCGACCGGGTACAGAAAAACTTTAATAGGTATGCTATCAAAAAATTCAACGGGTATGATGAATTACCTGATTATAAAACTCGATGCTTATTATTGGGCTTGCAAACTCTTTCTAATCGAAGGAAGCTAACAGGCGTTATGTTCATTAGGGATATTATATGTTCTCGGATAAATTCATCCGAATTGCTAGCTTGTCTTAATATGTATGCACCTGTGAGACACCTTCGCCCAAAAGAAATGTTCTTAGCAAATAGGCACAGAACAGCTTATTGCCAAAATGAACCAATATCAAGATGCATCACATATTTCAACGAAATGTGCAGTTCTGGCGAATGCGAATTTTCAAAAAGTAGATTAGCATTTAAAAAAGATCTTTCCATATATTTTCACTATCTTAACAATTTCACATCCCAAATACTAACAATCCTTCGCTAAGTCTATACTCTTAGAAAAGGTTTTTATTTTTTTTCTCTATGATTAGGTATAGAGTTTTTATTGATATATATATTTTTTTCTTCATTTTGAAGTTTTTTTTTTTTTAAGTTTAATTAATTTTTTTTCAGGAGTAAACTATTTTTATTATTAAGTCAAAATAATCTGTTAAATATACGAATATGGTAGGTCAAATAAATAAATAAAAAAATACCGAGTAACCGAAGAGTAAAAGTAGAAGATTTCGTTTACTGTTCATTGATATCGATCATAGACGGAATTGACCGAAAGGAGCTATTAAAAAAGGAATAGACAGAGAAGATCGCGTAGTGGAAGTAACAACATCAACCGGAACGTATAAACGACCGATAGTTAAAGTTTATGTCATCGATTTAGAGAATGGCAATATCGACCGATTCTCAATACCAGAGGGAAGAAAAAGAAAACAAAATTCTCAGCCCACTTGGTAACCCTTAATTCAATGCCTACAATCAAAACAAATAATTAATTTGTTATACACGCGTACACATAAACACCAGCTTTTTACTTTTATTTACACAGACACAACAGTAGACAATATGAGATTGATACCTTTTGCATCTGTTCTTAAAGTCAGTCTTTAACTGAACGTCATAAAGATTCCATATATATATATATACATAATATATATATAATGTTAATGTTTTTAATAAAGTTTTCTTGTATAAATTTAAAATACATTTTAGATTTATTTTATTGCCTACTGGGTGTAATTTTTAATAATAATTCTCATTATCCCCGAATGATCTACCTAGTGCAACAAAACAACAACAAAAGAATTTATTTTTACATGGCAACCCTGAAATTTCCCCTCAGGATAACAATTTTAATACAATTAAATCTATCGAAAGACCATAAAAGAATGCGTGAAAAAAAGATTTGTCCATATATCCGACGGTGATAAATGGCGGAAAAATACGATTCCCGACGCTAAAAGTGGTAGCCCGACGGTAAGCAAAGAACAGTCAAACACCATACCATTTTCGAGAATGATTTATTTCTTCCGTAAGCAAAAAGGACACAGAGCGCGAGATTGTCCAAAGAAGGAAATGAAAAGTGATAATTTGCTTCCAAATTGATTGGATACATTGATATGGGTAGTGAGTGCGTGACTATTCGGGAAGACGATGTTAAAAAAATGCTATACCGTATACTGAATGTCAAATCAAGCTTAGCGGATTCGTCGGTGGCGGTTGCGAAACTACGGAAAATTTTACGGTGTTTTAGATATATCAAACATTAAAATTATCGGAGAGGTATTTGTTGTGCCAAATGATGCTCGGCTGGTGTAAGCGTTATTGTCGGTAGATTGTTTTTATGTTAACCGCATGTTCGAGTTAAGTTTTTGGACAACAAGGTTAATATATGTAGAACCAACATGAGAGCAGTTGATTGTCGTCATTCGACGAGTAAAGACGTGTACCTATTTCATTATTTCCCTATACAGTTTAAAATAAATTCATTCGTTTAACAGACGTTCCGTGTTGACTTTTTATTTGTGTGTTCTCGTATCCTACATTTGGTGTCAGAAGTGGGATACAGACACTCTTCCAACAACAACAGTGTTACACACAAGTAGATTGATGCAGCTGAAAGAAATAAACCAACGACGCAAAACGAATGTATGAAAATTTTTCCAGACAAGACGAGGACATACACACAACGAACAAAACGACGGTAGCAGTACATTGTGAAAAAAATAAGAAAATAACGACGACCGACGAAAACAGTGACTACGGCGCATTGTTCTAGACACTCAGAAAAAAAACGACGGCAATTAAGAAGGTGATCACTGCAAAGGATACACAGCGCACACAACAGAAGAAGACGATCACAAATCACAATAGCAGCTGCAGTGTGTAAGTTAACACCGTCAACCACTCGCACGCGAGTTACGTCACCAGCCTGACCCCACATTCATCCAGTACATTACCTGCAGCACCAATCAGGTTATTAACCTGCAACGTTGACAATAAACATTGTATCCAATTCCAGCTAATGTAATGCTGAGGTGACTCAAGAACTGATGACCTAGCGTCTGGTGCATTTCCTTTTTATCAGTTGTGGTTCTTGGAATTCACCTTTGCAATTAGGTTTCATTTATTAGTTATGTATCAATACCACTCAGTTGTAAATTTACTCTCAAGAAATAAAGACCAATTCGGTCTAGTAAAATATATTTTTGCCTTCCTCGTAGTTTATATATCTAACTGGCGCTGTCGGTAGTCCGGTGACGGTTTTTTCAAAAAAAAATAAAATAAGATAAAAAAAAGGGGGAACTATTGCGTAAAAGTGAAAAAAAAAGAACCGTGGGTATCGACCCTTTATCACCGCGAACAAACAAAAAAACAACATAAGAAAATATATATAAATAGAACAAAAAGTGAAGTACTGTTAATAACTCAAAAACAAAAAAAAAACGAACAACCACTACAACACAAGATATACAACAATGATATTCCTGATTTTTGGGTGCATGTAAGTGATTGATGTTTGACAACATATGCAATAATATACTCTTCTGAATTCATAATAAATTCATTATATATATTACAAAAACTTATAATTATAAAAAAAAAAAAAAATGTATTACATTATTATACATTAATTAACAGTTGGTCAATTCATAATATATATAACAATACATAAATATATATATAATTAAATAACCTTAATGAGCAAGTTACCAAAAACTAAATCAAAAAGATCGTTTCCATACAGTCTCAGAAATATTTCAAGAAGCTTACAATCCTTAACGGAGAGACCAAAGGAAGACGATTTATCTAACTCCACTTCTTCAAATTCCTTCTCAGAAACCATGTCAACCGACCAAACTAATACTTCAGGCTTACAGAACCCTACCCCTACCATAACACTCATTCCCACTCCAATAAATAATGGAGATATTTTCAATCTGCTTCGAATCCCTGACGCGATCAAAGACCTTCCGAAGTTCGATGGAAACCCTCGATTGCTACACGAATTCCTCAACAATGTCGAGGAAATCTTACTGTTCATAAGAGGTGCCGACAATACCCCACAGGGTCAAATTTACCTAAGAGCAATTCGAAACAAGGTTGAAGGACAGGCAAACGAAGTCCTAAACATGCACGGGACCCCATTAATATGGGACAAAATCAAAGAAAATTTGATACTCCATTATTCCGACAAAAGAACGGAAACTTCCCTCATCAGGGACTTACATAGCCTTAAACAAGCTCACAAATCCGTGGAATCGTTCTATGAAGAAGTCATAGAGATTCAAGCTGCCCTCTCCAACAACATACTAATTCACGAACAAGAACATAACGTAATTCAAGCCAAAAAAGAGCTGTACGCCGAAATGTGTCTTAACTCTTATTTAGGTGGACTAAACGAGCCACTTGGATCAAGAACCAGGGCTATGAGACCCGAATCACTAGCTACAGCTCTAGCATACTGCATTAAAGAACAGAATATTTCTTACCAAAGAATGCCCCGTCCTCAACCCTATACTAATCCTCCTTACTCCAGGGCATATAATAATCCCGCACCATACCAGTCACGCCCAAATCACAATCCACACCCCCAATCGTATAGACAAATTACGAACTACCACCGAAATTTCGGGCCTAACAATTCGGAACGAACACCGAATTATTCCAATAGATTCAACAGGACGAACCCTACTCAAGTACGACCGAATAACTTTAGGTACGAAAGGCCTTCAATAAAACAGAGCCCTAGCCAACAGTCGAGGAATCCCAACCTCAACCTTCAGGAAATTAGTAACCCTCACCGTTCTCAAGACCCAAATACAAATGGGAACAACGGTTATCAAAGCTTAGACCAATATTTCAACTCCGACCCCACTAACATTGAAGAGGGAGAAAATTTTTCAATAACAGCCTCGAGGAACCAACGGGATACATAGAACCCGGAAATTACCCAACAACACTTCCCTTCATTAACATCTCCTCTCCTTTCGGAAGACCCTTAAGATTCTTATCGGACACAGGAGCATCGGCTTCCTTTATTAATCCGGAGTATGTACCACATAAAGACATTATAGATTGCGAACCTGTTACCATAACAACAGTTTTTAAAGAATATCAGCTTAAAACACAAGCTAATATACCAATATTTAAGGAATTTAAACAAAAGGGTTTATTTAAATTCCTAATATTTAGATTCCATAATTTTTTCGATGGCCTTCTAGGGTTAGATTCACTTCTGCAAATGAATGCCAAAATAGACCTCGAGAAAAAAATATTCACTACAAAAAATTCCATGCTAGACATTATTCTCAAATCGAACAATTCCTCTAAACTTATAAAAGTTCCAGCTTACTCTAAAATTAGAACAAAACTCCCTGTAGATAAAACAAATTGCGACATCTTCGTTAACAACATAGAAATCAAACCGGAAGTATTCATTACTCAAGGCATTTACAAAGCAGTAAATGGCTATTGCAACGTGGAAGTCACAAACTACACCGAAAAGGATGAGAACATAATTTTAGAAGAACCAATCCAAGCAGAAGAATATAAGCCAGAAGAATTTATAGAACTCTACAACCTACATGAAGGAAACAATGAAGAACAAACGAAGAACAACATTTCTGATATGATCAGGACCGACCACTTGAACGCAGAACAACGTGAGGAACTACTTAAACTATGTAGGAAATACTCGGATATAATGTACATTGAAGAAAGGAACCTAACCTTCACGAATCAAATCAAACATAAGATCAACACCATAGACGACGTCCCTGTTTATATAAAATCATATAAATACCCTTACGTTCACAAACAAGAGGTTCAAGAACAAATCTCCAAGATGTTGGACCAAGGTATTATCCGTCAAAGCTACTCCCCTTGGAGTTCTCCTGTCTGGATAGTTCCCAAAAAACTGGACGCCAGCGTCAAACAGAAATGGAGACTCGTCATCGACTATAGGAAAGTAAATGAAAAAACTATCTCAGATAGGTACCCGATTCCTAATATCAATGAGATATTAGACAAGCTGGGAAGGTGTATGTATTTCAGTACGCTCGATCTAGCAAGCGGCTTTCATCAAATAGAGATGCACGCCGAACACATACCAAAGACAGCATTTACTGTAGAGGGAGGACATTACGAATATCTTCGAATGCCCTTCGGACTAAAAAACGCTCCATCTACATTCCAACGTGTGATGGATAATGTTCTAAGAGATTTAGTAGGCAAAGTCTGCCTAGTTTATCTCGATGACATAATTATTTATTCCACCTCTCTACAAGAACACCTCGAAAGCATTAAGTTAGTTTTCGATAGACTTCGAAAATCTAACTTCAAAATCCAAATGAGCAAATGTGAGTTTCTCCGCCAAGAGATTTCTTTTTTGGGTCACGTCGTTACCCCCGAAGGAATCAAACCAAACCCCAACAAGGTAAAGGCCATTCAAGATTTTCCAATTCCTAAAACCCAAAAAGAAATTAAATCTTTTTTAGGTCTAATAAACTACTATAGGAAATTTATTAAAGACCTAGCCAAGCTAACCAAACCCCTTACAAATAGACTGAAAAAAGATGCCAATACTATTATAGACCAAAACTATATAAACGCTTTTGAAACATGCAAAACCCTACTTATAAATGACCCAATCCTTACATATCCAGATTTTAGCAAGCCCTTTATCGTAACTACGGACGCTAGCAATTATGCTCTAGGAGCCATTCTATCGCAAGGTCAAATCGGAAGCGATAAACCAATCTGCTTCGCAAGTCGTACACTTTCTACTTCTGAATGTAATTATTCAACAATAGAGAAAGAACTTCTCGCCATCGTCTGGGCCACAAAATACTTTCGACCTTACTTATTCGGTAGAAAGTTTCAAATTGTCACAGATCATAAACCTCTATTATGGCTTATGAGCTTACGAGAACCAAATTCGAAGCTCATAAGGTGGCGCCTAAAACTAGCAGAGTACGATTTTGAAGTAAGTTATAAAAAAGGAAAAGCGAACACGAACGCTGATGCCCTTAGCCGCATCAAAATAACTAACCCAGAATCAACAAAAGAGATATATCACAACGAAGAAGATCTAGACACGATACATAGCGCTCACAGTAATACTAACGATGGAATTCCGATTTCCGAAAAACCTTTAAACGAATTTAATCTCCAGGTATTATTCGAAATTAACGGCGAGGGATCTCCAATGACTGTCGAGACTATTTTTAAGAATAGGCAACGACGAGTGATTCGGAGAGATCGGTTTGACAAAAACATCATCATAAATATCCTGAAAAGTCACTTTCCTCCAAATAAACTTTCCGCAATCCATACTACGGATGATATATTTTCCATTATTCAAGCCACATTTTCTAAGTACTTTTCACATAACAAAGCCTTCCGCTTAGTGAGGTGCACAGAGATCCTTTCCGACATTCGTTCACCTGATGATCAAGAAAAAACTATAAGAGATTATCAGGAACGAACAAACCACAGAGGGATTAACGAAACATACTTACACCTTAAGCGGAAATATTATTTTCCTAACATGAAAGAAATTATCACAAAAACTCTAAATTATTGCGATCAATGCAAACTTATTAAGTACGACCGAAACCCTCCTAAAATAAAGTACATCCCACCTGAAAACCCTCATAAACCGCTTGAAATTATACACATAGATATATATAGCATCAACAACAACCAAATACTAACAATTATAGATAAATTCTCTAGATTTGCCAGTGGTTTTACTCTAACTTGCAGAAGTAGTATAACTGTACTCAAATATCTAAAGACATACATAAGCCTATACGGCATTCCAAAAAAAAATCATTTGTGACCAAGGATCTGAATTCGTAGCTTGCATATTCCAAGATTTCTGTAAACAACACGAGATTACTTTACATTTCACATCATTTCAACAAACTTCCAGTAACTCACCTGTGGAACGTCTCCATTCTACCTTAACAGAAATTTACAGATTAATCTTCGCAAAGAGGAAAGAAGAAAAGCTCTTTGCAGATCACGACGAAATCTTAGCAGAGACCTTGATCACCTACAACAATGCTATTCACTCACTAACTAAACATACACCATATGAACTGTTTTTCGGCAGACCCTACAAATTTCTTAAAACTAGTAAACCATCCAACGACCACGAATACCTAACAAAGCTAACTGAATTCCTTGACAGACTTTATCCTAAGATTCAAGAAACTGTTGAGAATATAACACAAAAAAGGACAAAACGCCTGAATGAAGAAAGAGAAGAACCAATGGAGTTAGAAGCAGACGAAAACGTCTTCAGAAGGGAAGCTAGGCGAAATAAACTCACGCCCAGATTTTCCAAACAAAAAGTAAAAATAGATAACAAATTCACACTCATAACCCAAAACAATAAAAAAATTACATAAAAGTAAACTTAGGAAAAGACCTATCAAGAAATAACCTGAACACTTTTCCTCACCTTCCGTATTTCTGTTTCCATTTCTTTAACTAATACTACTTTCTACACTGTTGCGTAATAATAATAATAATACATAATTAAAAAAAAAAAGGATGACACCTACTACATATGTCTCCAGGGAATATGGCTGACATTTTTTTTTTTTTTTATATACTCTGCGATCCCTACTATTGGGCACTCCAGAATGAATACGAAATTTAGAATTAAGAATATAATATAAAAAAAAAAAAAAAAAAAAGGCCAAAGGCTTCTACTACATATGTCTCCAGGGAATATGGCTGACATATATTTTTTTTTATATACTCTGCGATCCCTACTATTGGGCACTCCAGAATGAATACGAAATTTAGAATTAAGAATATAAAAAAAAGGCTAATGCCTACTACATATGTCTCCAGGGAATATGGCTGACATATATTTTTTTTTATATATACTCTGCGATCCCTACTGCTGGGCACTCCAGAATGAATATGGAATCTAGAATTAAGAATAAATAAATAACAAAAAAAAAAAAATTAAATTCGCAAGAAAGTATATTACCTACCAATTACTACACAACTTCCCATTTCATCCTTCCCTTCTAAACCTACCTAAATAATTTCTATTTTCTCTAACTTTAGCTTACCATCTATCTCCACCCAACTAATCGAAATTCGAAACATCCCAAGAAACCACAGCATCTTACCACTTCGTCTAGGACCCTCTAGAAGCATTACTAATTACAAAAACCTTATACACATAATAAATCTGGAGGACTATAACAAAAACATAGAAGAAATAACTAAAACTCTAGACACTTTTTCAGACCTAGCTATCTACAAAGAATCTACAAAATTAACTCGACTTAAACTCAAAGAACTCGAGAGGAAATTCCTCACTTTGTATCCAATAACAAGAAATAAAAGAGGTTTAATAGATGGATTAGGTTCTACTATAAAATTTATCACAGGAAATATGGATGCACAAGATGCACACAAAATAAACAGCCAAATCGAAAATATCAATACTAACATACTAAACCTATCCAACAATATAGAAAAACAGGATTTTATCAATACCCAAATGATAGAGAGATTTAAAAATATTACCGATCACATAAATAACGAACAAAATATCATAAAATTATTTTTGGAATCCTCCGCTAACAAAATAAAAACCGATGAGGACTTAGTCACACAAATCCAATTCCTTAATCAAATAAATTTTAACATTGACCTTCTGAACAATCATATTTCCGATATAGCCGAAGCTCTAATATTAAGTAAATTAAATATTATACCAAAACTACTACTGAGCACTAAAGAACTCGAACTAATAAAAAACAGATTGTACAACCAAGAAATACAAATTACCTCTCCTGAACAAATTTATGAATTATTAAAACTCCAAGGCTATTATAATGGATCTAACATTGTATTTAACCTTCAAATTCCTACCTTTTCGAAACCTAACTACCACATGTATCATATTTTAAAACTTCCAATTAACGAAACAAAAATTGTAACAATGAGTCCCTATATTGCATATAATGATCATAATATTCAATACTTTGATACGATATGCCCCAAGATAGCAGGAATTTTCATGTGCAACTCGCCGGAGCTGGAAGAAGAGACGGTCGAATCCAAATGTCTGGGCAGACTAATGACGAACAAAATGGCTTACTGTGCTTTTGACGATGTGGGAAAACTCCAAATAATATCGCAGCCTCAACCAAACTTTATCCTTTTTACTAATGTACCACAAGTCTATTTTAATTCCACTTGCAGCACCAAAGCCGGGTCGATAGAAGGTACAGCCCTATTGCACTTTCAAGGCTGTAATGTTGATGTGAATGGTACCGTTTATGAAGACACCCCCTCATCATTCTGGGACGACATCCATTTACCACCCCTATCCAGTAGCAAAATACACACTACACGCATCAACAATATTGTCAATCTGGACAAGCTACAAGAGCATCAATTTCTCACTGAAGGGAAGCTGACTACTCTACATTTCAAGACCGAAGTCCTGCACTATCTAGCAGCCTCATCTTCAGGATCCATAATAATAGCAATAGTGGCATTTACCATCATCATCATCGGAATCAAGAAACAAATCGAAAGGGACCAACTTCCATCACTTCGTTCTTTCGCTCCAGCCCCGTTAACATCACTTTGGCCGTCGCTCTACACTAAGGGGGGAGGAGTTACGTCACCAGCCTGACCCCACATTCATCCAGTACATTACCTGCAGCACGAATCAGGTTATTAACCTGCAACGTTGACAATAAACATTGTATCCAATTCCAGCTAATGTAATGCTGAGGTGACCCAAGAACTGAGGACCTAGCGTCTGGTGCATTTCCTTTCTATCAGTTGTGGTTCTTGGAATTCACCTTTGCAATTAGGTTTCATTTATTAATTATGTATCAATACCACTCAGTTGTAAATTTACTCTCAAGAAATAAAGACCAATTCGGTATAGTAAAATATATTTTTGCCTTCCTCGTAGTTTATATATCTAACTGGCGCAGTCGGTAGTCCGGTGACGGTTTTTTCAAAAAAAAAAATAAAATAAGATAAAAAAAAGGGGGAACTATTGCGTAAAAGTGAAAAAAAAAAGAACCGTGGGTATCGACCCTTTATCACCGCAAACAAACAAAAAAACAACATAAGAAAATATATATAAATAGAACAAAAAGTGAAGTACTGTTAATAACTCAAAAACAAACAAAAAAACGAACAACCACTACAACACAAGATATACAACAATGATATTCCTGATTTTTGGGTGCATGTAAGTGATTGATGTTTGACAACATATGCAATAATATACTCTTCAAAATTCATAATAAATTCATTATATATATTACAAAAACTTATAATTATAAAAAAAAAAAAAAAATTTATTACATTATTATACATTAATTAACAGTTGGTCAATTCATAATATATATAACAATACATAAATATATATATAATTAAATAACCTTAATGAGCAAGTTACCAAAAACTAAATCAAAAAGATCGTTTCCATACAGTCTCAGAAATATTTCAAGAAGCTTACAATCCTTAACGGAGAGACCAAAGGAAGACGATTTATCTAACTCCACTTCTTCAAATTCCTTCTCAGAAACCATGTCAACCGACCAAACTAATACTTCAGGCTTACAGAACCCTACCCCTACCATAACACTCATTCCCACTCCAATAAATAATGGAGATATTTTCAATCTGCTTCGAATCCCTGACGCGATCAAAGACCTTCCGAAGTTCGATGGAAACCCTCGATTGCTACACGAATTCCTCAACAATGTCGAGGAAATCTTACTGTTCATAAGAGGTGCCGACAATACCCCACAGGGTCAAATTTACCTAAGAGCAATTCGAAACAAGGTTGAAGGACAGGCAAACGAAGTCCTAAACATGCACGGGACCCCATTAATATGGGACAAAATCAAAGAAAATTTGATACTCCATTATTCCGACAAAAGAAAGGAAACTTCCCTCATCAGGGACTTACATAGCCTTAAACAAGCTCACAAATCCGTGGAATCGTTCTATGAAGAAGTCATAGAGATTCAAGCTGCCCTCTCCAACAACATACTAATTCACGAACAAGAACATAACGTAATTCAAGCCGAAAAAGAGCTGTACGCCGAAATGTGTCTTAACTCTTATATAGGTGGACTAAACGAGCCACTTGGATCAAGAACCAGGGCTATGAGACCCGAATCACTAGCTACAGCTCTAGCATACTGCATTAAAGAACAGAATATTTCTTACCAAAGAATGCCCCGTCCTCAACCCTATACTAATCCTCCTTACTCCAGGGCATATAATAATCCCGCACCATACCAGTCACGCCCAAATCACAATCCACACCCCCAATCGTATAGACAAATTACGAACTACCACCGAAATTTCGGGCCTAACAATTCGGAACGAACACCGAATTATTCCAATAGATTCAACAGGACGAACCCTACTCAAGTACGACCGAATAACTTTAGGTACGAAAGGCCTTCAATAAAACTGAGCCCTAGCCAACAGTCGAGGAATCCCAACCTCAACCTTCAGGAAATTAGTAACCCTCACCGTTCTCAAGACCCAAATACAAATGGGAACAACGGTTATCAAAGCTTAGACCAATATTTCAACTCCGACCCCACTAACATTGAAGAGGGAGAAAATTTTTCAATAACAGCCTCGAGGAACCAACGGGATACATAGAACCCGGAAATTACCCAACAACACTTCCCTTCATTAACATCTCCTCTCCTTTCGGAAGACCCTTAAGATTCTTATTGGACACAGGAGCATCGGCTTCCTTTATTAATCCGGAGTATGTACCACATAAAGACATTATAGATTGCGAACCTGTTACCATAACAACAGTTTTTAAAGAATATCAGCTTAAAACACAAGCTAATATACCAATATTTAAGGAATTTAAACAAAAGGGTTTATTTAAATTCCTAATATTTAGATTCCATAATTTTTTCGATGGCCTTCTAGGGTTAGATTCACTTCTGCAAATGAATGCCAAAATAGACCTCGAGAAAAAAATATTCACTACAAAAAATTCCATGCTAGACATTATTCTCAAATCGAACAATTCCTCTAAACTTATAAAAGTTCCAGCTTAAGCCTAGTACGCAGCTCGCGCTAAATTTTATCTCCCATACAAAAATCTCTACAGAGATAAAATTTAGCGAGCAAATTTATCAGTGCAGTACGCAGCACGCGAAATAAATTCTTAACTTCATAAAGATGGGACACACAAAATGTAGGTAGGGTATAACAATATTATGTGTTATACGAAAAGTGTTATACACTGCGGAAAACAGGTCTCCACTTATTTATCTCGCGAAATTAATGTGCGAGGCATTTAAATCGGCGAAATTTTAATAAAAAATAAAAACAAAATGGAAGAAAATGAAGAATAATATTTGATGGACGAATTTCTCGAGGAAGACGACATCTTTATTAACAAAGAAAATAATAATATTACTGACATCTGCGAATGTATGACATTTCCCTGACTCATCTATATGCTGTGTACGAATTTAGCGAGCATTTATCTTTGGATTGGAGAAAACAAGTGGAGAGTAGCAAAGATAAAATTTAGCGCGAGCTGCGTACTAAGCTTTACTCTAAAATTAGAACAAAACTCCCTGTAGATAAAACAAATTGCGACATCTTCGTTAACAACATAGAAATCAAACCGGAAGTATTCATTACTCAAGGCATTTACAAAGCAGTAAATGGCTATTGCAACGTGGAAGTCACAAACTACACCGAAAAGGATGAGAACATAATTTTAGAAGAACCAATCCAAGCAGAAGAATATAAGCCAGAAGAATTTATAGAACTCTACAACCTACATGAAGGAAACAATGAAGAACAAACGAAGAACAACATTTCTGATCAGGACCGACCACTTGAACGCAGAACAACGTGAGGAACTACTTAAACTATGTAGGAAATACTCGGATATAATGTACATTGAAGAAAGGAATCTAACCTTCACGAATCAAATCAAACATAAGATCAACACCATAGACGACGTCCCTGTTTATATAAAATCATATAAATACCCTTACGTTCACAAACAAGAGGTTCAAGAACAAATCTCCAAGATGTTGGACCAAGGTATTATCCGTCAAAGCTACTCCCCTTGGAGTTCTCCTGTCTGGATAGTTCCCAAAAAACTGGACGCCAGCGGCAAACAGAAATGGAGACTCGTCATCGACTATAGGAAAGTAAATGAAAAAACTATCTCAGATAGGTACCCGATTCCTAATATCAATGAGATATTAGACAAGCTGGGAAGGTGTATGTATTTCAGTACGCTCGATCTAGCAAGCGGCTTTCATCAAATAGAGATGCACGCCGAACACATACCAAAGACAGCATTCACTGTAGAGGGAGGACATTACGAATATCTTCGAATGCCCTTCGGACTAAAAAACGCTCCATCTACATTCCAACGTGTGATGGATAATGTTCTAAGAGATTTAGTAGGCAAAGTCTGCCTAGTTTATCTCGATGACATAATTATTTATTCCACCTCTCTACAAGAACACCTCGAAAGCATTAAGTTAGTTTTCGATAGACTTCGAAAATCTAACTTCAAAATCCAAATGAGCAAATGTGAGTTTCTCCGCCAAGAGATTTCTTTTTTGGGTCACGTCGTTACCCCCGAAGGAATCAAACCAAACCCCAACAAGGTAAAGGCCATTCAAGATTTTCCAATTCCTAAAACCCAAAAAGAAATTAAATCTTTTTTAGGTCTAATAAACTACTATAGGAAATTTATTAAAGACCTAGCCAAGCTAACCAAACCCCTTACAAATAGGCTGAAAAAAGATGCCAATACTATTATAGACCAAAACTATATAAACGCTTTTGAAACATGCAAAACCCTACTTATAAATGACCCAATCCTTACATATCCAGATTTTAGCAAGCCCTTTATCGTAACTACGGACGCTAGCAATTATGCTCTAGGAGCCATTCTATCGCAAGGTCAATTTGGAAGCGATAAACCAATCTGCTTCGCAAGTCGTACACTTTCTACTTCTGAATGTAATTATTCAACAATAGAGAAAGAACTTCTCGCCATCGTCTGGGCCACAAAATACTTTCGACCTTACTTATTCGGTAGAAAGTTTCAAATTGTCACAGATCATAAACCTCTATTATGGCTTATGAGCTTACGAGAACCAAATTCGAAGCTCATAAGGTGGCGCCTAAAACTAGCAGAGTACGATTTTGAAGTAAGTTATAAAAAAGGAAAAGCGAACACGAACGCTGATGCCCTTAGCCGCATCAAAATAACTAACCCAGAATCAACAAAAGGGATCTATAACAACGAAGAAGATCTAGACACGATACATAGCGCTCACAGTAATACTAACGATGGAATTCCGATTTCCGAAAAACCTTTAAACGAATTTAATCTCCAGGTATTATTCGAAATTAACGGCGAGGGATCTCCAATGACTGTCGAGACTATTTTTAAGAATAGGCAACGACGAGTGATTCGGAGAGATCGGTTTGACGAAAACATCATCATAAATATCCTGAAAAGTCACTTTCCTCCAAATAAACTTTCCGCAATCCATACTACGGATGATATATTTTCCATTATTCAAGCCACATTTTCTAAGTACTTTTCACATAACAAAGCCTTCCGCTTAGTGAGGTGCACAGAGATCCTTTCCGACATTCGTTCACCTGATGATCAAGAAAAAACTATAAGAGATTATCAGGAACGAACAAACCACAGAGGGATTAACGAAACATACTTACACCTTAAGCGGAAATATTATTTTCCTAACATGAAAGAAATTATCACAAAAACTCTAAATTATTGCGATCAATGCAAACTTATGAAGTACGACCGAAACCCTCCTAAAATAAAGTACATCCCACCTGAAAACCCTCATAAACCGCTTGAAATTATACACATAGATATATATAGCATCAACAACAACCAAATACTAACAATTATAGATAAATTCTCTAGATTTGCCAGTGGTTTTACTCTAACTTGCAGAAGTAGTATAACTGTACTCAAATATCTAAAGACATACATAAGCCTATACGGCATTCCAAAAAAAAATCATTTGTGACCAAGGATCTGAATTCGTAGCTTGCATATTCCAAGATTTCTGTAAACAACACGAGATAACTTTACATTTCACATCATTTCAACAAACTTCCAGTAACTCACCTGTGGAACGTCTCCATTCTACCTTAACAGAAATTTACAGATTAATCTTCGCAAAGAGGAAAGAAGAAAAGCTCTTTGCAGATCACGACGAAATCTTAGCAGAGACCTTGATCACCTACAACAATGCTATTCACTCACTAACTAAACATACACCATATGAACTGTTTTTCGGCAGACCCTACAAATTTCTTAAAACTAGTAAACCATCCAACGACCACGAATACCTAACAAAGCTAAATGAATTCCATGACAGACTTTATCCTAAGATTCAAGAAACTGTTGAGAATATAACACAAAAAAGGACAAAACGCCTGAATGAAGAAAGAGAAGAACCAATGGAGTTAGAAGCAGACGAAAACGTCTTCAGAAGGGAAGCTAGGCGAAATAAACTCACGCCCAGATTTTCCAAACAAAAAGTAAAAATAGATAACAAATTCACACTCATAACCCAAAACAATAAAAAATTACATAAAAGTAAACTTAGGAAAAGACCTATCAAGAAATAACCTGAACACTTTTCCTCACCTTCCGTATTTCTGTTTCCATTTTTTTAACTAATACTACTTTCTACACTGTTGCGTAATAATAATAATAATACATAATAAAAAAAAAAAAAAGATTAACACCTACTACATATGTATCCAGGGAATATGGCTAACATACATTTTTTTTTATACATACTCTGCGATCCCTACTATTGGGCACTCCAGAATGAATATGAAATTTAGAATTAAGAATATAATATAAAAAAAAAAAAAAAAAAAAGGCCAAAGGCTTCTACTACATATGTCTCCAGGGAATATGGCTGACATATATTTTTTTTTATATACTCTGCGATCCCTACTATTGGGCACTCCAGAATGAATACGAAATTTAGAATTAAGAATATAAAAAAAAGGCTAATGCCTACTACATATGTCTCCAGGGAATATGGCTGACATATATTTTTTTTTATATATACTCTGCGATCCCTACTGCTGGGCACTCCAGAATGAATATGGAATCTAGAATTAAGAATAAATAAATAACAAAAAAAAAAAAATTAAATTCGCAAGAAAGTATATTACCTACCAATTACTACACAACTTCCCATTTCATCCTTCCCTTCTAAACCTACCTAAATAATTTCTATTTTCTCTAACTTTAGCTTACCATCTATCTCCACCCAACTAATCGAAATTCGAAACATCCCAAGAAACCACAGCATCTTACCACTTCGTCTAGGACCCTCTAGAAGCATTACTAATTACAAAAACCTTATACACATAATAAATCTGGAGGACTATAACAAAAACATAGAAGAAATAACTAAAACTCTAGACACTTTTTCAGACCTAGCTATCTACAAAGAATCTACAAAATTAACTCGACTTAAACTCAAAGAACTCGAGAGGAAATTCCTCACTTTGTATCCAATAACAAGAAATAAAAGAGGTTTAATAGATGGATTAGGTTCTACTATAAAATTTATCACAGGAAATATGGATGCACAAGATGCACACAAAATAAACAGCCAAATCGAAAATATCAATACTAACATACTAAACCTATCCAACAATATAGAAAAACAGGATTTTATCAATACCCAAATGATAGAGAGATTTAAAAATATTACCGATCACATAAATAACGAACAAAATATCATAAAATTATTTTTGGAATCCTCCGCTAACAAAATAAAAACCGATGAGGACTTAGTCACACAAATCCAATTCCTTAATCAAATAAATTTTAACATTGACCTTCTGAACAATCATATTTCCGATATAGCCGAAGCTCTAATATTAAGTAAATTAAATATTATACCAAAACTACTACTGAGCACTAAAGAACTCGAACTAATAAAAAACAGATTGTACAACCAAGAAATACAAATTACCTCTCCTGAACAAATTTATGAATTATTAAAACTCCAAGGCTATTATAATGGATCTAACATTGTATTTAACCTTCAAATTCCTACCTTTTCGAAACCTAACTACCACATGTATCATATTTTAAAACTTCCAATTAACGAAACAAAAATTGTAACAATGAGTCCCTATATTGCATATAATGATCATAATATTCAATACTTTGATACGATATGCCCCAAGATAGCAGGAATTTTCATGTGCAACTCGCCGGAGCTGGAAGAAGAGACGGTCGAATCCAAATGTCTGGGCAGACTAATGACGAACAAAATGGCTTACTGTGCTTTTGACGATGTGGGAAAACTCCAAATAATATCGCAGCCTCAACCAAACTTTATCCTTTTTACTAATGTACCACAAGTCTATTTTAATTCCACTTGCAGCACCAAAGCCGGGTCGATAGAAGGTACAGCCCTATTGCACTTTCAAGGCTGTAATGTTGATGTGAATGGTACCGTTTATGAAGACACCCCCTCATCATTCTGGGACGACATCCATTTACCACCCCTATCCAGTAGCAAAATACACACTACACGCATCAACAATATTGTCAATCTGGACAAGCTACAAGAGCATCAATTTCTCACTGAAGGGAAGCTGACTACTCTACATTTCAAGACCGAAGTCCTGCACTATCTAGCAGCCTCATCTTCAGGATCCATAATAATAGCAATAGTGGCATTTACCATCATCATCATCGGAATCAAGAAACAAATCGAAAGGGACCAACTTCCATCACTTCGTTCTTTCGCTCCAGCCCCGTTAACATCACTTTGGCCGTCGCTCTACACTAAGGGGGGAGGAGTTACGTCACCAGCCTGACCCCACATTCATCCAGTACATTACCTGCAGCACGAATCAGGTTATTAACCTGCAACGTTGACAATAAACATTGTATCCAATTCCAGCTAATGTAATGCTGAGGTGACCCAAGAACTGATGACCTAGCGTCTGGTGCATTTCCTTTCTATCAGTTGTGGTTCTTGGAATTCACCTTTGCAATTAGGTTTCATTTATTAATTATGTATCAATACCACTCAGTTGTAAATTTACTCTCAAGAAATAAAGACCAATTCGGTCTAGTAAAATATATTTTTGCCTTCCTCGTAGTTTATATATCTAACTCGCGCAGCGGAAATGCTGACCTAGCGTCTGGGGCGAGAAACGAATTTCCAGGGAAATTCACGTTGGGAAATAAAAAGTGCAAGCTTCAATAATTTCAATAATTTTACTTGTAAGAGTTTCTTTAGCTTTAGTTTAGTCTTAATCGATATCTCATACAATAAAGGTCAGGGCAATCTGCCCCGAAAAATATTTTTTTAACAAATTCGGCGTAAATTTTATTAACTGGCGCCCGAGCAGGGACCGTGCGGTTTTACTAAACAGTCAATACGCGTACGAATAATAAACGCACTTATAAATTAAAAATAATCGTGGAAATAGTGCTAGTGATAAAACATAGTGGACACCAAGCCGCGAAATCATCGTTAGTGCGTGAGACAAAATAGTGGACACCAAGCCGCAAATTTCATAGTGGACATCAAGTCACGAAATTTTCACCATAGTGCGTGTAAGCAACAAAAGTGGACACCAAGCCGCAAGTTGTGTAAAGTGGACACCAAGCCACGAAATTATTGATAGTGTGTGTAAAACAAAGTGGACACCAAGCCACAAGTTTCGTAACGTGGACACCAGGCCACGAGACTGATTAGTAATTGTGTAGGGGAAAAGAGGCCCCCAAGTAATCCTGTAAAACAGGGATAAAAAGGAGTTCCGGAATAGCGAACAGCCGCCCCAACCAACAGCTACGGTCCAGAACCCATCTACGTTATGAGAATTGAAGCCGTATTATTTTTGTAAGAATATTTTTTGTCCTTTGTAATTTTTAATCGATTTTGTAACATCCTAAGACTCAACTAGAATAAGACTCAAATTTTAATTTCTGTAAGAATATTTTTTTTTTTATTTCGTGATTATTTGTGTAAAAACTTAAGACCCATTTTAATTATCTTGATTCAATCTCAATTGCGAATCTCGGTTCATATTCATTGACTTAATTTCAAAATGTCGAACCCAAAAAACTTAATCAGACCAGCCCGCTTAGAAGTACCAGGAGAAAATGCTGCTCCTCCTGCCCCCTCCTTTACAAACCAAATAGACGATAACTTGGTACATCTCATAACCAGACTCGTAACCGAAACACTACACATTCAGGGACGACAGATATTCAATTCAATTATGAATCCAGCCTCAGATATCAATAATGATATTGATCAACCGATTAACACCACTGATCAGAATCTTTCCGACATGGACAAAGTTCCAGATGTGGTTAAAAGTCTGCGCGAATTTTCAGGTGAAGCTCAGGAGTTCAACTCGTGGAAGAAAAGTGTTGAAAGAATACTTAAGATCTACGAGGGTCAGCTTCCAAAGGCTCGTTTGGCCTTTGACTTGAGACCCTTTACCCACGTGAGAGTGGACTGTTTCGGACCTCTATTGGTGAAGTTTGGACGTGGTACGGCAAAGCGGTATGGAATGATATTTACATGTCTAACCTTTCGAGCTGTACAGATTGAGCTACTAAGTGATCTTAGTTTAGATCAATGTACTATGGCTGTACGGCGTTTTGTTATAAATCGTGTCGTTACTCGGTGTCTCTATAGTGACAACGGCCTGAACTTCATCGGTACAAAAAATCTTTTGGATAAGGATATCAAAGAGATGGAGGCAAATCTAAGCGAACATACGGCGAAGTACGAGGGTATACGTTGGCGTTTCATACCAGCCTATTCTCCATGGATGGGAGGAGCATGGGAACGACTTATAAAGTCAATCAAAATCAGCATTAATTTTGTGTTGAAAGGATCAGTATAGGCAAATTTACAGATTTGTAAAGTATTTTTGAAGCATTGTTGCCCACCGCAGTTGGAACTGAATTTCGACACCAATTGTAAGTGTATAACCAAAAAATCGAGGTGTAACTTAATATTTAAAACTACTTATATATTTACAGAAAATAAAATTGAATTTGGTCCAAGAGGTTCTCTTGTTTGTGGCTTTTGCGAATTACGCTCAACAGGAATTGGACGTATCAATATTTATTGGTTGGTTCAATTGACTTCAAGAAACCAATCTTAAAGTCCAATTGGACAAGAGCGAGTTTCTAAAAAAAAGAAACGGAATTTTTAGGGCACATCATAACTACTGAGGGCATAAAACCCAACCCTCAGAAGATTGCTGCGATTTTAAAATATAAACTAAAAATAAAAAACCTGGAAAACCGGAAACTTATAGAAGAAATTAAAAATAAAAATATCGCACATGTATCTATAAATATTGGGACAACCTTTTTGATAATTTCCATTTTAATTGTAATAATTTTTATTTCAAGATCTAAAGATAAAACTAAAATCAAAGTCGATATTAAAAATAATGATTCTTCGGAGCAGAATCCTAACGGGGGAGGAGTTACGTCTTAGACTCCACCCAAACCTATAACCCGGCTATTCCCCACCCCCCACTTTGCCTAACGGCATTTCTTATCTTTCCATAACGGATTCCCACGCCATTTTTGCATACCTTGCAAAACTTATCTTAAACGGATACACCCCTTGTCCCGCTATGCGAAACCCAAAACCCAATGAAATCGTGTATGCATATAATGTAGAGTAAGCATATTTTTATATCAAACAAAACTGTAATGGGAATTCAAGGTAGATTTTTAAGTTACATAGTTCTAATTCGACTCTCAGGTTAAGAAGTGCAGCGACGCTAAGGACGGCGGCTTCTTATCCTGATATAATTAATACAAAAATTTATAATAATATGAAACAATAAAATAAAATAAAATAATAAAAAAAAAACAAATATGTTTTTTTTTTTAATTAAAATTTTACGCTCGCAAACGTAAATATATTAACGAAAATCTAAGAGTTTAAAAAAATGCAAAAGTGTTAAAATACGAAAAGGCAAAAACATCATGTCTTGATGTCAATTGGAAAATTATAAAATATGTCTCAACAAATTTAAATCGTTACTTGAGTGCGCGAAAAATAAATATGTCAGTAAAAAAAATCGAAACTTGTAGTGACCAAAAAAGTATGTGGAGAACTTTAAAACTGTTTGTTCTTAAGGAAAGTAAAAACTACGTAAGCGAAGTTTCAGATGGTAAAAATTAAATATTGAAATCATCTCGAGATTGCAAACGTTTTAAATTCATTTTTTTGTAAATAGTATTGACGATATTCGAAACAACATGCCAAAAATACCCTATCATAATTCGATATTGGATTATTACTATTTGAGTTTTAATTCAAAAAAATAAGTTCTAGTGAACTTCATTATGTGTTAAAATCAATGAACAATAAAAAAGATACAAACGGTGTAAATGTTAAAATGTATTTAGACGTTTTTGAGATATGTAGTGATAAAAAGTCAAAAAAAAACTTACCACTATTCTTTTATTAGATCACTCACCATCTCATCCTAGTGAAAGTGAACTGGGAATACAATAATCATTATAATGAGTGTGAACCTAATGTAACTTCGCTGATCCAACCTATGGATCAGAATGTTGAAAAATATCAAAAGCTCACCACATCATCCGCTATATGGTAGCCATACATTCAGTATGGTGGATACAAAAGAGTGTGGACGTGTCTTTTCTTTGGATTGAAAATAATAAAATAGTAAAAATCATCTGTGTGTGTTTTTCATTTTATATAGGTTATGGGACCAGTTAAGCGCCATTCATTATTTTAATAAAGATAAATAAACAACTAACCAATCATATATAAAAAATAAAATATTAGTGGTTGTTCCAGTATTTTCTCACATACATACATTGCATTCGAGACATATAGAATAAAATCTGTCGCGCCGATCACACTCGGATACATAATTTTGTATTGCTTTTCATGTGTATCGCAGTTTTTTTTTGTCCTGGCTAGACATACAAGTTAAGACAAAAAACATTTCCATACTCCATCCAGCACAGACCAGGTGCCGACACCCGAAACCTGCACGCGCAACATTCAACATCCAGCACATCAACCATACAGACATCAGAACTCAGACTGACATCGGAAACTTCTCTACAATAGCCGCATTCCTGCACGTACGAATGTGTAATCCATGAGTACCTGTGGGAACACATCGCCTCAGCTTCATCAAGATTAGTATTTAAGCTCTAGTTTGTAAGACAAAATTGTTCATAACTTTAAGAGGCAGAATCGCTGCCGGTTTGAAAGTTAATAATTAAGTTTTTTTTAATGTAATTAATGTATTAAGTTTAAATAAAATTAATTTACTTAATGCGTAGATCGTTTTTGTTTTTATGAGTCTTTTTTAAATATAAAAATGTTTGATGGTGAGAAATACAATGTGTGGAAAACTAGAGTATGTGCTCTATTAAATGAACTGGATGTGATTGAAGTAATAGAAAGTGAACAGCCGATAAAAATAACAGACGACTGGAAGAAAGCTGAGCGAGTTGCAAAAGGTGTTATTGTGGAATATTTGTACGACTCGTTTTTAAATTACGCTAACCAGGAATATACTGCAAAGAAATATTGAAGTGCTAGATAAAAAGTCTCGCCACACAGTTGGCCCTCCAAAAAAAGTTGCTTACTATAAAGCTCTAAGAGTCCAAGGTGACACAACATTAGCAAAACATTTTGTTGTATTTGATGAGTTGGTTGCCGAGTTGCTAGCTGCGGGCGCGATATTGGAAGAAGCAGATAAAATATAGCATCTCTTCCTAATACTTCCTGCATCGTACGATGGCATTATAACAGCGAAAACAATTTAAATTAAGCTTTTGTAAAAACGAGATTACTCGACCATGAGGTGAAGTTAGCTGCTGAAAGACGTGAACTTGTGCGAATATCCTTCATGTAGAAAATAAAACTCCAATTTAATAAAACAATGCTAACTTTGGAAACTCAAAAATGAAGGGGAATTTCCATCGAAACCACAAAGAAAATTATAAAATTAATATAAAGGCAACTAGCATTAAATGCTACCATTGGTGAAGGAATGGCCACACAAAGATAGACTGTTTTTATTATAAAAGAGGACTTCAAAATAAAAATAACAACAACAGTAGAGTAGCGCAGACCGCTCAGTCAGCAGAGCCTTCAACATCAAATATCGACTCTTTAAGTTTTTTATATTTGTAGTTTGTTGGATGATATAACAAATTTTACATTTCTTCTGGATTCTGGAGCATCTGACCATCTTGTAAACAAAGAGGAACTTACTGGAGATTTTATTGATCTTCAGCCGCCTACAAAAATATATATTGCCAAGAATGGTCCCTTTAAAACATCCACAATGAAGGGTAAGTTAACACCGCGCGAGTTACGGCACCAACCTGCTCCTCCACTTCCCCTTAAGAACGGGCCCATCAACAAGCAGAGGTCAACGGTTCCCACATTTCGCAATCCCACGCTCAATATACATCGATTGCATTTTGCAATCGCAACATAATAACATTAATAAAAAGCATGTACTCGCACAGGTAATTCCACGAACTTGATATAATAAAGTGATGACACAGTGTCTGGCAGGTTTCCGGCCTGATTCCAAATCCAAGTTCATGGAATTACACAGCGATAGGTAGGTTACCTTTTAAGTTATTGAATTGTAATTATCAGTGATTAAATTAACTTCAAATGAAAAGCATTGTTTTTTTCCACAACTCCTCGGTTATAAATCTAACTGGCGCAGTCGGTAGGATACGTGAACGGTTTATTTTGGTGTTCATAATAAAACAAGTGAATAACTTAACTTAAAATTATGTGATTGTGTCGAGAGTAAGAAAAACTCTATATCGTATCGCACGGTAACAATGGCACAACGCAACGTGCAAACAATAAAAAAAAAAAACTTTTGAACATAAAACATCTGCGATCCTTTATTGCAAGGCACTCCAGTTGAAACAAATATAAAATAACTACGATCCTTATTGCAAGGTACTCTAGTTGAAATAAACATAAAATAGCTGCGATCCTTATCGCAAGGCACTCCAGTTTAAATAAACAAAAAAATAAGTGAAAATAAATTATTTATAAAAAAAAAGGAAAAAAAGGAAAAGGAAAAGAAAAAAAATCATATCAAGAATATAAGCATACATTGCGTTTATTCATACTTCTTACTTACTTCTTACTTTACTATTCACACACAATTAATAAATATAGTCCATAAATACTATAAATTCAAAATTATTTTATGTCGGACTAAAAGTTAAAACTCAAAACTAGATTTAACCCTTATAATCTAAGAACAAGACTGTCAAAAAGCCTTTCCTCTATCTCAGAAAGCACTGATTCAGGTGTACCTCTTGATACTTCTTCGTCAACCTCTAATTCCTCCACATCCGAAACAATGAATGTACCAACAGAACAAATTTCAGTTCCATCCCCAGTACCCAACCAAATTGATATATTTAACTCCTTAAGAATTCCGGATGCAATCAAAGATCTTCCCAAATTCGATGGGAACACAAAGCTCTTATTCGAATTTATCCACAATGTAGAGGAAATTCTTCTCTACATTAGGGGTACCGATAAAACCCCATATTATGGGCAAATTTTATTGAGGGCTATTCGCAATAAAGTTGAGGGGCAAGCCAACGAAATCCTCAATATGTATGGAACGCCTCTCATCTGGGATGAGATAAAGGGAAATCTCATCCTGCACTACTCGGACAAACGAACCGAAACTTTCCTAATAAGAGACCTCCATAATATCAAACAAGTAAATAAATCTGTCGAATCCTTTTATGGACAGATAATTGAAGTGCAATCTGCACTTTGTAACAACGTGTTACTCCATGAAGGTGACAACAAAGAATTTCACAAAATTCCCATTCTTACCAACCAATATACTATCAACAAAACAGAACCTACTCAAGACCTCCACATCTAGCATTAAACCCTAATAGAAATCAAAATCAATTTTCCAACTATAGATATTAAAGACCAACATATAACCCATCATATAACCATAATAACCATAGACATATCCCTCAGATAAAAACTAGCCCTAGTCAACAAACGAAAAGTGCAAGACCAGGGAACTTCAATTTTCGAGAAATAAACAATCTTGAAAGCAACTCATATCAACAATTAGACGAATACTTCGAAAATGATCTAACCAATATTGAAAGTGAAGAACATTTTCCCTCACCAGCCTCGAACAACCAACGGGATACCTAGATCCACGAAAATTCCCCGTGACCTTACCATATATAAACATTTCGTCTCCTTTTGGGCGACCCCTTAGATTCCTTTTAGATACTGGGGCGTCTACGTCGTTCATGAACCCCGAGTTCATCCCACAAAATAATCAAACAGATTGCGAACCAATTACCATTACCACAGTATTCAAAAAATACCAGCTAAATAAAAAGGCAATCATTCCGATCTTTACAGAATTTAATCAATCAGGCTCCATGAAATTTCTAATATTCAAATTTCATAATTATTTCGACGGATTACTAGGTATCGACGCACTCATATCACTTAACGCTCTCGAAAATAAAATATTAATCACAAATAAAGCTACTAACGAAATTCAGCTCAAACCAAGTTACACTTCAAGCCTATTACAATGGATCCAATATAATTTTCAATATACGCATACCTATAATGTCAAAAGAAAAGTACAACATGTATCAAATAATTTCTCTAGCAATAAATAACACAAAGATAATAACAACCAAACCATATATAAATTACAACGAAAAACACATACAACACTCCAGTAAACCTTGCCCCAAAATAGAAGGTATATATTATTGCTCCTCAAAAACACTGGAAGAAGACACCAACAACTCTAAATGCATCGGAAACTTAATGGAAAACAAAGCTGCTCATTGTCCAATCAGTGATCTTGGCAAGATCCAGACAATAACTCAACCACAACCAAATTTTATATTATTTATCAATATTTACAAATTAAGAATAAATTCTAACTGCAGACCCAGAACGCACTCCATAGAGGGCACAGTTTTAATACATTTTGAAAACTGCAACATAATCGTAAACGGAATAACATACCAAGTAAGCCCGGACGTCTTCTGGGACACCATACACGTCCTTCCTTCGTCCAGTAGCAGCATCCACACCAATTCCACAACAGATGTGCTAAACTTACAAAGCTACAAGAATTCAACTTTAACACCGAAGCCAAGATCCTGAATCTAAGAAATACCACCGAATGGGAATCAGGTATCAGTATTCCGCAGCACCGGATACATGTGCGATCAGCCGATTGGCCGGTCATTGCCAGTAAATGAATAGTCAGCAGAATATACATTGTGCCCTTGACAAATGAGAAGGTGAACAACGGTGCGTCGTGGTATAGTTAGGTGAAATGATTTAGTCTTAAGTTTTCCTTGGTCAAACACGGACATATAAAATACGATTGTTACTTATTTACTCGCTCAAGAAAATAGTTATAAGCATGTAAGACGAACAGTTAGGCCAAACCCTTGGTTGGCGTTCGCGTTTTTTTAGGTATCCTCTTCAAGGATTCCTCAACTGGCGCCCGAACAGGGACCGGCTGCAAGACTGTGTCCTTTTTGCCTGGGGATCTGTGCCAAGGCCAATACACCCTCCTGGGGTGCACGTCACTGTTCACATGGGAACACAGTTGGCTATTTTGGTACCTTGATGACAAAATCGTCCGCATACCCATGGGAACATGTGGACATCCCAGAAGGCTAAAGGATACGAAGGTGATGGTTGATCGTGCCATTAGTAGGTTGCTTGCAACCAAACGGGACCAACACGACACCTCCCACACATCCCGGTTCCTTTGAACATATCTAAACGCGTTTTTTCTTTACTTTCCAGAACGCGAGCTAGGAAGTGAATTAACGAAAAAGAAAAGAGAAAAAAGAGGAATGAACTTTCCCACAGCGTGAGTGAACATTTAAAGATAAAAAAAAAGAAAAACCCCAAAAATTACAGCAAAATTGTGAGGAAAAATCCCACAAAAATAATTGTTGAAAAAAAGTGAAGAAAAAATTCCACGAAAAAAGATTTTGAAGAAAAAATCCCACAAATTGTTTAAACGTGAAGAAAAATTCCACGTCAAAAGTAAAAAAAAAAGTTTGTTTAAACGTGAAGAAAAATTCCACGACGAAGTGAAGAAAAAATTCCACAAAAAGGAAAAAATATATAATTGTTTAAATTTGAAGGGAATCCCACCACAGAATATTATTCCATATAAGCTTAATTTAAGTTAATTTAAGAATAAAGGTGAAACTGAAGGAAGGTGTAAAGATGTAAAAATTAATAGATAACAAAATACAAATGATGGAAGGCCCGCATGGAGGAGTACAACTACGAATTGGTTTACAAACCGGGTAAATCAAACCTTGTGGCAGATGCTCTTTCAAGATTAAAATCAGAAATGAACCACTTATCTGACTCGAACATATCCGAGACCAGACAAAGATTAAATACCCTGGAAATAAAGTCCACAACTGAAACAGAACCCTCCGAACGTGGGTCTACAACAGAAACAGCACAATCCGAGGATAGTTCCACTACAGGAACTGCCCATAGTGCACTACAAGATGCTTCGGACCACATTCCCCATGTGCTGGCTCCAATCAACGTATTTCGAAATCAAATCTTTATAAAAATAGGTAAAGGCCTAGAGATTTGTGAAGAATCTCATTCAGTATACCAACGACACTTCATTAGGATCGTTGATTCGACCAAACAAAACCTTACACAGATTTTGAAGGATAATTTGAATCCAAATGTTATTAATGGTATTAAAATACCTGAGCTCCTTTTGGGTATGCTTCAAGAGGTCTTCTTCGAACACTTTTCAACATACAAGATCAGGATCACACAGAGGGTTGTCGAAGACGTGAGACACGAAGACCGGAAGTGCGAACTTATTATGAAGGAACATAAAAGAGCGCATAGGAACGCCCGGGAAAACAAGGAAAAGCTATTAGAGAAGTACTATTTTCCTGGCATGAATAGCCTCATAAGAAAATACGTTAAGGCTTGCGAGGTATGCAATACTAACAAGTACGATAGGCACCCTATTCGCCCTGAGTTTCAACCTACTCCTATTCCTAGTTACCCTTGCGAGATACTTCACCTGGACTTAATAGAGGTGCAGAATGAAAAATTTATAAGCTGCATAGATAAATTTTCAAAGTTCGGAAAACTGTTCCATATAAAAAACAGATCCGTCTTGCACCTCAGAGACAAAATTATTAAGGTTCTTCACTATTTTACCGTGCCTAAGATGCTTGGCACTGACAATGAGTGTAGTTTCGTAAGCCCCATAATCTCAAATTTTATCGAACTAATGGGTATTAAATTTTACCGAACCCCCGTTCATCGATCAGAATTGAATGGACAGGTAGAACGATTTCATTCAACAATCCTTGAAATCTACCGTTGCCTTAAAGCTGAATTTGAAGATTTGCGCTTAAAGGAACTCTTAAACATTGCAGTTGATAGGTACAATAATAGCATTCACTCTGTCACTAAACTAAAACCAAGCTACGTATTCTTTGCCAGAACGGAGAGAAAAAATTACCAAATGCATACAGACTTCCAAAGGAAAATTAACCATGATCTCAAAACCGAGATCATGAGAAAACAAAGGGAATCTAATAAACACCGTAATCAACGTAGAACGACCCCCAAAATATACAAAAAAGGTGATGTCGTCTACACGGCATCAAAGGGCATCAGGCCAAAAAATAAGCCGCTGTTCCGAAAGGATATAGTGGCAAAAAATAATCGTTTAACTATCACGACAATCAAGGATAGAAAAATACATAAAACCCACCTTAAAAATTTAAGTTAAATACACATGAAAACGCTTCCCAAATAAAAAAAAAAATAAAACAGGGGGAAGGCAACAGGTTGTTCTCAGAAACGATAAAAATGAAAGGGATCAAAAGAAACAATAACTATTTCACATTCTCTTTCATTCTTCACTTCACTTTGCACATTAATAAATTTATAAGTTTTTTTATATTACTGCTAGCATTTATCTAAACTACTACTAGCATTAACCATACCATAAGTATTTAACTAACACATAATGTTATAGTAAACTAGAACCTACCATAATTAAATAATTTGTCCTTTAATCATTGATTGTTTCGTTTCCCTAACCTATAGCCGAACAGTAGCTATATTGAAACACAAATATGGGATATCCATAACGCATATTTTCAGGTTAATGTTGTTAGCCGCTGCTCAGGGCTTGCAGGTCTTCGAATATGAAGGCCCTGATGGCAATTTTAAACTTGTTCATGTCATTGACCTATCTAAATTCCACCCTCTCCTGGAAAGTTTGGAGAACGCAACAAGGAGCAGTATCAAAGGGATCGATAGTAGACGGATCTTGGATTCCCGCATTGAACAAACAATGAATCGAATAAACCTTCTCAGTGGCAAATCAAGGAAACCAAGATCAATCAATTGGATAGGATCAGCCTGGAAATGGATAGCCGGTACTCCTGATACCGCAGACTGGGATAAAATCCTGGTTAATGAACAATCGATAATCCACAACAATAACCACCAATACATGATCAACAAAAAGTTGTTAACCATCACACAAGAGATTACACAAAAGTAAATCTCGTCATTGACAGACACAACAATGGAATCAAGGACGTTATTTCCGGAAAATTTGAACATTTAAACGAGATATTAAAAAAGGGGAAGTGAACGAGATTATACGAGCTTGCCAAATGGCGAAAGGTGGTCTGATCAACACAAACCTACTAAACGTAGAAGAAATTAATCGAATCATCAAGGAATTGGAAGTATTGCCTTATGGTAATGAAATAGAAGCTATCGAATACGGAACACCTTCTATATTCACGAATGGTACGATCCCTTTGTATGTACTTTCAATGCCAAAAGTGCGAAGAGAGGAGTACAATATTTTGATAACCAGACCCGCCATTATCGAGGGGAAACAAGTCGAATTGAAGTTCAAAAAAATTATGGTTAATCAAGAAGAATCATACAGCATAACAGGACACTGCCTTTCGATTAACAACTCAACTACATGCAAGGAACAAATGCTAGAAAGAATTCATGAAGATCAATGTGTAACCAGAATCATAAAAGGCTGACATGCTTCCTGTAATTTCCTCATAAGGAAGAAGTAGTCGAGCTATTCAAGGATGGAACAATTTTCCTTACAATTTTTAAGGGCAACCTCGTGCATGAAAATATCTCAATGTATTTAAATGGAACTTACGTAATCCAATTTAACAATGAGACGATTCATCTACAGAACAGAACCTACTCAAGCGTTAGCTCCATGGCCTTACAGATACTTCCATCTGTACTCACGAATGTTACTATCACAGGTCACAAGGTGGACATCGAATACGTACATGGCCTTAGCCTTAAAAACATACAACGGCTAAAGGATTAATCAAGTAAATTGAAAACGTCTACACTAATTGACGCTAGCACAATTTTGCTGGTGGGAATATTCGCCTTGATAATATTAAGGATACTTACAAGGAAATTAAACATTCCACCGATCAACATCCAAACATCTGTGCCGGCTCCAGCAGGCATGGCAAATGGACCATGAACTTAATCTGATCTACGGGACGTAGATTTTCGAAGGGAGGGAGTTAACACCGCGCGCATGCATAGCCAGACACATGCGCCAACACCTAATTACCACAGGTAACGGTGCATGGGAATCAGGTATCAGTATTCCGCAGCACCGGATACATGTGCTATCAGCCGATTGGCCGGTCATTGACCAGTAAATGAATAGTCAGCAGAATATACATTGTGCCCTTGACAAATGAGAAGGTGAACAACGGTGCGTCGTGGTATAGTTAGGTGAAATGATTTAGTCTTAAGTTTTCCTTGGTCAAACACGGACATATAAAATACGATTTTTACTTATTTACTCGCTCAACAAATAAAGATATAGTTATAACCATGTAAGACGAATAGTTAGGGCAACCCTTTGGTTGGCGTTCGCGTTTTTTTAGGTACCCTCTTCAAGGATTCCTTAACTGGTAGTCTGGATGTTGTCAGCAATACTGGTATTGATGGTGTACTTGAAGACGTCCTTTTTTGTCCAGATGTTCCATACAATCTACTATCTGTATAAAAGAATGCAACAAGCCGGACTGGCAATTATTTTTGATGAAAAGGGAGTAACTATAAGCAAATGTGGGAAAGTCATAATAAAAGGTAAACCCTTCAATAACTTATTATAGTTATTAACATATATTAACATTAAAAATGCATTTAATGTATTGAAGGATAATTATCAATTGTGGCATCAGCATTTGGGACATATTGGCAAAACTAAATTTTTAGAATTAAAAACTAAGAAAACGATGAACCAATAATTTGACCAATAATAGAGAAAATAACTCCGAATGATAAATTATGTGAAGCGTGCATTAATGGCAAACAAGCACGATTACCTTTTGAAAAAGCTTAAACTAAAAGTTATGCTAAACGACCTTTATTTATTACACATTCTGATGCATGTGGCCCAATCACTCCTGCAACGATTGATAATAAAAATTATTTTGTTATTTTCTGGATGAGTACACTGTGTATACTGTGCAACATATTTGATTACTATTAATTCAGATGTGTTTTGAAGTCTTTAAAGACTTTGTTTCAAAAAGTGAAGATTGTTCATCTTTACTGGACGATTTTTTAGGTGAAATGAAATGAAAGAATTTTGTGTGCAAAAAGGTTTAAGTTATCATTTGACAGTTCCAAGAACCCCTCAATTAAATGATGTATCGGAACGTACGGTAAGAACCATAACCGAAAGGCTCGTGCGATGGTGCATTGTGCTAATCTACCAGCACTTTTATGGGGTGAACCAGTCCTAACTGTTACATTTTTGATTAAAATAACTCCAATTAACGCCTTATAACATGATAAAACACCATATGAATTGTGTCATGGTAGAAAGCCACCACATAAATAATGTTTGTAATGGTAGAAGTTATTGTCGATGAGACAAATTTCTTAGAATCTAGACCTACAATAAAGATTAAAGGAGTTAGTTAAGAAAACTCTAACAATAAAACTGGTGAATCTGTCTTAAAATCATTTGAGTGAAAACCAGTTGTAAAGTTAGATAAATCTGATAGTAAATCAGATAAATCTGATAGCAAATCAGATAAATCTGATAGTAAATCAGAAAAATCTGATAGAAAATCAAATATGAATAAACAAACTGAAGAGGTGGTTTCTTGTAAAATAACCAAAGTAGATGAAGATTCTAATAAATCTTTTGTTAAATTAGATACACAAAATGAATCATTACCTAGTAATGGTTCCTCAAATACAGTTGAAGAAAATGACTTTAGAAAAGGTTATAGGATAAAGCCTCTACCTTCTTTATAACTACAATGATTATATTATGTGTGCCAAATCTATTATATGTAGAATCCCCAATTCATAACAAGAAATTAAAAATAGATAAGATAAAGTTCATTGGGCAGAAGCTAATAAAAAAGAACTAAATTCTCTTTTGGTAAACAATGCATGGACATTGGTTTCGAAACAAGAAAATAAAAATATAATTGATTATAAGTGACAATTAAAAATGATGAGAATGGATAAAGCTCGTCTTGAAGCCCGTGGTTCCAGTCAAGAGTATTTAGTAGATTATAATGAAACGTTTGCAGCAGTTGCAAGAATTTAAGTTTTAGATTCATATAAGCTTTCTCAAATGAAATTCAATTATTAGTCCATCATATGGACGTAAAAGCAGCTTTTTAAATGGTATTTTAAAAGTCTGTAGACTAAATAAATTTCTATATGGCTTAAAACAAGCAGCAAGGTATTGGTTTCAGATGTTTGAAGAGGCCCTTAAAGATAAAGGTTTTAAGAACTCATCTGTGGGCCGTTGTATTTATATTTTAGATAGAGGACACATTTCTAAGAATATTTATGTACACATTTCTAAGAATATTTAGTACTGTATGTAGATGACCTTGTAATTGCTTCAGCAAATAACGAAACGATGAATAAATTTAAAAAAAAATATTTGATGGATTTTCAAATGATTGATTGAAAGGACATTAACTTGTTTTTAGGAATCCGAATAGAGAGAAATTATAATGAAATATCATTAGATCAGAGTGCATATATAAAAATAGTGCTAAATAAATTTAATATGTATAACTGTAAAACTGTAAGCACACCACTTGAAATAAATTAGATTACAAAGCTCTAAATTCTGATGAAAAATATAAATTTCCTTGTCGAAACCTTGTTCGCTGTTTAATGTACATAATGATATGTACGCGACCTGATTTAAGTACAGCTGTTAACATATTGAGTAGGTACTTAAATAAGAATAATAAATAACTTTGGAAATGTTTAAAAGGAGTATTACGATATCTCAAAGTAATAATTGGTATTTAATTTACTAAAGCCTAATACATGACTCTTTTTGTAGCTGTATCGGAAGCTTTGTGGTTAAGATCATTAGCAACTAGTGTTAATATTGATATATTAGAACCCATAGTCATTTATGAAGACTATGATGGGTGCATAAGTATAGCTAATAATCCAACTAACAACAAACGATCAAAACATATTGATATAAAATATCATTTCTCTAGAGAACAAATTGAGAAACATATTATAAAGCTAAAATATATTCCTACAGGTGAACAATTAGCAGATATTATGACCAAGCCACCAATCAAATTTCTGGAGCTGCGAAGCAGAATTTAAGAATTTTAAGTTGTAAACATTTAGGATGAATTATGATGTATATATTTTAAACTTTAAGTTGATGTAAAATGTACAAAAGTTTGATAATTTTTTTCTGGATTTTCCCTTGAACTTTTATGATATCTCCCAGATGTTACTGAGAAGACACTACGTATATTAATTTAAGAAAATGTTAAAATTATTATTTAAAATGTAAAATTGAATTTTGGAATCAGTTTTTGAGGGGGGCTGTTGAATTATATCAAAAACACACCACATCATCCCCTATATAGTAGCCATACATTCAGTATGGTAATACAGATACAAAAGAGTGCCGATGTGTGTCTTTTCATTGGATAGAAAATAATAAAATAGTTAAAAATCATCTGTGTGTGTTTTTCATTTTATCCAATACAGAATTCCATAAAAATATCGAAGCTATACCTACAGAAACAGTTTGCTATCGTCGAGTGCAGCAAAGGACTCAAATTTAATTGTGTGCATGAAAGCCATGAAAGAATCTGTTATTCTTTTATCAGAGTCAGAGTCATTTTTGGCCAAATGCTGTTTCAATATTCTAAGTTTTTTTTTAAATGAGGAGAATGACGAGGATAGTATTCCCTTGAGTGTTTTGAAGCTAAAACGGGACTCAGAGCTTATTTTTAACATCTTTAAAGTTTGAATCTTCAGGTTTGTTATAAATTTGATTAAACTAGAATTGACTTTGTTGAGGATTAGAATAAAGACAATTTTAAATTTCATCCGTCTCAGAATGATGAACATGAACAGGAAGAAGACGACGTCAACGTCGAGAAAGAAGGTGTTCAAAGAGTAAGTGCATCTGAAGCTGTTAAAGAATTAAACAAGGCTTTGGAACGGTGTGGCGTTGATGAAGGCGTTGACAAAAGCGACATAAACGTTCTTAGATACCTAAGTGAAAATGCAGTTGTCCAAATGTTGGAAAAAGTACAACATAAAAAACTTACAGATTTTTTTTATTAAATAAGCCTTTTGAATTTAAAACCTTCTCATGTAAAATATGTATAAATATATAAAAATGTTAATTAAAGCAAAACGAACAACAAATGGAAGAAAATGTGTTTTGTTTTAACAGCATTAGGATGACAGTACGGAAGAAATACAATTTCAGTCATAAAACGTTACATTCCAAAAACTGAACAATCTCAAAAACGTGAATATCTCTTATGGCAGCATTATATTTAAGAAAAACTTAATTTGGTATTACCAATAAAACCAGCTTCCTTTTTTGTAGCTACAAGAACGTGCCGTGTTTTAATTTGTTCGGACTTTAATTAACAGGACACCGGCTTGTAAAGGGTTATGGGCCCAGAACATAACTAAATATATTCGCAAATAGAATTTAAAATACGGTTCCGACTAAAATTTCAAGTTTGTTCGGTGGCTTTCTTCCTAAAAAAGAAAGGATGAGTAATTTGCCGGCAATTGAACGCCTGAAAGGGCGAGCAAATTTTGACACGTGGCGGTTTGCGGTGGAGAATTATCTCACCATTGATGATTTGTGGTCATCTGTTCTAGGCACCGAGATAAAACCCGAGAAATTGGCACAAGAAAAAGCAAAAATAATTTTGCTAATATACCCCTTGCTGTATGTGCATATTAGGGAAGCAACTACGGCGAAAGACGCCTGGGACAAGTTGGCAGCTACGTTCGATGACACAGGACTCACAAGAAGGGTGGGTCTGCTGCGAGAATTAACTACTACTTCGGTTGGATGATTGTTCAGGCATATCTGAGTATGTCAACAAAATTATAGGTACCGCTCATAAGCTCAACTCTATAAAAATTAAAGTAGACGGCGTGTGGGTAGAAAGTTTGTTGTTGTGTGGATTGCCGCAGAAATTCCATCCGATGATCATGGCATTCATCATCATGAGCAGTGGGATTCCAATTACTGCTGATGCTATTAAATCCAAATTGCTTCAGGATTACGACAATTATAATAGCAAATCGTCTGGTAGTAGTGCTGCTGAAGTTCAGGCAATGGCGACATTCAAAGCAAAAGGTAAAACGAAAGGCAAGGGGGTGAAATGTTTTGGATGTGACACATATGGACCTGTGCGGCGATCTATTAGAGAACCTAGCCGAAGAACTTCGATAACTATGTAAAATTTGTTAACAAAAATATGCGGATGATCCTTCCACGCTTGATGAAGCGGTTTCGAGATCCGATGCGGTATGTTAGAAAAAGTCGATCAGCGAAGAATATGATTCATTGATGAAGAATAGTACGTTGGACGTCGTTGAGCTACCGGCTGGAAAGAAGGTTTTGAATTCGATGTGGGTTTTCAATTCAAGACAAAGAATGGAATCGATGGCGAAGAAATGCGATACAAAGCAAGATTATTTGCAAAAGGAGGTTGCGCTCAGCGTAAAGATATTGATTTCGATGAAGTGTATTCTCCAGTCATTAAATACAGTTCATTGCGTTATCTTCTGTCACTTGCGGTTAAATTGGACTTGCATAATGAGCTAATGGATGCAGTCACCGCATTCCTTCAGGGTGAGTTATCTCAATAAATTTTTATAAATCCCCCGAAAGGTTTAATATTCCTAAGCATAAAGTTTTAAAGTTAAAGAAATCAATTTATGGGTTGAAGCAATCCTCAAGAACATGGAATAAAAAACTTAATAAATCTCTTAAGGATTTTACTTAAAACAGTCGAGATATGATCCATGTATTTATTTGAACAATAATAATATTAACAATCCGCTCTTGATACTGGCGGTATATGTCGATGATATACTTATTTTATCAAGGGACTTAAAAAAAATCTACGAAATTAAAAAAAAATTTGAAATCTAAATGTTATATTAACGAGATTTCTACGGTAAACTCATTTCTGGGTATGAGTTTGGACCACAGTCGATAATCTGGAAAACTATCAACAACAATGCATTTTAAAGATGTTGAATCGTTTTGAATGGATGATTGTAATCCGGTTACTACTCCAAGGGATGTCAATGTTAAGCTCAGTAAGAATAATTGTTCAAAATCAGATGACCAAAGATGCCAAATTAGTAAAGATTAGCCATCCAGACATATGCTACGCTGTTAATTTCTTAAGTAGATTTAACAATAATCCTGGTAAGGAACATAGGGTAGCACCCAAAAGGTATTCTCAGGTATTTGAAAGGGACGTCAAATACTAAGCTGTGTTTTAGCCGAGATGGAAATGGGGAGTTGATCGGGTATTACGACGCTGATTATGCCAACGATTTAGATGAAAGGAAATCCATAAGCGGATATGTATTTCTTTCGCGAGGTAGGGCAATATCCTGGGGTTCGAGAGAACAGGCTACAGTTGCCTTGTCTACTACATAGGCCGAATACATATCAATCGGAGTAGCTGTTAAAGAAGCGCTTTGGTTGAATGGTATCCAGTATGAGCTGACGGGAATAAATGCAGCTATACAACTATTATGTGACAGTCAGAGTTCATCTTGCGTCAAAAGAAAGCTACCATCCAATAAAGAAGCACATTGACATTCGTCACCATTTTATTCGTGATGTTATTGCGGAGAGAAAAATTAATTTTAGACACATCACTTCCAAAAATATGGCAGCAGATTTACTAACAAAATCTTTACTATCTCCCAGGACTTGGAGCTTAATGAAACTTTAGGGTTGCTACAACATAAGTTTAAGTGGGGATGTTATTTGGCAGCATTATATCCAGGAAAAACTTAATTTGGTATCACCAATAAAACCTGCTTTCTTTTTTGTAACTTACATTACAAGAACGTGTAGTGTTTTAATTTGTTCGGACTTTTATTTAGAGAACTAGATTTTAATTAGTTAACGTATTCCAATGTTCACTGTATATTTCTAATACTAAGCTAGGTGTTGCTAAACCTGGCAGCACTTAATTAGATGGAATAACGCCTGGCAGAAGATTAACTATTTAATGTCAAAAGTCACATTTCTTTTGAATCCCGGTTTTTTCGAGACGTTGTCTACGATTTAGGTTAAATTGTTAAAATTGAATTTATTCCTTAAGATGCTTATTTACAATTATTTTCCCTAAATCTAGATAACCACATACATACAAAAATCACAACAAAATAATATAAATTAAAATAAGTCTTTTTGGAAAATACCAAACGTATGTAAAAATTATTATTTCTAATTAAACTTGAATTCATCAAATGTATATTCTTTAGTAAATAAAAGTTCTCTTGAATTGATAAATTTGATATCCTATTAATTCGGGCTGTACTTCGGAATACCATTAAGGCTTAAAACTACCACAACATAGCTTTTATTTCGTTTGTATATGAAGTATACAAATGCACAATAAAATCGTTTATAATAATCCCTGTTCACGCCACTCACCGTCGCTTACAATCCGCCATCACTCTTGCTCACAGGAACGTAAGGTAAGTCAGTAGAGGCTCTAATCTAAGTTTAGCTTAGACATCGAAAGGTATTTCACATACGATCTCTACCTCTATCATATACGCCAATTGCTTCGCCAAAATATCATATAGCTGTAATGCATGCAAAAACTTGGATACCCTGGAAATGGTACAGTGCGATCAATGCAACAACTGGTACCACAAATCAGGATTGGAGTTGTAACAATTGCACGTCTTTGCCAGTAGAAAATGACCACAACTCTTCGGTTAGCAAACAGATCGAACCCAAACCTACATCCAAATCTCCCCCAACTAAACTACGTCAAAATGACTCAATAATGCTATGCAAAACGAAGTTGCTAGTCCTGCGAACAATATCTCGCTTTTATTACGACAGCTAGAAGAAGAAAAGGAACTTAAGGAAAAGCGCGATAAGGAATACATTGAAAAGAAATATGCACTGTTGAGAAGATTAGGACGCCAATCATATGATGTAGAACAAGAGAATATACCAGAAAAAAGTACACAGAATCAGCAAAAGACAACTAATTCTTTGATCAATAACGCGACGCAAAAACGTTTTTCCCACCTTCGTGCAGCACCGAACACCGCAAATATCCATCAAATCCTCAATCAGCCATTCTCATACAACATGATTAATGCTACAAATTTTAAACCACACTCCTTAAAAGCTATACAACAAGACCCTCCAAATCCGGAAATCTTTAACCCTGTTACGATGTCCACATCAATAAACAATAAAGGTTCATTAACCGATACACCTATAGCAAATCACCTCGTATCAGACACATCTATTGAAACGCCACTTCTGAACAAACTGCAATTAGCGGCGAGACAACTAATGTCCAAGGAGCAAGTGATATTCAGTGGACAACCAGAAGAATGGCCACTTTTTATTAGCTGGTTTAATAGCTCAAATGTAAGTTGTGGCTATACAAACATTGAAAATATTCGACGACTTCAAAATTGTCTCAAAGGTGATGCACTTGAAGCAGTAAGGTGTCGGTTGCTTCTTCCCGAGCAAGTGCCAGGTGTAATACGCACTTTAAGGTTATTGTTCGGTCGTCCTGAGATAATAATTAATAACCTGATTGAAAAGATAAGAAAACAACCACCATCCCGCGTAAAAAACTTCAAAGTATAATTAATTTTTCTCTTTCGGAAGAAAACATATGCTCGGTAATGGAAGCCAGCGAACTCCACACACATTTAACAAATCCTTGTCTGCTCCAAGAGTTGACAGAAAAACTACCGCCCCAACTTCGGTTAAATTGGGGATATAATCGCCGCAGTGCAGGTGTAGTAGATCTATCGAATTTCAGTATTTGGCTGTCTGACGTTTCACATTCAGCATGTGAAACTTAACACCTTCGTCTCAGCAGCATCACGAACTGAAAAGTATCCTCCAAGAGCATCACTAAATGTCCATTAGGATTTGGCGTCAGAGCAAGAACAAGAAACAACACGTGAATGCCCCATATGTTCACTTCGCTGCAAATCCATTGATCTTTATCAACAGTTTTTGAATATGAACTTAGGCGATAAATGGAATGTTGTGAAGCGATTTCTTATATGCCGAACGTGCCTTCGACATCACGGCAGAAACCGATGTTATGCAGTTAAGGTCTGCGGTATTGATGGATGTAACTACAAACATCATCAGTTACTCCATAAATGGAGGAATGATAATACTACAGATGTCCAGGTAAACTGTCACCAAATAAAAAATATAAGCATTTTATTTAAAATAGTTCCAGTGACATTACACAATGGCAAGAAACAAATCAATACCTTCGCATTTCTCGATGACGGCTCCTCAATATCACTAATGGACGCAGATCTCATAGCTGACCTTGAGGTTGATGGTGAATCACAACCGTTATAAAATGGACAGCGAACACTCATCGCACAGAAAAAGAATCTAAGAACATTAACATTAAAATTTCTACAATCGGTTCTAATAAAAAATTTAATTTGTAAAATATTCGAACTGTCAGCTCCCTTGAACTTCCAATTCAAACTGTTGACGCCGACAAGTTATCACACAGGTACCAATACCTCAAGCAAATTCCTATCAAGTCATACTCAAACGCAAAGCCGCGAATTTTACTGGGATTAGATCAATGGAGGTTGAGTATTCCGCTGCGATCACAGGAAGGTATCGAGAACCAGCCCGTTGCATCCAAAACACGATTAGGATGGACAGTATATGGACCGTACACAGAAAGCCACAATATGAAACTTGGTGATTTGAAACAAAAACATTACAACTACCACATATGCGACTGTTTAAATACCGAAGAACGCACTTTTTAAAGATTTTATTGCAATCGAATCAGCCCGTCGTCAACCCACACAAACCAAATAAAGTGAGAATAGTTTGGAACGCAGCTGCGACCGTCAATGGTATTTCGCTTTATTCTATGCTCTTGCCTGGACCCGATGACATTCGGAATTTTATGTCAAATTCTAAAATTGTACTTGACTCGTTGAAAGAGAAAGCCGTAGGGAATGAAAAAAGTATTGCAAATTGGCATCCAATACATCATATCACTCATTTGATTATAGCCGACTACTATCGTCGTTTCTGTCACCAGTATGACGAAACTGTCGTTAACGAACTCCGACAAAAGTTCTGCAATCCGAGGCTTCGTGTTCTACTAAAGGCGATAAAGAGAGATTGTCAGTTGTGTAAAAATCTAAAATCCTTCCCACAAACTCAACTAATGGGAAACCTGCCCCAAGATAAGTTGCAAGAACTTTTTCGTATATTGGAATCGATTATTTTGGACCATTGATTGTAACAGTTGGGAGGCATGGGGTGGGGAGTGCTCATAACCTGCATGACTGTACGCGCAGTACACATCGAAATCACATGTTCCTTAAACACAGATTCTTGTATAATGGCTCTAAAGCGATTTATTGGAGTGGAGATTAACAGCGATAATGGTACTAATTTTCGCGGAGCAAGTCAAGAACTTAACGAGCCTGTAAGCTCAATTGAGGTAACCAAAATATCGCAAAGCTTCGTTGGACCAAACTTAAAGTGGAATTTTATTCCTCCGTCGGCGCCGCACATGGGAGGCAGTTGGGAACGGTTAGTTCGTTCTGTGAAGCAAACGTTGAGGCATATATTACCAGAAAGAAATCCATCGGATGAGTTGCTATCGACAATGATGGCGGAGGTAGAGAGAAAAGTGAATTCGCGTCCCCTTAACTACGTTCCCTTAGATGACGAAGGCACAGATGCATTGACGCCAAATCATTTTTTGTTGGGTTTTCAAAGGGCAAAAAGTTAAGTGGAGTACTATCAAGCGAAGCTACTGTATTGCGCAAAAACTGGTTAACAAGCGAGCAATATGCAAACCGATTTTGGCGACGGTGGGTTAGTGAATATCTTCCCGATCTGACGAGGCGAACAAAGTGGTATTCCTTGTCCAGGCAGGTTCGAGAGGGAGACATCGTGATTATTGTTGATCCTGATAGTCCTCGCAATCAATGGCATAAGGGAGTTGTGATTAAAACTATACCGGGGAAGGATCAGATAGTAAGAAGCGCAGTGGTGAGAACCTTAACCGGGGTTTACACAAGACCTTCAGCCCAGCTGGCCATTCTGGATATAGGAAGGTTTAGCGATGATGGAAAGCCAGTTCAAGGAACCAGCTTACCAGGGGGGAGTGTTGCTAAACCTGGCAGCACTTAATTAGATGGAATAACGCCTGGCAGTACTGGGGCCTGGCAGAAGATTAACTATTTAATGTCAAAAGTCACGAAGGCAAGTTGACAACCAGGGTGTGCAGACGTCTCCTGGCACACACTTCCTGGTATTTTAAACAACAGCAGCTAACCAAAAAAAAAAAAAAGACAGAAAAGTCAAAGTGAATTTTGTTAAAAAGCGAAATAAAACCTTAAAAAATATAAAAAAAGATAGATCCGTCTAAACTAAAAGAAATTCGAACAACAAAAAGTGCACGAATAAACACGTTCTTCACGTTCGAGTTGGAATACGTTTTCCCAACCTAACGAGAACATAAAACAACAAATCCCCAAAGGATATCGATCGGAACACCACCGATGCGAACAAAATTAAGCCCCGCATACGATTTTAAGGACGGGGCAAGAGATGACCCCAGACTTACCCATATAAGAAGTCCAAGGGGAATTCGAGCGGCGCAACTCTTACTAAGCCGTAACAAAAAGCCGAAAGAAAACCAAAACAAGTTGACGCCTCCCCTGAGCGCAACAAACAAAATGACGACGGAGCAAACGGACGGCCAAAGCGATGAAGTTCTATGGACTACCGTAAAGCGTGGACGCATATCGCAGTCCCCCGATGAAACATTGGACAGCTTGAGCAACAGCAACATCAGAAACTCGAACAAATTTTCCTCACTAGGAGAACTCATCACAAACAACAGCAAGCAGACAACAACTAACGGCAGGGAGGGAAACAGGGACACCAACAGTAGCGTTGTAAATGGTTAGTTTTGTCCTCCGATTATCTTATTTAATACAAACGTGAGAGAATTAGTCACAGACTTAAGACCCAAAGCGGTCGATTTTAGGTTCAAAATTGTGAACTGTAGTGGTAGGAAAAGTAAGCTCTACGTAGATAATGCGGCGGTCCATCGAGAGCTGATGGGGATAGTCAGAAACAGCGATGTTGTTCAAGGGTACTCATTTACATTGAGGGAAGACAAGACGCAGAATCTCATTTTGAGGGGATTAACGAGGGACTTTACCGACCAAGACGTTTTGGAAGAACTACAGGCACTCCTGCCAGACACAGTCGAAAAAGTTTCACCCTTCGAAACCATTAGATCAAAAAGGGAGGGTTTTAAGTACGACCTTTTCCTAATACGCTTAAAGCCAGGTCATCAGGCAAAAGATATTGCAAAAATTAGATTGCTCTTCAATACCCAAGTATTTTGGGAGAAACCAAGGGGAAATTTAAACGTCCTTCAATGCCGGAGGTGTCAATCGTTTGGTCATTTAGCTAAAAATTGTGCCAACAGCTATAAATGCGTAAAATGTGAGCTCAATCACAACCCAGGCGAATGCCCCGTTCAGAAGAACGAAGAAAAAAAGGCGCATTGTGTAAATTGTGGCAAAGACCATCCAGCCAATTACCGGGGTTGTGACGCCTACAAAAAATATCGCGAGCAGAAAAACAAACAAATCAGAGACGCCAAAGACAAAAGAGCACAAAATAACTTAATATCAAAAAACATAGCTAACGGCAACTTGGTTTCTCCCGAAATAACTTACGCTAGCCACTTCCAAACCCAAAAACAAAACACACCAATGAACCCCACATTAGATGGAGCCAGAGGGAACTTTCTATCCCAATTCATGGATCTTTCCAATGACCTCTTCGGGGTAAAGGTGTCAGAACTGTTGCAAAAGGTAGAATCATTCGTCAAAAACATCAACAACGTGGGTTCGATCCAACAAAAGAGGATAGCCTATCTGGACCTCCTCAACCAAATAATTTTATCCAATTAATGCAAATCAAAATTCTAACCTTTAACATTTCGTCCCTAATCGAAAACAGCAGGAGGATCGAACTTTCGAAAATCCTCCTTGCAAGCAACAGTTCCATCGCCTTTATCCAGGAGACACACCTCCATAGTAATTTGGTCGTTCACCTCGACACGTATAATTTTCTAAGAAACGATAGAAACCAAGGAGTAGGGGTAGACATCAAAAACAATATAAAATACACAACAGTCTCAACACCCGACTTAGCTTTTCCAAGTGACTTTCTATCCATCAACATAAGAATAGATAATTCGACTAAATCAATACTCCTCGGTTCCATCTACATTCCCCCTAATAGTCCTCAAGCAGCAGTGCAAGATGAACTAGAAAAAATCAACAACCTAGCAGAGTCATATGACGGAGCCATCCTTGGAGGCGACTTAAATGCAAGGCACTCCAATTGGGGTGACAACAAGGTTAACCAAAATGGTAGGACACTCGCTACTTGGCTTAGATCAAGCAACACTGGTTTAATCAATTTAACACCACCCTCCCCTACCTACCCGATGAGCTCTGGGTTCTTAGATCACTTCCTGATAACCCCGCAGCTAGTAAACAGTCAGATGCCTAACTATACAATTAAAACACTACCAACCTTTACATCACATTTTCCAGTAGAACTGAATATAACGCTGGATAACGCAATACTCACGTTCGCTGAACCAAATAATACCAGATCCTTCAAAAACACTAATTGGGCAAACTTCAGATCGGACCTAGATCTCAATATGACATCTTGGTTACCATCTCCGTATGTCTCACTGACTAATATAGAAATAGACGAGATTCAATTACTCGACACTCTTCTATAGTTGAACTCCGCGCTCAAAAATATAGATATTTTCCGGATAGCATAAAAGCTCTTTTCAGAGCTAAACACCTATGGCAAAAACAGCTGAAAAGCATTTTCCATGGGTCTTACAACAAGGTCAACAGCGATTATAAAAATCTCTCAACGAGGATATCTCTGTTACAAAAGATCATCAGAGATAAAGTTAAGATCTGGTTAAACACCCAACTAGAAAAAAAGCTATCCAAAATCGTACCAGGGCCTCAGGCCTTTAAAGAAATATTTAAACTAACAGGCAAACCCAAAAAAATTCAGCTGTAAGCCGGTATCAGTAGGAGGCCGAACTTTCACAGAAGAGGAGGAAAAAGTGAAAATATTTAAAGAATATTACAAAGAACTATATATGGAAGTAGTTCCCTCTTTAGACCCAGCCCTCAACACTGAGGTACAAAGGATAGTTCAACAGATAAGATCTGAGCGGCCGAACCGAATATTCCAACTCCCCACTTAATCCGCTCGCGGGTTATTTGTTCACTTCAGTCACGGAAGTAAGTCAAATTCTAAAGCCCAGATAACCTATCCAATTTCATTCTAAAGAAGCTATCTCCAACTGCAATAAAATATATCACTATACTTTTAAATAATTGCCTTAACAATGGCTACTTCCCCTCTTCGTGGAAAATGGCCAAAATCCTCCCAGTTATAAAAAAACCAAATAACTACGACATACAAAATTACGACCAATATCCTTGCTATCAAATATGGGAAAAATACTCGAAAGAGTCATAATCAGAAAAATAGACCAACACACTGAAGATAACATTGAATTTATCCCAGACATACAATACGGATTTCGCAAGGGACTCTCAACCGTCCACGCAATGTTAAATATACACAATGACGTAACTCTTAACCTAAGAGAAAATAACTGCACAATGACTTGCTCGCTGGATATAGAAAAGGCATTCGACAGCGTGTGGACGGACGGCCTTGTTTATAAAATTTCTCAACTCGACTACCCTCCCCATCTGGTTAATATTTTGGATAGCATTCTTAAAAACCGCACCTTCTACACACAAATACAACAGACAAAATCGGAAAACTGCCCAGTCAATAGCGGAGTCCCCCAAGGATCGATTCTGGGCCCAGACTATATAGTATCTTTCTATTACTTTCCATACTATCACTACACTAATAACAGAACAGTCTCTAAGGCAATACTATACGCTGACGACACCCTGGTGTACTCAAGCTCTGAGCGCCCACACGAAGCCCTTCAAAACCTAAAAGAACACCTCGAAATTATTAACACCTATTACAATAAATGGGGAATAAAAATAAATAATAACAAATCCCAAGGGATCTGCTTTAGGAATTCCAGTGGAAAAGGAAGAAAAGGGGTGGTGGGAGAATGTAGAAACCTCACACTTAGTCTAGGGAACAGTCAAATAGAATTCAAAAACGATCTTAAATATCTGGGGGTCTCCTTTAACAATCTATTCAAATTTAATAAACATGCACGAGCCACCAAAGACAAGGCCAAAAAAGTAACCAATATGATCATGCCATTCCTAAAACACCTAATGCTGAATAAACGATCTAAGCTTCTATTCTATAAAACCCTTATCAGACCCATATTAACTTATGCATTTCCTGTATGGTTCACCATCTCGCCAACGGTTGCCAAAGAACTCGAAACCCTCGAAAGAAGGGTTCTGCGTCTATGTATCAACAAGAACTTCATAACTAGAAACAAAAGATATTCGAATACCTACATCTATAAAGAAGCGAATATAATCCCCCTAATAAAATACGCTGTAAATCTTATCCAAAAAACATTAAACAATTTTATCAACTCCGAAAACGACCTAGTCAAAGAAATATACAACACACAAATTAACTGACTCACCTTATCTTTCACCAATAAACTTATTGAGGGAAGATCTCAGCTCAGCTCCCGATGTACTACCCTTCTACCAAAAAGTAATACATGGGCAAAACCGAGGATAAATAAATAATAATCCATCTCGAAAACAAAAACATATACCACAACTCGGTTCACAACCTAAAAGAAAAAAAAAAAAAAAAAAAAATTCGAAGATATTGTAGCTCTAACCAGAATCGGAAGACAAAACTCACTATCCTAACTGAATATGTATCTAATTTATTTATTATTATTTTTTTTATTTTATTTACTCAACACAAAATTCAAATACTAGAAATGTAATAATATTTACAATCAATTTTGCGAAAATTCGAACTACACAACGAAAAGACTGAAAATGTACCTTTCAATAGATACAAATAATTTTAAGAAATTAAAAACAACAATAATACTACTTTCGTATGAAACATTCATAGAATTCGAAATGCTAAAAATTTCATCTGTAAATATAACAAAACGAAAATTATCAAAACAAGAAAAACGAAAAAAAAAACAGAGGTTTCAATTAGGTAGCTTTAATAAAATCAGTTCAAATTTGTATCTTGAAGTGTGAATAAAGAATAGAAAAAAAAATTAAACTCTTTTTTTTTTTAAAACAATGTAATATAATGTAAAATAACTGGCGCCCAAACGTGGTTTTTTGTTAAAGTACAAACGAAGTAAGTCGACCTAAAGTAGCTCGCCTCGTAAAACACTATTAAGCATTAAGCCGACCTAAATAGCTCGCCGCGTGTGTTAAGTGTACCAAGCAAAGCAACCAACCCATCAATAGAAGTCAATCGATAGAGAGACGAACCACGAGGGAGTGTGAGAGTTTTTACCCTAGTAGCTGACGCAAAACGGACAAAGGAAACCTTACCAGCGTGGGATGATCGCCAAGATCTTTATGTAAGAAAATTATTTTAAGAAACAAAAAGTGAAATTATTATTTAAGTATGAAACCAGGCATCAAAATCCTAACTAAAGAAATTATTTTAAGAAACAAAAAGTGAAATTATTATTTAAGTCTGAAACCAGGAATCAAAATCCTAACTAAAGAAATTATTTTAAGAAACAAAAAGTAAAATTATTATTTAAGTCTGAAACCAGGAATCAAAATCCTAACTAAAGAAATTATTTATAGAACAAAAGTTAAATTATTATTTAGTCTGAAACCAGAAATCAAGATCCTAATTATAGAAAATTTTTACAGTATTTAGAATATTGCACATTAACGAGCAAAAGTAGTCAATATAGATTCAAAACAAAACCAAATAGCTTTTATTTTCAGTAGCTTTTATGCGATTTATAAGCAATTTTATACAAAAATTAATATAATTTGAAACATAAGAGTTGAAAAAAACATTATAAATTTTCAAAATTCCGAAACACGAGAAAGAAAAAAGACATAAAAAAGCAATCATGACAGAACCTACAGGCTCTAGCAATACATTACCAAATAATCCACTTCCAAATTTTAACCTCACCCCCCCAAACCCAAACATATCCAATCCAAATACACTGAAAGATCTAAGATCATTCTTAGGCCTGTCAGGGTTTTATCGCAGGTTCATAAGAGACTACGCTAAAATAGCGAAACCCCTAACAGTCCTTTTAAGGGGAGAGGATGGACGAACGTCCAAACATGCCTCAAGTAAAAAAGCTATAATAATGAACGACGAAGCATTAGAAGCATTTGACAAGATAAAAATATCTTTAACCTCGGAAGACGTAGTTCTCGCATATCCCGACTTAAAAAAAAGAATTCCATTTAACGACAGACGCATCAGACTACGCTATTGGCGCTGTCTTGGAACAAGATATAAAACAACCCTTAAGAGAATTAATCCTTTCATTTGGTGTCCCTGACACTATAGTCGTCGACAATGAAAAATCCCTTAACTCGAATTCAGTTCTTTTCATGTTAGAAAACTTTTTCAATATAAAAATATTCAAAACTCCTCCATATACCAGTACCGCTAACGGACAAGTAGAGCGTTTTCATTCAACACTATCCGAAGTGATACGTTATTTAAAATCCCAAAACCCAAATTATATATTCCCAGAACTTCTGGACAAATCCATTTTCGAATATAATAACTCCATTCATTCAACCACAGGAAAAAAACCAATAGACAGTTATCCAATAATCCCGAACAACTTGAAATAGAAAGAGAAATCACCAAAAACAAACTCATAGGGAAACAAGATGCAGATTTAGAATATCATAATAAGAAAAAAACTCCTGTTAAAAAGTTCTCAAACGGAGAAACCATTTATGTCAAGGTTAATAAAAGATTAGGAAATAAATTATCAGCCAAATACAGAAAGGAAATAGTAAAAGAAGATAAAAATACAACCGTCATTACTCAATCAGGAAAAACTATACACAAAAGCCTCATTAAAAACTAGATTTTTCCCTTCCCTTAGGTTATTGGTACAACTTTGTACCATAAGTGCAAACGTCCAAATATTGGACTACACTAATTCGCAATTGATCAAAATTAACACTGGGTATGCCAAGATCCAAAATGGATCCTTCAAAATCATACACGTTATTGACATCGACGTTTATGGCAATTTCATCCGAGAATTGGAAACAGCAATAACCAACGTAAAACCCCAACATCCAATATATCCTATCCTTTCCTTCGAAATTGAAAAAATTAAAAATTACTTCTCAAGATTAAAAATAAAAGAAAAAACTAAGAGATTATTAGATTTCATCGGAAGTGCGTGGAAATGGATCGCCGGAAACCAGGACCAGCACGACTTCGAAATCTTAACAGATAAGATGAATAATGTTTTAAGTAATAACAATAATCAAGTTATAATTAATAGAATAACAATTGAAAAAATTAATGAAATCACTAACCTTACAAATAACATAATCAAAACTTTCAAAGAGCAAAATGACGTAGAAATTATTTTAATAAAGAAAATAAAATACAAACTGGAGTTAATAAAAGAAGAACTCATAAATATTGCCTACGGCATACATTGGGCTAAAGCCAACATTGTTAATTCATATATTTTAAGTAACAACGAAATCAATATAACTGAAACAATAATTAAAAATGAAAAAATTCCTTATGTCAATATAGATGAAGCTTTAGAATTCGCAAATGTGAAAATTGCTTCCAACAATAAAAATATAATTTACATATTAGAACTACCTACAAGTGAAAGTTATTCCTGTAGTATTTTTATACTAAAAGCAATAAAGAAAAAGAATGTCATTAATAAAATTCCTTACGAAAATGTTTTAGAATGTAGAGATAAGATTTTTGGAATAATTAAAGAATGTAAAAAATTGAATGAATTATCCATATGTAATAAAAAGAACGTAATAGATATTAGTACCTCTGCCTGCATACCAAACCTACTGAAGAGCATCAAACCAACATGTACGCAAATAAACAACGAACACATTCCATCACTCGAAGAAATATCTCCTGGAATTTTCCTCCTCAACCAATTCAATGGTCCTGCAGTTATTAATAACGAAACAGTCGAACTCAATGGAACCTACATCATCCGCCATACAAACTCTTTGATACAAATAAACCAAAGAGAATTCACAAACAGAGAAATCATCAACTATCATCCTATGCCAGCAGTTCTTCAGCCAGCTCCAATGTTAGAAGCCAAAGAACAATTCCTATCACTCGAGAGACTTAAGAATCTCTACGCAAATAGCACCAACAAAATAGACTTGCTAGAAAACAACAATATCATCCATAGCACAACCAGCTCAGCACTAGCATTTTGCCTAATAACAATAACAATAATATTGGCTTTCAAATTCCTTCGAAATCGAAAGAACAAAACTACTGGAAAAAACGAAAATCTAACTTCAACAGCAGAATTAGATAAAAACGCAAAAACCATGGTAATAGGAATTGAAGACATCAAGAAACACCTGAGGTCATCAAACGAGGACGTTCGAATTTAAGGACGGAGGAGTTAACGTCAACAAAATTATTCAATTCTCCATATCCACGCGCAGCAACTTGAACTGCAATTATTGCATTATTGAATCCCCAGAAAACCAGCACAGACGACCTCAACGACGGTCATCACCCCAACACCGGCGACATGTCGTCAGCACATTTACAACAGCAGCAGAGGTTTCAATTAGGATAGGTAGCTTTAAGTTAATCAGTTCAAATTTTTATCTTGAAGTGTGAATAAAGAATAGAAAAAAAAGAAATGAAATTCTTTTTTTTAAAACAAAGTAATATAATGTAAAATAACTTATAGCTCCGGGAGCAAGAGCAAAAATATAAAAGCAAAATACGCCATGTGGCATTTAGTATCTAAGTATCATAACAGAATGAGAAGGCTTTACACTAAAGCCTCCATAACCTAAGCAATAAATAACAAAAAAATGTGAATAGAATGTACAAAAAACCGAAACAGACATATAGACTCAATAAAATATTCATTCATTCATTCATGTCAAAAGTCACATTTCTTTTGAATCCCGGTTTTTTCGAGACGTAGCCTACGATTTAGGTTAAATTGTTTAACAAATTGAATTTATTCCTTAAGATGCTTATTTACAATTATTTTCCCTAAATCTAGATAACCACATACATACAAAAATCACAACAAAATAATATAAATTAAAATAAGTCTTTTTGGAAAATACCAAACGTATGTAAAAATTATTATTTCTAATTAAACTTGAATTCATCAAATGTATATTCTTTAGGAAATAAAAGTTCTCTTGAATTGATAAATTTGATATCCTATTAATTCGGGCTGTACTTCGGAATACCATTAAGGCTTAAAAACTACCACAACACTAGGCGTTCATGTAAGAACACGTCCACGATAAAATAGCGCCAGCACAAAAGCAACAGCGAAATTTCGTAAGAACACTACTAACTTTACCATAAGTAAGCCAGAACGAGATGAAAGCTAACAACGCGGACCACCCAACGAAACTATAGAAATCTAGACAAAAATAGACAACCTTTTGGCTCTTCTTCAATATATGAAACGGATACAACGAAAAAGATCCATCCTACTCACAAAACATAACGACTTAATCGAGAATAACAACTAACGGGTTACTAACGCTTAAAAGGCAAATAAAGGGTGATTCATTTAGACTTGCTATTTTCAATATGTTAGGTTTATTTACAGATCCCGCGTAACTGGTCTCATGGTGTCGTGTTATTCTTATTCAGCAAGGTTCCAGTGAGAGTTACATCTGACCAAAAACCCCCTCGCCACAACGAACACCACGTGTATTTATTTTTGCATTAACATATTTTTGTAATAACACTTCTTGGAATGTGATTGCACAAGTGTCCCAAGAATTGCAACCTAAGCGTCTGACAATTGACCCAAAGCAAGTTTAAGTTCTTGGAACACTACTGCAAGTAAATTCAAATGAAAATTATAAATTGTAACTCAGATCAATTTTGTACATCAGACGGTTAAGACCAAACAAATATTTTTTTTAGTTAAGCCCAAGTTCCCCCAACTTAAGTGGCGCAAAACAATGGCTATATTAAGAAACAACTTTTGTGGACAGCTAATTTCGCGTGTCTGACGTGTAAATTAGCCCCTTAGATCTTGTAATATCGCACCTTTATAATCCAATCATACAACAACATAACTCACGTAATTCGGCAAACGCTGGAAGCAATGAGATTGAGATTGTACCTTCAGAATGATTTGGAAGTAAAATGTTTATGCTCATAGAGGATTTCTTAAAATCTAATGAACGTGCAGCCAGGCGCATAGAAAATATAAAACAATCGAAGAATCTGAATGAAAGGCCCTGATACATACACGAATAACATTTTAAATTTATTGTAGAGAAGACCAACATCCTAAGAAGATAATTTTTTTTTATCATATACATACTCTTTGTTCTTTTCATATAAAAATGAAAAACTTTTATATAAATAAAATTAACAGTGAACAATTCTGTTGCTTGTTCTTTGTCTTTCAACAAACTATGTATGATGATCTTAAACCTTTAAGCGATCATTTGACTAATGGTAGAACAAATTAATTAATTTATTGTTCTGTAGTATGTTTCCTAATTTTGGCAAGTTTATTACGCTACAATATTATATTAAAGCCCACTTACCTTACAACATAATAAAATGGATAGAGATTATTATTTGATGGAACAACTGGAAGCGACTAGGCATTTTTCAGATAATGTGGTTGATATTGCTGCTAAAGACTCAAATATTCTATCGTATGATTCACTATGATGATGATTGTGGATTGACATTGGTTTTGCCAATTTCCTTTAAACTGCTGTTGATGTGGTATGGCACTTTCTTAGTTATTCTCGAGGCAAAGGAACCTTTACTCCAAGAATCTTTGACAGCCTTAGTTTTTTGCCTTTAACAATGGTATGTAGAATAATATCCTTATGAAAGCTGCGAATCTCTTTTGTGACTTCAGCTGGTTTCCAAATCGATTGGGATGAAGAATACAAAATGATGGTTGATCTTGTTGCTGCTATTCGAGTTTACATTAGTCCCTTCATCAGTCTAGTTAAAGAGTATGTCGTTGGCTTAGAGACGTCGACGTAAACTAGATGAACAGATTATCGCTGTAGTAACGAGAAAACACAGTTATTGCAAAAAAAAATGGTAGATAGGAGATATTCGCCAACACACCTTATAGTTCATACAGCATTGTAGCTTCCCAAATGTTGGGCAGCTCAAAATTTCTTATACCTCACTGTCAATCTTTCTATTCGACGCCGCATAATATGTATTCATGTTTTGACAGTAGACGAAGCATCTTATTTACATGGTTGGTGACTACAAATTTGCCGATTGCCGCCAGACATTCCCTTGGGATTTAATTGCACTGTGTGTGCATTCATTGGCAACATTATTGCAGCATTATTTTGATCATTCTCGCCCGGAATTAACCGAAGCTGCATGCGACACTCATAATTTACATAGACCAACAACAAAATGTGTGAAACTGCAAAGCGAGACAAGGTTATATAAAATGTATTCATTGAAAAATATTTAAAAGGAAAACTCACTTGCTGTATTCTAAGTGCTTTTCCCACTTGCAGCACATCATACACTCCAAGTTAATAAGTAGATTCGTATAGGCTACACAATTTGAATGCGAATTCCTGTACCACAGCTAGTACTCCTGTTGAGCTAATTTTTGCCTTTAATCTGTAGCTTTTGTTCAACCATTCAAATTCAAAACATGGGACGCGCCTATTGCTGTTGTTTGCTTTCGTCGTGGTGTACGTCAGATCATCATATCTAATGTTTACTGAAAGCGTCGAATATTGCAAATCTTAATGAATTGATCCAACATCAGTTCGCAATTTTGGACATCGACCATAGTGTTGAACTAATCGCTGGTGTTTCAACTTGTCTTTCACACCCATCGGCGAAATGCTGGCATTCCATGGAAATAAAGAGACCGTGGGTGTTGTAGCACAGCGCCAAATCTGATAGAACTGTGGTGACGATTTTAAAATTCTGTTTTATGATTTTGTGCTAGTGATTCCAATCCGCTTGTCTTAGAGGCCAAAGAATTCCAAAGGTATAGGCTCAACTCCCTGTCTATAGACAACTCGATCTTCGTATAAGCTTGTATCAGAACCATTTGTGTTAGGCGCTGAAAATGCATATCACATATTCTGTTAACGCAAGCATAAGAAAACTAGCGATTCGGTTGACGGGTACTCAAAGAGCAAAAGGTATGCAATATAGGGTAAGACGGATGTTTGTAACGTAAGTATATGAGTTGGTTCGTCTCCAACAACATAGCAATTTAGTGATGAGTAGAGCATAGAGGTGCACTGCGAGTGGATTTCATTATATCTGCCTGTTGCGATAATACACTTCATCACTTCGATCCCACCACCACTATTCGTCGGGGACATTTCTATTTCTGATGATTTCCATTACGGATCCGATTGCCAATACATTTATATTGTTACAAGTTATTGAATCTATCCTTCCAATAGTCTTGTAGAAGTGTCTGAGGTCATCGTATTAAAATTGTCATTTCTGCTGCCCGACATTCAGCGATCTTCCAAATACTTTTTCTAAAGAAAACAATTACATTTATTAATTTAGTTTTATCAATGTCAAAAAGCATGTTATTTTGGAAATCAAGCGGAACTTATTAAAAATACAATGTCGTTCGGGTTAACTCCTCAATTACGAAAAATCCTTATTCTTACAAAGCGAAGGGTCTCGGAAATGAATGATTTCATCGTTGAAGACTATTCTAAACAAAAAAAGAACAAGGACGCTCTGTAAAATGAAATATTTTATTCCTTTCTTATGATACTTTATTTATTCACCCGTATTCATTTCAAACATTTTCGACTGTTCTCTTAACATTTACTGAATGAGAGAGGGCCCAGAGCATGCATGAAACATAAGTGCAGGTCGATTCGCCTAATGTACACATTGTTGTTCTGAGATGACGAATCCGTCAGATAATGCTATGAATGCTACAATTCATATCTGCATCAGTAATGTTAGAACGTTTAACAAAAAAGTTGCAGGCGAAAAACTAGTAAAAGCTCATTATAACACTAAATAGATGATTTTGAAACCTAATTGACATCGCAGCGGAAAGAAATGCCACTATAGCCAGCACACATTTTTGCCACCTCGATAACCAAGGAGACATAGCGATCTCCAGATCAACGAACGGTCAATCAAATTGATTACGTTGCGAAAGACAAAAGGCACGAATCCAGTGTTTTGGATGAACATTCCGAGGGGCTTACATTAACTCCGACTTGTTGCAGCAAAGGTAATTATGCTGATACCCCTAACCTCTTTATTAACACCATACCACCACCATCTGAAGGTGAAGACGAGAGCTGCCATTAAGGTTTATAGGCAAGAAAGATCATCCCATATCAGTGTGGTTTTAGGCAAGAAAAGTCCACAACTGATCAAATCTTAACACTTCGGCAGATCTTACAAAAAAAACTCAAAAATTTCAAATCGATACCAACAACCTATACATCGCCTTCAATGTCGCATGCGGCAGCATTTGTGAGACCAACTATACAGAGCGATGTCTAGTTTTGGTATACCTCCCAAACTCGTCCGTCACTGCTCCATCAGAGTCAGAAACAACCTCAAAAAATATTCGATACCAAGAACTAAGGCAAGGGGATGCACTATCACGTGACTTCTTTAACATCATTCTTGAGAAGATTGTGCAGAACTCTCTACGCAACATCAGAGGCAAAATCTTTCATAAATCGGCAGCATTTGTGAGACCAACTATACAGAGCAATGTCTAGTTTTGGTATACCGCCCAAACTCGACTGTCTGTGCAGCCTGACGATGGAGAACCAACACTGCTCCATCAGAGTCAGAAACAACCTCAAAAAATATTCGATACCAAGAATTAAGGCAAGGGGATGCACTTCTTTAACATCATTCTTGAGAAGATTGTGCAGAACTCTCTACGCAATATCAGAGGCAAAATCTTTCATAAATCGGCAGCATTTGTGAGACCAACTATACAGAGCAATGTCTAGTTTTGGTATACCGCCCAAACTCGACTGTCTGTGCAGCCTGACGATAGAGAACCAACACTGCTCCATCAGAGTCAGAAACAACCTCAAAAAATATTCGATACCAAGAATTAAGGCAAGGGGATGCACTTCTTTAACATCATTCTTGAGAAGATTGTGCAGAACTCTCTACCCAACATCAGCGGCAAAATCTTTCATAAATCGGTCCAGTTACTCGCATACGCCGACGATATTGTTATTATTTGTCGGACTCAACGAGATGTCACAGCCACATTTACTACTATGGAGAAGGAAGCCACAAAAACGGATGAAAAATGAGGACTCTGACGACATCTGATGGCATCGTCTGAAATTAGACCAAGAACTACTCTTGACTACCGCTGTTTTTCCGCCCTAAGAAGGCAACTTAGTAATAAAATCCATACTCGAACTACTAAGTAGATCTTATACAATGGACCGTATCAAATGATGAAGAAATCCTTGGTCGCTTTGAACAATAAATTCTTTGAAAATTTGCGTTGAGATGGGGATTCAACCACGAACTATACTAGCTGTACAGGGACACGAAGATGGCCAAACAACTACCCAACGGATGTTTATGATGGCTTCGATTCCCAGTCAGATGTTCGGATGTAGTAGAGGAATGAATGACAACTCGAGCAAAATCAGCTGTTTCACTCGTATCTGAGAGCTCATGCGAAATTTTTTAACTTATTTTATCAATCATTTCACCTACAAACACACATCAAATATCAAAGTTAATTTACTAAAACTAAAACGCGGCAAATGAATTTGCCCTCATGCAAATTACGCCTGTGAGATTCTTTTTTTTTTTATTTGACAGGACGAACGTCGCGACGCACTCTATAGAGTAGATATACAAAATATAGCCAAGTGCAACAGGAGGAAAATGCCGGTAATGCAAAAAATAAGTTAGACAGCAAAATCACTTACAGCATGCATCTGTAATGCAGTCAGGATTTATCTTTTTCTCCACTGTTGCTGTTTGAGAATCCTTGCCGATTCATTTTCTTGTTATCCCCCGAATAAAAAATGCAATGGAAGCATGAACACTGTAAACAAAGAAAACACCTTATAGAATTGGCTAGATTCTTTTTAATTACAAAACGCATGCTTTACAATTTACCAAAGATCCTAGACACAACCTATACATAAAGATGATAATTTTGATTATCCTATCATTACTCAAATTACACTTGTAGGCATAAGTGCAGATTGCAGAACACAAATATATACTTGTTTTTATGCGGCCTCTGCTTTCTGCGACTGCGACTAATTCAAAATTGCGTTTGTCGTTTCACTTTCAGTTGTGTTATGGAAAAGATTCAAAAACATTTGCAACCAAATAATTTTTTCCAGGCTCGATTTCCAGTTTTCAAAAGCACTGGAACCAATATGCAGAAGAAAATATTATTCTCGTCAAACTCCAAGATTTGTGGTGAGTAGGTGACCAAATCAAAATGCCTGACTGGATGATATGAAAGACACAATTCGCCGTGTGCCAATTATGGCTAAAACACAATCACGCTTTGGAGCTTCGCCTTAAGGCCGGCTCAGAATGCATATCTGTAGCTGGTATCTGTAGCTGAGTGAAACGTCAAACGTGAATCTGAAGCGTGAAGTTGAACCCCATTCAACTTCAAGCTACAGATTCACGGGAGATACACATTGTGAAAGCGCTTACGGGTTGCCTTGTTTTTAACTTTCACTCAGCTACAGATACCAGCTACAGATATGCATTCTGAGCAGGCCTTTACCAACGTTACGCCCAACTGCTTTGCGCACGCTTTGGCATATTTATTTTCTCAGCAGTTTCAACTTCTGCTACAAAAATGGGGGAAATGATTAAAATCTTTGCTAAAAATATCGTATTCCACATCCTTCTCAGAAAATAATCCGGAAAACAACAACAAATATTTTGACACTTTTTCCAACCTTTGCTTTGCCCATGGCGCTTTACAGCAACGTTACCTACGTTTAGATTTTACGTTTTTTTTCATTTGAGGTGGAAACTCAACGCCAGGCAAAACTAAATTGGGATAGGTAACTTCGATTTCATATGGTTACACTAGGTGCGTCAGCCAACGCAACGCACCAAGAGTGATTGTGTTTCAGCCATTACTTTAAAATGGGTGTTATCTCGTCGGTTTAAAGGTAAAAGTCATTAACTAACAATATAGACGAAAGGAGATAATTTGATTTGAAGACATTTTTGGGCTTTAAAATTTCAAATACTTACATACTTTAGTGGCTCTGCAGTCCGGGATGGACCTGGGCATCAACATGACTCTCCAATTAGCCCGGTCCTTAGCTAACTGTCTCCAGTAGCGCACTCCAGTTAGTTGATGTCGGTTTCTACTTTTGAGCGCCACTTAAGGCGAGGTCTTCCTCTACTGCGTCCGACGTCTGGCTGGGAATCGAAGACTCTGCGAGCCGAAGTATGGTGGCATTTCGTTCCGTAGCGAAGTCAATGAGCCTTAATCGTGTTAAGACGTGTTTTCTTGTAGGATATATATTCGACACAGCTAAATATGTCTTCTCTTCCTACCTTTGCGTTAAATTCTCCCATCACGATTCTAACTGCACAATCTTTACCTGATCTCTGGTCAGCATGTTCTACCCATAGACCATACCAAAGGACAAAATAAAACCAAAAAGCCATACGAAGTTCATCTTTTTAAATACCGTGATTTTATCTTTTTAAATACAGTGATTTTTATGATCTGAAAAATGTATGCTCGATAACAATAAAGAACCGCACAAATGATAAAGATTGCAACAAATTTTATGGGTTTAAAATTTAAAAAGAATACTGTTAGTGCAATATTGGTTTGATCATAGTCCCCACCATAAAAATATAGCTATTTGGGGTAGAGACAGGAAAAGCTGATCTTCTGATCAGCGTAAGTTACCCGTTTCAAAACAAAAACGAATGGATTTGGTCAAACTTTCCGAAGCAGGGCATATACAGGAAGATCTGGTGCCGTGTTATAAGGGCCTTTCAATTCATTATCTTAAAGATGCAAAGCGCTTGCCGGAACCTGATCAAAATAAGAGTGGTTCAGAATTCGAAGACTAAAGTGTTTTGAACGATGATTTCCTTATTTTTATTTGAAATAAATGCACTAAAAAAATTATTTTGTGTTCTCATTAAACATAATAATGTTCGTAATCCCATACAGGTAAAAGTCATTAACTACATTTCTCTTAAAATCATGTAATCATGCTTCTTGCTATAAAAATGATGACATTAAGAACTTAAAGGTAGATAACAAGCAAAAAACAGACTCTGATTGGCTTTAACTTGGCAATGCCCAGTAGTTGCAACTTTGACTTCACATCAAATGTGCTTACTTTTGACCTCCAAGTGGTTACCATCGGGTACTGGTCTCATCCAACCGGACTTGACTTGCTAAACGATAAGTGCGAGTTTTGATAAAGACGTAAAACAGCAACACTGTAATCACCCTGGGGGGTCATTCCGTAATTTTGAAAACGATTATCACCCAAACGGTAGTCGTGGGCGATATCGTCATCAATTTGCTTCACGTAACTCGACACATTTGGTATCGTCAATAGTTTATTTGAGATACTTTCCAACTGTAGTAACAAGTTCTCAAACTATTTATTAGATGTCATATAAATTGTCATCAATGACATTTGAATTTTTTTAATTTGTTTAGTGCCGCACAACTTCATTAAAAAGAATGCAAAATGTAAGTAATTGATAATTACAAACTTATACAGATACTTTTTTTTAATAGTAGCTCAGTTACACCGAAGCAAATTGACATGCTAGTGAAACGTTTTGTAAACTTTGGTTAATGTTCCAATTTGACATTTACACAAAACATATGATCAAATTACAGTGACTTACATTTTAATCTTAGAATCTTCAAATTACAGAAGGTTACAAATGGTTTTTTATGTTTTAAACAAAATCAATTTTAAAACCTAATAAATTGGAACTGGCCCTCCAGGTTGGGAGTTGTGATTTGGGTTAACTATACCCACCCATGGCAAAAAAAACATTGTTAGGAAGCAACCAATGATCTCCAGATCAACAAACAATCAACCAAATTGATCACATTGCGATAGGCAAAAGACACGCATCCAGTATTTTGGATGTCCGAACATTCCGAGGGGCTATCATCGAATCGGCCATATCCACCACGCCACAACAAACCAGAAATACTGTGAAAAAATTTAATTTCGAAAGATTACAATCGCAAGAGACCGCCAAGGCCTTCGCGCAACTCGTATCTCTTAACCTCTCGAATCACACCACACCACCAGCATGTTGAAGAACAATGGCAACGATGCTAACAAAAATGGGTTTAGTAGTAAATGATGCTAAGACTAAGTGTATGAATTGACAGATATAACATTGAGGTAGTACTGGACTTTGTCTACCTCGGCTCCGCTATTTGCTCTGACAACAACATATCGTCAGAAATCAAACGAAGAATTACTCTTGCCAATCGTTTTTTCTTCGGGAAAAGATGGCAATTTGGAGTAAAGCCCTCTCTCGAACTACTAAGAAGATCCTATATAAGACCCTGATCATCCTGCCCTACGGCGCTGAAGCATGGACCGTATCAAAAGCGGATGAACAAATCCTTGGTCAATTCGAGAGAAAATTTGTTCGAAAATCTTCGGTCCCGTTTGCGTTGATGGACTATGGAGACAAAGATTCAACCAAGAACTATACGAGCTGGATGTTTAAGATGGCTAGGACTACTCCGGCTCGCAGAGTCTTCGATTCCCAGCCAGACGTCGGACGCAGTAGAGGAAGACCTCGCCTTAAGTGGCGCTCAAAAGTAGAAACCGACCTCAACTAACTGGAGTGCGCTACTGGAGACAGTTAGCTAAGGACCGGGCTAATTGGAGAGTCATGTTGATGCCCAGGTCCATCCCGGACTGCAGAGCCACTAAAGGAAGTAAGTAAGTATTTGAAATTTTAAAGCCCAAAAATGTCTTCAAATCAAATTATCTCCTTTCGTCTATAATGTTAGTTAATGACTTTTAGTTTTGCCTGGCGTTGAGTTTCCACCTCAAATGAAAAACGTAAAATCTAAACGTAGGTAACGTTGCTGTAAAGCGCCATGGACAAAGCAAAGGTTGGAAAAAGTGTGAATTGTCAAAATATTTGTTGTTGTTTTCTGGATTATTTTCTGAGAAGGCTGTGGAATACGATATTTTTAGCAAAGATTTTAATCATTTCCCCCATTTTTGTAGCAGAAGTTGAAACTGCTGAGAAAATAAATATGCCAAAGCGTGCGCAAAGCAGTTGGGCGTAGCGTTGGTAAGGCGAAGCTCCAAAGCGTGATTGTGTTTTAGCCATAATTGGCACACGGCGAATTGTGTCTTTCATATCATCCAGTCAGGCATTTTGATTTGGTCACCTACTCACCACAATTCTTGGAGTTTGACGAGAATAATATTTTCTTCTGCATAATGGTTCCAGTGCTTTTGAAAACTGGAAATCGAGCCTGGAAAAAATTATTTGGTTGCAAATGTTTTTGAATCTTTTCCATAACACAACTGAAAGTGAAACGACAAACGCAATTTTGAATTAGTCGCAGTCGCAAAAAGCAGAGGCCGCATAAAAACAAGTCTAGATTTGTGTTCTGCAATCTGCACTTATGCCTACAAGTTTAATTTTAGTAATGATAGGATAATCAAAATTATCATCTTTATGTATAGGTTGTGTCTAGGATCTTTGGTAAATTGTAAAGCATGCGTTTTGTAATTAAAAAGAATCTAGCCAATTCTATAAGGTGTTTTCTTTGTTTACAGTGTTCATGCTTCCATTGCATTTTTTATTCGGGGGATAACAAGAAAATGAATCGGCAAGGATTCTCAAACAGCAACAGTGGAGAAAAAGATAAATCCTGACTGCATTACAGATGCATGGTGTAAGTGATTTTGCTGTCTAACTTATTTTTTGCATTACCGGCATTTTCCTCCTGTTGCACTTGGCTATATTTTGTATATCTACTCTATAGAGTGCTTCGCGACGTCCGTCCTGTCAAATAAAAAAAAACAATCTCACAGGCGTAATTTGCATGAGGGCAAATTCATTTGCCGCGTTTTAGTTTTAGTAAATTAACTTTGATATTTGGTGTGTGTTTTATTGGTCAATCGACCGTTTTGGTCAGGTGACATTGTAGGTGAAATGATTGATAAAATAAGTTAAAAAATTTCGCATGAGCTCTCAGATACGAGTGAAACAGCTGATTTTGCTCGAGTTGTCATTCATTCCTCTACTACATCCGAACATCTGACTGGGAATCGAAGCCATCATAAACATCCGTTGGGTAGTTGTTTGGCCATCTTCGTGTCCCTGTACAGCTAGTATAGTTCGTGGTCAAATCCCCATCTCAACGCAAATTTTCAAAGAATTTATTGTTCAAAGCGACCAAGGATTTCTTCATCATTTGATACGGTCCATTGTATAAGATCTACTTAGTAGTTCGAGTATGGATTTTATTACTAAGTTGCCTTCTTAGGGCGGAAAAACAGCGGTAGTCAAGAGTAGTTCTTGGTCTAATTTCAGACGATTCCATCAGATGTCGTCGGAGTCCTCATTTTTCATCCGTTTTTGTGGCTTCCTTCTCTATCGTAGTAAATGTGGCTGTGACATCTCGTTGAGTCCGACAATTAATAACAATATCGTCGGCGTATGCGAGTAACTGGACCGATTTATGAAAGATTTTGCCGCTGATGTTGGGTAGAGAGTTCTGCACAATCTTCTCAAGAATGATGTTAAAGAAGTGCATCCCCTTGCCTTAATTCTTGGTATCGAATATTTTTTGAGGTTGTTTCTGACTCTGATGGAGCAGTGTTGGTTCTCTATCGTCAGGCTGCACAGACAGACGAGTTTGGGCGGTATACCAAAACAAGACATTGCTCTGTATAGTTGGTCTCACAAATGCTGCCGTATGCGACATTGAAGGCGATGTATAGGTTGTTGGTATCGATTTGGAATTTTTTAGTTTTTTTTTGTAAGATCTGCCGAAGTGTTAAGATTTGATCAGTTGTGGACTTTTCTTTTCTAAAACCCCACTGATATGGCCTGATCAAATTGTTGGTAAACGGCTTCAGGCGTTCACTTATTATGGGAGATATGATCTTGTAGGGGATGTTGAAGAGACCTTTGCATCTGATAAACTTAAGTTAATATTGTTATCCTCACTTCAATTAATTCGGGTGGTTGGTAATTTTGGCTATCGTCGGCAATATTTAATGGTTCGTTCTGCCGATAGCGGAAGATTGTTGTTATTGCCGTCTAATGGTCTGTAGAAGTGGTTCTTCCATATTCTTCGCATCGACTGTACCTCAACTTTGATATATCATTTCATTCTTGCTGAAAAGCTGGAGTTCTTCCACCTTTCTTGCCTATAAACCTTAATGGCAGCTCTCGTCTTCACCTTCAGATGCTGGTGGTATGGTGTTAATAAAGAGGTTAGGGGTATCAGCATAATTACCTTTGCTGCAACAAGTCGGAGTTAATGTAAGCCCCTCGGAATGTTCATCCAAAACACTGGATTCGTGCCTTTTGTCTTTCGCAACGTAATCAATTTGATTGACCGTTCGTTGATCTGGAGATCGCTATGTCTCCTTGGCTATCGAGGTGGCATAAATGTGTGCTGGCTATAGTGGCATTTCTTTCCGCTGCGATGTCAATTAGGTTTCAAAATCATCTATCTAGTGTTATAATGAGCTTTTACTAGTTTTTCGGCTGCATCTTTTTTGTTAAACGTTCTAACATTACTGATGCAGATATGAATTGTAGCATTCATAGCATTATCTGACGGATTCGTCATCTCAGAACAACAATGTTTACATTAGGCGAATCGACCTGCACTTATGTTTCATGCATGCTCTGGGCCCTCTCTCATTCAGTAAATGTTAAGAGAACTGTCGAAAATGTTTGAAATGAATACGGGTGAATAAATAAAGTATCATAAGAAAGGAATAAAATATTTTATTTTACAGAGCGTCCTTGTTCTTTTTTTGTTTAGAATAGTCTTCAACGATGAAATCATGCATTTCCGAGACCCTTCGCTTTGTAAGAATAAGGATTTTTCGTAATTGAGGAGTTAACCCGAACGACATTGTATTTTTAATAAGTTCCGCTTGATTTCCAAAATAACATGCTTTTTGACATTGATAAAATTAAATTAATAAATGTAATTGTTTTCTTTAGAAAAAGTATTTGGAAGATCGCTGAATGTCGGGCAGCAGAAATGACAATTTTAATACGATGACCTCAGACATTTCTACAAGACTATTGGAAGGATAGATTCAATAACTTGTAACAATATAAATATATTGGCAATCGGATCCGTAATGGAAATCATCAGAAATAGAAATGTCCCCAACGAATAGTGGAGGTGGGATCGAAGGGATGAAGTGTATTATCGCAACAGGCAGATATAATTGAATACACTCGCAGTGCACCTCTATGCTCTACTCATCACTAAATTGCTATGTTGTTGGAGACGAACCAACTCATATACTTAGGTTACAAACATCCGTCTTACCCTATATTGCATACCTTTTGCTCTTTGAGTACCCGTCAACCGAATCGCTAGTTTTCTTATGCTTGCGTTAACAGAATATGTGATATGCATTTTCAGCGCCTAACACAAATGGTTCTGATACAAGCTTATACGAAGATCGAGTTGTCTATAGACAGGGAGTTGAGCCTATACCTTTGGAATTCTTTGGCCTCTAAGACAAGCGGATTGGAATCACTAGCACAAAATCATGAAACAGTATTTTAAAATCGTCACCACAGTTCTATCAGATTTGGCGCTGTGCTACAACACCCACGGTCTCTTTATTTCCATTGAATGCCAGCATTTCGCCGATGGGTGTGAAAGACAAGTTGACATCAGCGATTAGTTCAACACTATGGTCGATGTCCAAAAGTGCGAACTAATGTTGGATCAATTCATTAAGATTTGCAATATTCGATGCTTTCAGTAAACATTAGATATGATGATCTGACATACATCACGACGAAAGCAAACAACAGCAATAGGCGCGTCCCATGTTTTGAATTTGAATGGTTGAACAAAAGCTACAGATTAAAGGCAAAAATTAGCTCAACAGGAGTACTAGCTGTAGTACAGGAATTCGCATTCAAATTGTGTAGCCTATACGAATCTACTTATTAACTTGGAGTGTATGATGTGCTGCAAGTGGGAAAAGCACTTAGAATACAGCAAGTGAGTTTTCCTTTTAAATATTTTTCAATGAATACATTTTATATAACTTTGTCTAGCTTTGCAGTTTCACACATTTTGTTGTTGGTCTATGTAAAATGTGAGTGTCGCATGCAGCTTCGGTTAATTCCGGGCGAGAATGATCAAAATAATGCTGCAATAATGTTGCCAATGAATGCACACACAGTGCAATTAAATCCCAGACATTCTGGCGGCAATCGGCAAATTTGTAGTCACCAACCATGTAAAAAAGATGCTTCGTCATATTATGCGGCGTCGAATAGAAAGATTGACAGTGAGGTATAAGAAATTTTGGTCTGCCCAACATTTGGGAAGCTACAATGCTGTATGAACTATAAGGTGTGTTGGCAAATATCTCCTATCTACCATTTTTTTTTGCAATAACTGTGTTTTCTCGTTACTACAGCGATAATCTGTTCATCTAGTTTACGTCGACGTCTCTAAGCCAACGACATACTCTTTAACTAGACTGATGAAGGGACTAATGTAAACTCGGATAGCAGCAACAAGTTCACCCATCAAACTTTTGTATTCTTCATCCCAATCGATTTGGAAACCAGCTGAAGTCACAAAAGAGATTCGCAGCTTTCATAAGGATATTATTCTACATACCATTGTTAAAGGCAAAAAACCAAGGCTGTCAAAGATTCTTGGAGTAAAGGTTCCTTTGCCTCGAGAATAACTAAGGAAGTTGCATACCACATCAACAGCAGTTTAAAGGAAATTGGCAAAACCAATGTAAATCCACAATCATCATCATAGTGAATCATACGATAGAGTATTAGAGTCTTTAGCAGCAATATCAACCACATTATCTGAAAAACGCCTAGTCGCTTCCAGTTGTTCCATCAAATAATAATCTCTATCCATTTTATTATGTTGTAAGGTAAGTGGGCTTTAATATAATATTGTAGCGTAATAAACTTGCCAAAATTAGGAAACATACTACAGAACAATTATTTAATTTGTTCTACCATTAGTCAAATGATCGCTTAAAGGTTTAAGATCATCATACATAGTTTGTTGAAAGACAAAGAACAAGCAACAGAATTGTTCACTGTTAATTTTATTTATATAAAAGTTTTTCATTTTTATATGAAAAGAACAAAGAGTATGTATATGATAAAAAAAAATTATCTTCTTAGGATGTCGGTCGTCTCTACAATAAATTTAAAATGTTATTCGTGTATGTATCAGGGCCTTTCATTCAGATTCTTCGATTGTTTTATGTTTTCTATGCGCCTGGCTGCACGTTCATTAGATTTTAAGAAATCCTCTATGAGCATACAAATAAATATACCGACACAGAGTTTTATTTTTTAAACGATTTCATGTAATATTTTTTATATTGTTTAATTTTTTTATTTTCTCTATGAGGAAGTCTTACAAAAATCGTATTGCTCGGTAGCTTAGAAACTAACTTATCACTAACAAAATATTATTAATAAACTAAACTACCAGCTACAATAGGTAGTCAGGCAGTCAGTCAGGCTTACTGTAGTTCTATTTTGCAACGTTATTTTCTTGACAGTGTTTTTCACTAAACCGCAAAGTTTACATTGAAAGCTGCTTTTGTTGTTCGTGTTGAGATTCTTCAAGACTATTTTATAACCATGGGCGTTGATTTTGTTATACCTGGGTTTATGCTGCGCCTTTTTACGAAAAACAGCAGATGTTTCGATGGGCAAATTGTGTAGGTATTATGATGCCATAACTTACACATTTAACTTGCAAATCATTCTGAAGGTACAATCTTGGATCATTGCTTCCAGCGTTGCGACCGGTATTTGCCGAATTACTTGAGTAATGTTGGCTTCCAAGTCCTCGATGGGGTTGTAAAACATTAATAAACGCGAAATTAGCTGTCCACTGTGTGGTGTTTCTTAATATAGCCATTGTTTCGCGCGAGCTAAGTTGAAGGAGGTTGAGGTTTATAATTTTCATTTAACCCTTAAATGCATGACACCTTGGATTTGATTTAAAAAATATTTTTCTGCACACTGTTAGCTCTTAGATGTCTGAAAAAATTACAAAAAAAATATGACGTGTTTATTAAGACTGTTATAGGCTATTCATTGTATGTATCAAATATGATACATCATGCATTTACCGAAGTCGAATTTTCTATGAAATGAAAAATAGTTTTGATATTTGTTATTGTTTTTAATTTCAAATATTTTATTTTGTTTTTTTTGTTTATTAATATTAAAACAAAATAATAAATTTACACAAAGAAAAATAAAAGGTAGTTTCGATATTATATTATTATATAATAAAGAAGGAAAACGAGATTTATTTTAAAAAGTTCAAGTTTAAAAAGTAATAAGTACATATGTAATAGTAGGAAATAAGTTTATTTAATTATTATGAAACGAAAAGAAACAATTTCTTTCCTTATTAAAACATAAGTGAAGTTCACATTTTGAACATTTTATTGTTGATAGAGATGTGCAACCAGGAAGTTTACAGCGGTTCCTTACTGAAGACCATTCCGGCCAGTGACTAATTTGATCAGTTCTTACTTCCGTTATCGGGTAATTGGAAGATGTCGGTTTTTGTCTCTTATATTCGATCTTTTTTTGTTGTTGCCCAAGTGATGATCGTCCGCGCTTTATGTTTCCACTGTTACATAACACTTCTGCAACTTCAATTTTAAAATCCGCTAATGGCATAATCTTTTTATTTTTCTGTTGCACGTTAGCTCGTCGGTATAAAAGCCAAGCATTTGTAACAGTTAAGTCAATTAAATGGTAGAAAAGTCGTATATACCACTTCCGGGATTTTAACTTTGTTTTGTAACGTCCTATTAAGCTGTCAATTAAATCTACACCTCCCATGAATTTGTTGTATTGCTTAATTATATCAGGACACATAATTTCAATAGTTTGTTTTGTTTTTCTGTCAAATCGTTTGATGTTTTGTTGAATAGGTTTTCGCCCGCAAAAAGTAGACAAAAGCGTTACTATCTTATTATCCTTCCAAACAACATTTGTCACATCAATATTTTCCATTGAAGCAACATACTCGTAAGATGATCCTCTAGGTTCGGAATTCATGTCCTTTATGGAGGGTAGTTTATTATTAGGAATACAATCCCGCCTAACAGTTCCCACTGTTTGAATTCCTAGTTTCGCCAATTCTACTACAAGAGGAATAGTGGTGTAGTAGTTATCAAAATATAGATGATAGTTAAGACCTCTGGGTATATTTCGAGTCAAACGTACTACTATATTTGCAGATGCTCCAAGATTTTTTTCGTTTGCTAGCCGTTTGGCGTGGTCATTTTCCTGGCCAGTGTAGATTTTAAAATTGTACGAAAAACCACTTGCTCCACTCAACACGAATAGTTTATAGCCCCATTTGTGGGGTTTAGCTGGATTATACTGCTTCATGTATGATCGAGCTTTTGTAGAACAAATTTGTTCGTCAAGGGAAAGGTTTTCTTCATATTGTACTTCCTGAAATCTGCTTATTAAGCTGGTAATAAATGGCCTGATTTTGTGTAGGCGATCATGCTGCGGATGGTCTCGAGCAAACATGGTTTCATTATTATTAAAATGTATTACACGCTTAATTTGTTCAAATCTGTTTACAGACATTGCCTTCTGAATAATAATGTTACCTATCTTAGCATTCCAGTAATCTCGTATGCTGGGGACTTGATGGATTGATGTTAACATAGTTATCCCAACAAATCGTTTGATTTCATTCAGCGTTACATTTATCGGATTTGCTATATTGCATTGAGAAGCATATAAGTTTGATTGTTCAGTGACAGATGAAAATATTTCATCATTGAACAGGAAATCAAAAAACTGAAAAGGAGTAGTCAGTTCCAAAATTGTTGACGGTAAGGCTGAGTCGCCTTTGAATTTAACTTTTTCAGCATCGACAGTGAATTCCTTTCTTTTCCATAATTTTTTTTTGTACGCTAGCTTTATATTTTTAAGCTCATTGTCGGCTATTGAATTAATGTCTTGCTGATTTGGTGGCACGTTTTCATTTCAATGAACTGACAAATCCCTTTCAAATTGTATCTCTTCTTCATCTTCATCCAATATGTTCAATATATTTTCCAAATCGAGATCCTGCTCAGGAAGTACATCCGAAATATTAATTTCTTTAAACTGATCGTCTTCGCAATCACTAAATCCATCTTCACTTTCGGTCCAATTATTGACTATTGCCAATATGTCTTTATCCGTAAGGGAGCGTTTTGAATGAAACATCCCGCAAATCACTGCTGCAACAAAAATCAAATCATATACATTTGTATGTATTAGCGTCAAAGACGAAATGCATGATGTCTCATATATGAGACATACGATACAAGTGAACGAATGCATGATGTCTCATATATGATACATATGAATTTAAAACGGCTTAGTTCCATACTAATAGATATTTTTCTTAAATTTATAGTTTTCACATCTAAAGAAACTATTTCTACAATTAAAGACATTTACTTACCAATCAATAACCTTATATATAATATATTAATAATTAATTTACTGAACACACAACTACCACTCATATAAAGATCTGGAACTTAACTGCGGGAAATTTGACAAATACTAAAAGAAAATAACAAGTAGGCGCATATGCATTTTTTTTTTCGTCTAGACATGTTTACAGTTGGCACCAGGGCAAAAACGAAATGAATATTTAGAGAATAATAAAAAAAACCGTTACAAAGGCGGACATGTATCATATATGATACATCATGCATTTAAGCGTTAAATTTACTTGCAGTAGTGTAATGTTAGTGTTTCCAAGAACTTTAACTTGCTTTGGGTCAATTGCGAGACGCTTAGTTTGCAGTTCTTGGGACATTTGTGCAATCAATCAGGCAAGAAGTCGTGTTGAAGTGAGTGTTGTGTTTTCTCTTGCCCATTTATAAAGAAATACGGACCGAAGATTCCACCGGCCCATAAGCCAAACATAAACCACCAAACAGTGCGTTTTTGTGGTTGTAACGATAGTTCGGCAGGTTGTTGATTTTCATAATACAGCTGAATAATTGGTGGCTTCCTATGATGATTTGTCAAACAATATTGAATAAGAACACAACACCATGAGACCAGTTACGTGTGATCTATAAAAAAAACCTATTGAAAAAAAGCTAGTCTGTATGAATCACCATTTGTCTTCCTATTAACCCGTTAGTTGTTATTGTCGATTAAATCGAGTAGGATGGCGCATTTCCAAACAGATCATTTCCAGTTTATTGCTCTTTTTCATTGTATCCGTTTCATATCTTGAAGAAGGGCCAAATGGTTGTCTATTTTTGTCTACATTTATAGATTTTCGTTGGGTGGCCTACTTATGGTAAAATTATTCGTGTTCTTACGACATTTCTCTGTTGTTTTTTCGGCTGGCGCTATTTGACCGTGGACGTGTCCTTACACGAACGACTAGCTTAGTATTAGAAATATACAATGAACATTTAAAAACGTTAACTAATTCAAACCGAGGGTATTGACGTGTTTAAGATTGTTTAATGTTTTGAATATTTGTTTTATTTTAATTAAACGCAGCTGATATTTTTTTAAGTATATTTTTATTAGAACGCAGAAAATTCACATTACCTTTCTCATCAAAAATTCAGTCGCAGTGAGAAAGATCTATATACAAAATAAAAAGTGAGATAGACATAGTTGTTATTGCAATTTAATAGTGCAACCAAATAACAGTTTTTAATACTGCTCCTCAATTTAAACATATAACATTTAAACAAAAATAGTTTTAAATTGTCTTTAAGCCATCAAAATGTTACTACTATGTCTTACAAATTTATCATTGCCTTAGGCTTTTGTCATAATATCGGCAATATTATCTTCTGAACAAACATATTTAATAACAATAGTCTTATTTCTTATCAAGTCTTTAATAAAATGTACTTTAATGCCAATATGTTTAGCACGTTTAGAATTTTCATAAGATTTAGAAATTATCTACGTAGATTGTTGCACCTCCACCAACTTTCAAATCAAGCAATTCTCCTTTTAAATTAACCAAGTACTGCGCAGTTGTTGCAGCGGCGACATATTCTGCTTCGGCTGTAGATATTGCAACACAATCTTGTTTCTTAGAATGCCAAGATACTGGATTCCCAGCAAAGAAAACTATTGAACCGCTGACACTTCTTCTGTCTTTCTTATCAGCACCCCAATCAGAGTCCGAATAACCTTTAATTGAGTAATCGTTCCCTTTCTTATAGAGTAATCCCATATGCTGCGTTTCTTTCAAATACCTTAAAATTCTTTTACCTGCTTTCCAAATTTGTTGCGAAGGTTATTAAGTGTCCTACTTAGATATGAAATTGAGTACATTAAGTCCGTTCTAGTAGTCGTTGCCAAATACATAAGGGGTTCCTATTAATTCACGATACGGTACATCAATTATTTCCTCATATTCATCTATTTAAAAATTTATTTTAATTGGAGTTGTCTTTCCTTTACTACCAATTATCATGCATATTGAATTTTTCGAAAACTTTTTGAGTAAGATGTGGCTGAGTAATAAGAAGGCAATCGTTTTCTCTTTAAATTTGCATTCCCAAGAAATTTTTATTTCACCAAGATCTTTTGCATTAAATTCATTTCGTAAGGCATTGACAAAATCTTCGCTATCTCCAATAAAAATAATGTCGTCTACATATAAAACCATCCAGCAATCTTTTAATAATATAAGCAAAAATCATATTGTGATCGTTTAAATCCATAGTCAGTTGCAAGTTTTTCAAATCTGTCATTCCAGCATTTTGAAGATTATTTTAGTCCATATAGAGCTCTTTTTAATTTCAAAACTTTTCCTTTTTTAAATTTCATTCCCTCAGGTATTTTTATGTAAATGTCTGTGTCTATATTTCCATTAAGAAATGCAGTTGGAATATCAATTTGTCTTATAACCAAATCCTCTTGAACGGCTTTTGACATCATCATTCGTATAGTTGATAATCTTGCTACTGGAGCATATGTTGAATGAAATTTGCCATATCCTTTTAATTGAAAACCTTTAGCTACTAACCTTGCTTTTTTAAGTCCATCCTCTTTTGTTCGAAATACCCATTTTGTATCAATTGCTTTTTGTCCTGATGGTAATTCAACTTCAGCCCATGTTTGGAGTTTGTTTAAAGCATTCAACTCATTTTCAATGGCATATTTCCATTCATTGTCCTTGATTGCTTCATCATAAGTTATTGGATCAGAATGTTGTGTCAATAAACAATATGCTGTGTACATCTCATATTCTTGTTGCCATTCTGGAACTTTTATTTTTCTTCCTGATCTTGTGCTTACTTCGTCATGGATTAATGTTTCATCTGGTTCAAAATCGTCATATATTTCGTCATTTTCGGCGATTGTCTGATCATTTGCATCATTGTCCGATTCGGTATTTTCGTCATTAGTCATTTCAGGTATTTGTTGTACTATTTGTTCATCATTATTTTCTTCATTTAATTTCAAAATATGTTTTGTTCCTTTAACTGTGGTCTTATGTTCGTTATAGTTTACTTTATTTTCATCAAATATAACATCTCTTGAAAGAACTATTTTATTTGTTGATGGATTCCATAGCCTATATCCACCTCCACAGTATCCAACCGTTAGCATAAATGAGGCTCTTGGGTCTAGTTTACCTTGTTTTGGAATATTAACCACACATGCACAACTACCAAAAATTCTCAATTTTGACAAATCATTTCTACAATATCATATTTGTGCTGGAACACATCCTTCATTAGCATATGTTGGTGATCTATTTAATTCGTATGTTGAGGATTGTATTGCTTCACCCCATAGAAATTTCGGAAGGTTTGTCTCTGCGAATTTTGTTCTTACCTTGTTCATCATTTACTGCGAAACCCATTTTTGCCGCTTCCTTCTCTATACTAGCAAACGTGGCTATGACATCACGTTGAGTCCTACCAATGATGTCAATATCGTCGGCGTATGCTAGTAGTTGCACCGATTTTTGGAAAATTGTGCCTCTGGTGTTGGCTCGGGAGTTTTGCACAATCCTCTCAAGAATCAAATTGAAGAAGTCACATGACAGCGCATCGCCTTTCATAAATCCTTTTTTGGTATCGAATGTGTCGGTGAGGTCGTTTCCGACCCTGATGGTGCAGCGAGATTTCTCCATCGTCATCCTACACAAACGGACGAGTTTGGGCGGTATACCAAAACTAGACATGGCTCTGTATAGTTCGTCTCTATAAATGCTGTCGTATGCGGCTTTGAAATCGATAAATAGGTGGTGGGTATCGATTTGGACTTCTTGGGTTTTTTCCAGGATCTCCCGAAGTGTGAAAATTTGATAGATTGTGGACTTTCCTGGCCTAAAACCACGATGATAAGGGCCGATCAGGTTGTAGGTATGGTGGTATGTTGTGAGTCGAGAGGTTAAGGGATACGTTTTGCGCGAAGGTCTTGGCGGTCTCTGGCTATTGCAGTCTTTCGACATTAAATTTTTTCACAGTATTTCTGTTTTTTTTTTTTTGTGGCATGGTCGATATCCGCATCCTTACTTTGGCTACAACAAGGTAGTGGTCCGAGTCGATGTTGGCCCCTCGGAATGTTCGGATATCCAAAATACTGGATGCGTGCCTCTTGTCTATTGCAATGTGATCAATTTGGTTGACTGTTCGTTGATCTGGAGACCGCCATGTCCCCTTGTGGATATCGAGGTGAGGAAACCGTGTGCTGGATATAGTGACATTTAGTTCAGTAGCGAAGTCAATTAGCCTAAGTCCGTTACCAGACGTGTTGTCGTGTAGGCTATATTTTCCGACAGTACTGCTAAAGTTTAGGGCTTCCGCTAATTGTTCGCCTGCACCTCTCCTGTTTAATGTTCTCGCATTTTAGGTGCAGATACGAACGTTGTTCCGACCGTAAAAAAGACAAACTTTGTTTTTTAATATACTTTATTTCGGCAGAAAATAATTTGGAATAACGTGTTTCAAATTTGATGTTGCCGTCATCTTTCTTTTTATCTTTTTAGTTGGCTGAAATGGTTGGCTGCCATGGTTGGCTGGCATTGTTGATTTGTAGGGTTGGCTGCCGTGGTTGTCATCTTGCGGCTTTGTTCGTTTGGTACGTTACGTCATGATCACATCCACATTCCACCCCTCGTGAAAACCTAAAGGGATTCACTGAACTTCAAAGCGGCTAGCTTAATGGCAGGTCGGCGTAGTACTCCCCTGGAAGTACGAACTTCTGCAGTGCGAACTTGGCCATCCGGTGCTTTAAAAATCTTCGTAATAATGCCTTTCTGCCATTGACTTCTTGGCTGAGTATTATCACATATGATGACCAGCTGATTTTTCCGTAGTGGAGCTACTTCTTGATTCCATTTTGATCTTGTCAGCAAACGAGGTAAATATTCCACTGTCCATCTTTTCCAAAGTCTGTCCTTGAGATTTTGTGCGATTCTCCACTGCTTTCGCAAACAAACTCGATTGTCTTGCATCCCTGGTGTTTGCGTTGAATTAAGACACTCAAGCAAAAAGTGATTCGACGTCAATGGTTCGTCTTCCTCAGAAGTCAGCGGTAGGTCTGTCAGTGGTCGGCTGTTTATGATATTCTCGGCCTCAATCAAAACACTTCGGAATGTCTTCAACCTTGGCGCTTCTTCCCTAAGAACTCTATCCAATAAACGTTTGACACATTGAATTAGACGTTCCCAGCAGCCACCAGCACTTGGGTTCGCTGGACAGTTGAACATCCATTCGATGTTTTTTTTTGAAATACTCTGCTGAACACGATTCAGATCAAAAAGTTGATGTTCCTTTCGTAGTTCCTTTTGGGCACCTATGAAGTTGGTGCCATTATCACTTCGAATTTTGACAGGGGTTCCACGACGGTTGACAAAATTCCTCAGACACAACAGAAAGGCGTCTGTAGACAAATCCTCAGAAACTTCTAAGTGCACTGCTTTGGTTGTGAGGCACGTGAATAAAGCAACCCAAACCACGAATCACCAAGTTTTGAAGATAACTTCACAGAATCATTATCTAATAATGCAGCACCTCACGAAGAAAATGATGTTATCGCAAACAATGAAGCTAAACTCAAAAGAGAACGATTGACAACACTCTTTTCTGCATAAATACTTAAGTTTTTTTTATTAAAGTTCAATATAAAACTAAAACGTTTCAAATTCATTTAAACAATTAATAACATATAGATTAATTCATAAAATAAGGAAACTTAAAAAACGACTTCACAGTTAAGAACACATCTTACATATTTTCATCTAATCAAGAACCTGCCTCAATAGATTTTTTAGTTCCTTCATCTCTTCAACTTTTTGTTCCTCGACTTTGAGCCTCGCATTTTCAATTTCAATGAGCTTGTTGAAGCATTCTCGATCCATTTCAGACTGTTGCTTCAAAAAGTCTAACATTTCATCTTTCTTGGGTTTTTTTCTCGGCGTCTCGTTGTTCGAATCAGCTCCATCAATGTTTTGCTGATTTCCAGTTTCTTCACCATCATCCTCGGCCTCAAAAGAGAAGTCAACATTACTCGATGGGACTGAAACCGAATGTTTCGTGCCATACTGTGCATCAAGTTCGTCAAAAAACTCCCAAATTGTCGAGGATTCCCCCGACGATTTTTTCCTTGCTTTTATGCGTCGATATGTAACCATTATATTTAAAAATTTTCGAATTGTTTCTTCTAGAGAAAATGGAAATTCCGGGTCCACTTTCTTAATTTCGACGTAAACTTTTCTCCAAATCGTCTTCTTTTTTTTCTTTAGCGCACAAAATTCTGATTCGAATTTAAGTCTTGATGTTATCAGCAACTTAATTTGGTTATTACACCAATTTTGTCTAAAGAATTACAAAAATAAGAACATTGCAATCAATATTTAACAAAAATACTTACGGCGTCGGGGAATCACTCATATTTTGCACATACGAAATCGACAACAAACAAAATTAAAATTTAAAAATGACATTTGCATCGTGATAATTCACGATGCGCTGTTTGCGTTTGCTTGCGCAATAAAATCCGTTCACAATTTATTTCGGAACGTGACGCAATGTAACGATGACTGTGTTTGCATTAAGGAATGGTTGCTGATGCACAATGAAGTCAGTACTGCATTTAGGAATTCACCCTTGACTTCAGCTTATTCATGCAGGCCTGAAAGTGTGTAGGTGCATTAACAAGCCCGAAAGGCATCCTGTTGAACTCGAATGCACCATCATCCGTGGTGAAAGCCGTGTACTTCTTGCTGCTCTCCTCCATTGGTATCTGGTGGTACCCTGACGCTAAGTCCAGTGTTGTGAAAAATGTATTTCCAGCCAGCGACGATAAAATTTCCTCAACTACCGGCATGGGAAACGTCCTCTTGATTGAAAACCTGTCGCTAACGTCCTTCTTCTTCGTTAGTACTATAGGGGAACAATAGTCCGACGAAGAAGGTCTTATAATCCCCTGTCGAAGAAGCTCCTTTACCTTCTCCTTGACTATGATCCTCTTCGCAAAAGGAATTCTGTATGGCTGGACGCAGATGGGTTGCTGGGTGTTCACTTCGATGGTACACACCCCAAGATTTGAAACACCAAGCTCGTCCGAATCCTTCGCAAAACAATGTCTGAACGAATTCACAATTGAAAGGATCTCATTTCTCTCATGGTCTCCGATTTTACCAACATCAAGCTCATCCTGACTTATCGGTGATCTCTTAATTAGGAGCATTGGGTTTGGATCCTTTCTTGTGTTGTCTGAAATGCGTAGGCTCTTAAATGACTTCACCACACTCACCTGAGGTTGATCCAGCAAACTGCGACCGATTATCATTTCGTACGGCTGGCTTTCGGTTGGTACAACCAGCACCTTACCCCAGGACACAAGATCATCCACCCTGATTTCTGCGTAAAATTGGCCGATGGTTTTGCAGCCACCGCCTCCAAATCCTGTGAGCACACTTCCGCTTGGCGAGTACTTTAAATCAAGGTCCTCTGCAGTTGCGTGCGTTAGCGTAACACAGTCGCTTCCCAAGTCAATGAAAGCATTCACCGACTTTCCATTGACTTCTGCTACCTTCTCGTACTCACTTTGCGTTTCCTCCATAAGCCTGAAGTTTGATGCTTCTTGCCTGGGTTGTCCTTGCCTCCGTCCGCTGCCAGATGCTTGGTCACGGGATGCAGGACAGTCTCTACGGTAATGTCCGATTTGGTGGCATCCGAAACATTTGATCTCCTTTTCGGTATTTACCACAGGGATCGGCTGTTCGATACGCTTTGGTTTTTCAGACAACCTCCCGGCTTCTTAAGCCGATGATCCAGCGCACCTTCTCCAGCACATCTTGCACCGACTCGGGCCTTACCGCTCTGAACGCCTCCTGACATTCGACATCCGCTATTCCTTGGACGATGTATTTCACCAGTGTTCTGTCCGAGATACTTCCCCTTGAGGCGATACTTTTCATTTCAAAAATGAATTCCTCCAAGTCTTCCCTCGGCTTCTGTCTTCGCTCTCGAAGGATGTCGTGAATATCTGCATCGTCTTCTGTAGGCGGAAAACTTCGCGTCAGCTCGCTGAAAAACAGTGATAGCGATGAGTGCGATGTACTTGCTGCTCCAGCTAGCTTCAGGACTGCCGCCATAAGCACAAGTTTTTCATCTAACTGGTAAATTTGGCGAAGTTCTTTTACCCGAATTATACTTTCAACCCGTACTTCAAATAAAAAAAAACAACCTTTATTGACAATGTTCACCTTAAGACAAATTGAATACATTTCTTTTCTTAAACATGTAACTTTTAATTTGCAAAGGTGATTCTAAGAACTTGTATTTATTTCTTCACCGGAAGTTCGGCAGACGCTGACTTTACAAGTTAATTGGATCACCTGTGCAATTACAGTGTTTCAATATTAATACGATACGTATGTTGATTTCCTATGCTGCTGATCTTGCAATATGTTGCCAAGGTGTCGGCGGCATGACCTGTTGCTGGGGTTGTTGTTGTTCTTGTTGGTGGGAGACCATTGTAACTCCTCCACCCCCGGATTTGAGTGAGGGCCAAAGTGGCTGAGTAGTTGCTTTGGCTCGAACGATAGAAACGTTATCTAATTTAATGTTTAGTTTGCTTCTGCAAAGATAAATTACTATTATTGAAATTCATAAATGAAGGTTATTAGAGCTATTAAAATGTATTTGTCTCGTGTTTGACTTTCAGTGTTTAGAATGTCTATTGCCTGGTGGTTTTTGAACTGGAACTCATTAAATTTCTTTAGATTTAATGTGTCGACGGTGTATGCTGGACGAATTTCAGAATTGGATGCGGGGAATATGTGGATCTCGTCCCAAAACTTAGCGTTGCTTCCGTATATTATTCCGTTGATTTCGACTGTACAGCTGCTGTAATGTAGTAGTACGGATCCATTAATGTTCTGTTGGGGATTGTTGCAGGTTGAATTAATGTGTGTTGTGGGGACGTTCAATAAAAGGATGTAGTTTGGCTCGGGTTGTGTTATATCTGTTATTCCTCCGATTTCCTTCAATGGGCAGTTAGCGGGTTCATTTCTCATTAGGTTTCCAATACAATTGGATTCGGACATTTATTGTTTTTGAAATGGGTTTTTGCAAATGAAAATATTCTCTATCTTGGGGCAAATGTTGTCAAAATACATAATACTAGTTTCACTGGTTACAGTATATGGTTTAAATATAATTAATTTTGTTTCATTAACGGGAAGGGGAATAATATGGAACAGGAAATAGTTTTCACGGGATAAAATTGGGATGCGAATGTTGAAGATGATTCTGGAGCCATTGTAATAAGCTTGGAGCTCTAGTAATTCATATAGATGTTCGTCAGATTTTATTTCGATTGACTGGTTAATGAAGGTATTTCGAATCTCGTGAAGTTCGTTTTGATTTAAAATCATTTTAGGGATGATATTAAGTTTGGCGAGTACTATTGACTCAGCTATGTTTATAATGTGGTTAGTGAGAAGGTCGATATTAAGATTTAACTGGTTAAGATATTGCATATGCAAGAGAGCATCCGTATTGGATCGAACCGAATTTACTGTTTGCGTATGAAAGTGTGTCAAGTATTTACTTATCTCGTCTTGTTCATGATTAATATGTTTCGTAATGTTTTCAAACCTCTCGATCATTTGTAGGTTTATGCTAATTTCGGAATTAATTTTGTTATTAAGCTCTTGGTCGTTTTGGTTAAGTCGTTCGATTCCCTTATTAAGTCTGTCTGCGTCGTTCGCGTCCATGTTGCCTGTAATTAGTTTTATGTCAGAACCTAGTCCGTTTATTAGTCCTCTCTTTTGTCTTCTTGTCGGTGTCAACGTTTCAAGTTTGTTGTAGAGTTCTTTAAGCTTAAATTTTGTTATTTTGATTGAGGGTTGTAGACTGGGGTAGTAGCTAATATTTGTCAAAGTTTGCTCAATTTTGTCAATGTTTGTTATGTACGCTTGTAAGTCGACCATGTGGATGAGGTTTTGGTAGCTCTCAATATTCCTGGCAGAGCCTAATTTTAAGGGGAGGATACCCTGTGTTTTCGTGAGGTCATGAACTTCTAATCTCTGTGCGTTGCCTAAGGTGTACCTGTTGGTAGAAAGGGAAATATAACAATTCAGATCGTGTGCAACTATGTATTGGTATGGGTGTTATGCAATTCATATTTTCTTTTCTTTTTCATTCTACACTTATGGAGTTTCCTGTTATCATTAGTTAGTACCGTAACTTTATTATTTTTCTGAATTATGTGTTTGGTAAATCGGGGAGTTATTTTATTTCTTCGGCACTCTTTTCTATATATTGTGTCATTGACTTCTCTTTCTTCTGGTTTTTCAGGTCCCTGATTAAGTTTGTCTATTCTTCTACTGGTTGATTGTTCTAATCTATCTTTAATTGCTGGAAACAGTTCTTTTTGAAATTTTACTATTTTATCGAGGTATTCATGTTCATTTCTGAAGTTGGTATTTTTGTTAAATTGATATGTTCTTCCATAAAATAGCTCATAAGGGGTAATGTGGGTTGATGAATGGATGGCGTTGTTGTAAGTAAATATTGTTTCCGAGAAAATGTCCTCATGGTCCATTTTTATTTTTTTCTCTTTAAGGGTAGTTAAAATTATCCTATATATTTCTGTAAGAGTGGAGTGCAACCGTTCTACGGCCAATTGCTGGAAGTTTGTTGGAATGAAGTCATGTTTAAGTTAATATTATAATGCTTACAAAAATCCTTGAATATATTTGAATTAAATTCCGTGCCCTGGTCACAAACCATTTTTTTAGGGATGCCGTGAAGGCTTAAGGAATTCTTGAGTGCCTTGAGAACTGAAATGCTGTTCCTAGCAGGTAGAAAATTTGTCTATTATTGTTAATATTTGTTGGTTGCTAATTGTATAAATATCAATGTGTAGAATATCCAAAGGTTTCAGTGGTGTCTCGGGTTTTTCGAATTCTATTTTTGGTGGATGTCTGTCATATTTTAGTGTTTGACACTTTTCGCAGTTATTTATGGTTTGCGTGATTTTGCTTCTCATGTACGGGAAATAGAATTCTCTTTTAAGGTGTAAAATAGTTTCCTCGATTCCTCGATGATTGTGTTGAACATGATAATCGTTTATTATTTTTTCTTGTTCGTCTGTTTGTTTTATATCTTTGATTATGTCAATACATCTAATTAGGCGAAAGGGTTTGCTTTGTGAGAAGTATTTTGAGTATACTGATTGTATAATCCGAAAAGTTTCGTCGTCTGCGTACACAGCATTAAGTTTGTTTGGTGATAGGTATTTCTTGAAAATGTCTACTATGTGGTCTTCCGTAAAGGATGTTTGTCTTAACGTTCTACGTTGTTTATTTTTAAAAATTGTTTCAAGTGTCATAGGTACACCTCGGTTTGATTTTTGGAAAATATTTTGCAGATTGAATTCATTCAATGGTTTTTCGGAAATGAATATACCATCATTTAAATTTTCTTCTGCGGAATGGACTGTCGATCCGCATGTGCCTTGAATTGACATGGTGTCGTTTACGTTTATCTCTATGTTTCTTGGGGTTTCTATTTTTATTCTGCTGAGAGCGTCATCATTGGTGTTGAGTGTACCTTTTTTGTACATTATGTCATAGTCAAATGTAAATGGGTAAGTTATCGGTCGTATGTATACTATGTTTTACTTGATTAGTGAAAGTGAGGTTATGCCCATCTCTGAAGAAAATATCGTCAAATTCCTTGCATAATCTAAAAAGGTGATTTTTTTCTTCTTTATTTAAATGTGAAGTGCGTAATAAGTTCGTTATACTGTTGTCCATAGAAGTATTTTCGTAGTTTATGTTAAAATTGTTGACTTCGATATAATTAAACTCATTGTATGGTTCGGATTTTATCGGTTGTTCCACATAGAGTGTTTGCGTTTTGTTTGATTCGTTGCAAACTTCTACAAGGCAATACCAATTGTTTGCTTTGTATATTCCTTCTGAAATAATGAGGTCTGGTTTAACTAAAGTTTTCCTAATAAATGCGTTGCCGTTTTCTATATCGACAGGGATTTTGATAATAGTTTTGGTGTTGGGAGGGACTAGGTGTCTTCCGGAGCTAAAATTGGGTTTAAATCTTAATGGGATTGCTGCATTTTTTGTAATAAGAAATTTGTTTTTTAAGTCAATATTTGCATTTAACTGAGATAAAATATCTAGTCCAAGCATTCCGTCAAAATATGCATGGAATTTAAAAACTAGGAAATCGAATGGACCCGGTTCATTAAATTTTGAGAATGTGGGTAGTGTTACTTTTTCCTCAAGCTGATATTTGTTAAGGATTGTTGAAATGTTAATTGGAATGCATTTTGTGTGGGTAAGGAAATGGATGAACTCTGGATTTAGGAATGATGCTGATGCTCCTGTATCTACAAGGAACTTCAGGGGTCTACCAAAAGGTGAGGATATATTAATGTATGGAAGAGTTGTGCCGTGTTTATTGACATCTATGTAACCGGTTGGTTCGGTGAGGCTGTTGGTTGAAAATTTTCTGTATCTAATTCGTGTAATGTATTAAGGAATTGTATGTCTTGTTCTTCTAAGTTTCCGTAGTCTTCGTAAGGTTCAGTAGATTGTACGTTTTGAATCGTAGGGTCGGTATTGTCGTAGTAGTCATAGTAGTCGTCTAATTCTGGTCTATACAAAAAGTCATTTTGTTCTATGTTATGAAGTTCTTCTGTTGTGTATCTGGGTTGTGGTTGATAGTATTGTTGGTTTATATTTGGTCTGTTTGTTCTTTGTGTTATCCTAGAGTTCGTTGTATTTGATCTAAATGCATTTGGTCTTCCTAGGTTGGTACGGGCTGATAAAGTGTCCATTGGTTCTGGAGGAGGTAGTGGACGTGCCGTATTTTGGATATTATAGTTGTTAGGTATGTTAAACGAATTCATTGTGTTATTTCTAGGAATAAAGCTGTTGGATGGATTGTTTCGGGGTCCCATAGAGTTTGTATTATTAACTCTGATAGGTGTATTTAAAGGGAGAGGTTGGTTGTAACGATTTGCATTTGTAGCATAATTACTAGAGAATGGGTGGAATGCATTATTTTAGGTTACATTGTTTCTACTAAAAGGTGGGTTTTTAAATGAACTATTAAATGGGTTCGTATTAACATGTGGGGTTGTCATTCTGGGGTAAGAAGACATTGGGAGTGTCTCTGGTCTTCTATGATTGTTGGCTCTGTTGAAATCTGATTTTATATAGAACATATTTTGTTCTTGTATACAGAAGGCTAATGCTTCTGCTAGTGTGCCGGGCCTCATGGATCTTATACTAGACCCAAGAGGTTCTCTTATACCCGACAAGAAGGCGTTAAGACACATTTGAGAATACAATTATTTTTTTGCCTTAATAACATTAATATCTTTTTCATGAATTAGGACGTTATTATTCATTGTTGCCTGAATTTCCACAACATCACCGTAGAATTGTTCTACTGTTTTGTTGCTTTGCTTCAGCATGTGAAGATCACGTATCAATGACGTCTCGTTGCGTTTATCGGAATAGTGAAGAATTAAGTTCCGCTTAATGTCTTCCCATATCAAGGCAGTGCCATACATGTTTAAGACTTCGTTGGCCTGACCGTCTATTTATTCCGTATGGATCTTAAGAGGATTTTAGCGTATGGAGATCCTTCAAGACCTCTCATAAATAAAAGAATTTCCTCCACATTATTAATAAATTCGTAGATGAGTCTTGGGTTGCCGTCAAAACGAGGCAGATCCTTGACCGCATCGGGAATTTTAAGTGCATCAAATATGTCTCAGGTTTGGTTGCGGTGGTTGAGCGACATTATGGTTAGGAATTTCTTGACCATTCATGGTTAAATCAGCAAGTGTGGTATAATTTTCGGTAAAAGAGATAAAAGAAGGGTTTTCGTTTTCTAAAGTTTCAGGAATAGAGCTTAGGCTTTTAAATAGTCTTCCAAATTTAGGATACGGGAATAGGGATTTTTTTGGGTGTTTTTTTATCGCTAGGCATTAAATTCTAGTTTTCGTATTGTTAATTAATATACATTTATATATTTTATTTTGATTTCTTAATCTAGTTCCAGTGTTTTATTAATTTTAATTTTTTATTTGCACTTGAGAATAATAAAAATTGATTAAAAAGACTTACATGCACCCCAAAATCATGAGAATAAATTTCATTTTTTGTTTTACTTCGATGTTCCCTCGTAGTTTGTACTCTTGATGGTTGATTTTGGTGGTTGTGCTCGCTTCGGTGTTCTCCCGATTAGTCCGTCTCTTGATGATTAAATGTAAAAGGTGTGCTTCGGTATTCCCCGAATAATGTGGGTGGTCTCTTGATGATTTGATTGTGCTGGATTGTTTGTTCGGTATTCTCCCGAAGTTAGTTTTCTTGAAGATTGGGTTTTAAACTTTTTTTTTTCGAATTTTTAAATTAAATTGTTCGATTGTTCCGGTTGTTAATGAGTTGAAACTCACTGGTCACTTTTATGTTTTCTTATAGTTCGGTAATCCGCCGAATTAATATAACATATGTAATTATTTTACTCAAGTGGCCATTCAAACCGGCCTACACGACTGCGCCAATTATAATTTCAACCCGCACTTCAAATAAAAAAAACAACCTTTATTGACAATGTTCACCTTAAGACTAATTGAATACATTTCTTTTCTTAAACATGTAACTTTTAATTTGCAAAGGTGATTCTAAGAACTTGTATTTATTTCTTCACCGGAAGTTCGGCAGACGCTGACTTTACAAGTTAATTGGATCACCTGTGCAATTACAGTGTTTCAATATTAATACGATACGTATGTTGATTTCCTATGCTGCTGATCTTGCAATATGTTGCATAAAATACGTCAACCTCTTTAGAAAACGACTTCACAATTTTATCATTATCACATTTCAATAAAATAGTGTGAACAAGAGATCCAAAATACTTATGTTTTTTTTCATGTTTTAATAATGATCTTATATCAGTCATTATACTATGCAAGTTGATGATAGTTGTGTCTTCGCTTTCTAGAGCAATTACCGCATTTTGGAAAGTTTCACCAATGTGCGAAATAAATGCTAAATAAGCTTCAGCAATTTCGAATTCAAAAAACTTTTTTAAGTATGGCCGGGTTTTTTGTTTCGAAAGAAAATAACTTTTTACAGATCCAAAATGCTTAAGTAGCCGATCAACAGCAGGAACTAAAGACAGCCAACGAGTTGGAACATGTCTGAGCAACTCGGACCATTCTTCGTTGCACCATTGCATGAGTTCCTTAAGCTCGTTGATATTTTTTGTGCTTGAACTAAATTCATTATAGGTCATTATAATAATACTTTCTATGTCAAATCTAAGTGCAACTTGAGATTTCTTTAAAGTATTATTGAGGATATGACAATTGCATCCCATTGGATTATCAGATCGTTTTCTTTTTGTAGCTCAGTAAACACGGATTGATTTTTGCCGAAGTTAACTGAAGCATTATCAGCTGAAAAGGCAGTTATATTTTTTAGGGATAGTTTTGTGGAAACTATCACTCTTTTAAGAGATTCTGCTATGTCTCAAATTGTTCTATTCCGGTCGTCAAGAGTTGAAACTCACTGGACACTATTACTTTACGCGTATTAATTTTTTCGGTAATCCGCCGATTTATAATAACGTATGTATGATTTTACTTTACAGCTAGGTTCTACGTTCCACTTTCCGCTTTCAACGATTTCACATTTTTCGAAGTTAAAAAAAGTGAATTTCCATGTTCCACAATTGGGTTTTATCGTTTTGTGAGTGATTTCAATCCGATCATTTTAGTCAATTTCACAGTTTGGATATAGTTTGGATGAGCTAAAGTTGATTGAAAATGTAAGTAAATAATATCTAAGTGTAGTAATGTTATTTAGATTTTGAATAATTATATTAAAACTATATATGTATAAATTACAATTTTTTAACATTCTAATGTGTGTGCCGTCGATGCAGGCGATGACCCCAGAAATACGAAATTCGTTCATGAAATGTTGTTGTTATTTCTGTTATTCTTCATCCGACATGGAATGTTTGATCCATCTTGGACAAATTTTGCTCTTTAAAAATTGATCTTTGAAAGCTTCCTTCCGCAAGGAAACGCAAAACTGCGACTAACTGAAACACACAAGGAATAGATGATGTTTTTAGATGTGACGGTAACCGCTTGCAGCAACATTTAGAAACCATGTTTATCAAGTCGATAATTTGATCTTAATGAAATAACAATTATTAATTTTCATTTGAAATGTATTTGTTCTCTAAGCGTACTTTTTAAACTTTTGTTTTTCCATTCGCAATACCGCAGCAATATAAATAGCACTCATTATTTGAGTTTTAAAAAAGAACAGAATTTCAAAACAAAACAATTTATCAAAATAAAAATGACACTTCTAAACAAAAAAAAAAACAACTTTATTCGTTACTTCCTCAAATGGAACTGACTTAATACATTTTTTACTTAAACATTTAACTTAACGTTTGCAAAGGTGATTGTTTGTCTGACCCCTTACCACTGATGGGGTGAGCTTCTTAATGAAACTGAACTAATTTATTTATGAGTATGAACTTATATACTAACAAAGTGCTTATCTTACAAATAATATTTACAATGAGTTCGCAAGTCATTTGACACACTAACAAAGTGCTTATATTACAATTATTATTAAATTTTGAAAAACGCATTCGCGTGTAGGTATGTCATGTGACAGCGAAATTAAATGCACATAAATTCTTCTGTTATGCTGACATAACAGTGATTTTTAGAACGTGCATATTCGTTCGGCGGAAGCTCAGCAGGCACTGATTCTACAAGTTCAATGGGATCACCTGTACAAATTCGATATATGTTTATGTTGCATTAATTATATATTGGAAGTTAGTGGATGTCAATGTTCTGTGCTGTTATCGTTGTCACTGTTCTTGTTACTGGTGATGACTGTGCGATATCAATGTACTGTCTTATGTTGCCAAGGTTTCAATGTTCCGTGCTGCTGCTGGGGTTGTTTTTGGGGCTGATTATGGCATACCATTGCAACTCGTGACATGAATTATCGCGATTGTGAGCTCAAATCGCATATTTTATCTTATTTTAATAAGATCAGAATAGAATTGATGTTGTTGATGTTGCGGTGCGGATTTAATATGTTATACTTTCAGCCCATAGAGAAGCGAGCTCTCCAGTCTCGAAATTATGTTCACAAAATGCAAGAACAAACATATGCAATTGACAAAAAAAAATGTTTGGAAACACAAAAAGAAACATTTTTTAAGTAAAATCACCTATGAACACGGAAGTTTGCTAGCTCGTTAATAACACGATTTTTTTCAAGAAAATTAACACAAACTTGAAAGTTGAAAATAACAAGCAAAAATGTTATCAGTCTCAATCGCCACCTAAATCCAATCAAAACAACTGGAGCGCACGAGTTATGATTACTACTTGAGGGTTTATGAAACAAACACACTTGTTGATTACTTGAACAACGTTTATCGAATGAATTTGAAATATAATTTCTTAACATAAGTTCTTAACATGTCGACTTCAATAGTGCTTCAGTGATTCTACGAATTGATTGTAAAATAGGTAGGCCGGAAGGCTACCAGACGTTTATTCAGCATAATTCGTGGGATCACCTGAGCAATTACAATATATGGGAAAATGAAATAAAATGAAAATGATTAATATGCAAAAATGCGTTTGCTGCTTCTGCTGCTGCTGGTGTTATGGATATTTGATGACTTCGTGGATTATGGGGTGAATGATTATGCTGCTGCTTTGTGATGACCTCATGAATTGTGGGGTGAATGGCTCTAGCGGATTGTGGGGGTGATAGGGGGTCAGGTGGCTACCGTAACTCACGCAAGGATGTGTACAATATAAATAACATTCATTATGTGGAGCGGGTAGTTGTTGCTTCTGTGATTGTAGAAATTAAACTAATTCACATTAGTTTTACTTAAAAGAAACTTATTTTATTTCTAACCGCTCTCTACGCTAATTACTTAAAGACTAACTTGTGTTAAGTTTACCGCTGACGTGTTTAAAAAAAAACAAAAGTTATATTAAATCTTAACGATACTGTTTGGTTGATTTTTCTTTCGTTTACTTTTTAATTGTTTGTATAAGATTACAGAGTTAGTTTTCAGCGGTCGGAGTGCGACTACACTATTTCAATCGTCTGTCCTGCCTTTTAAATGCATTTTGTAACAAAGAGAGAGGTTATAATGTTTTACGGTAGTAAAACGGTGCGGGTGTGTTCCTCTGTTTGCGAGGGGACGGGGCTGTTTACTTATCCTGATTCGTCACGTCGCTTCGTCCGTATTCTCGGGAGCTATAGAGTTACAACCACAATGCAGAGGCTGAGGTAACTCTGCCGAATGTAACTGATAAAATATTTATCTAGACATGCGATAACCTCTTTCGTGCTTGTTGACTTCACTGCAAACAGCTTAACGAATTTCGTAAAAGAATCGATTACTACTAATATGTGCTTCCTTTGTGAACTTAACGAAGGCAGAGGTCCAAAGTGGTCTACGTGGATCGTGTCGAAAGGAATGGGCCTCTTTGGGATATTGTAAAGGTTATGTTCATTAATTCGAGCTGGAGGAGAGCACATAATACAGCGAAGGCAATTCTTTACATATCTTTCGGTTTTATCTTTCATTCTCTTAAACCAGTAATTTTTCTTTAGCTCTTCGTATGTCTTATCAATACCCATATGGCAGATTTTCTCATGTACTAGGCGTATAACGTTGCACTCCATTTCGGATGGCACATACAACAGCAAAGTGTTGGCATTGTTTTTCCGAAAAACTAATCCATCACGTAATTCGTATCCAGCTTGCTCTTCTCTCTCTAATCGATCTCTTATCTGTACGATTTCTTCATCTCTATTCTGCGTGACTCTTATCAGAAAATCTGTCTCCTCCTTATTCATAACGCTAACGGTACTACATGGTATCCTATTTGGCATACTAATAACTTCGGTTGAAAAATCTTCTGTGGGGACATCATCATCGGTGGGACTGTTTTTGTCAGTGAAACTATCATTGTCGGTTGGAATATTTTCCTCCTCGGAAACGGCGGCGACTAGTCTTCCTAAGACCTTGGCCTGTAAATCTTCAAGTTCGGGGATTTCTGGATTGACGTCATAAGATCGACTCAATGCATCGACGTGACCCATTATTATACCACTTCGGTGTTGGATCTTGTAATCGTAATATTCTAACTTTAGAACCCATCTGGCTATCTTCGGACATATGTTTTTCTTGCTTGACGTAAGGGCGAGTGCATTACAGTCGGTGACTATTTTAAATACGATTCCTCTTAAGTAGATATCAAAGCGATCCAGTGCATGTATAATAGCTAGCGTTTCTAATTCGAAACTATGCATTCGCGATTCTTCAGGTGAAGTAGCCTTTGAGAAATATGATATCGGATGAAATTTACCGTCCTCCTGCCTTTGTAGTAACACTGCACCAAATCCTACTTTACTCGCGTCGGTGTGTAGTTCAGTCTCTTTGTCCGGGTCGTAAATAGCTAAAACAGGGGCTGACATGAGCGTGTCCTTCAGCTTGTTGAAGGCGTGTTTACAACTCTCGTCGATTTCAAACTGAACCCCGCTTCTCAACAAACGCTGCAGAGGATGCGCTATTCTTGCAAAATTTGCAACAAACTTCCGAAAATATGAGAATAGTCCAAGGCACGACCTAACCTGCTTAAAATTCGTTGGCATTGGGTATCGCGACAGTGCCTGTATTTGAGATTCATTTGGTCGTATCCCACCTCGGTTCACAGAGTATCCTAAAAAATTAGCCGTTTCGTAAGCAAATTTACATTTTTTTAAATTTAACTCGAATCCAAGTTTAGCTAGTCGTCGTAGGACCTCGGTCAGCGTTTCAACATGCGACTCAAAGTCGCTCGTAGCTACGGAAATGTCGTCTAGGTAAACAATGATCTTTCTTGATTCAATTAAATCTCGCAGAGCACAATGTATGTAGCGCTGGAATACTGAAGGGGCGTTCCTCAACCCGAATGGCATACGGTTATATTCAAATTGCCCATCCGGCGTCACAAATGAGGTATATTTTTTTGAATCTTCAGCGACGCCCACATGGAAAAATCCATTTCGCAAATCTAATGTGGAGAAATAACTTTTCTTTCCTAAGTATTCTAAGCACGATTCTATAAGTGGTAAAGGAAAATTGTCTCGGATGGTATTTTTATTTAATACCCGGTAATCGATACATTTTCTATATTCACCAGTTTTCTTCAGGACCATTACGACAGGGGAAGCATAGGGTGACTCGCTTGGCCTTATTATTCCTTTCTCTAAGGATAGTTCGTTGACTATCTTCCGGAGGGCAATACGTTCACCTATAGACAGTCTTCGTGGTGGAAAATGGAAAGGGACATCGGAGTTCAATCGAATAGTCAACTCATAATCGTAGGGGGTAACTTCTATATTGGGTTCAAGATAGTTTTTCAAAACAACCTGTCTTAAACCTTGGACATCTTCAATTCTAAGGGCTGGATTAATATCTATCTCATTAAAACTACAAGGAACGTCGATTGTCATAATTCTGGATATTCCTTCTAACATAATTTCTTCGTCATAGTCATTCTTACGACCACTTAGTTCCTTTATTAACGGCTTCGCACTTTCGGATTCTTCTACCAATGCAGACGGTGACGAGTCAATGGTCGCTAAAGCTAATTTTTCTGAAATGCCCGAAACTAATGAGCAGAAACACAACTCTTTATTTTTGCCCGAATTTATTAAATTTACTTTTCCGACTTCAAGTGGCAATATATTTATTGGTTTTTTTTTTACTGAACATAAACGAATACTGAATTTCATTAAAAAACATCGCCCCAATAGTAGGGGTACTGGAATAGTATCATCTGGTACAACAAGAACTGTCATCAGATGAGTTTGATTTCGAAAAGTTATTTTGCAAATTAGTTTACCATAGGTCCATATTCGATTTTTACCGAGTCCACAAAATTCGGTTTCGTTCTTTACTTCACGCACGGGAAACGGGACCATGGATATCCGTATCAGATTAATCGGACTACCGGTATCAAAAAGAGACAAAAGAGTTGTTATTCCACTAAATCCCTCTCGAGCATTTCTAAAGGTAACGCTTACCAGATTAATACAGCTGATGGCGGCTATGTCCTGCTCTTCCACGTCGTCTTCCCAATTTCTCTCTCCGGAGACTGCGCCAACGGTAGACTTCAACTTCTGGACACGCCTCCGTTTGTTGCATGATTTCCGAGTGTGCCCGGACTGCCAGCAGTTAAAGCACACTCCTTGTGGTCGCTCTTCGTAGGGGCATTCGGTTTTCATGTGGCCCATTCGGGAACAATTATAGCAACGAATACCATCTTCAGTTGTCTTCGTCATCGGCTGGGGCCTTGCATCACTTTTCGTTTTATTTTGACGAATTGCATCCTCTGTAACTCCTCTCATCGACAGTCGTTGCTCGAACATGTTGACAGCATCTTTAAGATCAGCGAGTTTCTTCGCACCGACGAACAATATGTAGTCAGAAATGCGGTTGTGTAGGCCCTCTTGTATGAAAGCTACTAAATCGTATTCGCTGACGTCACTTCGTGAAGCGATTGACTCCATTTCCATAACATACCGACGAACACTTTCATCAGTCTTTTTTTTTCTGTGGCGTAGTGATTGGTACACCTCCTGACGACTAATTGATCGACCAAATTCATTCAAAAGGCTCGTCTTAAGTTCATTGTATGTTAATGCGCCACGACCAAGTAGCAGCCGTGCAGCGCCCGTTAACGAGTTTCGTAGGGTCAAAAATTTCAACAATTCATCGGCGTTCACTTGATGACGAAAGAAATCATTTACACTATATCCACGGTCCTCACCACTAAATTTTATTATGGCATGTTCGATGTCATGGAAATGAATACTGCGACTTTGTTGTACGACGGTTTCTTCTTGGCGGCTTGTATTTGCGCCTCGTTCCATAACCTCAGTTTCCTGACGCAGTCGTAGAATTTCATGTCGTCGGCGTAGATTGGCAAGCTCGAGTTCTAGCACATCAGCCTCTGTTATCCCCTTACCGTCGTTACTCGAGTTGGGATTATTGGTGCTGATCGAATCATCGGTATTAGTTGGAGCAGCGGACAAAACAATCGGTGCGGCGGTGGTAATGATTTCGGCGGTATGAATCGGTGTTTTTATTGCAATCGGTGTTGCGGTATCGATCGGTATATTGCTAACGGGCACTTCGGCGGGGTCTGTAAGCGATACGAAGGATGTGTCTCGTGCCCACGAGGTCATCGGAGGTACATAGGTGGAAATTGTTACGGCGGTGGTGGTGTCAATGACAGAGGCAGTCGGTGATGTTCCCATACTGGCATTAATGGTATCAGCGCTTTTGTTAGCCATTAATGCGGCTTCGACTTTATTCCGATGTTCTGCAAACAATTTCCGAAGGTCAGCAGCTGTTGCGCCTCGTGGCACATCAATTTTGGCGAGCGCCAAGGCATCCACTAGTTCAGCATTCAAAAAATTGTTCTCCATGATGTTACACTGGAAATAACACTTTCACCAAGTTTATGTGTTGGATTATCCCACTTCTGAAAGTTATAACCTTATTTATTTCTACAAATTAAAATGGATGGATGGCGATTTAAATAAGACAACCGGCTTTTTCTGCGTCTATAATAATTATGTCTCATTTATTTTCTGATCGTGACAGTTCGCTGCGTTTGACATTTACACTATTACAAATACTTGAATTTTCTTTATATATTTTAGTATACTACAATAGTTAAGTGGAATTCTTTTGTAAAATTTGGATGATGGAGAATAACATCTTCCGAAATCAAAGAACTTTTGATTTTTTCTAATGCCTCTTGTATGTATCTGAATTTGTATTGCTTTGGAATATTAAAGGAGCATTTTTTAATCCGAAAAAGAGTCTTACGAATTCGTATTTTCCGTTATTGATGGAAAATGAAGTTGTGTTTTTTTTTTCCAGAGGCATCTGACTTCGTCAGAACAATCCATACCGGGGAATTGTATGGTGACCGTGAAGGTCTAATTATTCCGTCAGTTAGTAACTGACTTTTTGCTTATCGATTTATTGTTTTGGCGGCATTGGATACGGGTAGTATTTGGAATAAACGGGTTCTGTGGTAGTCGTACGGATTCATGGCAGAAACTGTTGCACTATAACCGTTCAATTCTATCTGAGGATAGACTGTGTTATGAACTTCTGGTGCGTGTGCTTGGTAATCAGGCAGAGGGCCGATTGCAGAAGCTTCGATTTGCATTATTCGACCTGAATTGTTGGTTTTCCAACTTTTGGGTAGATCCACTGGTTCACGCATTGCTAGTAATCTGATGATCTAATTTGAGACATCTTATAAAAGTTTCTAATGCCTTCGCCCTGTACGATTCAGATAAATGATGCAGTGCATCGGGTGGAAGTTCCATGCTCGACATCTTATTTTGTATAAGGGAAAGATGATTATATACTGTTTGATAATAAGTTTCTATGTTCTCGTTTCCTTGGACAAGAGTCGACATCTGGTATTCGAGGGTACCAATATCGCGTCTGTCCGCATAGTGCAACGTTAAGCACTTTGAAATACACTCCCAGTTTAGGGGAGTATTATAGGATTCTAGTATAGCATCAGCATTTGCCATAATCTTGTTACGAATTACATTTAGTATGGCAAAATATTTTGGCGTGCCCCTAGTTTGTTGGTAGACATACAGTATTCTCTCGACGCTTTTGCGCCAGGAGCTGAATTCACCTGGAGTTCCGGAGAACTCCCTGAGACCTTTGAAAACGTCTCTGTCCAGGTCTGTTAAATTGTTCCTATTCTGATTATTAATAGTCTCATCGATGGCACTTTGAAATCGTGCGTTGGGGTTGATTATTGCGTTGACTACATTCCTACATTCGGACATCTAATTCGGGTGTAACATTGCTGCATTATGTACCGGTTGCCTTGGAGCTGAGGGTACCAGATTCGGATTTTCGGGATTTAGTATAGACGGCCGAATAATTGGTTCAGTTATTGTGGAAAGAAGATTGACACGGTAAAAGATGATGGAAATTGAATTAGGGGTTCAGTTAATTCCTATATTAATCTATTTATTCTATGCTGTTTCTGTTTGTTTACTACGCTATTTATCTAAAATTCACTTAGACTAAATTCCACTAAATTAAATTTCTAAGAAATATTATTTACCTATATTTCACTGTTGTTGTTACATTTTTCAAATTTTCTTACACTTCAAATAGTTATTTCTTAATTTTAATTTTAATATGACAAATTCACAAAGATTAATTATATGAACCTAAAATCTGTCTTACAGTAATAACATATCCAGCGCTGATAAAAGGGGCTCGTTCCGTTTGTGATGACTACTAGGATTCCTTTCTTTTATACTCCCTCGCTGGCGACTCAGTCTATCGACGTAGTTCTTTAGTTTGGGTGGCCCAGTAGATGATTTTATTGGAGCTGCTTTAGGTCCTTTTCGTCTCACTGATACGCGTGCTTCTAATGGAGTTAACGCGACGCGAATTTACGTTTTTGAGCTTCTTGAGGTCCTTTGTACTTTTCACTCGTACCAGTGGTTAGTTTAAACGAAAACTTCACAGACTTAACTACTACTGGGCCCCACGTTGGGCGCCAATTAAACTAATTCATATTAGTTTTACTTAAAAAAAACTAATTTTATTTCTAACCGCTCGCTGCGCTTAAAGACTAACTTGACAATCTTTTGATACTTAAAATCTAACCTACTGCAAATTGAATGATTGTGATGACGACTGCATCGTACCCACGCTGTAGTGTCGCGATTCCAAGTAGCTATCCCAAGTGTTGCCGGCTCCGTAAAAATAGCAATTACGACACGTTTATTTATTTAAATTCTCTTTATTTTAACAAAAACGACAGAACGACTTCTAGCTTCGTCGGTTTAGCGCCGAGTGACGAAAAAGTGTGAAGAAATAAAATAACATCTAATAATATAAATAACATAACAGGGATGTCTTCAAGGCCTATGGTTGTTGTCGATGGCCTGTCGTTGATAGGACTTATGTATTTTGCCATACCCTTGTGTCTTGTCACTTTGCATGCGAATGTGACGGTAGCAAAGACTGCCATCATTTTTTCATCATTGGTCGGTTCATATAATTGACATTGTTCGTTCGGCTGATGCTTGTAACCATAGGTTCGGGTCTTCGTACCGACTGGTTTGACAATAAATTATTGGATGGTTGAGAATTTCTTTGAAATTGATGTGGATTCTGTTGGAAATTGGAAGTTTAAAAGCTGTTGGGATGTCGGATGGTTCTCTGATACCCAAGAGTTTGGGTAGATCACCTCTGAGACCGCTTATAAACGTGACCAGTGCCTTATCCCTGTATGACGGTATGATATGACGCATAATGAAGTGTTCGATTACAATCCCAATTCAATGGTGTGTTGTATGATTCTAAAATTATTATATTCTAAACATCTGGTACTGTATCCAGATGGCCAAGGTTTGCACGAAGATGATCGTGAATGGTTTCATCGGTTCCTCTATGAAACTGATTGCTAGGATAAACTATTGATTGAACTAGGTTCCTACATTCGTTAGTGCAAATGCGACTAACAATACCTGTGATTAGCGTTTCTAATTCTGGGGTTGCATTAATAGTCACATTTTGATTTGGATTTGGAGCCGGGGGCTGATTCAAAGGTACTGGATTATCGATGCTTAATAATGAGGGTCGTATCAATGGATTTAGATTGTTCATGTTTAACTCATGGCTGAACGTTTAACGTATTGATTCCTAAATACGTTAATCGGATCCTAAACGTAAGGTTTCAGATCCGAGCTGTCCTACTCAGCACTGTGTATAGTATAGGAATCCCCTTATCGAAGGGTTTTTCGCAATCATTCCTCGGCGATATCTGTTTTAGCCTCGTCTGTCCCTACGCATGGTCCCTTGTCAGCGGATTCTGTATATGTCTGTGTTTATCCTTCGTCTGCAGTGTCTGTGTCTATTTCTGTGGTATGCTAGCTAGTTGTTTTGAGTTTCATACGCTTTAAGTCCCTCGTCATCGAGGCGAATAGGAACATTCTTAGATTGATTCGCTCTTACCTTTGATAGATTAAACAGGTTTTGCAGTAATCTCCAATAAACCTTCTGTAGTACGATGTAAGTCCCAGGAAACTCTTCAACTCTTTTAAGGTGTTTGAAGGAAGAATAACCTGAATAGCCTTTGAAGCGTTGTTGTTGTGCTCGTTGCGGATTTTTTTAATAAACCGTGGAATTTTCAATATTGTAGTCCGTGCGTGTGGTTGTGTGTCACGTACGTGTGATGTTGGAGATGGTGAAGGCACGAAGTGGGGCAGAGCAGAGCCAGGCGACCAAAAATGTTCAACCTGTCTACTGCTGTTGATAGGCGACGATAGGGGTAGAGCCAGACGACCAAAAAAATGTTCAGCCTGTCTACTACTAGCGGCGGCGAGAGGAAAAAACGGCGAAAAGTGAAGAGCCAGGCGACCAAAAGAATTTGTTCAGCCTGTCTACTTACGGCGCACACTGGGGCAAAACACCACTAAAGTTGGCATTAAATCAACTATCAAATCTATGGACTTGAAATTATGCACGATTACTTCTAGCATGATAGTTGGCACATTTTAAAAAACATATTGATGACACGCCCACTAAAAACGCCTACTTTGAAAAAAATATAAAAAATAGTGCAAACGCTTTAACGTGATTCTTAGTTTCAAAAACAAAGTTGACAAAATATTTAACAATTGTAAAATTTTAATTATATTAATAATGATTAATGAGGAACATTTATATTTGTATTGACATTACGAAAAACAAGATAAATAATCACAAATAAAAATTTATTCTTCTTCGTCTTCATCACTCTCATTTACTACATCAATGTCACTTTGATTTGGTATTGGTGTGTTTGGGGATTTGAGCAAACTGATTGCTTCTTGGGGCAGATGTTGAATTTTTTTTTTTTGGAACTCTTTGCAGACTTGTTAACACGGGGTCCGATGATAAAAGGAACAAATTAAAAATGTCTGCATTTGTATTTTTTCGGCTATTTTTTCGGGAGTGATGTTCTCTATAATTTTTGAAATCTTTATTACGTGCTTCTTGAGCTTCTTCACTGAGCTGTCCTATAGGCAATAAAGCTTTTGAAATAATTTCATTTCCATGAATGAGATACTTGTGGACTGTAGGAGGCATATAGTACCAAGGATACTTAGCAACGAAATATTTTGCAGTTTCATGGGCAAATTCTCGAAATTTTTCGCAATCGACCTCATGACCACAAGCAACCACTGTCATGATAATATGCATTTTTTTTATCAATTCGACATCTACTTTAGTAATATCAGCTGAAGTTTCAGCATGTTCAAAAAATCTCCTGGCTGTATTTCCGTCATTAGAATTTCCGAAGCCCGGCTTTGGCTTGTCAACGATCAAACCCAAACGCTCCCGAAACTGTTTTTGTATTTCTTTTTTTGTTTCAGCAACAATTTGTTTATGCTCCTCTTGTCTAGCTTGCCATTGTCTTATTTTTAATTTGTATGAAAGGTGGAGTAGACATTCGAAAAAACGGATCCACCCATGCAACACAGATAAACCAAATTGAAGATTATCCGTTTTTACTGGTCTTTTTATCATTGCATCAATGGAATTAAAATCTTTTAACGTGGCATTGCAAATAAAACACTTCTGTGTAGATGAATTTTCACTGATGGCGTTACAGACCTTTCCATCTATCATTGTGAATAATAAATTGTGTTCAACGTTGAAAGCATTTTCACCAACTCTAACGAAACTAGGCTGTAGCTCCTTGATTTGATTATCCACTCTTTGTTTTTCTGCCACTGATACGGATGCGGATTCCTTGAGAAACTCAATTTTAAGAGGCCTACAATATCTAGTTGAACTTGGGCGAGGATTCTGCCAGATTATTTTGTCACCAGATATCAAACGAAGAGGAACAACGCATGTAATGAAAACAGATGAGTCATCGGCGTCAAGTCCATGAAAAGCTTGCTTATACGAACTGTGGCCTGAACTTCCATCAAAACCCCACTTGGAGTATAAGCTTATAGTTTTGAGTTCTTCAGGCCTAAGAGTTTGGATTACATCTTTTTGAACAGTTACCAAACGAGCAACTGTAAGGTTTAGAAAGCTTTGTAAATTAGTACATACAGACATTTCTGATAGACTCATATTTTCAGGCTCCGGATAGCAACTTTTTTTGCACTCTTGAACTACTTTGTATGAAGGAAATACTTTGGGAGCTTTAGATCGTATAGTTTCATACTGAAAGCGTGACAGATTTGCTTCAATAATCATTGCTAAAGCTTCTTCCCCAGTCATTGAAGTAAGTTCAATTGAGTCCCTCAAAACTTTTCTGCATTTTTCAGCATGATTTGGGATTGTTGTCACGTCACGCATTAACTTTGCAGCATCTAACTGCCCAAAAGCTCTCAAACCCATTTCAGCTGCGTAAGTCAACTCAGCGATAGACGTTGATTTTCTCAAGAGTTCGGTTTTTTGACGTTTTGATCTTTCTGATGATTCTTCAAACGCAACCTTTGGACGACCACGTTTACAGTCTACAGAATATTTAAAAAGTATAGGTGTTTTCAGCCACACAATGTTTGCTTTCAAAAATTTTGCTTCTATCCGACAAGCTTTTTCCCAACGTGATTTAAATTTCGATTTGAACTCCGTTACTTTGTCATTAATATCGTTTTTGGAAGCATCGCTGCATCGGACCCGTTTTTGAATTTCTTCCCTTAAAAACGCAATTTGGCTGTCTAATCCCTTCAGATTTGAACTTTTCATAATAGTATACAGCTCTTCCCTTGTAATTGACAAAGTTTTGGAAGATTTTCGGTCTAAGAAGTAATTAAAATCAAATCAATAAAAAAAATCGATATTTTTCGAAAGTGACGTCACCAACAAGAAAGTCAACTGTACGAAAAGTAGCAAATAGTAGCAAAAAAACTTTACAGATTCTAAAACTAGACAAACCACTTGACACAAATATATATAACACTTAACGTCATGTCACGGCCAACACATCTAAAACGCTTAGATATTTGACTAAATACAAAAATTAACACATTGTTTTTATCTTTAACCACATATTAAAAGGACAAAAAGAAAAATTTCTTATAAAAAATAAATAAAAATCAACACACCTGAGCTTACTGATTCCATCGTAATAATTTTTTTTTGTATAATATCATTGTATATGAAGCTTTTATTCTAGAAGAAGCTGTTTATTCTAGATTTATTTTTAGTCCAGCTTCATGGATTTTTGAAAAAAAATACTTCTATGCCTCTCAAATGATCTTCCGCTGCTATATATGATAATATCGTTTATGTAGCAAATTTTCCCAATCAGCTCCTTCAAGACGTCATCTATCATTCTCTGCAATATGACTGGGGCATTCTCGAGCCCAAAATGCAGTCTAACATATTCAAATTTTCCGTTCATCGTAGAGGACGCTGTCTTAGTAATATCTTTTTTCCTCACTGCTATTTGGTGAAAACTAGAGGTTAAATCCAATGTGGTTAAAAATTTTACATCACCAAGACTTGCGAGAGTGTTATTAATATCGGGAATAGGATAAGAAAGGATAGAAATTATAGAGTAAATACCTTACAGAGTTAAGACGTTTGTAGGTACAACCCATATAGGTGAATTATATGGGCTGTTTAATGGTCGAATGATGTTCTCTGTTAGGAGTTCATTAACTTGCCTCTATACCTCTTCCGCGTTGCATGCCGGGTATGGATAACTATTTGTGTAGATAGGTTCATCCGTTGTTGTTCGTATCTCGGCCGTGACACTGTATTTCGCCTTGTCGTTATTGACCGGACCGAATATTTAATGATTAGTTGATCTTTTTCTCTATCAATGATGACTCTCAATTCCTTTAAGGAGGGAAATTTGTGAAAATTTTTATCAAAGTATACATAAAACGCTATTAAATTATCATCGCTTATACCTTCAGCTATAATAAATGGCTGGATTGTAAGGCTTATACTATAATATTTATTTACGAGCTCATCTCCCTTTTTCTTGTAGTCATTTATGCATATAATGCGCAGTACAAAACTCTCCTGTGCATCTGATATGGTAATTTTTTTCTGTTTGCTGCCACCCCGATCCTTAAATCTGGCCACAGGAGGAAGAACCGAGTTTAGAAGTATCGTTAGAATATAATCTTGGCAATCTGAAAAACTTTTTTGGTAAATTTTATGAAACTATTTATTGTGCGTGTGTTCAAACCTTGGTTTTGCGAAGCTTTATAAGATAAAAATAATTGCTTGAAGCATTCTTTATAAATACTTGATTCGTAATATTTTTTAATATTTGGTTTAAAAAAGCCCCATTTACTAAAAAGCAAATGACCTTTATCAGGAAACAAGATTTTAAAAGCAATGTTTAACAGCTGAACGCTTTTGTAAATCAAAAATAATACAATCTTTATTACTATTTTTTTTTAGTGTACATAAAAATACTTCTTCTGGAACTCAGGAACTGATGATGTCCGCTTCATGCAGAGGATGAAATGCGAATCAATCAATTCGTTCGTTGTCTCGTAAATATACCCCTTGTGAGTTGTGTGTGTGGTGAAAAATGTCTGCTGCAGTGATGTGTGTGCGTGTGTCTGGATGTGGATAGATACACGATGTCGTCGCACATCGGGTGACAATGGTGATGCCATTGTACTGAAATTAGTACTAGTAGTAGTGGTAGTATTTGGTGTACTACCATGTTGTTACAATCTCCCCTTTTGTATCTGAAAGTATTTTAAGAAAAAGGTGAAGATACAAGAGAATGAATCTTACTAGTTCACGAGTTTTCGTGGTCTTCCCCTTCGCCTTATTGGTACCAAAGTAGTTCCTGCGTCATGCGGGTTGTTGCATTTACTTAATGCGGTGGTGTGGTACATGCCAATAGAGGTTCCAGGATTATTAGGACTAGCAATCTCATAAGTACTGGAGCCTTTTCGCTGTAAAACGATATATGGTCCATCGCGCCTTGAGTAACGTGTTTTTATTTAAAACACAAAAAACAAAAACACAATATTTGTATGCTTTATTATTTCAATTAATTTCTTTATTTTTAGTTTCAAAATTTAACGACCAACAGTCTTCGGTTACACTTCTGCTTCTGTCTAATCGCCAGCACCAACACTTAACAGCTCCCACCATCGAATGAATCGCCCAACCATCGTCAACAACATTCCGCTGGTTGCATACTGTTATACAGCTGCATGCTTTTTGTAAACATGTTTACTTCTTTTGCATTACTTCGGTTACTCGACCATGACTCTCGTCAAGCAGTGGCGAGCTTGGCTTGGATTTTGTAAACATGTTTACCACAATTTACCAGTTCTGTTAAACAACTGTTCTTTCAGATTAGAAGGTGCATGCTGTGTACGAAATTGGTAAACATGTTTACTTCATATCCAATAGCTCTGCTATCACGCGGCTTGGTCATGTTCCATAACATTAACATGTATGCATGTATGGAACATGTAACTCTTGGGGCTAGCTTTGAGGTGGACCGATTGCTTGCTTTACTTTGAGTCTTGGTGTCAACCCAAACGTAATCCCCTGGTGAGTAGTTGGGATCGGGACGTCTTTTGTTGTCGGCATACGTCTTCTGTCGATCTTGTTGCTTCTCGTTGATTTCGCGAGCATTCTTTAGAGTTTCGGCCATTTAATTTAAGTATGGCGTGATGGTCGGCACGAAGTTTTCGGATTGTATTATGCCTCGGAAATCACGTTGGACATCATCTGGAGCTCGAAGTTCTCGTCCAAAGTTTAAGAATGAGGCACTGTACCCTGTGCTCTGACATCGGACAGTGTTCATCGCAAAGCGGATAAATGGAAGCTTATCGGGCCAGTCGAAATGTTTATTACCGACTAGTATTGAAAGTTGAGTCTTGAGATCTCGATTCTTCCGTTCCACTGGATTAGATTGCGGGTGGTAAACGGGTATAAAACATTGTGCTATTCCCAGACAATGAGTTATGTGCTGCATAACTGCACTGACAAACTGTGTACCGTTGTCACTTAGAAGTCTTCTTGGAAGGCCAAATCTAAGGAATATTTCATTGATGAGTGTTTTTCCACATACTGTCGCTGTAGCCTCTTGCAGGGCAAATAACTCAACCCATCGTGTGGTGACGTCTTCTACAATGAATATCCATTTCATACCATCGTCAGAAGGAGGTAGTGGACCGAAGAGATCAATGGCCAGAACTTCAAACCTTTGGTTCTGCACTGGAGTTTGCAGAAGACCAGCTGGTTTCATATTTGAAATTTTGTAGCGTTGACACTCGGTACAATTCTTAATATAAATTGTTATATCTCGTCGCATACCTGGCCAAAAATACCGAGTTGATATTCGTTGGATGGTTCGTTCAGAACCGTAGTGTCCTGCGGTTGGTTCATTATGGTAGGAACTCATAATTTGTTGACGTTTATCTTTGGGAAGTACAAGTTGTGCTTCTTCATTGTCGTCATCCTGATTATAACGGTAGAGTACGCCGTCATGTAGTATATAACCTCGTGAAGTATAACAGTTGTATCTTTCTGGTTCAGATGATTCCAAATCAACAATGATCTTCTTCAGATCTTGGTCTTCTATTTGACTATCACGAGTCTCTTTCATACTGTGATGTGGAAAATCCACGGATACGACGCAGTTTTCAAGTGTCTGTACCTCTTCAGTAATGGGAGGACGGGACAACATATCAGCCAAGACGTTTGCTTTGCCAGGTGTGTACTGAATTTTAAGGTTATATGGTTGTAATTGCAGACACCACCTCGATAATCGTCCGGTTGGAGATTTAAGAATCATCAGCCATCGCAGAGCTTGATGATCCGTTACTACAGTGATTTCATTTCCTTCTATATAGCTTCGGAACTTATTAATAGCCCAAACAACAGCTAGAGCCTCTCGTTCAGTCGTATTATAATTCTTTTCAGCTGACGTTAATAGGCGACTAGTGTATTCGACAGGTCGTTCGTCTGGACCCTCCCCTTGCAGTAAGGCTGCACCAATTGCGTAACCACTTGCATCGGTACGTATGGTGAAAGGTTTTGTATCATCTGCTTGTCAAAGTATTGGGGCAGTGACAAGTCGATTCTTAAGTTCGACAAATGCTTTTTGTTCCACGCTGTTCCAAGCCCATTTTGCAAAATCCGGAATGCACTTCTAAACCATGAACAAGTTTGCAAAAACAATATCATATCTTTTAAGTTTCTTGGGGCGCTACGATCTTGTATCGATGATACCTTTTGAGGATCAGGACTTATACCCTCTTTGGTTAATATGTGGCCCAAAAACTTAACTTCCGTTCGACAAAAAAAAACTCTTTTTGCGATTTATTCTTAAGTTATAGTTACTTAGAACTTTGAAGACATTTTCCAGATCCTCTAAATGTGCTTCAAAAGTTGGCGATAGGATCAGCAGATCATCGAGATATGCTAGCATACGTACATGTGATAATTTTGTTTTGATTCTATCAATTAGGCGTTGGAATGTCGACGGGGCATTTCGCAAACCAAATGGCATTCGAAGAAACCGATAAACACCAAACGGTGTTATGAATGCAGTTTTATCCCTGTCTTCATCCTTCATTTTTATTTGCCAATACCCTGACAAAAGATCAATAGTTGACATGTACTCTGCGTTTTTCGCTTCATGGAGCATATCATCCAATCGTGGCAATGGGTAGATATCAGGTTTGGTAACAGCATTAATTTTCCGATAGTCTACGCAAATGCGTGTTCCACCATCTTTTTTCGGATCCATTACCACAGGTGAAACCCAAGGTGATTCACATTCTTCGATGATATTCTCATCTATCATAATATTTATCTGATCTTGTAAGATTTTCTTTTTTTGTTCCGATAATCTATATGGCGGAACTGCAATGGGTTCATGATTACCCGTTGGTATAGAGTGTTCGACGGTAGCTGCCGGCTTACCGGATGTCAAAAAACAATTGTTTGTTTTGAAGCAAGACTGTGTTCAGTTTTGTCCTTTTATCTTCATCAATATTAGGAGCTTCATCTTCTTTCAGCATAATATTTTCTGCATGTTTGCGTTTTGTATTCTTAGGCTTTTACGAATTGCCGTTTTGTCTTATTCTTGACCAGGGTGTTCTAGTGCAGGCTAAACTATTCTGGCGATTGTTTGACCTGTGCAGGTGCAGTTTTATTTTTTTATTTTGACCAAAATAATTAGTGCAAGAGTCGGTTAACAATAGATTTGACCAAGTATTAGTGCAAAGCTATGTCGGTTGATTATTTCCTTTCGACCAGTATTGGTGCGAAATAATTTTTATTTATTTATTTGACTAAAAAAATGGTGCAAAAGTTGATTAATAATAATATCGACCACGAATGGTGCGTATAATTTATTTTTGTTTTTTTTTTTTCTTTCGACCACTATTGGTGCGAAATAATTATTTAATTTTTGTCGTTGTTCGGCCGTAAGTTGGGCGTCAATTTTAACAGCTGAACGCTTTTGTAAATCAAAAATAATACAATCTTTATTACTATTTTTTTTTAGTGTACATAAAAATACTTCTTCTGGAACTCAGGAACTGATGATGTCCGCTTCATGCAGAGGATGAAATGCGAATCAATCAATTCGTTCGTTGTCTCGTAAATATACCCCTTGTGAGTTGTGTGTGTGGTGAAAAATGTCTGCTGCAGTGATGTGTGTGCGTGTGTCTGGTTTATGGATAGATACACGATGAATGCTGACGGCTGCTTCGAATCTACCCCTTGTGTGTTGGGTGTGGTGAAAAATGTGTACACGCATCGTAGACGTGAACGGTTATTCGGGATCTGTCTGTTGCATTGATGTGTGTCTGGATGTGGATAGATTCACGATGTCGTCGCACATCGGGTGACAATGGTGATGCCATTGTACTGAAATTAGTACTAGTAGTAGTGGTAGTATTTGGTGTACTACCATGTTGTTACAAATGTTAATTTGCAAAACAGTCTGCTTTAAATTAAAGAAACAACAAAATTGAAATTATTATAATGTTCCTTCTGCAGCAGCTATACTATCGTCCAATTTTGTTGATGTTGAAACAAAAGCGGAGGTCAATTTTGATGAGATATCACCTGCGCGCAATGTCTTCAAGTGTTTCTTGGATGCAGTATGTTGTTCCAAATCGTAGCGACCTTTATTGGCCACTGACACTTTCGTTTCGCAGAGTGTACAAAACGCTTCATATTTACTTAAATTGGGTTTTGTGATGAAGGACTTGTATTGCTTTTGCCAAATATCGAATGTGATTACATTAAAAAATATATTCGATTTAGCTACTTACGAAAAATAAAGTTAAACGCTTCAAATAAAAAAAGAGCTGCGCCTCAAGGAATTATTTTTTGTAGGTATAATTCTCTACGTCGTTTTTTGTTTTTTGGGCAAGAAGGACTTACGACACGTCGTGTCTTTTACAGGTGCTTTCGGTAATAATCTGTTTATGTTATTATATATTGTTAATAATTTATAAAATAAATGTATAAAATGTAAAATTACCTACCTATTTTGAGAATGCAATGAAAACATTTGTTTTTGTTCGAGAACTGCAAATTACATTGTACGTTGTACGACCAGCGGCAAAAGGATTACGAGTATCGTTTGTTTCTGCCAGACGCCAGAGACTAGTGAAAGAAACAAAACAAAAGCGAGTAAAGCTTCGCACACGGATACATTTCTCTTTTTCACACTTCATTTGAAGTCAGTGCATCTGCCTCCTCTGGATAACTTATGTATCTGCTAACCATCTCTTTTAATCATTCGTCTCTGCCACAGGTGAGGGTGACAGCTTCAGGTGTGAGTGTGGTTGACAAAACAGATATGAAAATAAAATAGGTACATCGAAAAAGTGCTACCACTGCTAGTTTTTATGGACGTACTTAAAAGTTTTAAAATGAAGTAATTGTTTTTATACTGAAATTGAAGGTGTTAAAAAAGAGAACGAAAAGAGGACAGAACAAATAAAGAGGACAAAAAAAGAGCCAAGCGAAAAAAGAAAGTGTAAAATAGATCGCTGACAAAAAAGAGAACGTGTTCTCTTTAAAAGAGATGTTCTGGACACCCTACCTTATCGCCTATGCATACGCTAGCTGCTACGATGAATTCCAGGAACAGCAACGGTGCGCAGACAGGTGATTCCGGGAAGTTGCATCGGGTTACCGGCGGATGAATATTTGTGAATGTTGCGATTATTAGTGTCGTGTGCATCTTACACGTTTTGCACTAATGATCGCTAACGTGGAAAATGAAGCGACTGCACTTATACGACTGCACTAAGAGCATCAATGAAACTTTGTAGATTCTCAGACTTTCCACTAAACTCAGGTATGAGTGAAGAGGCTAGTTTAAGAAATTCTACTTGTGACAAGTCCATATTTAGAGTTTTTACTTCAGTAAAGGACTCTGATTCAGACTCAGATAGTTCGGCTAGTGTGATTACCGCTGGTATCGTAAGGTCGCCTAGATCGTCTTCTTTATAATGTGTATCTGAACCGCTTGCGATTTCAGATTCGCTTACTGTCTCTAAATCTGTGTTGGTTTCTTCCTCGACTAATGTTGGGGTATTCAAAATCGAAGGTATAGTTCTGTCTAGCGAATATTTTGTTTTAATGCTATTTAAATTTGTTTTTAATCTATGCAAAAATCTTGATACATACGACCAATGCTGCGTATTTAACTTTTCTTTATTGTCGTGTATCAGGGAACGAGCTTGGTTAAAACATGCAACTAGTATTGTTGCGTGTCTACTTATTGTCTCGTTCGAAATATTCCTATTTTGTGCTAGACACTAATTGTATGATTTGTCAAACTGTTCTTTTATTTTAATTAATGTGGCATTAATATTTTGCCATTCCATTTCATTTTAAAATAAATTATAAAAATGTGCAAAAACATATATAAATTGTCACTCAAATAATTATATATTAGTAAAGGATTTTAATGTTCCTTGTATTAAAAAAATTTCGAACGCCAACTTTCGTTGGCCCATCGGTTCTTCTAAAGAATAAAACTCCGAATTCTCAACGTTATAATAAGTGTATATTGATTCGCGTCTCGCTTAGAACTAACTATTAACAATATGAGATACTTATAATCTAAACTTGGGTTGGCCTTGGTTCCCACGAACGCGTCCGCGCGTGCAGGAAATGCGAGTCATGAGAATCGCCGAGAGTTCTCGCGTTACCATCAGGCAGGTGCTGCAACTGCGGCGCTTGCACTTTTTTATCGTCGGATGAATAGCCGAACGTGTTAACTTATTTATATTCATGTATTTGTTTTGATATTTTCTTTTATTTTTAATTGATTAATGAATTTGTTTTAAATTTTGTCTAGGTCATTTGCCTGACTTTGATAAAGTTTTTTAATGCATCTGTTGTGTAGTTTGTACAATTTATATAATAGATGCCCTATTATTATTATAAAAATAATGGCAATGAGTATTGTTATTAATTTTAGGTCGGTGTTATTTACTTCGACTTTGTTTATTACATTTGCTGTCGAATCTACCGATTTTACATCTACTATACCCATTTTGTATAGTAGATGTGCCGGTTATGCCAGCAGCGGAGCGGCTTCATACATATTTTGTCTTATCAGCATATCTATAATTTGGCAACTTCTTACTGGTTACGTAAGGGCCTTTGTATTTAGCTACAAATGTTTTATTTGTCCCCACTGTAGTATCAACATTTTTCATTACTACAAAGTTTCCGATGTCATAGGTTTTCGCTGGTGCACTGTGTTTTAGGAAATAGTTGAGATTGTAGTTTTGTGACTGTTCTATATTCTTAAGAGCTTCAGAACGGGACCCCACTAAAGCGCGATCTCCTGGCTCAAGTTTATCTTCAAGGTACTCAGTTAATTCATCTACAATCCTGCCTCTTTGCTCAACACCAAAAATTAACTCGTATGGAGACCTTCGAAATGTCGAGTGTATCGAATTATTGATTGTATACTCCACATCAACAAGTTTGCTTACCCTATCGGAATGGTAAACCGGTTCCGTAAGCTTAGCTAACATTGCCTTCAGTACCCGATTCACCCTCTCTACTTGCCCATTGGCTTGAGGGGATGCAACATTTTTCTCTAAAAAATCTGAGAATTCTTTGGAAGTAAAACAAGTTCCCCTATCACTTACTATTCGCCTAGGTGGACTAAAATTGTCAAAGAACTTCTGTAAAGAAGCACAGACCTCCACTGTACTAGTTGTCTTAACACAACAACTAACATATGTTTTCTAATTGACTGTACAGAAGGTAATGGACCAAAGTGATCTATGTGAACTGCATCAAAGGGTATAGGTTTTCTGGGTATATTATACAGACTATGTTGATTACATCGGGCCGCAGGAGGGTAAATTTTACACTTAACACAATTTTTGATGTAGGCATTAACTTTATTCCTTAGCTTTAGAAACCAATAATTGTTTTTAAGCTTGTCTACTGTTGTATCTAATCCCATATGACCAATCTTCTCATGAGTAACTCTAATATATTGTTCTGCATTTCAGCAGGTACATAAAGCTGAAGATGATTTGTCCTCTCATCTCTTCTGAACACTAACCCGTCTTTAAGCTCGAAGTTCTGTACGGCACTAATTTCTGAATATTTAGATCTGTATCATAAACGTCCTCGGAACTAATTAAGTGACATCTACTAACTGCATCTACGTGACCCATTGAAATTCCACTACGATGTTTTCAAAGCTAAAAACCCACCTAGCAATCCGTCGATTTACCTGTTTCTTTCCCATTGCCTGTGCTAGGGCATTACAATCAGTAATTATTGTAAATAATATCCCTTTCAATTGGGTTCTCTGGCGTCTTTAACTCAAAGCTGAGTTGATTCATTTTCAGAAGCCGTTTTGGAAAAATAAGCCACAGGGTGAAATCTTTCATCATTGTTTTTATATTTTTTTTCACTCGCGGTAGTTAATTTATCTAAAATATATTTTAGATCCCACTTCTGAGTATATAAACTTTCAAATATAAGAATAAGACTGAATTCTGAGTCGTTTACAATTTTCTTTTAGTTTTTAAAGATATCGTTCTTCATGAACAGGCCGGAAACAATGATAAAACGAAGATGCCGGAAAAGGGTTAATGTTAAGTCGGCTGTGCATTGTTCCATCTGCTGAAGTTGGCTGCGATGAGTTTTCTGCTATGTTTGCCTAAGGTAGAAGCGCAATAGTATTTTAATTTTTAATGTTTACAGTAGGTGTCCTTATTAAATATGGACATTGCACATATGCACTAATTAACCATTTTGTATAAATTAAAACTTTGCGCGTTAGTTAAACATACAAACATTTATTTTCCAACCTTATGTCTTCGCGGCTGACTTTGAACTAAACTAACAAAACAATTAATAACTTAAACCTATGTGCATTTGCCCATGCAGCCAGACGCCATATCAGCAGCCGACATCCGTTGGTGTCTCAGGTGTAATTCCAAGGTGTGTGCCCGGAGGGAAGATACTTCATTCGTTTCTTGGGAACGCGATCACGCTTGGGACTGATGTTGTTGCTCATGGGAACCGTATCATGCGTTGTTTGCATGACCAAATGTTTCTTGCGTTAACTTATACACATAATTAATTTCTAATCGAACTCTTTAAACCACATACAATTTTTTCGCACATGTGATTTTATCCTGAGGTATTAATATCAAGTCAATACCTATTTTCTTACTTTTAAATTGCACAATATGGTTCGTAACAAATCTATTTCCATACCAAAATGTTAAACTTACACTTCATTTGTAGGTTTCGTCTACGAATCAATGCACTTAATTTTATTTCTAATACAAACCAGGAATTATATATAATCACATAAAACTTACATTTTAACTCTGGAAACATGCATTGCATTTCAAATTCGGTTAGTAATTTTTTTTAACTTTTCGTCATCTTCAGACAACTGACACTGAATCTCTTGAGTCAAAACAAAAATCTTTATGAGCTCTCCGTTTTCGTCGACTACACTAATTTGTTCGATCTATTCACAACCGAATGAGACACAAGAATAACAACGACAATAAGGTCACACTCGCCGTTGCGACACCGGGACATACAATACATATGTCCCTTTATGTTTCCTTTTGAATCTACGTTGATCGTTATTGAAATGAGTAGCATCAATGCACGAATGAACATGTTCTAATTTGTTTCTAGATTGTCGTCATTTTAAAATGAATATGCAACACAAGTTTGAAGCTACGATGTGTGAAGAAAATGCATGTAAGCATTATTTGTCTGTACCAATAAATTTCGACATAAATAAACACGCAACGTTTTGAAGTTGATGGCGATTTAAAACAACGTTAAATTAACTACGCTTTGAATGTATGTATGTGGATGTAAAACTACTTTGAGAGTAGCTTAAATATTTACCTACAAAAAAATTGTTTCAACGCAAAAGTGAATACATACGTTTCACTTTGAATCTAGGATCCCTTTATTTAAAATACATTGCGCATTCAAATCAAATATGTTTCAACTTGAAAATTATTTATCAAAGTTTATTCAACGTAAAATCAAATAGATCGTATTACATTTTAGTTTATATTTTTTACCTGAATAATCAAACTTTTTACGTTTAAAATTGTTTAAATTATTATCAAACTTGTTACGTTTGAAATGGTTTTTTAGAGATACAAACAAAATTCACTTCTTTTTGTCTAGGCCGTGCCGACTGCGCTAGTACATAATAAGACCAAAACGTCTGTTGTCGTTGGGAGTATATTTCAAACTGAATTCGAATAATAATACTTAAAAGTAATACCAATGTGTTCCTTATCTATTTTGGGAACCAAACAACAATAGTCCACTTTTGTACATAACAGAAAGTGATCATGCAAAATGATGCTGGGCGACAAATCTGTGCGCGACTTAAATAACTTATTCGTTTAGTTATTATAAAAAAAACACTCTTCCACTTTAATGCTAAAGTAATACTTTATTGATGTTTTGAGTTACAACTATTGTTGGATACTACACACTTTTCGTGCAGTTTGCTTCTTTTTATTACCTTACATTAATATGTCAATAATCTTATTTATTCTAAGAAATTATGAAATATACAATAACTTTAAGTTATCGACCGGTTAAAGGAGTCAAATTTTCTTTGTACAAGGTGGCGCAAAAGTTGTCACCCGATGTTTTTTGGCCGCCATTTTTTAAAGTGTTTTGCAAAAAAATCGAAACAATTATTATAGGTGTCGCATAAGACATGAATCATGGAATAATTTTTTCTACTTCTTTTGCTGAAGAATTTAAATATTTGCAACCAAAAAACATCGGGTGACAGCTTTTGCGACGGGTGACAACTTTTGCGCCACCTTGTACTTTGCAACTCCTAGTCTTATTTGTTTAAATTTAAATAAATCTATTTTATATGTTTGTGAGAATATTGGGATGTAAAATATTACCTCCCGCTGATACAATATTATCTTGAATATGTTCTATTTTTGACTCGATATATATATAAGTTTAAATAATTGCTCAAAGTAACTAAGTAAAATTTATCTATTATAGTAAGATAACTTATTTTCCGTATGACATAGGTCAATATGGATTATCTGATTAATATCTGTAAGTGTTTCAGTTTTCTTAAATTTAGCTTTTATGGGGTTGCGGTCATATTTGACTGCTTGGCAAACGTCGCATTGATTTATAACAATATGTATAAATTCCATTTATATTCTGCTAAGGAAATCTGCTACCCTGTTCTCTTTTCCTTTAAGGTACTAAATTTCAAACTGATATTCTCCTAGTTTAAGAAGCCATCGTTGATGTCTAGGCGATTGATTTTTTCCTCTATATTTTGCATTAAGATACTTAATTGGCTGGTGATCTGTAAAGATCTTAAACGTATTACCGCAAAGTTAAGGTATAAAATAATTTATTGACCACATTATCGCTAGGAATTCTTTGTCTGTAGCGGAGTAATTAATTTCGTGCTTATTGAGAAACGTATTACCGTAAAGTTAAGGTCTAAAATTATCGCTAAGAATTTTTTGTTTGTAGCGGAGTAATTAATTTCGTGCTTATTGAGAGTACGGGATGCATAACATATAGGGTGTCCTTCTTGTGAGATTACTACACTAATCGCATAGTTGGATGCGTCAGTTGTCAGCGTGAATTGTTTTTGGAAATTTGGGTATCTTAATATGGGATGACTACTTATTATTCCTTTTAATTTCTCGAATGCTTCTATATAGCTTGGATCATTTGTATTAATTTTGGCACTTTTCTTTAAATATTTCGTAATAGGTTGTGCTACCTTAGCATAATCTCGGATGAATTTTCTTTAATATGCGGTTATACTTAAAAAGCTTGGGCAAAGGAAATTTGTCGTCAATAGTAATATCGTTCAACTTTCTAAAGTCGATTACAATACGAAATTTCTTCATTTCATTTTCTTCGGTACAACTCGGAGTGGAATCGAATATTTAGAATTACTCTTCCGAATAATTCCCTGAGATTCCATTTCTTAAATTTGACGTTTTACTTCTTCGTCATGCATTGGGGGTATCTGTATAGTTTGAGAATTTTGAGAAAATGATTATACATATATATAACTTAGATTTAAGTTTAAAAAACGATCATGCCAGTGAATCGAACTGAATTTAAATCATTTTTTAAGCCTTCAAAACAATCTCTTTGAAAATATAATATAGGTAAACTGCAATTAATTTTACATTTATATATTCATATAGGTAAATAATTATAGATTTGTGATGAATTGAATTGCGTAATAATGATAAATCGTCCCTATCTACATAAGATTTATAATCATTTGTTATAAATACGAGATCAAGTATTGGATTTAAATCATTTTTTGCATTGTTTATTTAAAAGATAGATAGATAGCAAATTGAATCAACTACTAACGACTCGAGTTCTCCAATCAATACTTCCACGTTAAGATTACCTAATACAATTGGATACAGATTAAAATTTAATTTTTTACGTTCATGATCAATATTCGAGATATATGGTTCATATGAAAAAAACTGTCAGACGGAATGTTTGTTAATATAATAAATATATTTTTGTTATCAATAGCATCAGCAACATAAACACAAAGTTGTTGTGAAAGATTTCCTTACTCGACAAAGATGAATGGAATCGCCAGGACTAATCCTTCACCTTTTGTGTAGCCAGTTGACAAAGGCCGATTTGTATGCAACATAATGCGAGTCCAATAATTCCGATGATAAGAAACTAGATTTTTTTTTATAACTTACGTGCACTGAAGGGGTTATGAATACCTTTTAAATATTTTTACCACGTTACGAGCACGAGCGTTAGAGAAAGGGAAGAAAGAGAGTGATCGGAACGATTTTGGATGTAGTGAAGTGGGTGGTGTAACTAACTTCGGGGAGTTTTGTTTTTTGTGTTAGGTAAATTCGAAGAGCTTTCAAGATGGTGTACACTTCTAGGAGTACATGCCGACCTTTTTTTATTTCCTTGAATAAAATTTTCATGGTTTTTGGCTGGGATTGAACGCACAACCTTCCACTCAACAGGCGAACACATTACCACTACGCCACGGCCACCCACGAATTGAGAAAAGCTTCGGTGATAGCTAAAATTGACGAAATTAAGAGAGCACAGGTCCGCACGTCTTTTTATAAGTGGTAGGTATACATGTCAATTTCTCTGATGGAGTGTTTAGCTTATGTGATTATTGCTGCTGCTGTTGTTGTCGGTGAGAATCGTGAGAGATTTTTTGATTTGATTCTTTATTTAGCTTCAGCTATTATTTACAATGTTTATCTTAAAACTAGTTAAAAAAAAAAACGCTTTTGATAGATTAATTAATTATAGGTCGACTTTACATATAAGATCATATATTTTTGAAATAATATCACATTATTTGTTGACTTTAAGTCATTTGGTAAATTATATAATTATAATATATTCTGAGTTTGTGTTTTAGAAAGGAAGTCTAAAATCACATGCATTTCTTAAATTATAACGCTGTACATCTGATACGTATACTATTTTATTACGCAGATAATTTGGTAATATATTATTTTTTATTTTATATATAAAAACAAGCACATTCATAACATTTCTTTGATTTATTGAAAGCCATTGTAATGTATTAAGCATTAGTTGTATAGGTGGGGGCAGGGAAATAACTCCACGGGAATTAACTCCACATGGGAACTAAGACCACCCTCAGTGGGTACCAAGTCCACTTTATGAAGGTGGACTTATTTCCCATTGGATGTGAGAAATAAATGCACTCGAAAATCAGTGGAATTATTTCCCCAGAAAAAAAAACAAAAAGTGAAATAAATTCCCAGGTTATACAAAAAACTATTTGCGTGTAGGTCATTATAAGTATTATATTTTTCAGTAATATATGCTAAACTTAAATGTGTTACTATTCCACAATATTTTTGGAATGAAATATCTTAACAAAATAATTAAATTTCGAAAAAAAGATTTTACATAACCAAAAAAAGTACAGAACCTCTTTGACATATTCCGTGTACAGTACATGTATCTATACAAAATTTTCATCGTTTTTTTAACGATTGTTCTGCAAAATGGACAGAGTATTAGAGATGGAGCATTTTGTGAAATTTTTTTATAACAATCTTCGCAAGTTTTTAAATGTTTACATGGCAGAAAAAGAATTTCACGGCGGTTACAAAAACAAACTATACACATTGTTGTATCTTCAATTGAATGATGTTCTTCGGCTACCTCACTTTCAGATTCCTCCGATGACGGCTCATAATTTTCGATGATGAAATCAGCATTTTTATCAAATATATTGATAATTTGTGGCAAATATTCTAAAACGGAGATTTTTTTTTCGAGCTTCTCTGTTAAGCACTCAATAATTTTATTTCTTTTAAGAAAATATGGTTTAGGAGGCTCAAAAATTTCGAATGTATTTCCATCCATGGCCGCTATGAAGTCCCTTGTGCTGTTATATTCTTCATCGATAAGGCAATCAACGAACTTGAAGAAATTTCCATTTTTAACTAATTTTTTCCCTAGTCGGCTGTTGTAGCCCTCCAAAGAACTTGTTGTTCTCATATGTTCCCTATATACGGAAAATTTCTGTGGTGTTTCCTGAAGAAAAATAAAATAAAACCAAAATATAATTTACTCAAATGAAAGATAGCATTTACTTGAAACATCCATTGTCTTTTAAAATAAGACATAAATAAAGAAAAACAAGGAAGATCCATTGCAGTTGCCTCATTATTAAAAAGTAAATGCTTTAATTATATTAGCTGGATCTAACAACGGCAGTATGAGGAATTTCTTAAATATTTTCCTTAGACTCAAATTGGTTCTCATAATTTTTGAGAAGTCATAGATTTTTGAAGCTTTTCTCCGCAATGCCTTCGTGTAGAGAAACCAACATCCTTTGAAAACAGCTCTTGGAAATACCGCAGTAAGTCCATTTCGCAAACTTTGCTCAAAATCGGTTGTAAACGATGCTGCATTGAATTGAAAAATATTTCCTTCAATTAATTTAAATAAGTGCATGTACATGTCCGTGGACTTGTTTGTAGCTAATATATATACAAAGGGATATACCTGCAGAAAAAACAAATGAGAAACATAGAGATAAAATTGTTAAAAATTGAAGATCAAAATTCTCAAGTGCAAACTATGGTTTTTGAGAGTTTAGTTTTTGGTTTTTGAGAATAAGATAAAGTAGTAGATGTACTGCAATTACATTGAAGTAGCAACGCTGGCTATGAGTAGTGTGGTTTAAAAAAAATCGAATGTGGAAATGATTCTCACTTGTTTACTGAAAAAGTGGGTTTAATTCCCACAGCAATGTGGGGTTAGTTCCCAACTTAAGTGGGAAATAAGTCCACCTTCATGAAGTGGACTTGGTACCCATTAAGGGTGGTCTTAGTTCCCATGTGGAGTTAATTCCCGTGGAGTTATTTCCCTGCACCGTATAGGTGTTAGCATATTGCACATTTAAATACATCTCATACCTCTATTTTGTAATTTTTGTAATCGTTCCGTCATTTGGTTTGTTCCTGAGAAAAGTATTGTTGAACAATATTCAAAATGCGGTTTGATCATTACATTATATATATTTGTATTGCTCAACTCAATGATACCCTACGCCTTATTCTTGTCAATAACTACTCCTAGGTACTTTATTTCATTTACTTTTTCGATATTAACATCATTAATTTTTATGTTATCCGTTGACTCTCCATTAATTATTATGGTTTTTGTTTTACCTACATTAAGTTTCAATTTATTACTTTTGAAATACGTCTCTATGTTTTTTAAATCAGCGTTCAGATTGTTGATGCACTCTTCTGCAGAACTTCCAGCAACATAAATAAGCGTATCGTCAGCAAACAATCTAGCCCGCGCATGTTGAAGTACATTTTCCAAATCGTTGATGTAGATTATGAACAGAAGACTTCCCAAAACTGCTCCCTGATGTACGCCCAGTCTTACCGCCATCAATTCTGATATTTCATCCGCCACTTTTGTTCGTTGATGTCTATTTGAAAGGTAACTTTTGAACCATTCGAGTTCTACTCCTTGTACTCCATATTGAAAAAGTTTCTGCACCAGTATTTCACGATCTATGGTCTCGAATCCCCTTTGAAGGTCCAAAAAAACTGCAACAACAACCTTCTTTTAGTGCACTTCTGTTTTCCACTGTGTAACCACGAGGTTTAGTAGTGATTCACAGCTGTGTTGTTGGCGAAAACCTGACTGGAAGTCCGTCAAGTAATGGTTACTTTCCATATATTTTTGTAGCTGTTTATGTACCACTTTTTCTAGAACCTTGCTCTCAGTCATGAGCATGTTCACTGTCCGAAACTCCGCTGGATTAACCGTTTTCTTAACCTTTTCGATTGGGACTACAGTGGATTCCTTCCAGTAATCAGGAAAAATTCCACTAGTCAGCGATTCATTGATGATGTTCAAAAAGCTGGGTCCCACAATGTCAAAAGCAGATAGTAGCATATTAGTTGACAAACCGTTGTAGTCCTTTTTCCCGTTCATGTTTTTCATTGTATATTTTAGTTCGTTTATATTTATCAATTCGAATTTCAAAGTATTTTCATTATTTACATTTATTAAATTTGTAAACTGCAAAAAATTTATTTAGTTTATTAGCTATCTCTTTCTTATTTTATATAGTTACACTATCACACACAATTTCTTCTATACCACTTTTTTCTTCATTCAGTACTAACGTTTTTATTGTTCTCCACATTGTTTTTTGCTTAGTAGATTGCCCAATTCTTCTTGCAATGAAATTATTTTTCGCTAAGTTTAGTTCATTCAAGTACCGGTTTCTACAATTACCAATTGCAGTCATCAATTACATCAAAGGGCTGTGCTGACAGCAATTTGATGTAATTGAATTTTCTCTACTTTCATATTAAATAAATATTGATTAAACCAACCGATATTACAACTAGTTCCAATTATTATTCTGGAGATCATCATTTTACACATAATAGCTTTTATTTTTACACTTAAAGATTTTGCCGATTCGTTTACTTCATTGAAATCTATATTTGATATTTCGTTATTTATAAGTTCTCTACGAAAAACGTTCTCATTAAATACCAATGACTTAAGCTGGGTTCCCACATGTACTTAAATTGACAAAGTTTAACAGTTCTCGTTTATGTCAATAATTCACAATATTGCCAGTTCATTTCCACCTATGCCAATAATCGAAAAATCGTTTGTCATTTCATTGTACCGTGTTGGTACTAAACAACAACAGTCATCTGTCAAACGTTTCCACAAGCAAGGATTATTGGATTGAGCTTAAAGTGAATATTGCAGTTAAATCAAGTTTAATATGTTGTTTATAAGATTATCATACATTTTAAATCTATCTTTATCCCAGCTATCAGAAGTTCACCTTCAGTGATTATTATTTTATATGCTCATTTGGCGATTTACAATCTGGAGTTTGAATTACAATATGTGCATGAGAATGTTTTCTGTGCAATTATGAGGTGCGCGTAAATGACTTTACTTTATTTGTTTAATATGATATTATGCGCATGTTCATTTAAAGGAAATGAACTTGATTTCTATGGGAACTTAATAATTATGACTTTCCAAATATGGATGGTAAAGGATATGTAACCTCTCCCTCCTTTATTTTAAAATTCTCCTGAATTTTGGGAATTTCTTTCCTAATGTTTTTGATTGAAATTTTTAGTTTCCTATTTTTCTTTAACATAATAAAAATTAATATCGCCAAGATTACTATAAAGATTGATAGAGCACTGTAATTTACATTTTTATGAAATTTAAGTATTTTTATGTTTTCTAAATTAACAAATTTTTTAAGAATAATCTCTTCGAAATTTAATTTTTTTGTAAAATTATATTTTATATTCTCATCGTAGAAAAATCTATCTACAAATTGAATATTTGAGTTTGAAAAAGTTTGGTTTAATATTTGTATTGAGCAATTATTAAGTTCAATTAAATAATTTCCATTTAATTTGATTAGTCTATCGTCACAATTATTTTTTATTTCTTCATTATTAATATTTTTACAAAGAATAGTATAGTCATCTAGTGACTTAATTTCGATTACTTTATTTTCATTCAGTTTACAATCATTATTCGAAATACAATTATTTATAGGTATAAGCTCTTTTTCATATACAATTTTATTATCGTATCTATATTTAGTGTTATTAATTTCTATAAAATATTGGTCTTCAACTTAAGGATTTCACATCCTTATTATTGAAAAAAACTCGAACGCCGGCTTTCGCCGGCCTAACTCGTTCGTACCGTTTATTATTCAAACACTCGTAAAATTAATTCAGTTTAATTTCCGTTTATTCAATATTAATTCCGACTTATCTAATGTCACGCTCCGATTCAGACTACCCGTGCGTTGCGCCGTGTTAACTCTTCCCCCTTCAAAAATCTACGTCCCGTAGATCAGCGACGTTAGTCTTAGGCGTGACTCATTTCTAGTTTTTTATCGTTTCGTCCTGCTGTAGACCTATAGCCGGAAGACTAAGTTTGCGACCAATTTTCCTCCATATGATGTATCAGAGCGCAATTATTGATACAAGGATGAAGGCGTCCGACATTGCGAATAGCTGAGCCTTCTTTGCAAGCTCACTGATCCGTTCTATGTTGTTCACACTCAAGCTGTGCACGTATTCGAGGTTAACCTCGTGTTCTAGATTACTAATGTTGGCCAAAATTGGAGGTAAGGCTTGCAGGACTGTGGAGCAGGAACTGGTGAAGGTTCTATTGTTTAGCTGGATCGTTTCGTTATGAAGCCGCACAATAAACGTACCGGACACCTGTTGAGTTGAATCCTTGGATGAAACCGTGCCGTTGAAGTTAGAAATAAAAATCGTGTCCTCTTGAAGCAGTTCTACAATTTCTTTATTGTTTATTCGATAAGTGCACTCGGCGGGGCCTCCTTTCAGCGATCTTGCCAAACACTGATTCTCAGGTACCCTTTCCAATGCTTCCTCCTTGCAAACAGTAGAATTATTGATTGAAAGACAGTCATGGACTATCCCGTAGGTTTCGTGCTGGTTGATGAGGACCCTGTTGAATTCGACGTTGACCTGAGTCCCGTTGATGATTGATGGTCGAACTAGCAGTAGGTTATAAATATCGTCTCTCACTTTGGGAATGGAAATGAAATGGGTATGTACAAGAGCGTGGAACTATTTGCGTACACCGAAGGTTTCCCAAACTCAATAGCTTCAATATCGTTCTCGTACGGAAGCGTTTCGAACTCGTTCAACAGCATGTTAACTTCATCGTGGTTTAGTAGGTTGGTATTGATAATACCGCTTTTCGCCATCTGGCAGGCTCGAATAATTTCGTTGACTTCATCTTTGATTAATAGGACTTGTTGAATAATGTCTTGCTCGAATTTTTGGATGTCAGCTGTCACGATTTCTTTGTTAGAGTTGTCTATTACCCAGTTCAGCTTCCTAGTCATATCCTCAATAACCCCGAAGAGTTTTTCATTAATTTTGTATTGGTGGTTGTTCTCGATGATCTCCTGTTGGCTTCCGAGTATTTTGTTCCAGTCTGCGGCGTCGGGATTTCCTGCAACCCATTTTATAGCCGATCCGACCCAATCGATTGATCTTGCTCTTCTCTGTGGTCTGGCCTTCAAGATGTTCAGTCGCTCACTTACTTGCGATATGTGGAAATTGATTAGCTGCTTCCTGTCCGGATCTCTAAAATGCTTTTTAGTGCATTCGGTGACTTCTTCTAGTTGGCGTTGAAACTGGTCGAGGTTGATGACATGTACCAGGTTGAAGTTTCCATTGATGATCCAGGCTCTGCGTTCTTTGATAGACACAAGCGGTGCTGAGTACTCGAAAAGCTGCAACCCACGAACTGTCGTGAGGCAGATTAGGATAGTCAGTCTGTAAATCCATCAAATATATCTTAGAGTCTTAACAATTCGAATATCATATTTGATACAAAAAGGTTTTAACAAAGGTGCTTTACATATAATTTAGGTTATTACAACAATAGTTATAGCAAAATTTTACACTAAACACTTAAGACCGAAACATGATCAAGTACAATATTAAAAGCTCAAGGATTACAAAAATTTTCTTGTTCTAGGGTAACAGTTAAGTAACAAAGTTTCTTTTTTCACAACAATGTTCAATATCTCTAAGTATAAAATTTAAAAAGGAAAAGAAAAAACTCATGCTGGAATATTTTTTAACATTGAATTAAGTAGTAGTAATATAATAAAAAAATAAAAAAAAATAGAATGTTTTTTTTTTTTTTTTTTTATATATATATATATGGAGTGCAACATTCCCCTTCTTTTTTTTTTTTTTTTTTATTTTGCATTTATATTCTTAATGTGTGCTTTATGCACTCGCCTCCCTGTGGAGGTTACAACAGTAACTCTGTTATTTCTGGAAACTATTTCCTTGCGGAAAAGAGGCTTGTTTTTTGCCTTAATGCCCTTTGAGGCTGTATATATAATGTCTCCCCTTTGGTAAGTTTGTGGTAGCGTTCTCTTTTTATTTCTATATTTATTTGTTTCTTTTTGTTTTCTGGCTATTTCATGCTTCAACTCTCTGTTGACCTTGGTGCGGAAATCGATTAGGTTTTGATAATTGATTTTTTGAGATCTATCGAAAAAAATGTCAAATGGTTTCCTTTTTGTGACCGAGTGTATGGAGTTATTATACCTATCGACTGAAATGTTAAGGACTTCTTTAAGTCGAAGGTCCTTGTGTTCCAATTTTAGACAACGGTATATTTCCAGGATAGTTGAATGAAATCTTTCAACCTGCCCATTGACCTCTGATCGACGCGAGGGGGTATTGTAAAGTTTTATCCCAAGCATTTTTATAAAATTTAGTATGATAGGACTCAAAAAACTGCTTTCATTATCGGTAACGAGAATTTCTGGCACAGTGAAGTAGTGCAGAATCTTGATAATCTTTTCCCTAAGGTGAAGAACAGATCTATTTTTGATATGGAACAGTTTCGCAAATTTGGAAAATTTGTCCATACAACTAATAAATTTTTCGTTTTGGATTTCTAATATATCTAAATGAAGAATCTGACAAGGGTAGGAAGGAATAGGAGTTGGTTGAAATTCTGGCTTAATAGGATGTCTGTCATACTTGCTTGTATTACAGACCTCACACGACTTGGTATACTTTTTAATTAAGCTATTCATTTTAGGGAAGTAGTATTTCTCTAACAATTGCTCCTTGTTCTCGCGAGGGTTTCTATGTGCTCGCTTATGTTCGTTGACTATCAACTCACACACTCGATTTTCATTCCCTACATCCTCGACAATTCTCTGCGTTATGCGAAGCTTATACCGAGTGGAATGTTCTAAATAGACTTCTTGAAGGAGACCAAGGAAGTTTTCTGGGATCTTAATCCCATTGATTACGTTCGGGTTCAGCTTTGCTCTCAGCAGGCCGTAAGATTCTCTATGTTTGGGCCTGCAATAGCCGCGTAATGTCGGAAGTATCCTGGGTGAGGTTCCTCTCGAGCCTCAAAGCCTTAACCTATTTTTACGATGATCTGGTTTCTGAAGACGTTTATCGGTGCTTCGACATGTGGAATGAGATCCGTACTGTCTTGATCAGCACTGTGCATGGTAGCACTCGATGACTCTACTTCTCCTGCAGATTGAGTTTCACTATTAGAGCCTTCTGTTGCGTCTCCTGTCTCAGAGTCCCCATCTTCCATCTCGCTAGCCGTTTCAGTTGATCCGTTATCATTAAGGTTAACACTTGATGCCGTTTCAGTGCGTTCTGAGCCGGACAAGTGGTTTACCTCAGTCTTTAGCCTAGAAAGAGCGTCTGCCACCAGGTTGCACTTACCTGGTTTGTATATCAATTCGCAGTTATACTCTTCAATACGAGCCTTCCAACGCTTAAGCTTTGCATTGTGGTTTCTATTTCCCAATGCAAATGTCAGGGGTTGGTGGTCCGTATATATGCGGATCTTCCTAGCACCATAGAGATAGGAGCGCAAGTTATCGAGAGCCCACACTATAGCCAACATCTCTTTTTCATTCGTGGCATAGTTCTCCTCTGGTCTACTAAGAGCTCTTGAAATGTAAGCTATTGGGCGATCTTTTCCCCATTCACCCTGAGACAAAACAGCGCCAATTGCAAAATTGGACGCATCAGTGGTTAGATTGAACGCCTTTCCAAAGTCAGGAAAAGCTAGGACTTCCGACGAGGTAAGTAAAGTCTTCAGATCATTGAATGCCCTAAGAGCATTCTGATCCAATGTAATGGGAATATTTTTTGATTGGTTGGCCCGGACCTGAGAATTATCACCCCTGGTTAGGACTGTCAAAGGTTTTGCAACCTTTGCGTAGTCAAGGATGAATTTTCTGTAATAGGAGGTAAGTCCTAAGAAGCTTCTGAGCTCCTTCAAATTTGCGGGCGGTAGCAACATTTGTATTCCCATTACCTTGTTAGTGTCAGGCTTAATTCCATCTGGTGTTATTACATATCCTAGAAACTCAACCTCCGTTTTCATGAAACGTGTTTTTTCTAAATTTACCTTAAGGTTCACATCTGCCAGTCTTTTGAAGATCGTGTCTATATTTTCCAAATGATCTTCCTCATTCTGGCCAATGACGATAATATCGTCAATGTATACGTAACAGATTTTGCCGATAAATTCTTTGAGTACGTCGTCGATCATTCTCTGAAAAATCGCGGGGGCGTTCTTAAGTCCGAATGGCAACCTAAGGAACTCATACTTCCAGTTCATCGTCGAGAATGCTGTTTGGCTACATCGCTGGGTTTCATCGGAATATGGTGAAATCCCGATGTGAGGTCGAGTGTCGTGAAGAACTTGACTTTGCCGAGGCTCGCGAGGGTAGAGTTGATGTCCGGTATGGGATACGCGTCAGAGATCGTTACGGCATTAAGCCGTTTGTAATCTATGACTACGCGAAATTGTTTTTCTCCTGAGGGCTTTGGATTCTTCGGTACTACCCAGATCGGTGAGTTATACGGGCTTTTCGAGGGACGGATCGTTCCTTCCCGCAAAAGATCGTCAATTTCCTTTTCAACCACCTCACGCATGCAAGTCGGATAGGGGTAGCTTTTTGCGTAGATTGGCTCTCTAGTCTTCGTGTTTATTTCAGCCTTTACATTTGTCTTGATGGTTTCTCGTTTGTCGATCGGGCCAAAGACCGGTTCGTATTTACTGATGATTTCCTGAATTTTGGTTTTCAGGTGTTGAGGAAGTGATTCATTGAGGACAGCATTGATCTGTTTAGAAACACGGGCTTTCAAAGGAATGACGACTCCTGACTTCAGGGTAAGGGTGTTGTTTTTCCTGTCGATTACCGCTTCTAATTCCCTCAAGGAGTCATCACCAATTATACCGTCAAACGACTGTAATCCCTTTAAAACGTAAAAGGTCAAAACGTTATCAAGGCCTACCTTCTTGAAAAATTTGCCAGACACTTTTTCATCTACCATGATGTTACCTGCGGCACATTTTACCGTAAAGGGTTTAGTGAGACGTGTAGTCTCTTGGTTTAAAGAAGGATTTATAAAGTTTTTATTGGCACCGGTATCAATCAAAAATTCCAGGCTGGTGCCCGCCTGCGTGATGTATTCTAGATATGGAACGCTGGAGTGGCATCATAAAATTTACGACGTCCCCTTCCACTTCCTCGACCTCAGCGCTTGGTTGGATCATGTGCCTTCCTTCACAAGGTTCCTCGTAATCTACCTCAGTGTGGAAAAGTTTCTGCTGTTTATTGAAAGGGCGGTAGCCCTCTGATCTGGCACCTCTCTTGAAGGGGTTCCCATTATTCCGAGGGTGATTTATGTAATTCACCCTTCTTGACTGGATGGATCTGTCCACATCCATCTTTTCTGCTGGCTTAGGGCCAAGTTTAGGTGGGTGATTACTTTCCCTAGGGGCAATATACACCGCACCATAGTTGCTCGGCTTCGTGCCAGGTATGAACCTCGGCATTTGCCGCATCCCGATGTTCAGACCTTGGTTGATAGGTGAAGTGATCGTATTTGGCCCAGTGGAAGAGTGGATGCTATTGCTCCTGAAATTGGAGTTTTGTAATTCGAGGCACATCATATATGCCTCCGGAAGAGTTTTGGGTCTTTGCAAAATCACCATCTGGGAAATGCTGCCGTTAAGGCCACGCATGAATACGTCGAGGGCCCTGTTACGATACGTCTCGACTAACGCTTGCATAGTCTCTTCACTACGAGACTCGGTCTTGAGCTTATTGATCATCAACGACAGCTGATGGTTCACCGCAGCGTAGAATTCATCTAGCTGACTGCCCTTTTGACTCAACTGAGTGAGTTGGTATTCGAGGGTCCTCATGTCCCTCTTGTCTGCGTAGTGCAGCGAAAGGCATTTTTTGGTTTCCAACCAATCAGTGCCGAAGATATTATACGATACCAGCGCTGCATCCGCAGCACCTCTCACCTTACCCCGAATGTGTTGAAGGATTGCTCGATAGATAGGCTTATCCTTAACTATCTTAAAATCCTTGAGAATGGTCTCGACAGCATGAATCCATGATACATATGTGGGATTTAATTAAAACAAAGTGGTTTTTAGTTAATTAATTATTATTAAATGAGTTAAAAAAGGTTTACAAAAAATAGCACACGCACTGGTCGAACGTCTTGCCTGCTCGGCTGTACAAACGAAACTCCCTACTTTACGGAGGAAATGGAGAACGAACAAAAATGAAACGGTGCAGATGTGCAGATGTGTGCGAAAATGAAGGAGCTAATAGTATTGGTGAGAGTTTACTAGGGATGGCGTGATCGTTTTACGGGACCTCGATATCCCACATTCGGCCCTCCTGAATGGTCACTCGCCCCGATTGACCTACACCACGGTTTCATACCGTCTGCGGCTGAAGATGTTGCGCGAATTACGAGTTGAGTGTCGTACGAAAGTAAAAAAAACAACTTTTCAATTCTACATCCCAGTTTATTCTGCTTGATTTAAAAGTTTACAAAAGTATTTATAGGTTTATTATAAAAGGTTGACAGTTTTTAATTAGGTCAATTCAAGTTAACAATTAGTTTTCTTAGAAATTGAAATTACGAAAGGTGTTGGGAAAATGTGCTGATGATTGTAGGTCAGTAACTCCTACATTCGTGTGGGCTTCGATGCAACTTGCTGAACTTGCATATTAAGGTTGTTTGCCCTTTCATGTTGTCATCAGTCGTAGAGGCTTTGGTGGTGTGTGCGTAACTCCTCCCCCCTTAGTATGTAGTGACGGCCAAAGATACGGCAACGTAGGTTGGGCTGGAGCGAAATCATATTGTATTCTGAAGGAAGATAGTCTTCTGAAAGTATAGATTGCAAGAAACATGAGAATAAGTCCGATAATTATAATGGAGCCAAATGTATAGTTGTCTATTTGTCTGGTTTCAATTCGTAGGGATTCAATTGAGTCTCTGTTGATGTGATTGTACGCCTTTAATTTTTGGAGGTTAAGCTTCTCTATGGTTTGGTTAGAGGTGACTTCATGGTGTATTGTTGGTAAAAGATGAATTTCTTCCCAAAATATGCTTGGGTTATTTCTGTAGGTTATTCCGTTGATGAAAATGTCGCAGTCCTCATAGTGTATCAGGACTGTACCATCCAATTTGAGTGGATTATGTTCACATGTTGAATTTATGATTGTTTCTGGATCATTTATAAGTAGTATGTAGTTTGGTTCTGGTTGCTGGATTGATGAAATTGGTCCGATCTCGTTTAGGTCACAATGGGCTGGTTGGTTATTGATCAATCTTCCTATACATAATGACTTGTTGGTCTCCTCCTGGTGTAACGATTCTTTGCAGTAAAAGATACCTTCGACTTTGGGACATGGTTCGTTTAGATATTGTATATTTTGAGGATTAAATAGGATGTAAGGTGGGGTATCGATTTCTTTAGAATTGTTAATCGGTAGTGGGATAATGTGAAGTAAGGAGTATTCTGGGGTTGATAGTATAGGTATACGGATATTAAGTATAATTTTTGTATTATTGTAATAAGCTGGTAGTTCAAGCATCTCGTAAATATGTTCGTTAGATATAGTTTCAATTGATTGCTCGTTAAAAAGGTTTTGAATTTCATCAATTTCTTCTTGTCTTAAAATAAATTTTGGTATAATGTTAAGTTTTGCCATTACTATTGATTCAGCAATGTTTGTTATATGATTATTTAAGAGGTCAATATTATAATTTATCTGGCTTAGGTATTGTGTTCTAAGAAGGAGTTCCTCGTTCACATGGAGTCTGTTACTATTTTGATCTTGGAATTTTTGAAAGAAATTTTCGATTTTGCTTTGTTGATCATTAATATGATTAGTTACGTTTTCAAGTCTTTGGGTCAATTTTACGTTAATACTGATTTCATTCTGTAATTTATTTTGAGTTTGTGATTCTTTAAGATATAGTTCTTCGATTTGGTTATTTAAATATTTTGCATCATCTGCGTCCATATTACCCGTGATAAATTTAACTGCTGTGCCTAAACCGTTAATTAAACCTCTCCGATTTCTTACTTTCGGAGTTAAAGAGTCGAGTTTAGCTTTAACTTCTTTTAATTTTTGGGTTGTCACTTCAATGGAATCTTTTAGATCATAGAATTTGTCGAATGTTTTTATTGCGTTAGAGATTTTAATAATGTTGTCTTTGTAAATGTCTAGATCAATGATATGTACGAGATTGTTGAACGTTTGTATCGTTCTTGCGTTGCCTAGTTTAATGGGAAGTATTGTTTGTCTGTTGGTCAGTATTTGTGTCTCTATTTTCTGCGCTGTTGCAATAGTTGAGATGTATCTGAAATGGGATTTTTTTTTTTTTTTTTTTTTATATATAATATATATATATATATATATGTATATATATTTTATACTTTTTTGTTTCTCCTTAATCTACTCTTATGTATTTTTTTATTGTCAAATGTTTGGATTGTTATTTTTTTATTTGTTTTAACCCTATGTTTTGAAAATCTAGGTGTTAATTTGTTTCTTCGAGATTCTTTCCTATAAACTAAATTATTAGTGTCTAATGTTTCGGGTTCATCCCTTGTTTCATTGAGTTTATCTATATAAGTATTTCTTATATATTCTAGTCTTTTCTTAATAGTTGGGTAAAGTATTGTTTGATATTCATTAAGTTTTTTTAAATAGTCATGTTCGTTGTTAAATTGTATTTCATTGTTAAATTTATATGTTCTTCCGTAGAAAACTTCGTAAGGAGTTAGTTTAGTTGAGGAGTGGATTGCGTTGTTGTATGTTATTAGTGTTTCATTAAGGATTTCTTCGTGATCTAAGTCAAGGTTGTTTTCTTTTCTTTTTAACATAATGATTCTGTAGATTTCTGTTAAGGTTGAATGAAGACGTTCTACTGGAGAATTACTAGAAGTCTGTTGAAAAGAAGTGGTATGTAGGTCTATATCGTACTGTTTACAAAAGTCTTTGAATATATTGCTTGTGAATTCTGACCCTTGATCAGAAATCAGTTTTGTTGGAATGCCGTGTAGGCTTATATAGTGTTTAATGCATTTTAGTATTGAAATACTTGTTCGTGAAGGAAGTGTATAGGCTGAGGCGAATTTTGAAAATTTATCAATGAGTGTTAATATGTTTTTATGGTTAATAGAGTAAATGTCTATATGAATTATATCGAGTGGTTTTGTAGGATTTTCTGGTTTTTCAAATTTTAATTTTTGGGGATTTCTATCATATTTAAGTGTTTGGCATGTGTTGCAATTATTTATAGTCTGTGTTATTTTCGTTTTCATATAAGGAAAATAATGAGTTCTTTTAAGGTGCAATAGGGTTTCGTTAACTCCTCTGTGATTATTGTTTTCGTGGTACTCGTTTATTAGTCTGTCCTGTTCATCATTCGGTATTACGTCTGTTAGTATTTCTGTGCATCTTACAAGTCTAAAAAGTTTGCTATTAGAGAAATATTTAGAGTAAACGGATTGTATTATCCGAAATGTCTCGTCATCTGAAAATATTGCGGATAATTTGTTTGGAGGTACGAATTTTTTAAAAATGTCAATTATTGTCTGTTCGTTAAATTCCGCATTTTGTATTTGTCGTCGTTGTTTGTTTTTAAAGGGTACTGTTAAGGTCATACCTGGCTGTGTTTCAGATTTCCGTATAATAAGTTGTAAGTTGAATTCATTTAAAGGCCTTTCTGATATCGGAATGCCATCGTTAAGATTTTCATCTGCGGAGTGTATTGTAGTTCCGGATGTTCCTTGTACTGTTGTTGTGTCATTAATGTTTATGTCTTCTTGTATTGATATGGTTGGGTTATTAATTTTTATACGGCTAAGTGCGTCAGCATTGGTGTTTAATTTTCCTTTTTTGTAAGTTATAGTATAATCGAATTCTTCTAGCTTAAGTCGCCATCTGACAAGTTTTGAGTTAGGCTCCTTCAAGCTCATCAACCAAGTTAGAGGTCGGTGATCAGTTAAAATCTGAAATTTATGTCCAAAGAGATATGGTCGAAAATATTTGGTGGCCCATACAATGGCCAAAAGTTCTTTTTCTATTGTGGAGTAGTTTAACTCCGTGTCTGTCAATGTTCTGCTAGCGTAGCATATTGGTTTGTCACTGCCGATGTGACCTTGTGACAAAATAGCACCTATAGCGAAGTTGCTAGCGTCTGTTGTCAATAGAAATGGTTTTGTGAAATCTGGGTATTGCAATATGGGATCGTTTGTTAGAAGATTTTTGCATGTTTGAAATGTGTTTATGTATTGTTCGTTTATTTTAACAGATTCGCCTTTTTTTAAGCATTGGGTCATGGGTTTTACGAGTTTCGCAAAGTCTTTAATAAATTTGCGATAATATCCGAGAAGTCCCAGAAAAGCTCGTATATCTTTCTGAGTTTTTGGTAGGGGAAAATTTTTTATTGCATGTATCTTATCGGGATTGGGTTTTACTCCGTTGATTGAGACTATGTGGCCTAAAAAGGCAGTTTCTTTTCTGAGGAAATCGGATTTGTCTATTTGAATTTTTAAATTCGATTCCCTTAATTTGGTAAATACTTTTTTGAGGCTTTCTAAGTGTTCCTGTAAGGATGTAGAGTAAATGATGATGTCATCTAGGTAGACTAAACAACATGTTCCTATAAGGTCTTTAAGGATATTGTCCATCACTCGTTGGAATGTGCTTGGTGCGTTTTTGAGCCCGAATGGCATGCGCAAATATTCATAATGACCGCCGTCAACAGAAAATGCTGTTTTTGGTATGTCTTTTGGATCCATTTCGATTTGATGGAATCCGCTGGCTAAGTCAAGGGTGGAAAAGTACATACACTTTCCGAGTTTGTCTAGGATTTCTGTTATATTAGGAATGGGGTATCGGTCTGATATGGATTTTTCGTTCAGTTTTCTGTAATCAATCACCAGGCGCCATTTTTTTTTGCCGCTGGCGTCCATTTTCTTAGGAACGATCCAGACAGGTGAGCTCCAAGGTGAATAACTTTGCCTCATTATTCCTTGTTCGAGCATTTTATTTATCTGTTGCCGGATTTCTTCCTTATGACAGTGAGGGTAACGATAGGATTTGGTGTATATAGGTAAGTCGTCTGTGGTTTTTATAGTATGTTTAATTTGGTTAGTGAAACTCAGAGTTTGTCCTTCTTTGAAGAATGTATCTTCAAATTGTCTGCAGATTTTAATAAGGCTTTTCTTTTCTTCTTCATTTAGATGCGAGGTACGAATAAGGTTTACTATATCGTCGTCTATTTTTGTTTGTTCATTTTCGATATTGAAATTGTTGAGTTCAACAATTTCAGGGATGTTTTTTATATCTGTGTGTCCTATGTGAAAATTATTTACTTCTAGAAATTCTGGGGAATTGTATGGTTCGACCTTGAGGGGTTGTTCCATAAGAAATGTCTTTGGGTACATGCTTTTGTTTACGATTTCTATTAAACTAAACCAATCTTTTGATTTAAAGATTCCTTCTGAAATGTACATGTCTGGTTCAATAAAACTCTTTCTGATATAGATGTCTCCATCACGAATATCTGTAGGAACTTTTGCTATGTATTTTGAATATGGGGGAATTATATGTTTCCCTGAGGTGAAGTTTGGTTTGAGACAAATAGGTATGTTTGTATTACCTATTACGAGAATTTGTTTTGTCAGATCTATTTTTGCTCCAATTTCTGTTAAGGCATCGAGACCTAAGAGGCCGTCAAAATAACCATGAAATCGGAATACTAAGAATTGTAGTGTTCCTGGTTGATCGAACTCTATAAATTTTTGCAGGATAACTTTTTTATCTATGTTGTGTTTATTTAAAATGGTAGCTATTGTAATGGGTTGCGTTTTTATAATGTCGTCGGGGTGTATAAATTGGGGGTCTATAAAGGATGAAGAGGCACCTGTATCTATTAAAAATTTGAGTGCTCTTCCAAAAGGAGAAGAAATTTGAATGTAAGGGAGGGTGAGCCCATGTTTGTTAATATCTAAGTATCCAACTGCTCTGTTGGGGCAGGTATTCGAAAATTTGTCATATCCAGTGTCTGGAATGTATCAAGTAGGTTTCTGTCTAATTGATCAAAATTTTCGTAATCGTTGTTGGGTTCGATAATTGCTCCATTTTCGTTATAATATTGGTCAAGGTTTTGTTGGTAGGTTCCGATTTGCTCGTTTGTATTGAGGTTGTTTACTTCCTCAGCTACATAATTCACTTGTCCATAAGTATTTGGTTGATTGGATCTATTTGTTCTAATGGTAAGACGGGAATTTGTGGAATTCCAATCCATAGGTTCCGTCGGATTGGGCCTATTTGGAAGTTGTGGTGGAATTTGCCTATTTTGATTAAAGTTGTGGTTTTGACTCCTGAAGTTATTTGGGTTTTGGGTATATGTATTCGGTTGTTGGGGTCTGTTATGTGTGTGGTTATCGTAATAAGGGCGTGGGGTTGGTTGAGGTTGTTGGTTTTGGTACCTATTGTTATGATAGTTTTGTGGTCTTGCTTGAGTATGGGGAATTGTTTGTAAATATTGCCTAGGTTGTTGGTATCTTGGATTATACTGTTGCATTCTATTATTTGTTGCTCTAGTGTAGAATATGTTTTGTTCTCTTATGCAAAAGGACAATGCGGTAGCCAGAGAGTCTGGTCTCATTGCTCTTATGCTTGAACCGATGGGTTCATTTAACCCGGTCAAAAAGACATTTAGGCACATTTCAGCGTAAAGATTTTGTTTCGCTGAAATTACGTTATGTTTTTCTTCATGTATCAAAATGTTATTCAAAATTGTCGCTTGTATTTCGACTATTTTGCTGTAGAATTCTTCTATGGTGTTGTTATTTTGTCTTAGATTGTGTAGGTCCCTAATAAGCGTTGTTTCCGTTCTTTTGTCGGAATAGTGTAATATAAGATTTTTTTTATATCGTTCCAGATTAATGGGGTTCCATACATGTTCAGAACCTCATTTGCTTTTCCTTCTATTTTATTGCGAATTGCACGTAGTAAAATGACTGAATATGGTGTACCATTTGCATTAGAAACTAAGCCTAATATTTCTTCTACGTTGTTAATGAATTCGTGAAGTAATCTAGGATTGCCGTCAAATTTCGGTAGATCCTTTATTACGTCAGGAATGCGAAGTGAGTTAAATATATCGTTAAGGGGTATTCTTAATGGACTTGGACTTGCATTAATATTTATGTTCGCGTTCGCGTTTGCATCTACATTTGCATTTGGAATCGACATTGTGTCAAATTTCGCGTTAATCAAAGGTGAACTGGCACTTAATTTTCTTGAGTACACTAAACCTTCACTAGATTCCTCTTCTTCTGTATTTTCTGTTATAGAGTTAAGACTTAATGTCCGTAAGGGCTTTTTATATGGGAAAAATGATTTTAATTTTCTATGCATATGGAGGGGATAAAGAGCAAGAGAAAGGGAAAATATATCAATATACTAAACTTACATGAATGCCAATAGTATGGGTATCATACTGCGTTACTTTGTTAATTTTATTAGAGATGAATTAAAGATGTAGTATATAGGTGTGTTTTCCGTTCCTCTATGATGTTGAGTTAACTTCTGGTGTAGCTTTCCTTTGTTAGTTTTTTTTTTTTTTTTTTCACTTTCACTTCACTATAGTTCTTTCACCGTAGTTTCTCCGGTGATTAAAGGATAAAAATCCTACTTCTTTGTGTCACTTTTATCGATATTCCGTCGATAATGCCGTAGGGTAACGATATTCCTTCGCTTCTCACGTCACAACACAAATTTCACTTTAACTTTATATTTACCGTATATTTTTCGATTAACCGCCGAATATATACTTAAAATTATTTAGTTAAAGATAGTCACCGGACTACCGACTGCGCCAATTACGAGTTGAGTGTCGTACGAAAGTAAAAAAAACAACTTTTCAATTCTACATCCCAGTTTATTCTGCTTGATTTAAAAGTTTACAAAAGTATTTATAGGTTTATTATAAAAGGTTGACAGTTTTTAATTAGGTCAATTCAAGTTAACAATTAGTTTTCTTAGAAATTGAAATTACGAAAGGTGTTGGGAAAATGTGCTGATGATTGTAGGTCAGTAACTCCTACATTCGTGTGGGCTTCGATGCAACTTGCTGAACTTGCATATTAAGGTTGTTTGCCCTTTCATGTTGTCATCAGTCGTAGAGGCTTTGGTGGTGTGTGCGTAACTCGCCCGGCCCTTCATGGTCTCCCACCTTTTCTACCTCGTACCGATCGTGCTTGCAGAGTCTCGATATTCTATACGGTCCCAGGTATTTTGGTTTCAACTTAAGCCCTGGACCGAACTGAGTCCTTCGTACCGCAACCAGCTCTCCGATCTTATAGGTCTTTGCGTCTTTGCGTGTTTGGTTGTACTGCTTAACGTTTTCCTGTTGTATTCGGCTTATGTTTTCTCGAGCCTGATCCCTAACGTCGTCTCTCTCTTGATCCAGCTCCGCCACGATCTCTTGATGGAGTATCGCTCGGATCTCAGGTCTGGAAGGAATTCTCATATCAAGTCCTGTGAGAACTTTGAACGGGGAATGTCTGGTGCTCCGTGGTGCAGTACTATTGATGAGTTGCTGTACTCTCGCTGTATGCTTATACCAGCATGATGGATCTTCCAGTGTTAACTTGGTAAGTATCGGAATAAGCACACGGTTCATCCTCTCCACCTGTCCATTACCTCGTGGAACCCCTGTGGTAATAACCAGATGAGTTATGTCCTCCTCCCGACAATACTGCTCGAAGACACCAGCTGTGAAGGCAGTACCTCTATCGGTTATAATGCGCCTTGGATTTCCAAACATGGACGCCTGCTTCCTCAATCGATCAACCACTTCCTCGCTAGTTGTACTCTTGGTGGGGTATAACCAGACAAACTTGGAAAAAGCATCAACGACAACTAAAATGTGGTTATATTTCTTTTTCGTAGCCTCCATCGGACCAACATGGTCAACGTGGTACGTCTGCAACGGACGGTCCTCTTTATGGGTAGGCGAAAGAAAACCTTCCTGTTTCCCTGCTTTCCTCTCCGCCATGATGCATTCGACGCAACTTCTCACGATTCTTCCAATCTTTGAAGATAACTCTGGGATATAATACGTCTTTTCTATGATATCTGCAGTTTTCTTCGCGGAAAAATGACCTTCTTTATGGGCAAGTACCATTATCTCCTCTTCCATGGCAGTTGGTATGACGACCAACTCCTTGGCTTCATCTTTATAGAGAATCCCGTTCCTTATAAAATAATCCTCATACTGGACGTACTCCAGCACCTTCAGCACGGCTCTTAAACAAGGATCCTCCAATTGGACTTCTCTTATACAGTGACTCATGGTGTCAATTATCAGCATAGCAACACGACTCAAGGCATCCACGTGTTTCATCTGTGTTCCTGACCGATGAACAACTTTGTAGTCAAAATCTTGAAGGAACATAGCCCATCGTGACACTCGTAGTGGAACCTCTCTTTTGTTGATGGTCATGCTGAACGCCTGACAATCCGTCACAATCGTGATTGGTTTACCCAAAAGATAAATCCTCCATTTTTCCAATGCTTTAACTACTGCTAAAACCTCAAGCTCGTATGAGTGGTATTTTTCCTCCTGCGGTTCCTCATGTATTGCACTGGGTGGAAATGCTGATCGTCGTTATCCCTCCGCAATAATACTGCTCCGTATGCCAACTGGCTTGCATCAGTACGCACCTCGGTAGTCGCATGTGGGTCGAACAGTTTGAGGACTGGTGACTGCACTAGCGCGTCCCTCAGCAACTGGAATGAAACACTTTGGTCAGTTCCCATTTCAAAAACGGATTGTTTCCGAAGCAAATCACTCAACGGCTTTGCGATCGTAGCGTAATTAGCTATAAACTTTCGGAAATATCCTGTGAGTCCTAGGAATCGCTGCAACGACTTCTTGTCTGATGGTTTCGGAAATTCACATATAGCTCTCGTCTTCTCTTTCGATGGTTTTATAGTCCCGTCCTCTACAACGTACCCCAAAAAGTCAATCTTAGCTTTGAGAAATTGACATTTTGTCCATTTTAATCGCAACCCGTTCTCGCTCGCTACCCGCAATACCCTTTCTAATCGAGTGATCGCCTCTTCATTGCTGTTAGCTAAAATAACTATGTCATCCATGTATGTCAGCATCACACCTTCATTCACAAGTTTCCTGAATACTGCATTCACGAAACGCGTAAACACCGCCGGCGAGTTACAAAGCCCAAACGGAACTTTCAAAAATTCGTATTGTCCATTGTGCACAATGAACGAAGTATACCTTCTTGACTCTGGTTCGATCGGCACATGAAAGAATCCGTTGACTAAGTCCAGCGTCGTGAATATTTTAGCTCGCTGTAATCGGTCCAGCAAGTCATCTATAATCGGCATTGGAAAATGATCCTTGACAATCTGTTGGTTAATCCGTCGAAAATCGCAATATAGTCGTTTTGTTCCATCTTTTTTAGCGACTAGAACAACAGGTGAAGCGAATTCCGACTGACTTGGCTGTATAATGCCATCACTTAACCATACGCCTATTTGCTTGTCGATGTACTCCCGATCTGAAAACGCCATTCTTCTTGGATGCTCATACAGTGGTGATTCGTCTTCAAGAATGATCTTCATAGTAACTGGTGACTGGACATCTCGTCTTGGCCGGTAACTTAAGATCATCCGCTCGATCTCGGTCTTAGCTGCAACTGGTAGGAAAGACACATCTATATCCTCCGTAATTATCCCCTCGCTTCTAACTTCCGTCGCACAACACATACTGTCAAATTCTTTGCGTAATTCACAGATTGCGTCCTCATCTACTGGATTCAAGTCGGTTGGAATAAAGCCAACTGCCTCACAAGTCTCCATAGTGGGTGAAATGCTCGACCTCGACTCTCCTCCAATCTCCTCGTCATAGAGTTGCTGTACGTCACTTCCATCAGCACGATTTAACTCCGCTTCTGTCTTTCGCCTTCTGAACCTCACTTCACCCTTTTCGATAATGACAATGGCTTCCCTCAACATGTCATTACCGTAAAAGGTGACTCTGCCTCATTTACGACGTGCAACTTGGCGTCAAACTCAATGTTGTCTACTACGACCTTTGCTTCGATAAATCCCTGAGTCAGAACTTGGTGGTTACCCAACCCAGACAAAACAATAGAATGTGGGCTGACATTCAACCTTTGTAGCCGCACTAGAAAATCCTGCCTCACTAGACAAATATCACAACCCGTGTCGACTAAGGCCGTCGCATCGACATTGTCCACCTTTACGTCTTTAAGAAGATGTGTAGTCTGCAACCCGAACTTGGCGTTCGCAACCGGTTCCTTCTTAACATCTTGGCGCCTGTTCGCACTACCTACTCCATTGCACTCGAACGATCGGTGCCCAAACCCTTGACACCTAAAACATTTTAAGTTTCTCATTTTCTCATCTCTTGCCTTCGGTAGTGCGAAGCAAGTTCAGATGACCACTCAGCCTCCCTAGCAATTCTTTTTTCTCACCTGTCGTTGACAACCCTTCTTCCCTCAACCTCGCACGCAGCTCGTCCCTACTCATTTCGTCGATTTCCTTCTCCATTTCCCCTTACAATATCAAATGTATCCCAAGTTATTTTAATTGATAGCAAAATTCAAAATTTAACAATATCAAACCAAATACAGAAAAAAAAAATCTTGGGTACAACAACAATTTTAATGACCAGTGTGTACTCACGTTTTACATAAATTTCATCTTATATATTTATTCTGCTGCCGTCGTCGTCGTTGTGTGCGTTTTCTTCTTTGTCCTCTTTTGTCGTAAACTGTACCGCTTCTTCGGTACTGCTGCCGTGCGTCGTCGTCGTTCTCTTTTCGTCTCAAAAAAAATTCCACCGCTTCATAGGTACTGCTGCAGTCGTCGTTTTTTTTATTTATATATTTTTTTTTCTTCTCGTTTGTGTGTGCTGCCTCTATGCGCACTATTTTTTTGTTGTTTTGCAACTCGCACTGCACCGCTACTTTTTGGCCGTCGCCACACTTCAATGTCTTGTTTTTTTTTCACTTTTTTCTCTTTTGGGAAAAATTTTCTTTGTTTATATCCCGGTTTAGCCCCCAATTTTGTGGGATTTAATTAAAACAAAGTGGTTTTTAGTTAATTAATTATTATTAAATGAGACAAAATAGTTAAAAAAGGTTTACAAAAAATAGCACACGCACTGGTCGAACGTTTTGCCTGCTCGGCTGTACAAACGAAACTCCCTACTTTACGGAGGAAATGGAGAACGAACAAAAATGAAACGGTGCAGATGTGCAGATGTGTGCGAAAATGAAGGAGCTAATAGTATTGGTGAGAGTTTACTAGGGATGGCGTGATCGCGTTACGGGACCTCGATATCCCACACATATTTGTTTGGATTCCCGTCGAAAGCTTGCAATTCCTTCACACAATCAGGCAAACGACTGATGTCCTTCAAGTCGGCCTCATTTCTTGGTGCGCATAGTACCGTTGATGTCGGTTCAGAGAGCGTCGGTAAACTAGACTCGATTTTCTATCGCTTTGAGCCTATACTCAAAGCCCTTAATCTGGCTTATTATACTATTGACTGCACCGGTCAACTCCGTTATAGCCTTGGATACCTCATCCATTTTTATGGGTGGGTTTTTTCTTATTAATTTAACAAAAAGTAGAACGCTTACCAATTTTTTTGGGGTGACTTAGCCCTTGTAATTTTTGTCGAAATTAATCGCAACTTTTCACAACTTAATTAATCACAACTCTATTTCTTTTCTTTGAGCTGGTTCAACACTTTCTTTTATGTATAACTTAACTAGCACAATTTTGTTAAATCTTTTCCTTTTCCTTTAAGGAAGTATATCTATCAAATATTTTCTTTCTTTCTTTTTGAATCTTGCACAAATCTTTTGCACTCACACTATCATTTCTGCTTGTTCGCTTGTCCTGTATAGTTTAGGTATGTTTGTAGATCACTGCGAAGAGAGAAGGAGAAGGGAAAAAAAATATATAAAATAGTTCGATCGCGATACTAGTTTCGATTTCGATTGGAAACCGGCATGGAAGTGTCGTGGTGGTCCCGTTTAGTTGTACTTATATCAAGTATCAACCTACTAATGGCACGAACAATCTTCACACCATATCCTTTTGGAATATTTGCATGTTCTTATGTCAATGCAAACGAGTTCTAGTGCATATCTTGAGACTCAGAATTATGACTGGGTGTTCAGTCACGTTCCTCTGGGAGAGGCGTCCCATCTCATTTGATTTGCACTAAATAATTCCAGGACAAAAAGGACTACAGCTTGCCGGTCCCTGCTCGGGCGCCACTTAAGGATTTCACATCCTTATTATTGAAAAAAAAACTCGAACGCCGGCTTTCGCCGGCCTAACTCGTTCGTACCGTATTATTATTCAAACACTCGTAAAATTAATTCAGTTTAATTTCCGTTTATTCAATATTAATTCCGACTTATCTAATGTCACGCTCCGATTCAGACTACCCGTCCTAATCTACCTGGTGTCCCACGCTGCCTCGGTTGTGTTGCCTGGTCATCAGTTTCATGTCGCCACACGCTGGTAACTCGATGCCCTGCAATTCCAGTATTGCAGCCCAATCACTTTCCCATGCAATGCTGGTTTGATGACTCCACGATGAATCGAGGTCATCTAACGGCTCGTGCGTTGCGCCGTGTTAACTTTCAATTATTATTTCATGTTTTGTATCTGTAGGAATAGCTGTTATAGGTTTTAAATCGACTAACTTGTATCTGTTTGGTATTTTTATTGCTATTAAAAGTCTATTTTGGTCGTATTTTAATACTCCAATTTTAAGATTTTTTAATTTATAAAGGTCTAGTCTTGTTTCAGTTATTTCTGTCGTTGACATTATGCTTGGGTTCACAAGTCCTAACTTTGCAAGTGCTACGCTGTCTATTAGTTGATTCAGTTTTTCTTCTAGACTTCTTAATTTTAATATTTGATCAGGTTTGAATTGTTGTCGGATTATCCGTTACTCATTTTCTGTCAGTTCTTTGTATGTTTGGATTAATTGTTTCCTATCGTTTTCTATTATGTTCTTCAGATCGTTGACATTATGCTTGGGTTCACAAGTCCTAACTTTGCAAGTGCTACGCTGTCTATTAGTTGATTCAGTTTTTCTTCTAGACTTCTTAATTTTAATATTTGATCAGTTTTGAATTGTTGTCGGATTATCCGTTACTCATTTTCTGTCAGTTCTTTGTATGTTTGGATTAATTGTTTCCTATCGTTTTCTATTATGTTCTTCAGATCAGTGATTGTATCATTAAAGTGGGAATTTATTTCTTTTTGTTTGTTCAAGTTAAAGATTGCATTACTGTCGTTTTCTTCTATGGTTTTTAAGTGTCCTAATATTTCCTGTCTGTCATTGTCGTCCATGGTTCCGAAAAGCCATTTTTGTGTTGTCCCTACGAAGTTTATAAGTCCTCTTCTTTGTCTGGTCTTTCCTGGTTCTATTGCGTTAATTTTAGCTTGAATGTTTCCTATTAAATTTCTTATTGTCATGTCATCTCCTACTTGTAATTTTTGACTGCTGTCTTTAATTGAATTAAGAGTTTGTCTAAGGTCTTGGGTATTTATAATGTGGAGTATAGTTTTTGTATTTTCAATTGCTTCAGTCTGTCCCATGTTGATAATTGTGTAACCGTTGTTAGAAGTCAATCTGTCGATTGTCAGAGTCGACATTATTGGTGTTACCAGTGTCGTCAGTAAGTAAACTATGGTTATCATCCTGAGATATGTTATTTTATTTGCTATTTCTTTATAGTTGATTGTTGGTCTAAAGTGCTGTATCAGTAATTTCTTCGCATCATCCCACGTCGCTGGTTTATTGTTGAGCAGCAGCTCCTTGGCTCTTCCTGCAATTTTTGTATTAAAAATCGCCTTCCACAGTTCTTGTTTCCCTGCTTCGTTGTTTACCGCTCCAATGTGGTTTCCGACTACGTTGATGAATTGCGTCAGTGTATCACTACTGCCTTCGAATTCTCTGATGTATGATATTTCTTTGAGAATTTGGACAGTACGACTTTGTCCTTGAGGTACTGCTAAGGCTTGAATAGCCTGCACCAGACGTTCTAGACTTTCCTGTTCCATGTTTGGAATATTCGGCCAGAATTTCAGGGTTTTGTCTTTTTTTATATTAGCTATTTTGAGTTGAGAGATTGTAATTAAAAACAAAAAAACTCTTGACGTCGTTCACTTCACTTTTTATGTCCCAAAAACTTAACTTTAGGGTGAAAGTCGAAATATTTACTTCCCTATTTTAGTTTGTTGCGATTAACGATTCTTAAGTCTATTACAGTTTGTAATAGAGAGTACCGACTGCGCCAGATAAATACACGTGCTTGTAAAACGACTTTTTAAAAAATTATTTTATTTACTTGTGGTCTCTACAACACAATCTATTCAACTGATTTTCCATACATTAATTTAATTCTAAATTACCTCTCTATATTATTTTATATGCTCATTTGGCGATTTACAATCTGGGGTTTGAATTACAATATGTGCATGAGAATGTTTACTGTGCAATTATGAGGTGCGCGTGAATGACTTTACTTTATTTGTGTAATATGATATTATGCGCATGTTCATTTAAACGAAATGAACTTGATTTCTATGGGAACTTAATTATTATGACTTTGCAAATATGGATGGTAAAGGATATGTAACCTTGGTGGATATTATATTTTTTCCTCCATGAGGAATTGAACTTTATTCTTTTAAGAGTAAACTTAGACTAACTTTGTTATATGTAAATGAAAAATGAGGTTGCCCATGAATCAGTTTGCCGCATCAACAAAATTAGCTTCGCGTGTGTGGAAACATGATGCTATGTCTGGCTGGACTCGACACTGCGTTTTCGTGGAAAACTTTCTATGGAATATGATCCACTGTTTTGTGTGGGAAACTTTACGTTCCCATAACTTATATCTTGGAAAGGGTTAAAACATTCATAACTAAAAAGGATACATTTATGCGAATGGCAGTCGGACTAGCTGAAATATTGGCAGTAACAATTCGGTATTTGGCTACAGGTGCGAGTATGCAGGTGATGTCTGATATCTTTTGCCTTACACCCACAACAGTATTCAGGATTATTCATGAGACTTGTGTTTTCATCTATGATAGATTAAAACACGAGTTTCTAAAGTTAGGCAATGTATAAATACTATTTTATTAAATCTCTTTCTTTTCCTTTTTCAATATAAATCGGGGTTATCATAATCAGCGTACTCCACACATGAAGCAAATTCTGCAGCTTCTACCTCAAATTGAGCATTCACTGCGCTTAAAGCAGCCTTATATCGCCTAGCAAATCGGTTATCAAGAGCTCGAAGAATTATCGAAAATGCATATGGAATTGCAGCCACTCGCTTCCGTATTCTTCGACGAAATATCGATGTGTCCTTAGGCAGATCTATAAAAATAGTTCATGCCATATGCAAATGCCAGTTACACAATTTCTTGATAACAAGAAATAAATTGACCAACATAGAGATCGATCGATGGCGTGCTGTTCTTTGGGAACAGAATATCTATATATAATATAATACCAATCTGGTAAATCGTGGTACTCGTTCCAGTGTAGAAGCAGTTGAAGTACGAGAAATTTTTAAAAATTATTTTTCACTACCAGAAGGTGAGCTTGAATGGCAATACAGAGCAGTAATGCGTGGTACACAACCAACCCATAGCAATTAAAAAAATATGTTTACGTACCATGTTTGATTCGCGAAGCTTAGAATCGTTTTTTAAAATAGGGTCCAAAAATTTCATCTCATTCATAATTTCACATTTAGGAACGGAAAGCGTTTTTGAAGTTGTTTCCCATGAGTGCTTATTTATTTCTCGATTTTTGTTAAGCTTGCTGTTGGAGTCCCAAATGTTGTCGAATTTTTCAACGTTGTGATGAGATCAAGCGAGGACTGCACACTCCATTCCATACTTGATTTTCTCACTCGTTTTTTTCCTTCTTCTACTGCATCATCCTCGAATGTAATCGAACGTATATTCTCCTTTTTAAAAGATTAGAAAATATAGAAAAGAAAAATTACATTGCCATGTTTTCAGGTGTTTCTGCAACTGACATGTCACTTAATATTTTTTTTTTAATTTCCACAGCAAAAAATATTTTGTTCTGTCTTTTCTCTGCCTTTCAATTGACAAAACATTCAACACAATGCCAATAAATTTGTTGTGTCAGTTCATGACCAAGTGACGTTTTGTTCGTCAATTTTGGTATTTCTTCTTGTCATTCAAATTCGTTGCCAATCATTGACAATGCCTGATAGTCAATTCAGTGACAGTCAATTTTCGGCTATTTCCACTTGTCATTTTTCTTAATGACATAAAAATACGCCATTCGTCAATTAAAAAAATGAAAAGTGGAAACTTAGCTTTAATCAATTTTTTAGCGCGATTTGTGTTAACAAAGCTTGTTTCAAATTTTATTTCTAATGATTCGTGGTCACTCACTTTGTATGCTTTAATTACTTTGGCTTGTACATTTTGATTGTTCGTTATCACGTAATCTATTAAAGTAGATGATTTTTTTGCAATTCTTGTAGGTTCTTCCACTATTTGTTTAAAATAATTGTCTGAGATACTTTCAAAGATTTGTTGTTTGTACGTATTTTTTTTGTACGTATTTGAAAACCAATCTATATTGAAATCACCTATTATAATGATATCAGCATAGGTAGAACAATGATCTTCTAAATTGTTTTTAAAGAAATCACAAAAAAACTTGTTCAGGTGAGTTTTGTTTACTTGGAGATCTATAAACAGCTACCAATAATATGTTAATATTGTTTGTAGACACATTTAGGGGTGCTTCCACGTGAGGTATGAGGTCTGAGCTATCCTGTTCGGCACTATGCATAGATCCCGCTGTGGACGATACCCTCTCCGCCGTTTCGGTGTTCGAGCAGCTCGCTTCGCTGGCCGTTTTAGTGTTTGAGCAGCTCACTTCGCTAGCCGTTTCCGTGAACCCATCATTGTCGCCTCGTTCACTCTGTGACGGCTCCACCTGTATGGAGCCGGACAAGTGATTGACTTCTGTCCTAAGGCGCGATAAGGCGTCAGCTACTAGATTGGATCTGCCGGGTTTATACACTAATTCGTAGTTGTATTCCTCGATGCGAGATTTCCAGCGCTTTAACTTTGCGTTGTAGTTGTGATTACCCAAGGCGAACGTCAGAGGTTGGTGGTCAGTGAAAATGCGGATTTTGTTAGCACCGTAAAGGTATGACCTAAGATTATCAAGGGCCCAAACTATGGCCAACATTTCTTTTTCGTTTGTTGCATAGTTTTCCTCAGTCTTGTTTAGAGACCGAGAAATATATGCTATTGGCCTGTCAACCTGTGAGAGAACTGCCCCTATGGCGTAATCTGAAGCATCGGTTGTCAGGTTAAAGGGCTTCACAAAGTCGGGGAAGGCTAAGATTTCGGATGACGTTAATAGGCTTTTTCATCGAAAGCCCTAAGGGCGTCTTCGTCGAGTTCCACCTTTACCCGCCTAGATTGGTTGACTTTCACCTGCGCGTTTCCCCCCTTGTAAGATTTGTTAGAGGCTTTGCAACCTTTGCGTAGTCGCGGATGAACTTCCTATAGTAGGAAGTGAGGCCAAGAAATGATTTCAGTTCTTTCAGGTTCTCAGGTGGCAGAATGTTCTGAATGGATGTAACTTTTTTAGTGTCGGGACAAATACCGTCGGGGGTTATTACGTACCCAAGGTATTCTACTTCCCTTTTCATAAAGTTTGTCTTCTCCATGTTAACCTTTAAGTTTACATCCCGTAGTCTGGCAAGGATATAATCGTGTCGCCGAACACGATTATGTCGCCAATATAGACGTAACAAATCCTGCCTATGAACTCCTTGAGAACGTCGTCAATCATTCTCTGGAATATAGCTGGGGCATTTTTCAGCCCAAAAGGTAATCTTATGAATTCGTATTTGCCGTTCATCGTGGAAAATGCTGTTTTTGATATGTCAGACTCCTTCATCGGGATTTGATGAAAGCCTGATGTGAGGTCGAGTGTGGTAAAGTACTAAGCTTTACCAAGGCTGGCGAGAGTAGCGTTTATATCGGGGATGGGATAAGTGTCGGAAATCGTGACGGTATTCAGCCGTTTATAGTCGACTACCATGCGATATTGCTTATCTCCGTTGGGTTTCGGTTTCTTTGGTACAATCCAAATTGGTGAATTGTACGGACTTTTGGAAGGGCGGATAATACCTTCCTCGAGGAGCTTGGCAATTTCCTACTCTACCTCATCCCTCATGCAAACGGGATAGGGGTAGCTTTTGGAATAAATTGGTTCAGACGTGCTCGTTGGGATCTCGGCCCGAACCGCGGTTTGGATCAGTTCGCTGTCGTTTATGGGCCAGAAGATTGTGGAATATTTGTTGACCAATCGGTGCAATTCGATTTTGCTGTTATCTGGAAGATCCTCGTCTAAAATGAAGTTGGCCTGCAATGACACCTCCTCTTTGAGAGGGATACTTATATTTGGTTTCAAATGCAACATATTCTCTTTACGATCTATAAAACCGCTTCTAGCTCTTTCAAGGTGTCATCCCCGATGATGCCATCGAAGGACGCCAGTCCTGGCAGAACGAAAAACGTAAGGATTGTATCATTGCCGGCCATCTTAAAGAAACTTCCGCTTACATATTCATTTATTTGTATCCTTCCCGCTGCCGAGTGCACCGAGAATGGTTCTGCGAGGCGCTTAATTCCTTGCGACACTAGTGGACGTATAAAATTTAAGCGCAGTTTTATCCTAGGTTATGTAATTTATGTATGGTATGCTGGATACCCGTCCGACATAAAATTCAGCTCCTTTGTCGGATCCTCTTCGGCCTCATGCACTTCAGCAGGCTGTTCCAACGGTTGGTCATAGGCCTGTAAATTAAACAGTCTTTGCTGTTTGTGTGCATAGTTATCGGATCTAGGTTTCCTTTTGAATTTGTTATGGATATGGGGTCGGTTCATATAATTCACCTGACGAGACTGCACCGAGCGGTCTACATCCATCCGCTCATGAGGTTTTGGTGCGGATGGCCTTGGCGGTGCCGTATTTCCATATCCTGGGGGAGTATAATTGGTTCTACCAGGCAGGTGTCGCACAAAATTCTGTTGTGGAAAAGATGACCTCGCCTCGAACCTGGTCAACTGGTTCACAGGCGCAGTGACTACGTTCTGCCTCCCCGGAATATGAATCATATGGCTCCGGAAGTTAAGGTTTTGTATTTCCAGACAGGCTGAGTAGGCCTCCGGTAGGTTATGGGGTTTTTGTATGATGAGCATTCGCGATAAGTAGCCGTTAAGGCCGCGAATGAACACATCCAAGGCTCTGTTCCGATACGTGCCTACGAGGGCATCAACGGTTTCTTGCGAGTAGGTCTCTGTTTTGATTTTGTTAATCATCAATTATAATTGGTGATTAACCTGAGCGTAAAACTCGTCTAATTTAGAACCCCCTGGGAAAGTTGGTTGAGCTGGTGCTCTAGAGTGCGCATATCTCGTTTATCGGCATAGTGTAGGGATAGGCACTTTTTAATAGTTGGCCAATCGTGGTCAAATATATTGTAAGAGACTAGCGCCGCATCAGCGCTGCCCCTTATTTTTTGTCGGATATTCTGCAGGATCGCACGATATATTGGTTTCGACTTTACTATTTCAAAGTCGGAGAGTATACTCTCCACCATATGTATCCAAGATATATACTGCGTGGGGTTTCCTTCAAATACTTGGAGTTCCTTCACGCAATCCGGAAGTTTGCTGATGTCTTTTAGGTCCTCTTCGGTCCTAGGGCCGCAGAGTTCCACAGGTAGGTCTGAGTCGATGACGACCGCTGCACTCTGCCTGGGACTCGCTTCGAGCGTCTTTAGGCGCGCTTCGAAACCCCTTAGTTGAATTAGAATATTATTCACCGCACCGGTCAATTCGGTGAGTGATTGGTTTATCTGCTCCTAAGGAGGAACAAAAGGAATAATAAGAAAAAAAAGGCCTGATAAATACCTGTTTCAGGTTTCGGCTTTTCCAACACCACTTACTCACTTCACAATTCAATACTTTTTAATTATTTAATTAAATAGAGTGGCTGTGGAATTTTTCTTCACAAATTTTTTTGCAATGAACAATATTTTTTAATGATTGCGGAATTTTTCTTCCCAATTTTTTATCGCTTAAGAATAATAATTTTATACGATTTTGGAATTTTCCTTCACAATTTTTTATTGCTTAAGAATAATAATTTTATATGATTTTGGAATTTTTCTTCACAAATTTTTGATAATGAACAATATTTTTTAATGATTGTGGAATTTTTCTTCACAATTTCTTCTCACTTAAGAACAATAACTTTGGATGATTGTGGGATTTTACTTCACAATTTTTTAACACTAATCACAATAATTTTGGATGATTGTGGGATTTTTACTTCACAATTTTGTAGGTATCACTAAAAAATAAATTTTTAAATGATTGTAAAATCCTTCTTCACAATTTTTTATTAACTCACAGGAACACTGGATTGTGCATTTTAGTACCACGTAGGTTTCGGTGTAGTGAAATGGTAATCAAAGTGGCTGTTAGAGAAAAAAAACACGATTAGTTATTGGGAACCCTCTTTTCGGAAGGACCGCGTTATCCTTTTTGGTCGCCAACTTTAATAGTCGAAGGCAACCTACGGTTTGCACGGTTTGCTTCACACATATCCTTTAATCCTTCTGTGATTGCTAACGTGTTCTCATGGGTACGAGGGAAGTTGTTTTTCGTGTCAGAATAATAGCTGTGATCGTATGGGAACCATATCCGGTGGCAACGGCAGTCCCACGATGCGAATAGCCGACTCGTCAAATATACCTTCGCACACGCATCCGGTGGCAACGGCACTATGTGCAATATGATCCTAATGCACTGGGAGTGTGGCAACAGGTAGAGACATGAAAATGATGACACAACTAATCATATATGATTAGCTGAAATACTTTTCGCTCTGGACATTGGACGATCGTGTTAACTCGTACATAATAAAACAATTGTTTTCCGTTTCACAGAAGAACCCTATTATGGCAGCGGTTCAGTATTAGGTGGCGGAATCGATGACGAAGGTGATGATGAAGGCTCGGGTCTTAGTCCAAGGTTCTACCCACCATTCCATATGCCAACTACATCAGGTGGCAATACAGAGCATCCGTCAGTTTGAGTCAACAAAATTGACAATAGTGATGATGAAGATGGCAATAATTGTGGTGTTGGTGATACACATCAGGTCCTAGTCACAATGGAGGTGCCATCGACGGCGACAACAGTAAAAATAGCCACGAAGAAGAAGAGGATACAGATACAGCGACAGCGTCTGGGTTGATTTGGTGTCGTGTGGATAAATATTGATCGTGCGAAATGCAGCGTCAGCGTCTGAGTTGATTTGTTGGCGTGTGAACTGTGCTGGATGTGGGGGCATTGCCTTACATATGGCAACACAACTTATGGGGTGATAACTCCTCCTCCCTTAAATTCGAGTGTCCTCACTCGATACCATGTAAAGTATAGGGATATTCTTTTCTTCATTTAGCTGCACTGGCTTCTGTTGGGCTTCTTGAACTTCTTCAGGTTTATTGTGTTTGGTGTGAATTACGATCTTCTTTCGTACCGCAAAAATTTTAAAAATTATGATTAAAAATGCAATTACCATTAGGGCTATGAAGACGGAGTTTGTGATAAGATGCTTCATGTTTTCTTCTTTCAGCTGGCTAATACGCAGTGTGTTATTTACATGTAGTTCCTTAACTGCTTCTAGGGTAAGGAGCTCTTCGTATGTGTTACTCGATGAAATTGAATGCAGGATTGCTGGTAATGGCTTTGCTTAGTGTTCCGAATATTTCCTCTACATGTCTTAAATGGTCGTTTTCGTCTTTGCTGAAGATAATGATATCATCAATGTAGACGTAACAGAACTTACCAATATAGGCACGCAGAATATCGTCTAACGCACGCTGGAAGATGGATGGTGCGTTTTTCAAGCCAAATGGGAGACGAGTAAATTCTAATTTCCCATTATTAATTGCAAATGCAGTTTTCTCCTTGTCAGATGCCTTCAAAGGAATCTGGTGGAAACCGCTTTTCAGGTCAAGGACCGTGAAGAATTTGCTTTTCCCTAATTGAGACAGTACCTCGTTTATTTCGGGTATTGGGTACCTGTCTGCTATTGTTACCGAATTAAGCTTTCGGTAATCGACAACCATTCTGTATTGTTTGTTCCCTTGTGAATCAGATTTTTTTGGAACAATCCATACTGGGGCGTTATAGGGTGATCTTGATGGTCGCATAATTCCATCAACGAGAAGCTGTTTTATTTGTTTTTCTATTTCATCTTTATGTGAGGCTGGGTACGGGTAGTTTCTTGAGTAAACAGGTGAATCAGAATTAGTCCTAATTTCACCTACAACCTTTGTAGTATACGTCAATTTTTCATCGGGTTCCGAGAACAAGGAAGGAAATTTTTCTATAATGGATTTAATTGCTATTTTTTGTGGGTTGGTAGTGTGACTTAAACTTAGCGAATTTATTGATGGCGATTGAAGTTGTTTGATTTTTATTCTGACCTTTTTGAGAATGGTCATGAAACTGTCCTTTGTATGAATAACAGCGGATAGTTGTTTTAGGCTATCATTTCCTAGAATACCGTGAAAAGATTTAAGGCTCGGAAGTAGAAAAAATTTAAGTTTAAGATTTGTTTGGCCGAAAAGGTTGAGAAATGTATGCTGAGCTATTTTTATATCTCCAGCAACTGATTTAGCAAAAAAATTTGTTCGTTTGGAAGGGGTTGTTTTATAAGATCGGGCTGAATATAGTTTTACTCGATCCTGTATCTATTAAAAAGTTCAGAATTGCTCCGCTCTTCGTTTTGCATTGAAAATATGGTAACGAAGAGTCAGTTAGCCTAAAAAATTTATGTCGCAAAATTCTTGGTAGTTATATTCAGGCTGATTGTTATCTCCTCCAGTTAACTCGGCTTGTTCTAACATATAATTTGTTAGGTCGGGGTCATGTTGTGCTTCTCTTACGTCATTTTGTTCGTAAAATGCGTACATATCGTTTGGAGAAACATGTTGTTCTGGTTTTATTGTAATATTTGGTGGATCTAGCGCAGTTGGTTCGACGGTGATGTGGAAATTTCTTTGAAACTTACTAGGAATGGGAGTCTGCATAGATGCGCCTGGGGGACGTTTCCCAGCATATTTGAAAGGGGCGGATGGTCTATTTGTATAGTTAACCGCATTAGTTCTTATGGACGAAGTGTCCATAGGCTCTGGCCTTGGTTGGGGCTTAGGTGCAAAAGGACGTGGAGGTTGGTTGAAGTTAGGGTAAGAGTTAGTATAATTGTATTGGGGTTGAACTTGAGGTTGGTTGAAGTTAGGGTAAGAGTTAGTATAGTTGTGTTGGGGTTGAACTTGACCCTGGTAATGAGCATTTCTTTGTGGGTAAACTTGTGGCAGATACGCTATTTGCGGAAAAAACTGAGTTTTGAATTGTCGTCCATGGTTTCATGGTGGTTGGGGTGGTATGGTCTGACTAAATCTGTGTGTAAAAGAGTTTTTGTTGTTCGCATAGGTTGACCTAAATCCTTGATTTTCAAGTTTTAAACATAAGTTAATTGCTTGCGGTAAGTCGGTGGGTTCTCGTATTCCTAACAATTTTGGTAGGTCGCCGTTGAGACCACGTATAAACGTGTCGAGGGCTTTATCTCTGTAGGTACGGGTAAGTAGAGAGATGGATTCATTTCCTACGTCCATACATTGTATTTTATTTAATATAAGTGATAAGTGTGTATAGACCGATTGATAAAAGTTTTTCACTGAAGAATTGCCTTGCACAAGGGATGTCATTTGATATTCCAAAGTATTTAGATCACTTTGATCCGCATAATGCAACATTAAACATTTGGAAATAGCTTTCCAATTTAAAGGGGTGTTGTAAGATTCCAACACAGCATCGGCATCGCCTATTATTTTATTCCTAATTGTATTAATAATTCCGTAATATCTTGGCGTTCCTTCAAGGGTTTGGTACATCTGTAGGACACGTTCGACGCTTTTTCGCCAGGAGCTGAATTCTCCAGGTCTTCCTGTGAAATCGCGAAGGCATCTAACGACATCTGGAATCTTATCCAGTTCGCTGATGTCACCTATACGCTCAGGATCTATGCGCTGATCTTGGGCAATAGAAGGATCAAAATTAGGACTCAGTATTGAATTTACAATAGCTGTGACCGTATTAATCAGCTGAGCCGACGGAATAGCGGGGCGTGCTTGGGATTGTGGGTTTTCAGCTTGGGGATTATTTTCGGGGATGTTAAGGATGGGTGGGCGAATAAGGTTATTTGGATTTGCCATTTTTATGTTTGATTATAATATTCCCATGATGGCAAACAAAAATCGAAAGGTATATTTTAGATAAAATATAATCTTATACTTTAAATATTATAATTTAAATTTTAAATTTGTTCTTATACTTTAAATATTATAATTCAAATTTCAGATTTGTTCTTATACTTTAAATATTAAATTTATATTTATCTATATTTATCTATATTAATTTTAACTTAACTTACACATAGATTATTATTATAATCATTACTGGATCGGCTGGCAGGTTTCCTGTCTCCTTTTTGCTTGTCTGCTTAAGCTACTCGGGGGCCTTTATGATTTCTCCAGGGAGTTCGCACTTTTTTTTTTGTTTTAAAATGTTCTCCTTGCACTTGTGTTCCTTTTTTCTTATTATTATTACACTTCACTACTTTTTTCGTTAGTAATACCGTCACTACTATGGTGATTTTTGAATGATTACTTCACTACTTTTTTCGTTGGTAATTTTTAATTATAACACTTCACAATTTTTCCGTTAGTAATACCGTCACTACTATGATGATTTTTAATGATTACTAACAGCTGCTCGGGAGCCAATTAGGTTCGCGTGCGTTATAGGATATAAAAAAAAAAACAATTTTTATATTTTTATTTGGACCGATGTCCACTTTATTAGTGCAAAATTAGAACTCTAGCTTAGATCTATAGAACAGGTACATTTATAAGTTTTTAATGCAGAGTTGACAAATGTTGATCGTGCGAAATGCAGCGACAGCGTCTGGGTTGATTTGGTGTCGTGTGGATAAATGTTGATCGTGCGAAATGCAGCGTCAGCGTCTGAGTTGATTTGTTGGCGTGTGAACTGTGCTGGATGTGGGGCATTGCCTTACATATGGCAACACAACTTATGGGGTGATAACTTATACTTACAATTGGTGTCGAAATTCAGTTCCAACTGCGGTGGGCAACAATGCTCATATACTTTACAAATCCGTAAATTTGCTTATACTCATTATAATACCTATATATAATACATTTATTTCAAATATCTTAAATTTACCTCATTAATTTTTGTGGGCAACCACGATTTGTTTTTTGACAGCTACAAAATGAACAAAATACTTAATGTATACACTCTTTTTATATAAAAAGAGACGAAAATAGAGTTCATAATAATGAAATGATTTTAGTGCAACAAGGTTGCCACTTAACACGAGGTTCCCAAGTTCCAACTAATACATAATAATAACAAAAACAATTATAATGGTGGGGACTTCTGAAGGCTTGATGAAAATAATATTTTAGTATTTTTTGGATATATTTTTGCCATAGGTATATAAGGAGGGGTTGTAACGTAGTAAATGAAACTGTTTTCTTTTAAGAAATTGGTAACATTTACATCCTCCTATGAGAACCTCCAGCAACGTTAGTTGGAATCCAACTAGTTGATTTAACTAATGGTTGATTGCGTATAGCATTCAACTGCTCAGTTTATACGGGTTCACAAATGCCGGTCTTAACTATATTCAAATATTGTAGACCCCAAAGCTTCTGAAAACAACTAGTAAAATTCAAAGCAGTGACAAGTCTGTTGTTGCCACAAGAACTTCGGACTTCCCCAAAAAAGTGCTCCAAACAGTCTTGATTAAGGTGCCTAGTCAGAAGAAATTGAAACTGCAGGTATGTCCACAACGCTGAAATATTAAGAAGCCAGCCCGTATAATAAAGCTAAACTGATTTGTTATGTCTCTGCCTTTAGGATCGAGCACTGTAATTGACCTTCAAGTCCTGGTGTTCCTCCCATTGTTCCTCGTTCTGAACGAATGCTTTTTTAAATTTGTTTGAATTTTTTGTCGATGACGAATTGGATAAGTCAAATAACTTATCGAGAAACTCCAAAAACTCTCCGGTGCCAATCATCGTTGTTGATCCATGACCTGAGCTGGCGATCGTCAAAAGACCAGTTGACACGGTATGACTCAGTACCTGGGTGGCATATTTAACTTTCATCCGCTGAAAGTCATTTGGCCTTACGTGTGCATCCGTTAATTTAGGAGCTACTCGTAAGCATCATTGAAATCTATGTCGTACAAGTGTACAATATCTTTCCAGGAAGCCGTTTTTACTTCAGTGGAGTTATTCAATTTAACGTCATTTTTAATCAGACAGTTCCTACTGCTCTTAATTAAATGCGGAGAATCAAAAAAGAAAAAAAAACTCTTCCACCATCGACTTCAAAATATGTCCTGGCTTCGCTTATTTCTAAGAATCGTGTTAAGCCACGAAAGTTTGATCCTTGTTCGCAGACGAAGTGGATTGGAAATAATCCACTATTTCGGAGAGCACGAATTGCTTTAAAAATAACTTTTTTGAGAAGGGATGGTGTACTACATGTACTACGTACGAAATAATAATCTAGAGGATGTTTCCATCTCTTACCAATGCTCTGTGCCATTAGCAGCAACACGTTGTGAGCGGGCCATTGGGATCGATGTTCATCGTCACCAAAGTCTTCCATAACTATTACCGTGCCCGTTTTCCTGCAGAAGTCGAGGTGGGCCTTAAGGGACATCTCATCAGCAGAAATCGAACAGTATTTAAAAATACTGGGTAGCTGATTTATTTTCAATTCCAATGCCTTCACATTGAAATCAACGTTACCAGATGTTTTTGGCCAAGAAGATATAAAAGCACTTAACGTTTCAAGGGATGGAAGATTAAGGGGAGAAGTAAATTGAATGGAAAGTGAAAGCCAATTCAAACTATCCGAATACCTATTTCCATTACTACGTCTATTTTCATTGCTCTTCATATTCGAGACAATGGTTTGTACATCTGCGGACAAACTTTGAGTACAATTCTCTTGACTGTTTTTTAGGTAAACAATTGCATATCTTTTTCTTTAATTACACTTTCTAGTTCCCGACAGCATTCCTTCATTTTTAAAAAAATTTCCTCAGCAATTGCTAATCGTTGCCTCAACGTTTATTTTTTGGAGTATTATTTCGGAGGAACTGCTGTCGTTGACTTCGCAAATGGCATCTTGCGAATCATCGATGTCCTCCATTACATCTGTAGTAGTTCTTGCTGACGCTTCTTGATCTACCTGTTTATGAAAGCAGTTTATGAAAGCATTTCCACACCACCCATGAGGTATGCCTTAATGTGCGTTAACCGATTTTTTGTTCTCGGGTGTTCGGTTTCCCCAAAAGGCCTATTGTACCCGATCTAGGAATAATCAAATATTAATTTGTACATTCTTATTCATTTATAATTTGTAGAGTTTATAAAAAAATGAAGGAACGACGTAAAATTTAAGGTGAGAAACAATTAATGTCTTGTTCCTGAAACTAGGATCTGATAGACCCCTATTCCAATATTTTAATAGAAAATGAATCCTAACTCTAACATAATATGGCAATATAAAATTATTTTGGAGATTCTCACAGCAAATATAGTGGGAATTTGGTTTTAATTTTCTACACATTTAGTCGGCACTGCGCCTTTGAAATGGCAAAGATTTGTAGAATAATTCACAAAACTGGTCTTCGAGTTCACGAATATATTCTACAAATTGCAAAGGTGGAGCAACTAGTTACCAGTTTTGGAATTACTTGAAAGATGTAAATAATAAACCCAAAGATGATTCTGCATTATTGAACGTTGGCAAAGCTAAATTGCACTTGTGGCTCTCATAACACTTTCGAAAAAGCCAACCACAAACGTAAATGAAACTGTTTTCTTTTAAGAAATTAGTAACATTTACATCCTCAGTCAGATTAACAGTGAATTTGCTATGAGAACCTCCAGCAACATTAGTTGGAATCCAACTAGTTGATTTAACTAATGGTTGATTGCGTATAGCATTCAACTGCTCAGTTTGGACGGGTTCGCAATTGCCGGTCTTAACTATTTTGAAATATTGTAGACCCCAAAGCTTCTGAAAACAACTAGTAAAATTCAAAGCAGTGACAAGTCTGTTGTTGCCACAAGAACTTCGGACTTCCCCAAAAAAGTGCTCCAAACAGTCTTGATTAAGGTGCCTAGTCAGAAGAAATTGAAACTGGCATGACTACACGTATGTCCACAACGCTGAAATATTAAGGAGCCAGCCCTTAATAAAGCTAATCTGATTTGTTATGTCTTTGCCTTTAGGATCGAGCACTGTAATTGACCTTAAAGTCCTGGTGGCTTGCCGTAAAAACTCCCATTGTTCTTCGTTCTGAACGAATGCTTTTTTTAATTTGTTTGAATTTTTGTCGATGACGAATTGAATAAGTCAAATAACTTATCGAGAAACTCCAAAAACTCTCCGGTGCCAATCATCGTCGTTGATCCATGACCTGAGCTGGCGATCGTCAAAAGACCACGGTATGACTCAGGTGGCATATTTAACTTTCATCCGCTGAAAGTAATTTGGCCTTACGTGTGCCTCCGTTAATTTAGGAGCTACTCGTAAGCATCTTTGGAATCTATGTCGTACAAGTGTACAACATCTTTCCAGGAAGCCGTTTTTACTTCAGTGGAGTTATTAAATTTTACTTCATTTTTAATCAGACAGTTCCTACTGCTCTTAATTAAATGCGGAGAATCAAAAAAGAAAAAAAATATTCCACTATCGACTTCAAAATATGTCCTAGCTTCGCTTATTTCTAAGAATCGTGTTAAGCCAGGAAAGTTTGATCCTTGTTCGCAGACGAAGTGGACTGGAAATAATCCACTATTTCGGAGAGCACGAATTGCTTTAAAAATAACTTTTTTGAGAAGGGATGATGTACATGTACTACGTACGAAATAATAATCTATTCTAGAGGATGTTTCCATCTCTTACCAATGCTCTGTGCCATTAGCACCAACACGTTGTGAGCGGGCCATTGGGATCGATGTTCATCGTCACCAAAGTCTTCCATAACTATTACCGTGCCCGTTTTCCTGCAGAAGTCGAGGTGGGCCTTAAGGGACATCTCATCAGCAGAAATCGAACAGTATTTAAAAATACTGGGTAGCTGATTTATTTTCAATTCCAATGCCTTCACATTGAAATCAACGTTACCAGATGTTTTTGGCCAAGAAGATATAAAAGCACTTAACGTTTCAAGGGATGGAAGATAAAGGGGAGAAGTAAATTGAATGGAAAGTGAAAGCCAATTCAAACTATCCGAATACCTATTTCCATTACTACGTCTATTTTCATTGCTCTTCATATTCGAGACAATGGTTTGTACATCTGCGGACAAACTTTGAGTACAATTCTCTTGACTGTTTTTAGGTAAACAATTGCATATCTTTTTCTTTAATTGCACTTTCTAGTTCCCGACACCATTCCTTCATTTTTAAAAAAAATTTCCTCAGCAATTGCTAATCGTTGCCTCAACGTTTATTTTTTCGGAGGAACTGCTGTCGTTGACTTCGCAAATGGCATCTTGCGAATCATCGATGTCCTCCATTACATCTGTAGTAGTTCTTGCTGACGCTTCTTGATCTACCTGTTTATGAAAGCAGTTTATGAAAGCATTTCCACACCACCCATGAGGTATGCCTTAATGTGCGTTAACCGATTTTTTGTTCTCGGGTGTTCGATTTCCCCAAAAGGCCTATTGCACCCGATCTAGGAATAATCAAATATTAATATGTACATTCTTATTCATTTATAATTTGTAGAGTTTATAAAAATATGAAGGAACGACGTAAAATTTAAGGTGAGAAACAATTAATGTCTTGTTCCTGAAACTAGGATCTGATAGACCCCTATTCCAAAATTTTAATAGAAAATGAATCCTAACTCTAACATAATATAAAATTATTTTGGAGATTCTCACAGCAAATATAGTGGGAATTTGGTTTTAATTTTCTACACATTTAGTCGGCACTGCGCCTTTGAAATGGCAAAGATTTGTAGAATAATTCACAAAACTGGTCTTCGAGCTCACGAATATATCCTACAAATTGCAAAGGTGGAGCAATTAGTTACCAGTTTTGGAATTACTTGAAAGATGTAAATAATAAACCCAAAGATGATTCTGCATTATTGAACGTTGGCAAAGCTAAATTGCACTTGTGGCTCTCATAACACTTTCGAAAAAGCCAACCACAAACGTAAATGAAACTGTTTTCTTTTAAGAAATTAGTAACATCCAGCAACATTAGTTGGAATCCAACTTGTTGATTTAACTAATGGTTGATTGCGTATAGCATTCAACTGCTCAGTTTGGACGGGTTCGCAATTGCCGGTCTTAACTATTTTGAAATATTGTAGACCCCAAAGCTCCTGAAAACAACTAGTAAAATTCAAAGCAGTGACAAGTCTGTTGTTGCCACAAGAACTTCGGACTTCCCCAAAAAAGTGCTCCAAACAGTCTTGATTAAGGTGCCTAGTCAGAAGAAATTGAAACTGGCATGACTACAGGTATGTCCACAACGCTGAAATATTAAGGAGCCAGCCCGTATAATAAAGCTAAACTGATTTGTTATGTCTCTGCCTTTAGGATCGAGAACTGTAATTGACCTTAAAGTCCTGGTGTTCCTCCCATTGTTCCTCGTTCTGAACGAATGCTTTTTTTAAATTTGTTTGAATTTTTTGTCGATGACGAATTGAATAAGTCAAATAACTTATCGAGAAACTCCAAAAACTCTCCGGTGCCAATCATCGTTGTTGATCCATGACCTGAGCTAGCGATCGTCAAAAGACCACGGTATGACTCAGTACCTGGGTGGCATATTTAACTTTCATCCGCTGAAAGTTATTTGGCCTTACGTGTGCCTCCGTTAATTTAGGAGCTACTCGTAAGCATCTTTGAAATCTATGTCGTACAAGTGTACAATATCTTTCCAGGAAGCCGTTTTTACTTCAGTGGAGTTATTCAATTTAACGTCATTTTTAATCAGGTAGTTCCTCTGCTCTTAATTAAATGCGGAGAATCAAAAAAGAAAAAAAACTCTTCCACCATCGACTTCAAAATATGTCTTGGCTTCGCTTATTTCTAAGAATCGTGTTAAGCCAGGAAAGTTTGATCCTTGTTCGCAGACGAAGTGGATTTGAAATAATCCACTATTTCGGAGAGCACGAATTGCTTTAAAAATAACTTTTTTGAGAAGGGATGGTGTACTACATGTACTACGTACGAAATAATAATCTAGAGGATGTTTCCATCTCTTACCAATGCTCTGTGCCATTAGCACCAACACGTTGTGAGCGGGCCATTGGGATCGATGTTCATCGTCACCGAAGTCTTCCATACCTATTACCGTGTCCGTTTTCCTGCAGTAGTCGAGGTGGGCCTTAAGAAACATGGCATCAGCAGAAATCGAACAGTATTTAAAAATACTGGGTAGCTGATTTATTTTCAATTCCAATGCCTTCACATTGAAATCAATATTACCAAGTGTTTTTGGCCAAGAAGATATAAAAGCACTTAACGTTTCAGGGGATGAAAGATGAAATGGTGTTCGCAGTAACCGGTAATCTACTGGAAAAGTAAATTGAATGGAAAGTGAAAGCACTTTCAAACTATACGACTACCTATTTCCCTTACTACATCTATTTTCATTGCTCTTCATATTCGATACAATGCAATGGTTTGTACATCTGAGGACAAACTTTGATTAAAATTCTCTAGACTCTTTTTTAGGTACAAAATTTGCATATCTTTTTCTTTAATTACACTATCTAGTTCCCGACACCATTGCTTCATTGCTTCTTAAAAAATTTGTCTCAACAATTGCTAATCGTTGCCTCAACGTTATTTTTTGGGGTATTATTTCGGAGGAACTCACATGTCTGTGTACTGCTGTCGTTCACCTCGCAAATGGCATTGATATCCTCCATTAATACTACATTTGTAGTAGTGCTTGCTGACGCTTCTTGATATTCCTGTACAGAATTATCAAATAAAACCGTTAAGGTCTCGTTTTCGATCAAACGAGGTCGCTTGGGTGTTGCAAACGTGGTTTCATCAAACGACATCGCGTATGTGAACCAAACATGCTATCGCAAAAGTAATTTTGCATAATCTACCTGATTTTTTAAATTCGGCAAGACCCAATATCTTCCTCCATTTCTCCCTTATATAGACAAGTTTTGAATTACTTAATATTTATTTGTATTTATTTTGAATTTATACATTTGTGTTTAGTTGTGTATTTATAAAGGATAACGTAACTTAACGTTCATTGTTTTATTTGACTTAATTCTACATCTCTTAAAAGTATTTAGATTGACCTTAGCCTAACTAAAACTGTATTATCCTAATAGCATTAAAAAACTAAAGTAAACTTTAGAATAACTTAACCCTCTAACCGACAAATCTTTAAAAATGAAAAAAAAAATAGTCGTTTAATTTTTTTTAGATTAATTATGGCCCAATAAACTCAAAAAAGTTATCAGAAAATAATTTCCACTCTTGGTTTAGAAGTTTTGGAAGAAATTGTGAAGAGTGCCTCAGGGCATTGTTGCGGGTTTAGTTTAAAAAAAATGGTAATTTATTTACAGTATTTTTTTATTGAAAAAATATGGAAATACATTTTATTTTCTACGATGATATTCTAAAAAACAGTTTTTGGAATTAGAGCAGCACAAATGAAGGTTGCATTTTGAGCAAACACACTGTGTTTGTGATTTTTTGCATAGTTTGCACCATCTTTTGCCACCTTCTTTACCTAACCAGATTGGAAAGTGGCCGATATTGTCGTATCGGACGTCATCAACTGGATGTTTTGCTCTTTCACCAACTTTTGAAGTTGCCGGTTGTGGATCATCCTTTGGTGTGCTTAAGCGTGATGAACGCGGTGTTATTTGAGTCGGTGTACTTGGTAAACTGCTTGGGCGACCAGCCGCACGTTTTTGTGTGAATGTCACAAGACCAGCAGCAATATCTTCGCGAAAATCAGGTAACTGAAGCAACTGTTGTTCTTCAGCTGAAACATTATTAGAATCACTGAGTTTTTCGCTGTGTATGCGTCGATATAAAATGTAGGCATTCGTCGTGGCCATATCGATGAAATGATAAAACAGTCTAGTCATCGCATCGCGTGTCTTTGCCCGAACATGGTAGCGGCCCATAAGACCGTCCATCAAATCTACACCACCCATATGTCTGTTATACTCTCGAATAATTTGTGGGCAATCCACTTCTACATATTTTTTAACTTTTCTGTCATACCTGGGTGCCTTTGCTACTTGTATGTTGGGATTTCTTCTGGCAAAAGGCTCAATTCCAACGTATGTTGAAGCCAATCGTACACACTTAGTGTCTTTCCATAACACATTGCTGATTTGAATTCCAAAGGCAGATCCGACGAATTCAGTTGAGAATCCTCTTGGCTTATTTTTAATTGAATTATCTGCAGGAAGCTTACAATTCGGAATTCGGTTGACTCTCATCGTGCCCAGACTGTATATTCCTCTTGCACGCAAATAGACTAACAATGGCAATGATGTATAAAAATTATCGAAATATATGATGTGGTGCATAAAGTTGGGTATTGTTTGTGACAAGCGCACAACAACATTTGATGTTGCACCAAGATCAGGTGTGCCTGGTAAAATAATGTTATCGCCTGCACCGTTATATATTTCAAAGCGGTAAGCAAATCCGAAAGAATCACATAAAACAAACAACTTGATTCCCCATTTGTGTGGCTTGTTTGGCATGTATTGGCGAAGATGATGTCTCATTTTTGTGCTGCACATTTGCTCGTCGACACACAAACGAGCATGTTTAGGTATAGAATCAAACCGTTTGTTAAGTTCGTCTGCCAAAACTCGTATGCGAAACAAAAAATCATAACCATGTTGTCCCTTCTTGGTTCGTTCACTTTCATCTCGGAACGATAAATTTTTTTTTATCATCTCAAATCGTTTTCGATTCATCGTGTTTTTAATCGGTGCGAACGCATTTTTGCCCCAGTAACTATCCAAATTTGGGTACCGGTAAACCGACATATAAAGCAGAATTCCAATGTAATGATATAGGTCATCAATGTCCACATTAAACTGGGTATTTATATTTTCGACAACAGCTGCTCTATTTGTTTCTGTAACAATCATGTTCATTATTTCCGTTGTAAAGAAATAGCAGAAAATTTCCATTGGTGTTTGTAGCTCTTTGAGTTCTGATGGCAGCGATGAATCTCCTCGAAAAGCTACTTCATTCACATGTAGTTTCATTGATTGCTTTCGCCATGTGATTCTTGAGAAATCTTTTGCATCCTTTGTAATTGAACTAATACCTGCAAAAAAAATTATATATATTTATTTTTGAAAACAATTACTAAAGCTCTATTCTTCCCTGGACCAATGAAACCACCAGATGAGGGCACATTTGATGGACCCAATTCACCGGGTGGAATAGATGGTTCTGGTGTTGATACCGTTATTGAATTAATAACTGAAGGTGCTTCAAGTGCATTTATATTGGAGGACATATCTAATCCATCGGCACTATACAAATCAATATTTTGCATATCTTGATCATCTTCTGGCCTGATGTCATCCGGCACGTACTTTGGATCATTATCTTCATCGCCGCTACTGAAATAATCTTCCTCGTCAGTTACCACCGAATCTATAAACTCCTGCAGCTGTTCATCGGTCAAAATTGACAGTTTTATTCTTCTGCAGTCTCTAAATGCCATTTCTATAAATTTCTATGAAAGAAATAATAATGGCAAGATCAATCGATAAAATTACACCGGAACAGGCAACAGTGCCTTCAGGCACTGTTGCGTTTTTCGTTTCACAAACACAATTCATTTATTTTTCACTTTTAAAAAATATTAAAATACAATAATAAATATCTTACCTTTTCAAAAAAAATTGTTTCACTGAGATCGGAACACTAGAAGTTGAAATAAGCGCGATTTGAAATGAAAAAAAAACTTGCAAAAAAAACACGTGTTTACTGTCGAGATGTTGTCACAAAATTGTGTACAGAACCGAAATGTATAGTCGAAATGAGTTTGACTTCTCGGGAGAAATATTAGTAAACAAATATCTGAAGTAACCGTTATTAGTTTAACTAAAAAAATGTTCTTGTAATGAGTAAATTCGGATTTTGTGATGAGTGCCCTGTTAGAGGGTTAACTTAACTTTACTATTGTATACAATACTATTAAGTAAAGGATATTCATTTTAAGGATGGGAAGGGATAGGGTATTCTACGATCCGCACAGCGGTTTGTAGCCTTCTCATATGTTTTTAAATAGTTGTTGTTAGCACTAATTTAACATTTGTTTCAAGGTTCTCATACAAATGGGGTGGGCTGACTTTTTCGGATTCCTTGTTTAAATTATTTATAATTTTCAATATATATGATATGAACAAAAAATACATTTTAGTATCGCCACTGTCCATTATTAGCCAACTCGTTTGTTGTATTTGCAGGTATTTCTAATGAATTAGAAATGAAATACAATTTGAGATTGAAATGCTTGCAGTTGTGCTGTAATTGTTTCAGTATTTTTCTGTAATATATTACTTGTTGCTTCTGCTACTGAGGTTTGATTTTTTATCAACTCAAGTAGGTGATTTTCATTCGCCCGTGTTTGCTGAATTTGTTGCCCATAGTGATCAGCATACGACTCACCCAATACCCCGAACAGCTTGTTTGCCACTAAACCAACAAAGTCGAAAGGGGATCGTTTTGGTCTAACCTTGAGAGACCTTTAGCACCTTGGGCATGCAGCAAGTCGTTGTTGCTTTTTATAATCGTTAGTTGATGGTTGAATTGATGAACTATGTTGTGAGTCAATCCATTAGACCTCTTTTTACTGCAAAACTCGTTCTCTCCAATAATTAATCATGTCATAATAGACAATTATTTTCCAGGCACTGGTTATCAGATTTAAGCTTCCAGTCTTCTCAAAGTAAATTCCTGTGCGGTTTTTGAATGGAATAACCTTTACGGGATCAATTTCTTCGTTCGATGTCAATGTGTTACCTTGTCCAAGAAACATCATCACCAAGCTGGTGAAGAACAACCACCTTATTGGGGTTAGTCTACAAGTCGTTTTGCTTTCCCTTTTCAAAGTGTCGCGTGTAGTTGGTTGAAACTGGTCCATTGGCTCTGAATTCTTCGTCGTCAGCCATTTCGTAGATCAGCTATGATTTAGGCCAAGATGAACGTTTACTACAGGTTTCGGTTTTTCTATTTCATTTGACAATATCCTTACATCTTCAATTGGTAGTAGACAAAGTTTTGTTATGGGTCTCTTGATGTATTTCTTGTTGCAGTTAATAGTTGCCGGTCGAACATGATAATCCTGCCCAGGGTGTGTTTCGGTGATGCGGCCCATCGACCAGTTTGTTGGGGTAATCGATCTTCCTTAATCAATACGATATCGCCTATGTTTATGTTCGTTTCAGTGCCCTTCCACTTCAATCGTTGTTGAAGATTTGATAAATACCCTGTAGACCAAATCTTCAGGAGTTCAGGCATGCCTCTATTTGCGTCAGGAGAGTGGATAGTTCTTCGAAGGTAAGATTGGTATCACCAATTTACGTTTGAGGTGATATTTTGTAGACTTAATTCCGGCTTCCCACAGGCCTCCGAAGTGTGGAGCTGCTGGTGGTGTGAAATGCCACTGCATTCCATTCATAACTAATCTCGTTGAAGCATCCCTCTACGCTTGGTTGATGGTGAGTGTTCTTAGGTTTTGAAGTTCTTTATTCGCTCCGATAAATGTTGTTCCATTGTCACTGTAGATGTGAAGTGGCAAACCTCTTCTTGATACGAAACGCCTTAACTACCTCAATATGAATAGCCTTCGTGGCTAAACATACAAATATTGCCATGTAGCCCTTTGTAGACCTAGTTCCTCTTCCCTTAGAGATTTAAATGGTCCATGGTCCTGTGTAGTCTACTCCAGAGTGTGTTACTCGTGGAGATGGCAGCATTCCCATTATTTGATGTTTTGGCGATGCATTAAACCGATAGCATCGGACGCAGCGATGTACAATTTTTCGAACCAATCGTTTGGCATGAGGAATCCAATATGACTGCCTCAATGTCGCCATCATCAAGTTGATACCCCCGTGAAGAGTTTTCTTGTGTACGTATTCTGCCAGTAGTTTGGTGAACACGCTGTCATACGGTCAAATGTACGGATGTTTTTCGTTGATAGTTATGCTTGCGTTCTCTAGGCACCCTCCAACAACTAAAATGTTGTCGTTGTCCAGGCGAGGATTCAGCGTCAGTAGGGCTCCTCTTGGGGATGTCATCTCCTTTAGTCAAGCATCTTATTTCCTCCGGAAACGCCTCCAATAACACCAAATGGACTATAAACTTGTTTGTCTCTTCAACTTCGTCAAGTGTTAGCTCCCCTGTTCGCCTTTCTTGTTTTCGACTGTTAAAAACAAATCGTTTATAGTAGGTTATAGTGATAGGTCTGATGCTCGCCATTGAGTTTTATCTGCCTGTACATTTTTTCAATGTTGCGGTGAAGACGTACTTGTGAGTTCTCCAGCGCATTATAATTGTTGTAATGTCCGCTTGGAGCCTAGGGCCCACCATCATTAGTTGATTTAGGCTTACTCCAGTTGACGTTTTTGCCGATCCGTCAAATACTACTCGTAATTTCGTCGTAGTACTATTAGGTTTAAGCACTGCATGATGAGGTAAGTAGTAACCCTTGGTGTTGAACTTATCCATATTGGGCACTTCTACCATGTGCCCTAGTTGTTGGAACTCATTCATCACCTTTGTGTAATCAACCTTAAGTTCCTTGTTTGTACTGAACTTCTTTTCAAGCTGCCGCAGCCTAGCTATGGCCCTGTTCTTGGATTCTCCCAGCTTATGTTCATCCGCTTCCTTTTTGAATGGAATTTTGACCACGTATCTGCCATCCTTTACACGAAAATGAGATTCGTGATAAAAATCTTCGCATTATTGATCACTTGTATTCTGATGGCCTTGTCGAGAGACTTCTTCAATGTCCCAAAATCTTTCGAGTTTTTTTTTCTAATGATGTTTGAACGACAAGATCATTGATTTTGATTTTGTCATTCCTTCGAGTTGATGTCCGACCGGAGATAAGCCATCCTAGTTGTGAATTCTGGGCTATAAGAGCATTTCCAACTCCTCTTTTCAAGCCGTCAAGAATTACGTCTCCATAGACGTCAGCTCCTATGATCAGGTCTATTCCTCCAGGAATGTTGTACGTTGGATCTGCTAGTTTGATAGTTTGTAACTGGTCATTCATCATGTTATTCAGCCCTATCGAGGTATCCATCGGAGCGGACAATTTTCCGCAACGCATACTTCGTCGGAGGTTAAAATTCCAGTGTTAGCCCTGGCAACGTTGCACCTTTTATGATTATGATTAAATACTAATGTAGTATGTCATGTTTTTCTTTTACCAATGTTTGTAGCCTTGGTAACGCATATAATTGTTCTCTGATTCGTTTCATTAATGGCTCGAAGGACCAAATGTATAGTTTAGAATGTTAAAGACCCCTTACCGCTGGTGGGGGGAAGTCTAGAAGTAAAACTCTCTAATTAATCTTTTACGAATGAATTGGTTTCGTTTATTTCCTTGCCTTAAATACTAAAATATTGGCTATGTTACAAAAATGTACAACTTAAATTACAAACTATAATCAGCAAGGTCAGTAATGATGAGAATATTTATTTTGCTGACTTTGCTGGGAACTAAATTGAAATATTATATGAGTGAGCTGACTTTGCTGGGAACTAACTTGAAATATAATATGAGTGAGTAAATACGAGAATTAATAAGCTGTCTGGTGTGGTCACCATGACAAACGGTGTTAAGTACGTATGAGAGTTAGACTTAGACTGGCTTACTTTATTAGATAAAATCTTACTTACTAACAAAAGAGAACTTACATTAAGAGAGCAAGGAAGTGACATGTATCCATTAACTCATATTTATTTTATTTCATTTATCTATCGAGTTACTTCTTACAGATTGCTAAGCTTAACATATATTACATTTTCAATTAATAATACTTTAAATATATTTCTTTCAAGACTTATATCTAAACTAAATTTAAGTTTATTAAAAATTTTCATACACCTTGAGAATAGTTCATTTGAACCGTAATTATATCTGTGCAACGGAATATAAAACAATTGTCTGCCACGAATATTTCTTCTTGGAACATAAATATTTAAAAAAATTAAGGTGCTCGGCTTACCACCCGAGTATATCATAAACACACATAACACAATTTACAAGCCAACGATTTTGCAGAGAATTTAGGCCAATTAAAGTGCATCTTGCAGAGTATCGCGATGTTTCGAATAAATTCCAATATAATTGTTTAAATAAAAACCTTGTAAAAGACTTTTGAATTTTTTCGATTCGATTTTTTGAGAGTATATATTGAGGATCCCATACGACTGAAGCATATTCCAGATGGGGACGGACAAGTGAAGTATAGACAGCTTTAATTGCATAAGGATTGGAAAATTCTGAGCAATATCTTTTAAGAAAACCTAACCCTGAGTTTGCTTTTGCAACCATAAAATCGATATTCAAGGAGAAATTCAACTTTTCGTCGAACACTATTGCGAGATCTTTCACTTCCGTTAGTCTTTTTAAAGTAGTATTAGAAATACCATATTCATGTAGAACAACAACTTGAGATCGATGAAAGGTTAAGATATTACATTTATTTTTGTTAAGTGAAAGGAAGTTATGTTTACACCAATCAACTATTGAATTTATATCATCCTGTATCTTAAGGCAATCATTCTTGCTTTTCTCTGTTGAAAATATTTTAAAATCATCTGCAAATAATAAACCAGTTGTATTTTTCAGTATCAATGGCAGTTCATTTATGTATATTAAAAACAGTAATGGGCCAAGATGGCTTCCTTTAGGAACACCAGATGGAACAAATATTACTTTTGATGACTTGCAGTTAAACATTTTTACAACATGTTTTCTATTAGTTAAATAACTGGACAATCATTTTAGAAAAGCGGAGTCAATTCCAACATTTTTAAGATTTTTAACAAGCAATTGTATACAAATACTATCAAAGGCTTTTTGAAAATCAGTATAAATTACATCCACCTGATATCCTGACTCTAAAACATTAGATACATGTTTTGTAAAAAGGGATAAATTTGTAGTTGTAGACCTACCACTAACAAACCCATGTTGACATGGAGAAATATATTCTCTTATAACTAACGGGTTCGCCATCTAACGTTTTTTTTTCAACTAGTGCTTATTTCGTGAATGGTAACACTTAGCTCATGTCTGATTTGACAGATAATTAGTTTTATCCTTTTGCTGAACGAATATGGTTGTGTATACGCTTGAACAACGCTGGGAAATATTGGGATTACTTTGAAAATCATGGTAATGTTGCAGAATGTGTGCGAAAATTGCGTACGGTTTTGTGAGAAGAGAAGCACCGTCAGCTCCGTATGTTCGTTATCTTGTGAAGAAAGTGAAAGAAACTGGCATCCTCATCAATAAACCAAAGCGTGAAAAGCCAAAAACAGTGCGTACACCCGAGAATATTGCTGCTGTGGCAGAAAGTGTGCGTGAAGCGCCATCAACATCAATTCACCGTCGTTCTCAACAATTGAACATTTCGGAGACATCATTGAGACGAATTTTGCACTTTGGTATGACACCACACAAAGTCCAATTGGTTCAGGAGTTGAAGCCAACTGACCATCCAATGCGTTTTCGCTTCGCTAAGTGGGCCTGCGGTCGACTTAGAGGAAGATGCCGATTTTGTCAAAAAAAAATGTAAACAAGCAAAATTGTCGCATTTGGGGCACAGAAAACCCGCACGCCACGCATACATTGGAAAGCCGATACACCCAAAACGAGTCACTATTTGGTGCGGATTTTGGTCCAGAGGCATAATTGGGCCATTTTTCTTCGAAAATGAGCAAGGAGTGGCCGTTACATTCAATGGCGATCGTTATCGGGCCATGTTGAACGAATTTTTGTTCACAAAAATTGAAGAGGAGGATATTGGCAACATTTGGTATCAACAGGACGGCGCTACGTGCCACACAGCCGAAGTTACACTCGATGTTTTGCGCCCTGTTTTTGAAGATCGCATTATCAGCCGCAGAACTGATGTCGTTTGGCTACCTCGGAGCTGCGATTTGACACCGTTGGACTATTATTTGTGGGGTGCCGTAAAAGATAAGTGTTACGCCGACAAGCCAGAGACAATTGACGTTTTAAAGGACAATATTGGTTAAATACAGCTGCACACAATCGATAATGTGCTTAAAAATTGGACCGATCGTGTAGGCTACTGCATGGCCAGCCATTTGAATGAAATTATTTTCCATTAACCGGAAGGATTGTATTTTCAAAAAAAAAAAAAAGAAATTTGAGAAAATATTCAGTAGTTTTTTTTTATAGCATTTTCAAAAAAGAAAAGTTATTTGGCGGACCCTTTATATCTGCCTATATTTTATAATACATATTTGCTTTGAAGTTTTTTTTTTCTTCTTCAACCGGAAAGTCATATATGCAATTCAATATAGGAAATAACAAACTCTGAAACACTTGCACAAAGCAATACCGATACACACAAATATATAATTCTATACCGTTAATCTCATTCTCCAATGATCTTTTTTGGGCTTCACTGTTAAACAAAATACAATTTCGTATGTTTTTCACTTAACCTCAACTTATATATATTTTGGCGCTGGTAATTAGGTCATCGCAGGTAAGTTCTTCATCCGTACTGTCATCGTATGTCGACCATGGCTTATGTTGTCGGCGCTGGTTTTTGTTCGTCCAGGTCCTTCAGTTTCCCCGATTTTGTCGACGTCGTAACGGTCGTTACATCCAACAGCGGTAATTTTGTTAGGACCAAGATATTTTTTTATGAATTTTGATTGCATTGCCAAATTGTGTTTGTCGTATAGCAACACTGTCTCCTATCTCATATCTTCTGGCAGGCTGTCTTTTTTTATTGAAAGATGCCTGATTTTCTTGCTGGACTGCTGCTATTTGTCGCTTCGCTTCTTCCCTAAGAGCGTTTCTTCAGTACGAATTTACTGAATCCGTCGACTACAGCAAAAACATACTTGTACTGTTTACCAGTTGCTGTTAGTGGACCCATGTGATCCAAGTGATATGTGTGCAAAGGCAGATCTTCTTTCGGAATAGGGTTTAAATAGCCATCTTGTTTTCCTGATTTTTTTTTCCGCTAAGATGCATTGAATACAATTTTGCCTACAGGTATCCAGTTTTTCTCTAAGATTTGGTATTGAATATTCTCTTCTTATAATATCCTCCATTTTTCTCGACGCAAAATGTCCTTGCTCATGAACACTTCTTATGAGCTCCTTCTGCATTCCGTTTGGCATGCATAGTAGTTCATCTCCTTGGTCGTTCACCTCGTATATTATGTTTTTGTTAGAAAGAAAATTCTTATATGGTCCCTTTCCAGCAGAGCTGATATAACTTTTAACCTTTCGTCCTTCAATTGTGCAACTGCGATACGATCAACACGTTCACTCCTAACTATCATTGCGACAGTGTTTCGGCTTAAGGCATCTACATGCTTCATCTTTGTATTTCCCCTATAATAATAGCTAGCACCTCTATTTCGTATAAACTATAATTCTGTTGTGCAACAGAAGTTTTCCTCGAAAAGAAGTAAATCGGATGAAAACAGTTTTTGTAGCAAAATCGCACCGAAGCCGATTTTTGAAGCATCCGTATGTAATTCCGTATCAGCTTTGGGGTTGTAAATTAAATGGGTCGGATGTCTGTACAATGCCTCTTTAATGTCATGAAATGCTATTTTCGCAGACTTATCTTCTTGGGTTTTGAAAAATGGGATTCTCGTTCTTTAAGATAATGTTTAGTTCGAAATGTTCCTTACTCTGTTTAGCCGGAAAATAACTTTCAACTAGATGTTTAATTTCCCTTTCAAACACTTTTTTCCTATCAGCTCGTTGTTTGGCCTAACAGGTTTATATTCGTGTCCTGATTTGCCACAGAAATCACAGACGTTTGGAATGATCTTGGGTTCCGCTGAGTTCCAATTTGCTTTAATGTGTCCCACTTTGACGCAACCAAATCATTTCTTATTTATTTTTTTTTTTTTTTTTTAAATTCATTTTTATTTTAAATTCAACTTAGAACTAACTTACATGCTAGACAAAAATTACTGAAAAACTAGCCTACTTATCTACTAACTTAACTTACTTACTTATCCTCTGCGGATATCCTAAATTAAATAATAACAACTTAAAAACTAATGCCTTTCGGCCTAAAATATAATTAAATTATTTTACAATAAATTTATCTTTTTGTTTACCAAGAAACATTTAAAAAAAACTTGGTGTCATAAAAACATTTCTTATTTACGAGGTGTCTTTAACGATCACTGAAGCTTTAATTAATAAAGCTTCAGTGATCGTTATCTGGATGGTTAAACCGACCCATGCCGAGAAGATTCAGTTATACACGAAAGATGGTAAATTAGAGTCTGTATAGTGGGTGGCATAACAAAAGTAAGCGAATTTCGCAGGCCCATGTTGGTAATGCACCCTATGACGATCCGTATAATCTTATCCTCCGGATCTCAAAGGGCAAGCGATTAATTTGAAAAACTTTCTCCATGACAAAGTCAGTATATTTCAAAATCGCTACTCTCTTTTGCTACCTGCCTCAACTGTTTCACAGTGTCTGACCCACTTGCGAAAGTATGGACTAAAGAACGCGTAAATCGCTCCAAGCGTAATGTATCCGTACTTTTCGAACCAGATCTTCGCTCTACCGATAAGAGCCATTTGAACTCGAGGGAGGACGTCAAAGTTCTTCAATCTGACTTCAATCCCTACTGACTCAAATGCCCACGTCTTACGTCTTACCCGAGAATGGTCGGGACCGTAGGTTGGAAATCCAACAAATTCACTGGAATGACGATCTTTTTTTGTCACCGCACTAATGATAGAGTTAAGCGCATCAAGTGTGATCAGTGGAATATTATTTTACTATTTCCGCATCCCTTTCAGTGTCGACGACATTCGATCCCTCGGCGATTACAAATAAATAAACGAGTCAAACAATCACCGCTTGAATTCGACGGTAAAAACCAACACCTGGAAAACCAACATCTTTTTTATTTTATCTTTTAACCGTGGGGCATTGTATACATCTTTTATCTCTGCGTATGTTTCATTGATACCTCTGTGATTAAGTAGTTTGGTGGAATAAATTTTATCAGTATATCTTTAATGAAGTTTTCTCGAAATTCTTTTAATTCTATAACTATTCCCCTTTTTTCCAATTTCGTTATAAATTTTATGATTGCTGACGCCATTTCTTTTATTAAGAATTATTTGTGTTTTATAAATATTTACTTGAGTGTATACAATGGGAATATTCACTACTATCCTCATTTGCACTGTGAATAGTTGCGACTAAAGATTGTTCACCTAAGTTCTCAATGTTGACATTGTTGTCTGTTGAAACCCCTCCGTTTTCACTGTACATAGTACGTTTCCATTCTGGAAAAACCATCTGCTACTTGATTATCTTTTCCTTTTACATTGTTAGGTTATAGTGGCTGCCAGCGTTCGCCAGCACACTTCCTATCCGTGGGAAAACCATTCTGAGCTTTTGATGAAGCGGAGGAGTCTTTTCACTTTCGTTTTTGCCAAATCATTGAGATTTTGAAAATAGTAATCTCCAAGATGTAGCTTCCTTTTGTTTACGGCTGGGCAGTTACAAAGGAGATGAAGTATTATATCCTCCTCCTCCTCGTCCCTACAGCTCCTACAGAAGTCGTTTGAGAAAAGGCCTAGCCTTTCTGCGTGACTACCTATTAAGCAGTGTCCCGTGATGACACCTATGGTGGCGCAAATATACGGTCTATCAAGCGAAATTAGTCCCTTTGATCGTCTAAAATCTAACGTTGGCAAAATTTGTTTGGTTGTTTAACACACCGTGTCAAGCCTCTGAGGTTTGATTTGCTGTTATCATGTTTTGCTAATAAGCTTTTGCATGTAGCTATAGGAACACCTAGTGCACCCGTGTCGGGTACAACTGGTAATTTGGTTTTATTTCTGGCGAGTTAATCAGCCTTACAGTTCCCTGGAATGTCACTATGCCCAGGCACCCAGCATAGGTGAATGTTAAAATGCGTTGACATCTCCTGCAGAGATGATCGGCAATCTAGGGTTGTCTTTGAATTTGTTGATACTGATTCCAGGGATTTGATCGCCACTTGGCTGTCCGAGAAAATGCTAATATCCTTGGCAGATATTACATTCTCTTTCAGCCAGGATAGGGCTTCTTTGATCGCCATGAGTTCCGCCTGCAATGAAGACGGAATTATCTCTGTAATTATCAAGCTGCTGTTTTACTAGTGTTATATCGTCACCAATTGTTAATATATTTTTCCTTAACTCTTCGGAACAACCTTTTCTGCTATTTGGTCAATTAAATGTTCATCAATCTTATCAAAATCACATTCTTCAGCTTGGCTCCCTAACCTTATCAAAAACTTTTCGAATTGTTTGTCTACCACTTGTTTCATAGGCCTAAAAATATGCCTTTCGAGTACTTTACTTTGCTTATGCAGGAAATATTCATCAAATTTCTTAATAGATATATTAAAAACATTTCTTTCTTCAGTTGCATCGGTATTAGCTCCCGGCGAACTATAAAAAAATCTCTTTTCAATCCCCAAACCGCCAAAATGAAGTAACACCGCTCTCTTTTTTTTTTTGAGATTCAATACTGCCAGCTTCCAGGTATATGCTTAGGGCTCTCTTCAATTTTTCCCATCTCAAGAGGTGTCCCCCTCAGTAACGAAACTCTCCAACGGATGTATTTTTTTTTCCATTTCTGTATCAAGAAATGTAGGTAATCGATTATTTTCACTCAAAATACGGTTTATAGGTGTGAGAAGTATACATATGATACATATTACTATTTGAAACAAACTTTTCAAATTATACATTTTTTCCACTCTAAACTTTATTTAAAGCTTGCATTCATTTTCCAATTAAATGGATATCTAACCAATTTTCTAAACTTCATTTGAAGCTTACTCTTCGTTTCCAATTAAATGGAAAGCAAATTAGTTATTTTTCTTTAGACTTCATTTGAAGCAAATCGGCATTTTTCCAATTGAATGGAAAACCACTTAATAGAAATAACATTTTTTTATTAATATGTATTCTTTACCACCAATTGATAATTTCTTTATTTGTTTTGTTAATTTCTCCGGAATCGGTTTACACTTTTGCACTGCTTAAAAGAGTAGCATTTTAACATTTAACTTCTTGTTTAACTTTTTCCTCGTCGCCAAATGTAGCGTATATAGTTCATATAGTGCATGCACACGAGACACAGACAATATGCCTATATAAGAGATTTAAGCGAACATTGAGAAATAGTTGTTATCTACTATCACTAGTACACCTATTCCAAAGTAGATACTTACACATATATGAGAGAGCATGTCTATTCATGCTGTAGAAAGGATGATATCAATACACTACAGGCATCTGATACCTTTCCTTAACCATCATAGAATTGAGCCGACGAAAATCGATGCACTCTGCAAATATCCATCTTTCTTCGGAACCATAACAATCGGAGATGTAAAGTTAGATGTTGATCTACGAACTATTCCACAATCTAGCAGCTCCTGCACAGTTCTGTCGATCGCCTACTGTTGAGCAAAAGGTATGCGATGTTAATTTAATTGTTATTTTCTCAGTTTTGCAAGGCTTTATATTATGCAGCTTTAGTTAGAAAAAAATTATAAATTATTTTCATAACAGAAATGTATTTGTAAAAAAATATTAAAAAAAGAATGAGTAAGTTTACGTAAAAAGTAGATTACCATATTATATCTAAGAGTACGGTTGGCAACCCTTGCGCATAGTGTGCCCTTACACGATAACATAATAACTGAATTACAATAATCTTACGTCTTTTTTAAATACCAAAATTTGATGTTGGGAAGTAGCCATGTTGCCACATGTTGCCACATGGCTACAACATGGTTATTAGGGGTTTGTCTTTTTAAAAAGAAACAAACTTTTGACTTAATTTTTATCAACGTGTTTATTCTTCTGAAGTCGTCTAAAAACTAAACTTTTCATTATTATTCTTACTGTCTAAATGGGGATGACCTTGATACAGCGGCAGTTCAATGCACTTACTTGGTATCATGTTCAGCATTGCATTATCTACGATTTTCATGAATTTCCATGAATTTGGCTGTTGGGAAATCGCGATTCATGATTTCCCAGGTTTAATGTTCGCCAACCGGAATCCGCTTCCAGGAACTGTTCGTGGGATCGTTATGTCGGCGGATTCTGAATCCGACATAACTCGCGCGTCGGCCGTAAGTGATGGAACCCAGCAGCGATCTTGTTGTCTCAGTTGTCCCAGTTGTGCCAGCAGTTTGTTGCTATTTTTTTTTTTGAAACAAAACTGGCTGTAACTACCACTGTCAAGTAATGAATTGAATTCAGAAAACTCCGTTCTTATTATTTCATCATTTCCGATTTTGGCCTGTGATGCAATCTCCTGGATCGAGAACATAACATATATGAGATGATGTTCTCAGTCTGAAATGTCTGAAGTGGTTGCCGGTTGGTGCTACTGAAGAGTTGTCGGAGATAGAAGGTCGTCGAGGATTTCTGAGGTAGACAAAGGATCAGTTGAAAGCGGAAGACTTGAAGTGTAGGTGTTCTGACGGTGAATCCATGTGTTCGGAAGCGACAGACAGAGTCTGGTGCTGCACAGGAGCGACATTTGTGAAGAATCCACTTCTGGGACGTCCACTCTTTTTATCAGATCGCCACGTGTTTGCACCATTATTGTCAATTTCGTTAATATGTGTCTTATATTTTAAAACTATTATTTATATTTTTGTAATGCGCTTTAATTTTTCACGTGGTTACCCTACACCTGAGATGTGATAGTATTACGATTTATATTTTTTATTTTAATTTTTATTTTCTGTACTATTCGTGTGTCTGTTTTAGGAGGAAGTGAAGTCTTTCTCCATCCCTTTCCTTTTACGATCCTTTTTGTTTTTAAATATGAAGTCGGTTGCTATTGACAAAATGGAAAGGAGAGGGAAATCGAATGATTATAATTATTGACAATAGGTTGCGTTATTTATATTTTACATCTTGTTGTCGTTCCGTCAAAAAAAAATAAACAAACTACAAAGTTAATTTTCTTAATCCATTTATTTAATATTTTTATTAACGAGAACTACCGCTTGCTACAGCGAATTATCGTGGACAGGCGATGCGTTGGTGTGCGACTAAAATAACTTTTTAATTCAGTTACTATAAAAAAAACACACTTTTATTTTATTGCAAAGAAATACTTTATTACTACTGCGGATTCTTACTGCGGGATACTACTGCGGAATACTACTGTGGAATTTTAACACTATCAGATCTGTGTCGTAGCGAGCTTAATACAAGCATCATCTACGAGCAGAGATTTGCCACAGCATATAATATGCATCCACAGGCTCATCATTTAGTGCATTTGTTAGTGGGACATAACAGAACATAGAAGTTATTAAGTTTTACAACACTAACAAAATCAGTAAACGATGAAATTACAATTTAGCTATTTAACAATTTACATACACTAATTACGTCTCTAGCATACAATTTCGCAGAGTATTTTTTAAACTACTTTTACTAACATGTAGTTCAACTACATCGTTATTTTTATTGTATACCCTACTCATACGACTAATGGCCTCATGCATACCATAGTTCTTTTTATGATTAGGTATATGTAATATATTTAATCTACGCAGGTTGTAGGAACCTCCCCGGGTATTAAAACCAATGGCACTTAAAAGATCAGGAGCATCAATTTGTCCTGATAATAATTGGTGTAAGAAAACCATGTCATTGTTAAGTCTACGTTGAGACAAAGGTAATAGTTGCAGCAGTTTAATTCGACACCTATACGGAGGCAAATTGTGCAGATCATCCCATGGAAGTCCTCTCAAAGCAAATCTTATGAATTTACGTTGGACTGATTCAATTCTATTCGAATGAACTACATAGAAGGGTGTCCAAACTTGTGAGGCATACTCCAAGTGAGGGCGAACTAGGCAATTATAGAGTGAAAGAGTGACATATGGGTCAGTAAACTCTTTTGACCACCTTTTTATAAATCCTAACATAGAGTTGGATTTATTGACGATAACGTTAATGTGTTTATTGAACTCCATTTTGGGATCAAAATAAACACCAAGATCTTTAAAGCTGTCTACACGACAGAGAGTGTGTCCAGATAGAGTATATTTAAAATTACATGGAGCGCGTTTTCGTGAAAATGACATATGCTGGCACTTTGTAGGGTTCAGATTCAAACCGTTTTTAAGACACCATATGGTAAAACTATTTAAATCGGCTTGTAGTGAAAGCGAATCGTTTAAATCTCCTACACATTTGAAAATTTTCATATCATCAGCATAAATCAATATTTTGCTATCTCGAATACAGGCTTTTACATCGTTAATTGCAAGTATAAATAAAATCGGTCCCAAATGACTTCCTTGAGGTACTCCAGATTGAGCAACAAAAGGGTTGGACTTGGAACCTCTAAATTTTACTTGGTATGTTCTCAATGAGAGATATGATTTAACCCAATTTATGAATCCTGGAGGGAATCCATACGCCTTAAGTTTAAAAATTATGATGTTATGTGATAACTGGTCAAATGCTTTGGAGAAGTCAGTGTATATACAATCTACTTCTTTTTTATTTTCCAAACTATTGGAACAATGATGCATAAAAGTTAATAGATTTGTTACAGTGGATCGATGTTTAACAAAGCCATGCTGTTCTTCACAGATAATGTTTCGACACAAGAATACCAATTTATCACAAATAATATGTTCAAATAACTTAGGAATGCAAGATAGTTTAGAGATAGGTCTATAATTAGAGATATCTCCTCGCTCGCCTTTTTTAAAAACAGGTGTTATAAATGCACTTTTCCATTGGGTTGGGAATACTCCTGTGGCAAGGGAGCTTTCAAACATATACTTAAGGTATGGCAAAAGAGCATCTTTGCATTGCTTTACGACTATTGGTGGGATTCCATCGGGCCCTGCAGAATAATCATTGTTTAATGAAGAGATATATTTAAGTAGTGTCTCATCGTCAAATGTAACATTGCTGAAACTAACTTGAGGATAGTCATTGAGATAGCTGAAATAATCCTCGTCTAAGACTGGAGGGGTATCAATAAATGATTTACTGAAGCTCTCTGCGAATAAGTTTGACACAATTAGAGAGCTCGATGTTTTTGAATTATTGGAAGAGAAGTTGGCTGGGTACCCATCCGTTTTTCTCTTCGAATTGACAAATCCCCAAAAGCGTTTTGGGTCACTTTTAAGAGCGTTCTCCATATTGACTATATAGCCATTATATAAATTACTAGACATCGCAGAGAATTCATTAAAGTAATTCAAGTACTTATCATAGTCGTATTGATTTTGGCTTTTAACAAAATTATTCCAGGCCCGGTTTCGTCTGTTTCGAAGAGATTTAAGCTCTTTCGTGTACCATGGGTGCTGGACTTGAACATTTTTAGAATGCCTGACTGGGATAGTTTTATCCATGCAATCTTTTATTATAAAATAGAAATTTTTAACAGCTTCTTCTAAATTGGAGAAGCCGTCAATCTTCATATTAGAAATAATAATTTCTTCAGATAGCCTTTGAAAGTTTGCTTTCCGAAAGTCAAAAGAGTACGAACGATCGTACGAGTCAGCGTTTTCGTACAGATGTCCGCCTATGTCAATGAAAATATCAAGTGGAGGATGATTTTTATCTATGTTAGTAATGCTGGTACTAGATTCTAATACTGCAGTACTAACAGAGTCAGAAGAAAAAACTAAATCGAGAATTCGATTATTATGATTTTTTATACAGCTAATTTGCTGTAAGTCAAATGATAAAATGTTATCAAGTAATAATAGCTCTTGCTGTGCAGAAACTTCTGATGGTATAAAATGAGGTTCTCCCTCTGAAGGCACCCATTCAATGTGTGGTAAGTTGAAATCGCCCAGTAATAAAATAGTACTGTCACAACAAGATAAGTCAAAGATTTATTCTAAAGCCTTCGATAGCTCGGAATACAGAATGGATAGACGATATGAAGGAATGTACGCATTTGCAACATAGAGATATTTATTTCCAATTGTTATCTTAACACAGATTATTTCAATGTTAAGAGGGAATGGAAATTCTATTTTCTCAGAGGTAAGATGACTGCGAACTGCAGTAAGAACACCTCCACCAAGCGCTTTTAGGTCATTTATATGGCGGTCACTCCTATATACTGAGAACTCATGATTAAAGAGTTCCGAGTCAAGTATACTGGCGTTAAGCCACGTTTCTGTCAAGGAGAATATATCATGAGAAAAGGCTTGGGAATTAAGAAAAAATGTTTTGGTTTTTGTTCGGAGCCCTCTTACATTTTGGTAGTAGAGGGACAGTCGGTAGAGTTTTTTGATGCTGAGTTAACTCCGCGTTTAGCTCTACGTGGCCTAAACTCATTGACAATAGTGTTTAAAGGCCATGAGTCAGTGTCGCATACTTTATCAAATACATTTGGAGGTACTACTATTTTAAACGATGAAACGAAACTATCCTGTTTGCTAATTTTTGTACATTTAATAGAAGTACCTGTAGGGACTAGATTTTTTGAAAATAAGTGACTAATCACGTCTTCGGAGGAAGTGCTTGGTTTCAGGCGTGATATAAATATCGATCTAGGTTTTGGTATCGATTCAATTGATGAAGCAGATGCAGTCACTGTTGGAACTACACTAGATGATGGGATAGTAGGAGAAGTATTGGTTGGAGGCGACCCAACTGACAGATTTGGAACCAAATTATTTTTAATTTGATCCTGACTTCTGAGATTAGATCGTTTAGCTGTCGGATGAGCCGTTGATGAGTTGGTGTCACGCTTACGCTTTCCTTTAATGGTGGCAACTTTATCACTGGCTGCATGGGACGCGACAGATTGTACGGACGGTGCGGACCGTGCTTTTTCTTTGGAAGTGTTATGGTCAAATGTTTGCAAAGGCTCTGTAGACGTGGAAGCGTCAGCGGTCAGACATGGGTCTGAAAATGCAGACACTGTGGATACTGCATGATTAAAATTGTCTAACAAGTCCTTAAAGCCTTTCGACAGCTTAACAATGTCAGCTTTCAAAGCCGACATCTTAAAAGCAAGACTTGATATGGATAACTTACGGCACGCAGTGCAATACCAGAAAGCGCCTTCAGTTGCGTTTATTTTATCCATAAATGCGTTAGTAGATCCAACGCATTTTGCATGAAACATTTTTCCACATGGTCCATAACAGGAAAAAATAGCGTTATTTGAATTTAATCGGCAGACGTCATGTCAGCGATTTTACAATTACATTTATTAATTCTAAGAAATTGTGAAATATCCAGCAACTTTACTTTATTGACCGGATAAAGGAGTCAAATTTATCGTCTGGTATTGGCAATGGTGCTGGTGCTTTCTTATATTTCCTTGATATTTTCAATGTTTTTTAAAATAATTTTGTCAAATTTTATTGCTTCAGTGAAATTAAATTTTTTTGTATAATTTGGATAATAGAATCTTTGTTTTTCTATATGTTTTACATTAGAATATTTTTGGTCTAAGAAATACAAGGTGCAATTGATAAAGTTGATTAGATAGTTTCCTGTGAGATTTATATCTCTATCGTCACATGTTTGATTTATGCTTACATTTACATTTTTGATAAATAGAGTTTCGTCATCTAAAGATTCAATTTCGGTTTGATCATTTTTGATCAATTCACAATTTTGTTTTATTACACAATGTTTACTTTCAATTAATTCTTTTAGACTTTTGTCTTTTTCATATTTGTAAGTTTTATTTCTATATTCTATAATGAATTCCTTTTCGGCATTTATCTCTAGAAAGTTTGTATTAGGAACTGGAGTTAATAATTTAAGAGGTATAGTTACATAGTTTTTTGGAATTTTAATGGCGAACATTAACATGTTTTCTTTGTACTTTGCAACTCCTAACCTTATTTGTTTTAATTTAAAGAAATCTATTTTATATGCTTCAATTTCATCGTTTGTGAGAATATTGGGATGTAAAATATTACTTCTCGCTGATACAATATTATCTTGAATATGTTCTATTTTTGATTCGATATATTTAAGTTTAAATAGTTGGTCAAAGTAAATTTGCTTCATTACTAAATCTCTTTCTACTCTATGAATAGTGTTAAGTTGTTTTAAAATTGTTTCCCTATCATTACTAATGGTATCTTTAAGAGTGGTAAAAGTATTGTTAAAATAATCATTAATTTTAATTTGATTGTTGGATGCTACGATTGCATTATGACTGTTCTTTGTTACTATATCTAGGTGATTTTCTATAGTCTGTCTGTCGTCGTCGTCCATGGTTCCGAATAACCATTTTTGTGTCGTTCCTATTACGTTAATAAGACCTCGTCTTTGTCTATGTTGTAAGGGCACTAGAGTCCTAATTTTATGTATGATATTTGAAATTTCTTCGTTTAAAATTTGTCTTTGTTCGAGTTGTAGTGGGGCTAGATTACTAGAAATGTTTTTAACTAATGCTATTATTTCAGCTGGGTCTATTATATGTAGTATAATATCCGTCTCGTTCGTAATGCTTATGTCAGTTAGTTGAAGTTTAACGTATCCGTTCTGTTCATTTATCGTTTGTATGTCAAGGAGGTGTTGGCAATTAATCTGAGTAGTCAGCGTCAGAAGTACTATCCATGCTATCACCTGCAAATTTTAACGGTCGCTTAATATTTGTAGAATGGATACCTTTCAATTTAGTTTTTTTATATTTTGGCTCATGCTTGTGCCTAACTGCCCTGTAGTTTTTAATAAAACCTGTTGATCTTTGTTCTTCGTAATCTTCTCTAGTTTCATTTAATTTTCTTAATTTTATCTCTTTTGTTTTCTCTATGTTCTGGCGAATTCTTTCTACATCAACCTTATGGGTGTGTGCGTCAAAAGGATTGCATTTAATGGTAGAGTGGAATCTATTATTATAACTCCTTACAGCTTTCTGTATACTTCTTTTTACTGAAAATTTATTTTTATTAAACGAAATGATTCTAAATTTTTCTGCTATAGTGTTATGGAAACGCTCAATGTCTGCATTGCCAGTGTGACTATTTGGCTTTGTTAGATGCAGAGAAATTCCCTCTTCTTCTAAGAATTCTTTTATCTGAATAGCTTTAAATTCGTTATCCGCAACTATTTTATTTGGTTTCCCTAGTTTTGTGAAATGGTCTTCTAGTTGGTCAATTATAGTAGTGTGGTTTCTATCTGTTAAATGATATGCTGAACCAAATTTGGAAAACTTATCTATTATAGTAAGAAAACTTATTTTTCGTATTACATAGGTATCAATATGGATTGTCTGATTAATGTCTGTAGGTGTTTCAGTTTTCTTAAATTTTTCTTTTATGGGATTGCGGTCATATTTGACTGCTTGGCAAACGTCGCATTGATTGATAACAATATGAATAAATTCCATTAGATTTGGATAATATATTTTATACTTTATTTGATCATATGTTTCTTGTATACCAGAATGCTGGCTTTCTTGTACATGGTACAGAGATATTTGCTTCACAACTTCTACCTCCGTTTCGATGTCTTGTGCCCTAAATGAACACTTAACAAATCTTACTGAATTGTCATTGGAATACATTTGCCTTATTTTTTCTTGAAGAATATTGTATATGTTATCCGATAATTCTGTAAATATGCCTACTTTTCCCTTTTTTATAAATCTCCTTAGTATGTCTCCTAATCTTTCAAAGTCAAACTCTGCTATGTATATGATTCTTTTATTATGTAGAATCTCAATTTCCTTTATTTTATTATTTGTTAATATTATCTGGGTTTTGTACTTGTTGACAATGTCTTCGACTATTGGAATGTGATCCATCAGTTCTTCTTCTGCCGTATGAACTGTTTCGTTCGTATCGTCTTCTCTTATATTAAATACAAATTCTGATATTGAATCACTTTGGTTTCCTTCAAGCGAAAAATTTTCTGTTAGTGTGGGATTCTCTCCCTCCTTAGATTTAACGTCCTCGTTAACTTCTATTCTGCTAAGAAAATCTGCTACCCTGTTCTCTTTTCCTTTAAGGTACTCAATTTCAAACTGATATTCTCCTAGTTTAAGAAGCCATCGTTGATGCCTAGGCGATGGATCTTTTGCATGAAGATACTTGATTGGCTGGTGATCTGTAAAGATCTTAAACTTATTACCGTAAAGGTAAGGTCTAAAATAATTTATTGACCACATTATCGCTAGAAATTCTTTGTCTGTAGCGGAGTAATTAATTTCGTGCTTATTGAGAGTACGGGATGCATAGCAAATAGGGTGTCCTTCTTGTGAAATTACCGCACCAATCGCATAGTTGGATGCGTCAGTTGTCAGCGTGAATTGTTTTTGGAAATTTGGGTATCTTAATATGGGGTGACTACTTATTAGTCCTTTCAATTTTTCAAATGCTTCTATATAGTTTGGATCATTTGTATTAACTTTGGCTTTTTTCTTTAAATATTTCGTAATAGGTTGTGCTACTTTAGCACAATCTCGGATAAATTTTCTATAATACCCGGTTATTCCTAAAAAGCTCTTGATTTGTTTTTGGGATTTTGGAAGTTCTAATTTTTCAATGCAAGCTATCTTGTCTGGATTATGTTTTAACCCGTCCTTAGTGAGAATATGGCCTAAGAATTCGGTCTCTCTCTTCATAAAATTACACTTGTCTACTTGTATTTTAAGTTTCTTTGATTCCAATATTTTAAAAATGTCCGTTATAGCTTTGACGTGTTCTTTCAATGACGTGCTAAAGATGAGGATGTCATCCAAATAAACTACACATGTCTTATTGATATGATCTCTAAGAATATCATTCATCAGTCTTTGGAATGTCGCTGGGGCATTCTTTAAACCGAATGGCATTCTTATAAATTCGTATAACCCGTGGGGGTGACAAAAGCTGTCTTTTTGCGATCTTCTTCTTTGATCAAGATCTGGTGATAGCCTTTGGCAAGATCCAATGTGGTGAAATATTGTGACTTCCCAAGTTTGTCTAGTATTGAATCAATATTAGGCAAAGGGAATTTATCTTCAATAGTAATATCGTTCAACTTTCTATAATCGATTACAATACGAAATTTTTTTTTGCCAGAGTTGTCCATTTTTTTTGGTACAACTATGAGTGGACTCGAATATTTGGAATTACTCTTCCGAATAATTCCCTGAGTCTCCATTTCTTTAATTTGACGTTTTACTTCTTCGTCATGCATTGGGGGATATCTGTACAGTTTAGCATTGACTTGTTGGTCAGTTGTTGTGATATTTTCATGTTTAATTTCAGGGGTGCTTGATAATTTGTCTCCTTCTTTGAAGAACAAATTACCAAATTTATTAAGCAAATTCTCAACTTCTTTACGTTCCTCCCTGTTAAGATGGTCTAGTCTGATGTTGTTGGTGCTAGTTTCTAGCGAACATATTTGATTATATATGTATGGGGTGTCAGTGAATTTTACGCACTGACTGTTCAAATACATATTTCTTCCTTCCAAGTTTATTATCGAATTCAATTTGCTGAGCAAATCTATACCAATAATAAACTGATACCCTCTGTTGCAAAGTCGTTTGACTTTCCACCTAACAAGCGTATTGGGCGTTGTTACTTTGAATTCTTCTGGTACCGGTGTTGTCCCTGATAATTATTCTGCCTGTATTGTCCTGACCTGATCTGTTATGATGATACTCATCTGTGTAATTTGTTCTCCTTTGTTTCCTTCTCGTGGATCAAAATATTATTTCAAAGAGCAGATTGTATTTCGATGATATCTCCATATAATAATTCTATAGTTTTATTTATTTGTTTTGTGTTAATCTAGATTAATTCTTTCGGTAGCCATTTTTTGGAATGGGAACTTGAAGAGGAACAATCAGAGTTTTTATCCTCAGTGCCTTAGCTCTGGCTTTTCGAAAATCGTCTTGAGTTGTATGGAAAGAGAGATTTTTTTTCTTTCCGGGTTGCTTAGTCATATGTACATTTTATTTAACGTGCGTGTGACCCAGCAGTTTCGGATGTTACTTCAAAAATATTTTTAAGCTATAATTTGAAACACAAGATTTATTTGATAAGGATTTGTTGTATATAGCTAAGCTCTTTTAAGGAGTAGGTAAGTTCGAATAAAATACTTGTTTGCACAAATGTATTATTTAATATTTATTTAACTTGCTCTGTCCAAGCTTAAGTGAGAAGTAAAAGTAGTAAAAACTTAAATTCTAAACTAACCCTACTGTGTGACACTCGAACGATGTGCTTATCTTGCCGCTTGTGCAAGATATCATGTAACGAGGTCCCATGCTGTTACGCTATTCCCCCGTACATCGCTGACTACGAGATTTCCTCAAGGTTAGCGCGTCTGGTGGCGACGATGACCGCTGGTGAGATGCTTGGTCATCTATAATTTTCATCGCGTTAACTGGTATACTATGATTGGTTAATAAATAATATTTTCGTAAGTATATGTATTGTTTTAAATATTTGTTGATTTATGAATACACTGTGCCCTGCGTTAGGGATCGCAGGTTTGATTTTATTATTTATTAATAACACAGACTTACGCACACATGCACCTAAAGATAGCACTGATGATTCCTGTTAGCATTATGGCCTTCGGCTGGTTTGAAGTTTGAGTTCGACGATGACTAAGGGTCAAAACCCAACGGTTGATATTCACCTGATAGTTCTTGATACACAGTTTGTTTTTCGCTTTATTGCACTTATTTTCGCACGGTTTTATTAATAATCTTATTATTATTATATTTTTTTTTATTTCAATTAATTTGTGAATTCTTACGAGTTAAATAAATATAATTTTCGAATTTAATCAACCGTTCACCGGACTACACGACTGCGCCAGTGATAAGTTCTCAGGATGAGCTTAATAAAAAACGAACAGAACCTTTCGTTTTAAATATGTTTAACCAACTAAACATTATAATTTTGGAACTTAAAACCAACTTCGCTTTCAACGTTGGTGGTGGTAGCAGTTTCATCATCACGGACATCGATTGCGAAAACAGCGTCGGCGGATGTGTTGTCATGATTTTTTTTTGCGATTTCGGACAACGTAGTGAAGTCGATTCCATGACTGAGCATGCGTGCCATCCATAAAGTAGACAACATGTCTTCGGGAACATTAAGAATAGCCAGTCTACCCAACTTAAGTTTGTTCTTGTTCCGTAAAATAAAAAAAAAAAAAAAACAATTTAATTTATGATATGGTAAAAGAATGACTTTATTAACTGAATTGAATCTTAAGACTAACTTAACAAAATTTGTTCATACCTTCGATAACTTACTATTTACTTATTGCTTACATAACAATATTGGTTCAAATTACATTTCATGCATTTCAGCATACCTGGAGCAGTTCAATATCAGTCAACCAGACAAATGGAGTTCATACTACCAGCGTTTCAAGCTATACCTGCTTGCCAATGAGATACAGGGGGAGCCCCGACAACAAGCAGTTTTCCTGACAGTTTGCGGTTCACAACTGTATGACCTCCTGTGCTCATTGGCAGCTCCAACAGAGGTAAGCACTTTAAAACTTTCTGAGATCGAATCGATTCTTAAAAATCATTTTTCTCCAATTCCGTCTGAAATTGCCGCATTTTACAAATTCTTCAAACGGGACCAACAACCTGATGAGTGTTTTGCTTCCTATGTGGCTGAGCTGCGTAGACTTGTAATAAATTGTAACTTTGCAAGTTCTCTCGACCGCATGCTTCGAGATCGAATCGTATGTGGTCTTCGGGATGAAGCTTTACAACGAAGTTTCCTTGCAGAAGACAAGCTCACGTTGCAGAAGGTCATCGAGAAAGCATCAACAGCAGAGGCAGCTACAAAGAATCTCCATGAAATTCGTCATCCCGACGATTCAGTACATTTCATCGGAAAGCAGAAATTGCAGAGCAAACGTAATGCTACATCAACAACATCAAACCAGTGTGCTGGTTGCGGCGCTGCACACAACAGAGTTGCTTGCCCCTACCTGGAGACCATATGTTCGAATTGCGGAAAGATGGGACATTTACAACGTGCACTACAACAACAAACTCCCAGTCCGCATTGTTTGCGATGCGTCGCCTTACGGAGTAGGTATTGTTTTGTGCCATCTGTGTGACGATGGGTCGGAAAAACCCATTTCGTTCTATTCAAGAACACTCACCAAGGCCGAACGAAACTACGCCCAAATCGATAGGGAAAGTGTCGCAATAATCGCTGGAATTAAAAAATTCCATGAATTTTTATACGGGAGACGATTCACGATTGTCACTGATCATCGGCCCTTATTAGGGATATTCAACCCGAATAAGCAAACTCCAAACGTATTATCAGCACAAATGTTAAGAAGGCGGATATTTCTCAATGCGTACGATTACGATATCGTCCACCGCAGCGGATCTAAAATGGGTAATGCTGATTTTCTAAGCCGTTTTCCTTTACAGAGCCCAAACCAAGAATCTGATGAATCGGAAGAAGTCCTGATGCTGGAAACATTGGAAAATCCTGTTCTTACTCCACAAGAAATATCCAATATGATTTCAAAAGATTCAATATATTCACAGGTTTTAAGCTGGGCGTTAAGGGGATGGCCTGAGAAACAACCAACCGATGAGAAATTTCGACCATTTTTCCAAAAACGAAATGAAATATCTACGTTAAAAGGATGCTTATTATGGGGAAACAGGACCATCATCCCCAAAGCCGGACAGAAGGCCATACTAACAGCCCTTCATGCTGGACATCCAGGCATCGTTCGGATGAAGGCATTAGCCCGCAGCTATGTGTGGTGGCCCAATATTGGAGATGACTGTGAACGAACAGTCAAGATGTGTGAAGCCTGCCAAACATCCCGACCTGAAGAACGGCCCATGGGAAGTGACGGAACATCCTTGGTCAAGACTTCACATCGACTTCGCTGGACCATTTCAGGGAAAGATATTTTTCCTCGTTGTCGACTCGCATTCGAAATGGCTGGAAGTCCATCATGTAAGTACGACCTCATCTAAATGTGCTATACAGGTTCTACGAATGCTGTTTGCAACACATGGCCTTCCTGAAAGCATTGTCTCTGACAACGGCACAGCATTTACGTCAGAAGTTTTCCAGCTATTTTGCAACAACAACCTAATTCGGCACACACGCATTGCTCCGTTCCACCCTTCGTCAAATGGACAAGCCGAACGCATGGTTCAAACGGCAAAGAACTTTCTTAAGAAGATGCCCGAAGGTTCCAACATCCAACTGAACCTCTCACGATTCCTGTTGAGTCAACACATCACTCCCTCAGCAACTACGGGACATTCCCCATCTGTTTTAATGTATAATCGTCAGATCAAAACATATTTTGACAAAATACATCCAAATGCCATTACATTTAAATCGAAAACAGCAGAATTAGAAGGTGGAACGGAAGACGTCGTAAAAAAACAGTTTCAACCCAATGACCTTATATGGGCAAGAAATTATTCAAGAGGCTCCAAATGGATTGCTGGTGTGATCAGATCTAAGACGGGTCCTCTGTCATACAGGATTCTTCTTGAAGGTGGACATGTCGTTAAAAGGCATGTTGATCAATTAAGACAACGCGAAAAGTACACCTACGAAGAATTTCCATCACCTGACCAACAATCGCAGGCGAGCTCTCCAGAAGATCACTTGAAAAACAGCTTCTTCAGCCGAAAGCAGCAGACGTTCGAAGATCGAGTCGAGAACGAAAACAAGTAAGATTCTACGGAACAGAAGTAAATATTGCATCGACTAGGCGTTAAGGGGTGTTATGTACCATCACTGGCTTTACCTACTGTCGTATTGGATTCTCCCGCTATCTTCGATTCAACTAAAATACAGCTACGCATCGTACGATCTATGCATGTGTATACATAATTACAGCTATGGCTCGCATGACACTTGTCTTGCAGCTGCATTAACTTGAGTCACTTTTGTAATAGACATCGCGTCGATCAGAACTCCGTCCTTGTTTAATAAGATTAAGAATTAATAAAGTTGAATTTATAAATACTTGTTGTGTATTTATTAGTTATCATTTGCTATTCCCAGTTTCTGTCAATGTCAAGTTCAATTGGATACTCAGTGTCAGTGTCTCAATTCTCAGAGATGTGCTAGGCTTTTTGAATCCATCAATATCTCAGCCATCCTTGGATGAAATTTTACAGTTTTTGTCTTCACAGATAGTGGACAGTCTATATATTGACAATTACAGTGTATTTTGTTACTTTTGCCATCAAAAAGCCCTGAAATCGCATTTTTCCGGAAATAAAAAAATCGTTTCTTTTCAGATTTTCTGGATGGTTTTTAATCCATAAAAATCTTATCCTTGGATTCAAGTTGACAGTTAATCTTTATTACTTGAAACAGTATTTTGACCCACATGTGCGTATGTTATCTAAAAGCTCTAACATTCTTATTAGAATAACTGAATATCACACAGATAACTATCGGATTCTTTGGTATTCAATTATAATACGTTATTAGAATAACTAGATAACACATTAATAACTAAATATCATCAACTCCTCTCGGAGTTATTGTTTAATGGTTCTTGGAATAACTAATAACTGGTATCGTTAAAATCGAGTAACCGGTTATAACAGTTGCCGGTGAATAACCAGTTGCTGGTAACAGTTATCGATATATCGACCAACACTACATTGTATGTATTTCAACTGAGTTTAAGTGAACTCAGTTGAACTCTGGGTTTTCAATTACATTTTAATTCTAATAACATCCAATCTATTGCCAGATATTTGTTTATGAGACGGGGTCGACATAACTCGCATCTCCCTAAGGATACTTGACGGACGTCTGTCGCTGAGTTATAGGGACGTCATTGGCCTGTTGAGTTACCTCTGCTTTAACTCTGTGAATCTAGAAATCACCGGTTTCACCTAGACAAACCATAGCGCTAGATTACCCTTCCAGAATGGAGGAATCCTAAGATTCTATAATGTCCCAATCTCTTGAAACTCAGCATTGATGGAAAAGATTTATTTCCAGGATTGCTTGCTATGAGGGTTGGTGGTCCGTCCTGCATTTTCAATATAGATACAAATTATTGCAAATATTGCTAAAAATATCGCTAAACTAATTGTAGCGAATATCAAGGGAGAACTAATCCGAGTAAACTGATAGGCAACTGTCGAGACCAATTTTATTTATTAATGCATATGATTAACGTCTTTAGTGTGCGGTGGAATCTTTCGATGATCTGATTTATAAGGAAACTAACAAGCGTGACTTTTAAAATTTATTTATTTTATTTTTTTGAAATCGTACTTTTCATATGGCTGACATTTTTGAAACTAATTTTGGGTTCCGGTTAAGTATGTCGGAAAACGTTTCACAACTGCCCATATTGAATTTTAGTTCAGCATCGCACGTAACGTGTTAATTTTAGGATTAGGTAACTTTTATTAGGCCTGATGATATCGGTACAATTTTACTCGCTGTAAAATAACCTTCTCCAGACATTTCCCTTGTAGCTCTTTCAAGAGGACTCAACGAATTGCAAATCTCTTCGGCAATGCACCACTCTTGCTCAGTTAACATTTGAATTTGGTGGACACTGAAACTGGCGAAGGTTATTCCGAGGGCTTCTTTCAGCAAAATAAATCGTTTAATCGTGTCAAACGTGGAATTCTAGCGAGTCTTGGAATCATTGATAACTGACAATTGTCGTTGTTTTGTTTTCCTAGCATGACTTGAGTTTGTTGAAGATTTTCATTTACTTAAAAACTTCTGTTAATGTGATTCATCATCCTCTCAATTTTTTTCAGAGTCAGACTTACTTCATCTCTATCATCTCCAAATTCAGTAAAATTTTTTTCGGAATCGTCCTCAATACCTTCTCCAATGTCCTTGGTACTTAAACACTCTTGGACGCATAAATTCAGTAAAATTTTTTTCGGAATCGTCCTCAATACCTTCTCCAATGTTCTTGGTACTTAAACACTTTGGACGCATAAATTTGATGTGTGTGCAACGCATCCATAATGCCTTTATCCCATGTCGGTCATGTTGCTGGCGTTATCCGTTATGATGATTTAATTTATTAGCTACTCCCGCTGAAACAAGGACTTTGTTTAATGCATTTGCAATAACTATTGAACTATGTGCTTCTGTATATTTGACGGACTTCAGAACCATATGCTTCATGTTGAAGTCCTCATCAATAAAATGAGCAGTAACTCTAAGGTAACTATGGTTTTTAACAGAGGTCCAATGATCTGTTGTTATGCAAACACTTTTAACCAATTGTTATTTTGCTGTTATATCATTACAATACCCCTCGTTAATGTTATTTAAAAGTGCGTTAGATACATACTTTTTATCGGATAATTCGTAATTTGGTAATTTTGTTTTTACAAAACACAAAAGCCTAAAAACCTCTGTCCTTGACCATTGAGAAGGGAGGATATAGATAAATGCTGTGATAGAGATGATCTTGTGGAGATGTGGTTTCAGTCAAATCACCATTTTCGCTGTCACTTTGATGCGATGAAACTAATACATGCGCACTACATGAAGGATTTTCCTCAGTTCAGTTTCCTCATTGAAATCATCGAATGTTTCACTTTTACATCACTTTTTAAATTTGTTATTGATGTCTGGTAAGATAGGATCGATTTGCATATATTGCAACTTTTTCTGGTTTTTGCACAAAATGCAATCAAATGTTTGTCTTCCAGCCATTGTATTAAGTATATTGAAGACTTTTATAGTTTTATATTTAAATAGGATATCACCCACGTTATTTAATTTATTTGCCACAGAAAATCAAAACTAAGCGAACTCAACCGATTCGTAATTTTTTATAGAAGAACAATGCGAATTTTACTCCACCGCACTCCACCTACACGTTATACACAGAAGTAGAGCTGTAGCAAACCGTATGTATCCTTAATGAGTAACGGCTATTTGTATTTGATACGACCCGAAGTAACGAATCGTTACGGTCGTTAATTTGACCAATGAGAACAGAGCTTCATCTAAGATTTCTTATTAAAGCTGAAATCCGGAACACGGCCACTGTCAAGTCAACTAAGTTTCGTTACTTTCACATGTTTCGGAATTACATGCATCAGATTAGTTTTTGTATGTTTTGATTTCGATACTTTCACTATTCCACTACGTTTGCATGGTCTGGTTCGTATAAGTACGAGGACCCTTGTTGTATGTGTGTCAGTGTGTACGGCGATGCGTACGATAGATTTTTCTGATAAGGGATTTAACCGGTGCGAACTTTTGTTTGAACGGCTCTGTGGTGTGCTGACGTACCCTGGTCCTTGACCCCGAGTACTTTAAAACGTAATATGATTTGTATAGAACGTGCGAACGTAACGATATCTTTGCAACGGGTAGTTAGTGAAAAGGTACCGAATATAAGTTAATAAATAATAAGCTGAAATATTGAAAAAAATATTTTTTTTTACTACATGACTGTTTTAATTTCAACTGATAACGGATGAGTTACAAACATAGAACTAAAGAAACCTATCATACTACATACTCCGGAGTATGAGTATCTCTCATAATCAATTTGTTAATTGTCAATTCAGCATTGTTGCATCGGCAAATGTTCCCACTTGAATTATGTTGCAATATCTTAACTTCTTATATGTTTCTGGGAAATATGTCTGGGTTGATATTTGGTTGTTGTGCTGTTGCTGTTGAGTCGCAATTGTGCGGAAGTCGCTAATGGTGGCTTTACAATTTACTTGGTGTTAACTTTTAGATTTGTATTTGATGCAATAGACAATTGACCATTCCTCGTTCCAAGCACAACAGACGAAAACAATATACATTTATTTAGCCAGATACTTTATTAATATAAAAGTGCGACTTGTCACAATGGCAACTGAGAGACGAGTGACAAAGAAGAGAAAAAAATTAAACACTTTACATGTGCATGTGTGTGTGTTTATGCAAAAGAAAATGAGAAAGGGTTACTTAACGTATTCTATTTTTACCTACGCCGGTAGTCCTCTCGTTTTTACATGTTTGTTCTGGTTTGGTTTCGTTTAATTCCGTCACAACTCAGCCGTCCTGACCAAAAATCGTCCCGATTTCACCTGGTTTAATTTTTTTACAATCAACCCATGGTTTAATGATTGCCACTTCCCAAATCCCCTCATATGGAACTTGTCCTAATTGTAAACCTTCTACATATTTTACTAAATACATGTCATTTGGCAAAATCTTCATTATTCTGTAAAGTCCTTTAAATTTAGGAATTATCTTCCTACATGCTCCAGCTTTAATCTCATTATTCTTAATCATCACGTAATTATTTTCCTTATATACTGTTTGGGTTCAAAGACGATCTTTCAAAACTTTATTTTTATTCTTTTATTATGTCCTTTTACAACACAAACATGAAAATCGTTATTAATTATTATTGATTATCTTTCTTTAGTGTAGTCGTCCTCCTCTTCTGCCTCTTCTAAATCCAATTCATACTTGACATCAGGATATGGTTCATGGGGATCCACATCAGGACCGTCCAGATAACAAACTGCCATTACTTCCAGCAGTCCATTTTCCTCTTGGAGTGTATCAACTGGGACAGTCATCAGATTTGATAGAGAGTGCAACCACCTCAATGCCTTTCCTTTAAACCGGCTTGATATTAAGACTTTGACATTGTTCTCCTTCAACACTTTGCTCTACAGCGGCAATTGTTTTTTCGGTGCGCACCGTTCGACGTCTCTGCGGATGCGTATTATCACATAGAGTAAACGTAGTGCCCTGGAGGACGATTGTGTCGACCATAAAATGGACGGAGCTTGCGGTAAACTTCGCGAACTGAACCATTATTTTCGAAATAAATTTGCACGATTTGCAAGCGTTGTTCATTTGTCAACCTGTTCATGATGAAATGGCAAACCAAACTAAACATAAATTACATTAGAGCTGCCCAATGGACCCATGGGCCATGGTCCCAGTATTGTTGCCAATAAATTTTCAGCAGTTTTCCCTAGATAAACGTCAAAAAATCTCTAGAAAGAGAAACCCCTAGTCCAGTGTTGCCGGAGAAAATTATTATAAGGGACTGGAGTACTGCAGCCAAACATGGGAATGTTTTGAAAAAAAAAAATAGAAGTACAGACATATTTTAGTCTTTAAAGACACTAAATGCTTGTATACCTTATCCCATAGGGGTATATTAGTTTTGACATTAAGTTATTAACATCATATACCTTAAAGTATATCAGCTAGCCATTCTTAGTCGATCTAGCTATGTCTGTCCGTTCGTTTGTGTGTCACCGATTTTTGGCCCTTACATATACTGAATTTTGAGCTAGAGTGTTGAAATTTAGTATATAGACTCTCTTTGCGACGAAGCAGTCTTTTCTGACCAAATCATATAAAAATTTACAAAAAAAAGTGACTTAGCAAGTAATTTAGACGATGTCATTATCTATATTTCTTGCATATAAAGTTTTTAACCACTTTTTGTCGACGTTTTATTAGAAAATAAGATTTTCGCCAAAAAAGCATAGAGTCGCCATATATCATTTTGATTCAATATACGGGGGCGTTTTCCTAAAAAGCATATGCCATAGAAGAACTTCTTTTTTGTTGAACCATAAAAGATTTGTATAGAGGATGGTTGAACTCCATAAAATAAATGACCCCAAAAAGTGGGCATGCCTAAAACTGAATGGAGATGAAATATAGAAAATGTCACATCTGGCTAAGAAAGGTTTCTATGGGATCGTTTTTGAAAATAGTTTGTTTTACGAAAACGCCCCCAAATATTGGGCGTGGGTTAAAATGATTTTTAGACGAAATGTTCATAGAATTACTCGAAATATGTTCATCATTCTTTTTTTTACTAAAAACGACAGAAATACGGACCTGGCTAAAAACTTTATTTATACGAAGTATATCTATTGAGATTTTATAAATATGTTTTACAAACTTTTTTTCAAAGTTCTTTACCGTTTGGAAAAAACAACGTTTTACTAAAAAGGGGGGTGATTTTTTAATGCCTAAAAATCGGTGACGTACAGACGGATAGACAGACATGGCTAATTTGATTCAGCTAGCGATTCTGAGTCGACCCATATACCTTAAGGTAAAACGAAAATGATCAATATAAATGGACTCTAAAGTATTTATTGCGAAAGCACCTTAATTTGCATGTGTAAAAAGAAGAGCGTCATATTTTTGAAACGAGACAGCAGTAGAACGATGTAAAAGATTTGGTTTAAAAATAAAAAGTGATCACAAGTGAATTTGAGTTTCATTAATTTAAAAAAAAAAATATCTCACCAGGAGAGAGGTAGAGCCTTGGTTAAGATGTCTGCGATCATGTCTGTTGTTGATACGTATTGCAAATCGAAACAACCCTTATCTGGCATCGATGTTTGTTTTTTATGCATTACACAAAACATTTCTTGCGGGAAAATGTTGACGTCCATTAGCATGCCATTCGTTACCGCAGTTCATGCAATTTGTTGGTTTGTATTCTTTTGGTGTATCTTTGTTGTATGTGCGTTTTGCGTGTTGATGTTGTCTCTGTCTTGTTCTAACTATGTTGCACTGCTCTGTTTGTTGTTGCTGAGCTTCAATTTTAACTGCGTGTTCTTCAGACATTTCATATGTTTTGGCCTCTTCTAACAATCTTTGTAGGGTTGGCTTTGTTTGAAACGCAAAATCTCGAAGTCCATGTGACGACGTTGTACATATAATTTGAGATTTGATTTCATTGTCTCTATCCGAAAAATCACAATTAGCACTCATTTTTAAAAGCCTTGCATAAAACTGAGAAACGGTTTCGCTGGAAAGTTGTTTGGCTTGACGAAAGGAAAATATTTCGAACTCAATATTCGTTTTAGGTGCAAAATAATTCAAAAGCTTTTGTTTTGCTATTTCATAACAATCGATTTCTATTGTTTCTTTCACACCGTTATCATTTGTTATTTCCTTTGTTAGGACACTTGGCTCGGGCAAATTATGGAAAATCTCAAAAACATCTTCTCCTGCGTAGTGCAACAGCAGAGCTTTTTGTCTATCTACGTTATTAATTTCACTTGCAATTAGAAAATTCTCGAAACGAGAGATCCATTTCTTCCAACGTTCACCTGCGTTGGTGGTGTCTTCGTTGTAATTAAAAAATGGTATTCTGCCACCTTCCATGTTGAAAAAAACTTAAATCTATACCTATTGCAATAGGCACAGTCGGAAGCGTATGTATCTGTATGAGATACAATTCCAGCGTTGTCCACCGGTGCGATTTGTAATAGGCACAATCGTTAGGACTTACTGTTTCGTTATCGGATTAGCAAAGTCTAGACAATTTCTATGTAGAATCTACGACTACGGGCGGCTGTAAGAGTGTCGCGAACAGTAAGAAAAAAAATATCGGCGTGTGTTTCGTGCGCAAGTCGGGGTCACCAATTTCGTTTGACTTAAATATTTATTTAATATAGTTAATCGAAACAAATTCTTTCTTAAACCGAATTACACTTTTTTCTATATATTACGTTGCAGCCACGTCCGCTCTCTAACCCGTTGAAATCCAGAAGAAGGTTATAACAAATAGACATGTCATTTTATATGGATAGGAAACTACTGTCGTCGATATGCTTTGGAATATGGATGGGACTCTACTGAACCCGATGTGCTTTGCGATATGGATGGCGGATTGTCTAATCGATTAAGGTTCCCTTTATCCAGTGCGTTGGTATTGTTTTAATTATTTATAGTTTCTATTTAAATTGATAAGCGAAGACGCCACATTCTGGCCGCTTCCTCTGCCATTTCGGCATTATATTCCCTGGCATGGGCACGTTTCTGATGTTGCCGAAGCCCTGCGTACGTTGTGAATGCTCGGTTGCAAAACTCACAAGTACTGTTGTTGGCAGTTGGGCCCCGGAAATACCTTCTCTTGTGCTGTGCCAGTCCTTCTCTCGACGCGTATTGCTTTCCGCAGTCGCAGATATTAGCGCTCCCTGTAGCACCTTGACTAAGTGGTGAAGCCATAGCGTTGATTTCGCAGTGGCTTGATATTTATTTAGATATTTATCACCACAAGTCCTTACTCTAAGTAGAGCACTAAAGCAATATTTATGGCCTTATGTTGACTAGGTTGTTATGTTGATGTGGTTGTTGATGTTGAAGTTGCTATTGATGATGTTGATGTGGATGTTGATGTTGAAGTTGGGTATGTTGATGTTGCTGTTGATGTTCATTTTGGTAAGTTGAGTTGATGTTGATGGTTTGGTAGATTTTTTGGTGCTTGATGTTGTTTGTTTTTAAATTTCTTCGTTTCCAATTTTTTTTTCCAATTTTTATTATTTTTTGAAAAAATCGATTTTTTTTTGCACTTGTCAGAATGTTTCTAAGTCTTCCCGTTCTCAAAAACTTTTCTCAGAGCTATTTTCTACCACAAATCTACCAAAAACTAATTTCTCGCTTGCGAATATTACGCGAATCGCACGCGAATATCCAAAAAAAAGCCTGTCACCCTTACCTGACACTCGGTCTAAAAAATGCTTTGCCGTTACTTTACAATGACCAAACATGCACGGTCTGACATACAAACTTAAACTGTCGCTTGCGATTCGTATGCGAATAATTGTTATTTGCCGATTTGACAGTCACTTGCAGCTGCGAATATTAGGCGAATCACATGCGAATATCCAAAAAAAACTATTTGCCTGTCACTCTTACCTGACATTCGGTCTTAAATATGCTTTGCCGTTACTTTAAAATTGACCAAACTGACACAGTCTGACATACACTATTGAACTGTCACTTGCGATTCGTAGGTGAATAATTGTCATTTGCCGCTTTGACAGTCACTTGCAGCTGTCATTCGGTCACTCAAAACTTGTTTGCGGGTTCTTTTTCCGCGACTGAACTCACACAATAACCTCAAATGTCACTTCACAATATTATCTGTCATTCGCTAATTTGACATTTCTTCACGGCTGTCATTCAGCAAACTCACAGTTACTTGCAGCAGTTCTTCAGTAGTCTGACAGTTACTTCCACCTGTCCTTCGGTCACTCAAAACTTGTTTGCCGGTTATTTTTCCTCGACCAAACTCACACTATATGCTCACTTTACTAAAGTATCTGTCTACTCAACCGAATTCACCCAAACTGTCAAAAACCTACCAACTGACACTTCACACACCGCTGCTACTTTTCGCTACTTTTCCGCTAACACCAGATACTAGCGCTTAAAATCCAGCACTTTTCACATCCACAAACAAACGTATCTCACTGGAATATGTTTCACTTCCACTTCATTTATCTAAAATCTGTGGCTCGATTCACTGACAATTGGCATTTAATGAAAAATAATTTCGTTAATATCTTCACTAATATTTAGGCGATTGAGCTACTTCTTATACCAAACGAAACCTTAAAACCTTACGAATTTTACCCGCACTCGATTATAGCCGCGCACTTTTTACCACTTTTTTTCACGTTTGAACCGGAGCGAAAAAATACACGTCATCACGCTAGGTCCATCACAATGCTTTGTTTTAATTAGACAGTCGGATTCCCCAAGTCCGTGCCAGTTCTGTGGTATGTGGTACACAGGCCCTTCGTGATCTGCTCTTCTGTAACCGGAGTCATGTGCCCCAACTGCCGTTACTCGCTCATGAATTCGACATATTTCGCTCTGATCTCTGGATTAACTTGCAATTTCCTTTCCAGATGAAGAAATCTCTGCAACGCTGCTGCTCTGTAGCTGCCCAAGCTCTAAATAAGGGAACTCACAGGTATGTTCACAACGTACCTACCTGTTGGATCACGGTAGTGGGTGCTCTGAAAGTGCTCTTCCACCCATCGATCGTCTGCAGACATCGGGATAGCTGTGTCCTGCTCTCGGATTTCCTAAAGTCGTCTCAGAAGGTCGTTTAGCTCTGAATTTGGCCGCTTTTGAACGGCAATCATGACTCTCGCTTCTTGCTCTGATGATTCTCGAGGCTGTCCAAAAATGATCCAGCCGAAGTGAGTGTCCTGCGGAGTCAGGCCGGACTCGAACCTTTGTATCCTGCTCTGGATGATTTCGGCCCAGACTTGAACTCCCAACAAGATGTCTATGCAGGATTCCTTATTGAAGCTCGTGTCTGCTAGGCTCAGCTCGCTAAAGTCTTCCATTGTGGTTGGCACTAGATCTCCGTTCGGTATATTCGATATTATACGCGCCATGGTATAACATTTACACCGTAGTGTGAACGATGTCTCAGTCTGAGATCGAATATTAAGATATACGACCCCAGAGAGTTCCACATCGGTACTTGCTCCGATACCGGATATCTGAAGATCTGGCCGGTAAATTCTTATGCCCAAGTTACGCACCAACTGCTCTGTGACAATGTTTATCTGGCTTCCACTGTCTAGAAGTGCTCGTGCCTCTAGTGCTCGCCCTGCTCTGCTGATGACGTCAATTCGTGCTGTCGCCAGTAATGCTCCTTCTGCTCTCGTGTCGTCAACCTGTTCGATGGTTGCCGAATGTTGCAAGACAGTTGATTGCTATGCCTCTCGATGACTCCTCTGCTCCTTAGAGGTTTATGGTTGGCTCGTCTGCTCCTTAGAGGTCGAAAGATCGCTCTTCCGCTCACTGGAGATTGGTGCTTGGCTCCTCTGCTCCTTAGAGGTTAGTGTTTGGCTCCTCTGCTCCTAAGAGGTTGGTGTTTGGCTCCTCTGCTCCTTAGAGATCGCTACAGTGACGTTCGCTCGAGGGGTGTTCTGCTCCGGACACAAAACACTGTTGTGCTTTTTGTTGCACTTGCGACAACTGTGCACCGTATGCCCATGCGACGGATACGTGGTTTCCTGTTTGTTGCTCGTGTTCAGTGTTTCCCACGAGAGCATGATTCAATCCGATGCATCCAGACATAGCGTCAGCAGAAAGTATATGGGAATGGAATGTTTCTGTTGTTAGCTGAGAATGGAATGTTTCTGTTGTAAACTTGCACAATTCACAATTTTTGTTTCAAAGGCAAATTACTTTGATTTTTAATACCGCCCTGATTCAATGTCTGCTTGACGCGCACAATTATTCGCACTGAATTTTTATTTATTTCCTGCACATACATATGCACAATTTTTTTTGTTTTGCCGCTATGCTCACAAAAAATGTCTATCCATAGAACACCGCACTGGTTCGATCTTTATCCGGCTCCGAAGGATCAAAATGTTCAAAAGCTCAGTAAAATAGAAACACGCGTGTTTGAAAACTTAATAATATTATTATAATTAGAATATTTAACTGACAAAAAATAGTGGACTGTAAATTGTAACATCCGCACTGGATGAGCTCCGAATCAAAAGTAACGATCTGCCCTGGATGAATGCTGAGTTGAAACTAACTATGTATGTAGACCGCTCGATGGCCATGCACATCTTGTCCTTGTGTCGACGTGTTATATCTTGCGTCTTTCGCGAGCCGTTAAAATGCGTTAATGATTAGCTGCAGCCAGACGAATGTTATCGGCTGTTCTTTTGTTTGCCGCCGCAGCCACCGGAGATCGCCTCGCATACAAAGGGTCGCTAGTGTTGTTGTTGTCTTCTCGGTCGTCGATGCAGCTGGTGGTCGATGTTTGCTATTTTTCGGTCGCAGTTACCGCTACTCAGACTGTGACACTATGCTGCTGTTGTTGGGTTCGGCCGAGTATATGCCCTTCATATATCTCGGTTCGAAAATTGTGTGTTTGCTCTTGGTGTTGGTACATTGACGGGCGATGAAAAGGTATGCGAAATGTTTTCTCGCGCCGCTCTAGGTTACCGTTTCTTGGGACCGAGTATGTGCACTTCGTATATCTCGGTCCGAAATCTGTGCCTGGCACTATACTCTGTCCAAGAATAAATGTCAGTACAGGGAAGATAGGACATTTGCCTCTTTGTCTGGTTGCAGTAACATGTATAAATGTGTCCCTCTTTAAAGCTCTCGTAGGGTTGCCATGGTGTATATTATGAATCACCACAAAGAGAGAGAGCATTTCGCTTAGGGTTGCCATCTGCCCATTTTAGTTTGTTTTAAAAAAAAACATTTTTTTCCGAAAACAGAAATAAGAACTAAAAAATATATGTATTATCATTTATTCATGATAAATATAGTAAACAAAAATATAATTCATAATAAATATAGTAAAGTATAATGTTAAAACATAAAATTTCATTAATTTAAAGTAAAAATAACTTCATTCATTTATAATATTAAAATCTATTAGTCTGATGAACAGTTAGTGCTGCTACTATCGTCATTTATATTTATTACCAATCTTTCGACTGCTTCCTCCGCGAAAAACGTCCATATCCCACATCGTTGGCTCAACAACCTGTTCAACGTGTTGCACACATCGGTGCCATTTCTCACTGTCAACTCTTATATCATATCTCTTCTAAATACTTTGTAACGTAAAGGAATGAATGAAACGTTTAGTTCTCCATGCTAGCTCAGTTAAGACTGACTTTATTGTATTTATTAATTCTTAGTGTGGCTGCCGGTCAGCCACATATACTTATATGTATAACATAGGTATATGGGACAGAGTGTGTGTGTGGTATTATGTTACAGTCCCAGTCGTGGGAACTGTTTACATTAATTGTTGGAATGTGCTGGACACAGCACTTTATGTTTTGAGTAGTCTTTAAAACTTAGGGTTTTAAGACTACTTTACAAATTGATATACACACACTACACTTACAAGTGCTGTTGTTAATAATAATTTAATTTCTGTCATTTTAAATGACTTGTTTTGGCTTGCTACAAATCCTTTCACTTGAGCCCAAACCAATTCTATTGGATTTAGATCGCAGTAATAAGGCGGCAAGCGAAGCTGTTTTGTTGTATGGGGTGGTAATATGAAGTTCCTTACTTTCTTTTAAGAATTCTTTAATTAGGATTGACGAAAATCCGGTTTCGCCGTCAGTTATAATTTTGCTTTGAAAATCTCTGTTTGAGCGTGTTTAATAAAGTTATCCAAGTCCTATGTTTTATTTCCTGTACAGAAACGTGTTTTGTGAACTTGTCGATCATCGTGACGTAAATGAGATTTATGTTGGCATACCAGATGTCAATATGAATTATCTGGTTCGGTTTATTTGGTGTTTCTGTTTTTTGCAATGGAATTTTATAAGGTGTTTCTGTTTTTTGCAATGGAATTTTATAAGGATGCCTTTCATACTTTGCTTTATTGCAAACTTCGCAATTGTTTATGAATTTCTGAATTTTATCTTTCAACCGTAGAGCATAGTATACATCTTTTACATCTGCGTATGTCTCGTTGATACCTCTGTGATTAAGTAGTTTGTGCGTTTGACTTATTACCGTAATTAATTTTCCTCGTCAGCTAGGTCGCCTAGGAACTTGCTACATTTTATCATTTTAAGCAATTTGTTCTTACTGGAATACCTAATATATCTACACGTCTTGAAATTTTGCAAATAAGTGGTCATGATTTGAAAAAAATGCCTACAATACCTTTTGGTGGAATAAATTTTTTCAGTATATCTATAATGAATTTTTCTCGAAATTCTTTTAACTCTACAATAGTCTCTTTTTTCCAAATTCGTTATAAATTTTGTGGTTGTTGATACCATTTGTTTTATTAAGAATAATTTGTGTTTTATAAATATTTTCTGGAGTGTATACAATAGGAATGTGCTCACTACTATCCTCATTTGCACTGTGAATAGTTGCGACTAAAGATTGTTCATCTAAGTTCTCAATATTGACATTGCTATCTGTGGAAACCTCTACGTTTTCGCTGTAATATGTTTCCATTCTGGAAAGACCGTCCGCTACTTGATTATCTTTTCCTTTTACATATTCTATATTGAAGTTATACTCCCCCAACTTGATTTTCCATCTCTGTAGTTTGGCGTTTGGCTCCTTTAACGTATTTAGCCAGAGGTCGATGGTCTGATCGTATCGTAAATTGTTTACCGTAAAGGTAGGGTCTAAAGTATTTAGTGGCCCAAACGATCGCTAATAACTCTTTTTCGATCGTTGAATATCGAGTCTCATGCTCATTGAGTGTACGGCTCGCGAAACACACTGGGTGGTTGTCTTGAGACAAAACCGCACCTAGAGCATAGTTCGACGCGTTTGTAGTTAGTGTAAATTGTTTACTAAAATTAGGGTATTTGAGAATAGGCTCAGAAGTAATCAAGGTTTTTAATTGTTCGAAACTGTCAATGAAATCTAAATCTTTCGTATCTATTTTCGCATTCTCTTTCAGGAAAGGTTTTTAATTGTTCGAAACTGTCAATGAAATCTAAATCTTTCGTATCTATTTTCGCATTCTCTTTCAGGAAAGCTGTCATCGGCTTGGCTACTTTGCCATAATCCTTGATGAACTTCCTGTAATAGCCCGTAATTCCTAAGAAGGCTTTTATTTGTTTTGTCGTTTTTGGCAATTTATAATTTTTCATAGCCGCAATTTTGCTTGGATTGGTTTAATCCCTTCTGTGGTTATAATGTGGCCTAAGAACTCAGTTTCTTTTTTCAGAAACTCGCTCTTATCCAACTGCACTTTAAGGTTTACCTCCTTAAGTCTTTTAAAAATTGTCCTTAGTGAAACTATGTGCTATTCTAAGATGGTCGAGAAAACTACGATATCGTCTATGTACACTAGACAGATTTTGCAAATAAATTCCGAGAGAACTGTATTCATCAGCCGCATTTTTCAAACCAAATGGCATTCGAACCCATTCGTAATGGCCACTGTTGGTTGAAAAAGCCGTTTTCCAAATATCTTCGTCCGCAATTTCAATCTGGTGGAACCCTTTTGCGAGATCCAAGGTTGTGAAATATTGGGATTTCCCTAGCTTATCGAATATATCTTCGATATTAGGAATGGGAAATTTGTCATCGATCGACACTTCGTTAATTTTACGATAGTCGATGACAATCCTCCATTTCTGCTTTCCCGACGAATCTTTCTTTTTCGGTACAACCCAGATTGGTGCCGAGTAGGGTGAACTGCTAGGACGAATGATGCCCTGCTTTAGCATATCGTTGATTTGTCTGTTTACTTCCTCCTTGTGTACTTCTGGGTACCTATACGCTTTTGTGTATATCGGGATCTCGTTTACCGTCCTTATTCGGTGTTTTATAACATTGGTAAAAGTAAGATCGTCTCCTTCTTGGTAAAATATCGATGAAAATTGAGTCACAAGAGTAGTAATCGCGCTCCTTTCTTCTTCGTTGATATGTTCAGTTCTTATTTGCTTAAGAATTGGTTCCCTGCTCATTTCCGTATAATAGTTTTCTATGCCCTGTGGTATCTCTTTTTCATATTCTTTCATAGTGATATTTTGTACTTCGTCTGGATTAACCCTATTACTGCCATGTCATTTGAATAACGTAAACTGCCAGGGAGACACTAATACAAAATACATAGAGAATTCATTTATTTTATTAAAAAAAATGAAATTCAATACAAATTACTTAGCGATTGCTATTAAACTATTTATTTTTACATGTTAGACAAACTACTGTTTTTTGTGAATGCTCGTTACACACGGGTTTCTGACAAATACCACAGCATTGCTTATAGTCTAAGATCCCGCTATACAACGACCTTCACCGAGATGCTTATTTAATGAGACGTATTTTTTATGTTATTAAATATGCCAATAAATATATCCTATATGGGTTGCCTAACAAATTTCAGTCCAGAGTATTTTAATTAATAATTTAAAAAAAAAAATTTTTAACATTGCACCGGTGTGATTATTAAATAAATTTGATACCAATCGAAAGTTTGAAGCCCATAGAATATGCAAACGTTAGGTTGCCTATTTTTTTCCGGTCACAACCACGGGTTGCCAGGTGTAAACAGGTAAATCTATACTAGCATTTTGCAACGGTCTGATTATTGAATCAATCTTAGATAAAATGAAAGATTATTTCATAAGGAACACGGTGGTATAGGGTTGCCTGCGAAAAATCAGTCCCGAATTACGGTTGTCGAATTTTAAATAATAAAATATCGCTGCGAGTGAATGTGTGTGAGAGACAGGTCCCAGACCAACCATCCCATGCGATAGAAAAGGACGCAGCGTAGCAGCTGTTTAAAGTCCGCCCATTTAAAGAAGGAGAGTGCGCATGCTATTTGTGCTTGGAAATGAAAAGGATAGCGATAGTCTCGTATATGCTGTGCATTATTTTGGAGTAGTTAATTATTAATATACAGAAATAGTTATTTAATTTTTTATTTTTTAATCAATTAATTATTTATCTATGTTTATTGTTTATGTTACACTAAAGTATATACACATCTTTAGTAAAAAAGACAGTTAGAGTAAAACATATATATTACTTATCTGGCAAATTTTATCTTTATTATTGGGAGCCGAAATAAAAAACAACAATTAAAAGAATACTTCTGTTTATTGAAAAAAATTTAAAATACAAAAATTTTTAAAATTATTCAGGTTCCGAGTCATCGGACATATAACTGTGATCTCCAACTTCTGAATCTTCTTCGTCATCACTCTCCGTTTCAGTTTTTTCGACAATGTCTTCTATTTTTAAAGGTGTATGATCCCCAATGAATCCTACTGGTTTTAAATATTCATCTAAGAACCAACCGCAGTTCTCAGGCTGAAGTTTCACGCATATTGGATCCGTTGCATTAAGCCACATGGAATTTACGAAAATAGTTCGTAAAATTTTCTGAGTTAATGATATCCAGCATGGTGGTATGGAGTTGGAGTCGTAGCCTTTTATTTTTTTTTAAAAGTGCTCGCTGTCTTCTTTTGCAGAGTAATTCTTCAAAAAAATGCGATGTCTCGCATCATTCACACTGGTACAGTTCCTGATACCATACATACTAGACGTAAATTCTTGAACAGTCTTCATTTTTTCACCAATGAAAATATCAGCAGCATCTGTTAATGACGCAAAAACTGTTTGATATTTTTCATTTTTTGAAAATTGCTGAAAAGGTTTTACTTTCCCTTTGTTGTAAAATGCTGCCGTGTAATCGCAACCTGTAAAATCATGGAATGCTGGAAGACTTTGGCATAATTTAATTCCTAACTCCAACGCTAAATCGGTGCAATTAATACAATCAACAGTTTGATTATTACTCTTTTTTGTAGCTGAACTGGCAAGCCAAAATTCTGATCCGATAAGTTTGTGCATATTTCCTAACAAAATAATCAAAACGTCAGTATCAGAGGCTTTAATTAAAACTCTTGAGGCTGGTTCCGCTTTAGAAGCATGAAAAATAATCCTTGTATCTGCCTCTTCGTGATGACATTCATAATTAGTTTCTTCAGTTTTTTTACGGAATTTTCCTGAACTTGATAAGAGTAACAGTGATGGTCGACCGACGGTTAAAAAAATTTTTTTGTTTTGGATTATCGTTACCAAATTGTCGTTTTGCCAATAATCAGCCAGAAACTGCACCAGAGCCTCTTTAAAGCGATAATTTTTAAGGCTTTGCAAAAAATTTTTTGGTCTAGTTTGCTGAGGTCCTGAAATTTTGTACGGAATATCGAATTCTTTTCTGCTTTCACGTTCGGAATCTTTGATTGACGGTGATAAGTAGCGATCAAAAATTAAATGTATTTCTGTCGCGTTTGTTGAACATATTTTTATGAGTATTGACTCGGCAATTTTATCAAAAGTTTGAGCTATAGCAGCTCCGATTATATGCAAGTAATAAAAACCATCTATTATTTCAACGTTGATATGAGTTGGCTCAACCATTTTAGTTTTGGATTTCAAAACCTTTGCTAACGTTGATTTTGAAGTTTTTAACATCTCTCCAGTACATGCAAAAAGAGCAGGGGGCAATGGTGCTAGTGGAAAAGTTAGGCGAAATTCGAGATTAATTTTTTTGTTTAGACTTATTGCCAAAAGTCGCCCAAATACATCTCGTTCCATTTTCAACAATACTTTCTTGTTCTTGTCTTTGGTACTCAAGACTTTAGTCAAACATTGATAAGCAAAATTGCAGATTTTGTTTCGTTTTATTGATTTATCGAATCTTCCGGGAGTTGAAGAGCATTCCGAGATAAAATTTAATTTTTGTTGAGAGCCTGCTGTTTTTACGTTCAGCAGAAAATCAGTAACTTCTTTCGATGCAGCTTTACCGGTTGAAATGTTGAATAATGTATCTTTGTCAATAGTTTCATCAAATGGATTCATCGTACATTTTATTGCTTCAATGATACTCTGAAGATTTTTCTTGTCATTCTTAATTTTACTTCGTTGCAATGAGTGCGAAGTATCATCCTCTTTCGTTAATCCGATTTTTTGTTTGATAGATGTTAATATCTTCGTCCTCATGCTATGACTGAGTGCCCATCTTTGACGTGCAGATATTGAATCCGCAGCAAGGTTATCAGCCAATTGATTGCTAGCATCAGCATTGATGGTTTGCTCTAGCGTCAAGTCAACCGGTGATCGAGCGAAATTCGCTGCAGTTCGTCTAATTCCAAAGGCACCTCGACGAAATTCAGCCACCAAAGATGAATTATTAGTATACAAATTGATTAAATTGCTCAAATATAACAAGGACCATCTGGCATAATTGGGCTGGTTTAACGCAAAAAAAATATCAGCCATGTTGAAAATCGAGTCCACGTACAGTTCAAAGTTACTGGTGCGGATACTTCTGGAAAACCGATGGTATAAATTAATTAACTCACAGTACTGGTAATAAAATTGAGCAGTTTTCCCTTTTTCTCCGATTAAAGTCTGATTGCAGAATTCTTTATAACCGTTAACAATTCGACTCAATACATCTGGTAACTCGATAGTTTCGTTGGCGTCATAAGCAGTTTGATTTGATGCATTCTGTATTTGCGTTTGCAGCATCCATCGCCTCAAGTGTATAAAGTTAACACAATATAGGTAAGGGGAATTGGGAGGAAACCATTTGGCCTGGAATAACCTATGGAAAGAGGGGGTGTGAAAAGCCATCTTTACGGGAGGGGAATGGCAATTGCGACATAACTCTTAGTACCTCAAATAAAACACAAGATAATAAAGCACAAGATCAATAAAAAAATAAAGTTAACACAATTCACTTAATTATTAATCTTGTGAGTTTCTGAAGATTTGGAGAGTTCTTCGCTCTTCCAGCAGCAGCATTTTATTTTTAATATCAATTTTCTGCACAATGAGTTTCTGTTTATTATTTTGATGAGCTGCTTCATGCTCAGCTTTTTTTGTTCAATATGTATTCTTTGTTTGGCTTGTTCTTCAAAGTTTTGTTTGAATAGATCAGCCATAATTTTTTGTATGTCACATATCTTTTCCATTGCACGGTAATTCCTGTTTAAAGACGAAGCCACTTCCCTATTTATAGAAATTAGTTCATTTAACTTATTCATTTCGTCGTTGTGAAATGTTTGATTTATTTCAATTTGCTTTTCTAATAAGCAATGTGTTTTGTGTGCAGATGTAGAACTTATAAACGGAGTGCTCTGCCTATTCGTTATTGGATTTCTGTTTTCTAGGCCGCCGAAAAAAAGCCTTTTGGCTGAAGAACGACTCTGCGATTCTTCGTGCAGTGCTCCGTTTATTAGTTGCTGGATTTGTGGTTTCCGTTTCATAGACAAAATACCTTTTGCTTGAAGATGGGCTTTCCGATTCTTCGGGTGCGGTGGTTTCACGGTCTTGGTGTTCCATGTTAATTTTTTTCGTAGCATAACCACCAAATGTGTGTGTTTTCGATTCCCCTTATGGCTGTTTCCATTGCAGTGATTCTTAACACGATTAAGGGAGAAGATATAGGTGTTTGAACTCCCCACCTCCAGTTACGGTCTTTTCTTTTTCATGTTGTGTTAGCTTCCTTTGAATAATAACTTTGTAGTCCGACCACACCTGGAAACAAATAAACAAACACTTTTATACATTGTACAAATTTTATAGCCACCATTGACTTACTTTTTTCCATCCACTTGAGTCCTTCCATGGCAGTCACAGCATTTAATTCGCATGTTAAGTCATCCCACAGTTTGTCTATACATTCTGGTCTGTTATCCGTCTTACCCCATCCTCTCGGGATGCTTTTCCATAAAATCCACTAGTAAAGCGAATTGTTTTTGTGTGGTATGCTTTCCCCTGCATTTCAGAAACATGAAAATTTTAATAATTTAGTTTTTGTTTGTTGTTAAATAATAGTTACTTAAATTAACGAATTCCGCTAGTTAAGGCGTTTGAAGTCTATGACCATGCGATACTGTTTTTCCCCTGATGGCTTGGTCTTCTTATCGACAATCCATATGGGGAGTTATAGGGACTTTTAGGGTCGGATGATACCTTCTTTCAGTAAATCATTAATTTCTTTCTCAACGACTTCCCTCATATTAGCAGCAAACGGATAGCTTTGGAAAAAATTGGTTCGTCAGTGATCGTTTTGATTTTAGCCTAAACAGTAGTATCAACGACCTTGCTTTCATCAATGGGTCCAAAGAGCAATTCGTACTTGTTTACGAGGCGCTGAATTTCCAATTTCAATCCGGGTGCAAGGCCTTCTTTTAATGCGAAATTTACCTGTGCTGATATTTTCTCTTTCAGGGTTATGGTAATAGAGGGTCTCAGCCGCAGGACATTTGTCTTCCCATCGATGACTGCCTCAAGATCTTTAAGGGTATCGTCTCCGATGATTCCATCGGAGGAAGTTAAACCAGGTAGAACGTAAAAGGTCAAAAGGGAGCCGTTGCCGACTTTCTCAAAAAATTTGCCAGTAATTTTCTCAGTGATTTTAACATCACCGGCCGCCGAATGTACTGTGAATGGATGAGCCAGGGGACTGGTCTTTTGCGATACACGAGGGCTAATAAAGTTTTTGTTTGCCCCGGTATCGACAAGGAAGCTCAACACATTTTTATCTTTGAGGACGTATTCTATGTGTGGTACGCTGGATAAGCGTCCGTCATAAAATTTACCTCTGAAATAACGAATGGAAATTGAAGTTTTTATTTGAGAATTCAAAATGGTTGGTCTTTCTCGACCTCTTCGTTTTCTATATATTTAAATTTGTAACGTGAAGTTAGCCACAGCTATTTCATTCTTCTTTGAACCGAAGTTGGTTCTGTTTTGTTATTCTTATACATGAGGAAAAACTAGATGGCGCTACCGCAAACAGCGTTCACAAAAGTGTTGATATTAAATAAGCTTACAACTCGGCCGATCTGACAACTGATCGACCTCGATCAATATATATATTTTTTTTTAATTGTAAAACCCTAGATATCGGTGTCTCCATCATCTATGAGAGCGTCATCCGATTCATTAGTATCTACAATTTCTTCATTACATGGAGGTAGCCATTTACCTATTCTATTAGCCTCAACGACTCCATCGTACGGCAGCTGAGCCAGTTGACAATTTCATTTCAACTGGCTGGCACATTTCATTTGACTTTTTCGCATAGACGTTTTAATAGATTTTCTGGAGCTTTCTCCGAAATTAAGGAGCATTCACTTCCCGGATCAATGACGCAATTAAAGGTATACCCATTGATCCTTCCACATTTAAAAACCCCTTTCGGATCGTTTGAGTTTGAAATCCTACCTACATTCGCTGTTCGTTCGCCCAGCAACGTTATTAGTGAAAAATCATTTCACTAGCTGTAGAAGATCGTTCGTTGTTTTTATGTCCATACCCGAAATCGTGTCTTGAAGGTCCGTGTACCTTATTCCGCGTAAAATGTACATAATATTACGTCTAAACAAGTTTAAAAATTTAATTTTGAGCTAAAAAAAATATCTAAATGCAATTGCTCACCCTCTTTCTTAGGAATTGGAGCCTCGCCAATTGATGTTTTTTCGGATGACAATAATATTTATTTTTATTACATATGTCACAATTTCTGACATATTCTTTAAATTGTTTGGTCATGTTTGGCCAATAGTATATTATAAAAATTAGCTTGAGGTTTTCTTTATATCCTATATGAGCCCTGGTATGTGTTTCTTTGATGATTGTAATCTGATCATCTGTATTAGTGACATCTATTGGGGAATTCTTGGTATAAAGAAATTTGCTGTCAAATGTTTCTTTTAATTTCTCCTTAATGTGGTATAAATCCTCTGGAGTGCAGTGAATTCTACTGTTCCAGTTTCTAAAAATTCCTTTAAAATTGTTATCAGGTTTTCGGGCGTATTATATTCGATGATATGTCTGGTTATATTGAAATTATTAATTAGTTCATGAATAGTAAATCTTCCTTGGGATAAGAGGATTTGTTGTTTAAACTGGTTAAGAGTTTTCGTAGTTTCCTCTATTGTTAGATTGAAACTGCTTTCCGCGGAATGTTGCGTTGCGAGACTTGATGAATCTTCTGAAATATGATTCAAGTATTACCTTGAAAGGGCATCGGCAACTACGTTTGTAGTACCCGGTTTATGAAATATTTTAGGTGCAAATTCTTCGATGAAAGCATGCCACTTCTTCGTTTTCGCATTAGAATTCCTAGTAGAAACCGCGAAAGTTAATGGTTGATTATCTGTATGGATTTCTAGATCTGAAACGCCGTAAAGGTAGTTTCCAAACGATAGCGTAAAGCTGTTTTTCGTTTGTTGCGTAATTTTGTTCTGTGGAATTGAAAGTTTTTAAAATATACGTTATGGGTTTACCTTCTTGAGTGAGTACGACGCCAATAGCATTTATTAGAGGCGTTAATAGTTAAAATAATTTTTCTATTGAAATTTGGTTGTACATGCTCTATCTGATTATTGAGTAATTCTTTAAGTTTGTTACATGCCAAGACTGCGTCTTGATCCAATGCTACTATTGAATTCTTTGATTTGTTTTTTTTTATATACTACCAGTTCACCTGTTGAATATTTTGTTAATGGTTTAGTTGTTATAGAATAATTTTGGATACATTTTCCTAAGAAACTCCTTAGTTGTCTTAGAGTAACTGGTATTGGAAGATTGGAAATTATTTCTATTTTTCTTGGGTCTGTTTAAATAATATTGTGCGCAACAATATAACCCAGAAATTCAACTTCCATTTGACAAAATTTGGATTTTTCTTATGAAATTTTCATATTTGCGGTTTTGAAAGTTTTAATTATTTCATAATGAAAGGTGTGTTCATATATATTGTAAAGTGAACCCGAGGCGTCTTATACTGTGGTCTAAATTAGACTGATTTTTATTCAATCAATTTAAGTTATTCACATAATTATACATAAAATCTTAGTCACCTATCTTATCATATTTCTATTGGATACTTATTTTTATATACTAAAATTACCTTACACATGGCATATTTTCCCGATATATTCTCTTAATATATCATCCATTGCTCTTTGAAAAATACTTGGAGCATATTTTATTCCGAAAGATAATCTTAAAAATTCGTATTTACCATTGTTCACCGCAAGGGCTGTATTTTTTTTCGATTTCTGATGAACTCATTTTTATCTGATGAAAACCAGATTCTAAATCGATTGTGGAGTAGTATTTGGCTTCTTCTAAATAAGATAAAATTACATTTGTATCCAAAATAGGATATTGAACCACAATATTACTTGGTTTATTTTTTTGTAATCGACCACCATTCTTAGTTTGGGGGTCTCGTCATCATTTTTACCTTTTTTTGGTACTACCCAAATAGGTAAATTCTATGAGCTTTTACTCTGCCTTATAATTCCATTTTTTTTTTAATGATTCCCGTATTTCGATATTAACGTATCCATTCACAGATAACGATTATAGGATGGGTATTGTTTACTCTATATTGGAGTTGCAACATTTGTCCGTATTTCTGCTTTAACGTCTGGGAATTTGTATTTATACTTGAATAAAATTTTTCAATTTCATTCCTTATTTTATTTTGAAGTTTTTTTTTAAAATCTTGCCGGTATTTCCTTCCGCTGGAACTACATTATTTTCTAATTCCATAGCATTAAATTCGTCAGGAGCTTTCTGTCCCGATACAGTGCTCATTGTTGCATTATTATGTATATTTTCAATTTTACCGTGATAAGATAAAGTTCCTTCTTTTTAATTCAGTATCACGTTTGCACGTTTCAATAGCATGTAGCAAATCAAAGGGTCACTTTCTAAATTATTTATTTCATGAAAAAATTGTTTTTTTTTTTTATAAAATACTTCTACCCCGTAAAAATGGTCAATGATGGTGTAACCATAATTGGTTCGCACCCTCTTCTCAATAGCTAATTGCTGCCTATTATGACATACATAAGGTCTGCAATAGCAGCGAGTTGCGCCTGTATCTAGAAGAATAATTTTTAATATTCTTCCTCGTCCATCATTTTGTGGGTAAATGAACGGCAATCCGATTCTTCGTCTAAAAAAGAATCTTCGTTTATATTATTTACCTACCATTTGAGCTTTAACCTCGAGTTGGCCGCTGTGCTGTGCGCTGTCACGACCCCTTTTCTCTCCATGATTGGTTCTTTGGGGATATTGGACTTTGTTCTTATTGTTATTCCAACTTCCATAAGATATAAACAAGACACACGTGTTTTTTCTTAATGGTTTTATTTTTGTTATGGTATTTATTTCATTACCGAAAAAAAAAACTATCACATATTATTATGTTTATGCAAATCCTAAGGCATTTACCAACTTCAAGTGATAATACAATACAAATCCTAATGATTTAACAAATTTTAAGTGATTAGACTTTGATAAATTCTTTGTAAAAATATCAGCAATGTTATCAGTACTACAGCAATAATTGATTTCAGTATGCCCATTAACATATACTCTCTAATATGATGAAATTTGTATCTCTATGCTAATATGAATTAAACTATTTTAGGTTATTTTTAAATAAAAAAAATTGTTTTTATTTTGGAGATGAAGCCTCTGTATTTATTCAAAGCAAAATTAGAACTAAACTTAAATCCAATAGATAACTAAAAGCAAAGAGTATAGAACTTCAGTAGTTCTGTATACTCCTTGCTAAAATGTAACCTGTCGTCGCTTGTCGTATCTGGGAACGGTGTCGGATGAGCTATGTGGCGTGGAATGTGTTGTCGGGTAGAATTGCAATCACATCTTTGGAGCATGTTCTGAAGTCCAAGGAAATTCTGTTGCGCGTGCAGATGTAAGGTGTCCGGAATGTGTGGGAACGTTTATTGTAAATGAATGAGCTTGGCGTTAACTCTTCCCTCTTTAGATTCGAACGTCCTCGTCCTTAAAAGAATGGTATCTGACTAATTCGCGATACCTTGGGTGGTGTTATCTGCTGTTGATTAGGGGTATGCGCGGATTATGGCATAGCTGCTGTTGTAGCCTCTTCTATGACGACTTCTTGTAACGGAATCGATTTCTTTGCTTTACGCACCTTTAGCGTAATGATGATGGTAATGATCAGAGATGCTAGACATCTGTTGGTAAGTGTCCCCCATTTATTTTTAGTTTCCAGCAGTTCTATATAGGATGCGTATTTTTTTGTTTCTGACTTCTATTGTTTGATGATAAACGTTCCGGTTAGATTGAGCACATCTACCTCGGAGTTGTGTTGATTGTTGATCCTGCTGCAGTTGTTGGGACGACTATGCAATAAATTCGGTATACTCATTGTGTTTGTTTTATCTGCTAAATTTCTATCATTACATATTTCTAAATTTTTTATTGTTTTTGATTCTGATTTTATTCCATAAATATTTTCTTTACAATACAAAATATTTTCGTAAGGTACTTTAAAAACATATTCGGATTTTTTACTGGTTTAACTAATATTTTGTTTCAAATTACCTCTTTCATTCTGGGCAAGTTAATAATATAAATTAGGGTTGGGCCATTTGAGGCTACTTTTATCTCGGCAATATTAATAAATGGTACATTGTCTTTATCAAGTGAGTCTTTAAATATTTTAATTTCTTGGCTAGATAAAATGCCTGCTTTTGACCAATGTAGCGCATAAACAATGTTAATAATTTCATCCTTAATTATTCCTAATTTCAATTTAAATTTTAATGCTAGTTAATTTTCAGGATTGTTTCCTACAGTTTTTCGACAGTTTTTCCATAGACATTCTGTTTATTTTTACTTGTACAATATTATTTTGCAAAAGAAATTATTAATTTTACAATCAATGATTTCAAAATCAGAGTGGTCGGGGCTGCCAGCAATCCACTTTCAGGCACTACAAATAAAGTCTAATGGCCTTTTTGTTTTGGGTGCTTTATTTTTAGGGTTATTGCGGGTTATGGTTATATCGTGCATTAGGTAAGGAATGCTTGGTTAAGATTTTTCGTATGTCTGTTTCCATATCGTCAATTAATTTGTTATGTTCGTTCGTCAATGAAACTTCAAATTAAACTTTTATTATTTAAAATTTAATTTATTCTTTATTAAGAATATAAAACGGAATTACAAGACAACTTCACGACAGCTTACTTCTAACTGCTCTGAACAATTTTGTTTCTTAAAATTATACCTCGGTAGATAAAGAACTGATATGCTTACTTCGCATAAACCGAAAGACGCTTGTGTTTATGCGAAGTGGCTTTGTTATCCGAGTGTGGATAAAAAGTGCTTAATATGCAGAAGCGAGAGGCAAAAGCAAAGAAATATCTTTGTTCGAATCAATTTCATGTGTGGTCCGATTGGACACATGAAATTGATTATGTGGCACTGTATTGATTATTTAGTAATTTAATTACTAAAACAGATGAACTCTTTCAGTGAGTTCAACTGGGTGGTCGGTTATGTCACTCCTCCCCACTTTAGAAAAAGGAACGTCCTCGTGAACTCTTGAAATTTTGATGCTTTTATCATTCTTTATCTTTACAATAATGAGGTAGGTACTAATACTAGATAAACATATAACTATAATTAACAACATAATTCCTCCAGCAGAGGTTTGCTCAAATAATTTTTTATGATTGAAATGTAATTCTTGCAAAGTTATGTTATCTAATACATTTTTATTTGTTGTTTTATCAATTTCTGGTATAATAATGTTTTCTTTTACTTTAAAAACAGCTTGAATACTTTTGTTTTAAATTTGAATTTTACAATTTTCAATTTTTATCAAATAGTTACCGTCAATACTTATTTTACCAATACCACAATTATTGATTAATTCTTGTTTTTTTTTATATTTTTAACTACGACAGTATTCTCATTTATTCTTACAATTTCCTCCAAAGTATTCACTCTAAAGGTACAATTTATATTATTGTTGTTCATTATATTTGAAATACATTCATCATTTATTGGAAATAATTTTCCATTATCAACTCTCATTAAATTATTTTTATTATCTTTCATAAATTCATCGTATATGTAATCAAACTCCAATTCTTCGTATCGATCATTGGGTATAGGTAGAATTTTATATATATTCTTAGGATCGGAATAAATAGGTAAAGATAAAATAAAAATGAGTAGATCGTCTTTTTGCCATAGAGATATTTTTACAAATTCTAGTTGGTTTGTAGTTATATGTTCAAATGATTCAATATCAAATAATTTTGGATTAAAGATGCCAATTTTGGCTAGAGTTATAGAAAGTTGGATTTCTTTTATATGATCGTGAAATTCAGAAACTAAATTATAAAAAGAATCAATAGCACTAAATTTTGTTATTTTATCTTTGAGAGCATTCGTTATTTTGTTAAGATTATTTATCATTTTTATTTCTGCGTAAATGTGTTGTGTTAGTAAGACACTATCTTCATTTGTTAGAGCATTGTTTTCAATATTTTCTAGTCGATTATAAATTCTTTTTTGGTCTTCCTCATCTAATGTACCAAATAGATATTTAAATCATTTTCCAATTATGTTAATTAATCCTCTCTTATTTCTATTGTTAATTGGTTCAAATATTTTAACTTCTGATTCAATTGAAATCATGTGTTTTATTATTAGTTTTGTCTTTAAATACTCCTTGCCTATTAGTGTCTCTTTAAGAATATTAAATGTGGTTATTACATCAGTTTTATTGATTGTATAAGTTAATTCGTTATAATCTTCAATCATGGGTTGGTCACCTGTTTGCATTATTATATATCCCTGTTGAGTAGTTAGTTTTTGGACCTGGACTACTTGACTTGTTGCAATGGTCGTGATCGCCAAAAGAACAGCTATACTATATTGTATAGTATTGTGATGAAGTAGATGGTTCATTGTGGTGGATTTGTATGGTTTCATTGTTCGAATCCCTAAAAGAGGCAGTTTTTGGATTGTTAGTTTTCTTACTTTTTTGGAAATCGTACTTAAATTTCCTTCTTGTTTTGCCCTGTTTGTCTACTCTAACTGTTATGTGCTCTCCTTCTTGTCTGACTGGATGTTTTATTCTAATAAATGGATTATCTGATTTTAAAGTTCTTTTGTTTTTCATATATTTCAAGTCTACTTTATGGTCTTTTCTTGTTTTATTAATATTTCCTATTCCTTTCTCCTTAATCTGTTGCGGATTACTATTTGGTTCATTATTTTCAAAGAATATTTTGTAAGGACGGCTATTGGTTGAAGAATGTATTAACGTATGATTGTATGTGAATATGACTTGTTCAATTGCTATTAATTTTAATTCTTTATCTGATCCTGTATTAATTAATCTTAATTTTTCGTTTAAACTTGCATGCAACCTCTCAATGTCAGCAATTCCTGTTTTTCCAGTGGTGATTTCTAAATTTATAATTAACTCTTTCAACCACTTTTGCATCAACTCATTTATTAAGCATGGATCTTTGTCCATTTTTATTGTTTCTGGAACACCCATTGTATTAAATATTTTTAACAAAACCCTTTTTGATTCTAGCCATGTACGTGAAGGTATAAATTCCGCCATTGTATACTTGGAATAGAGATCAATACATGTTGAATAACTCTGTTGTCCCCAAACCCAGATATCTACAACAAACTTTTGCCTTCTTTTGGTGATAGGTGGGGTTATCTTAAAAGGTCTATTTGTAGCCTGATGCTCGAATTTGCAAGTGTTGCACATTTCGCAATCATTTATTATTTGTTGAGAAAGTCTAGCGTAATTGTTGAAGTAATATTTTTCTTCGAAAATTTTAATAACTTTATTTATACCTGAATGAATTCCATCCAAGTGAATTTTATAAATAACTTCTTTAAATTTTTCATAGTTCTCGATATCTTCTACTATTTTACTGGTTCTTAATACTTTAACGTTACTAGAAGGTAGAATAATTGATGCAAATACTCGCTGAAAGTGGTTAAATCCTTCATCATTTTCAAAATAAATACCACAAACGTATTTGCCTAATATAAATTGTTTTATCATTTCCTTGAAATAGTTATCATTGAATTTTACTGTTTTCAATTCGTATCTTGTCTTATTGTGTATTTTTGTAATACGTATACCTACTCTTTTGGATTCTTTAAATATTACTTGACGCCTAAAAGTATTTAATGATCTTTCTGAAATCCCTATATGCGATGTATTGTCTTCTAATGCTGAGTGAATCGTCAACATCTCATCTGACATCTTCATTATCTTCCTCATTATTATAATTCTCCTCTATATTAATTCGTGATAGTGCGTCGGCAACAACATTTTCTTTCCCTGGTAAATATTTGATATCGAAGTTAAACTCGTTGAGCCTAATTTTCCATCTCTGTAATTTTGCATTAGGTTCTTTTAGGTTGTGTAACCATTGTAAAGGTCGGTGGTCGCTTAATATTTGAAATTTTTTTCCATATAAGTATGGTCGAAAATATTTTGTCGCCCAGACTACTGCCAACAATTCCTTTTCAGTAGTCGAATAGTTCAGTTCATGTGCGTTGAGTGTCCTACTCGCATAGCAAATGGGGTGATGGCTTTGGCTAAGTACCGCTCCTATTGCAAAATTACTGGCATCCGTTGTTAAGACAAATGGTTTCTCAAAATCCGGATGTTTTAGAATCGGGTCAGAAGTTATTAAAAGTTTTAATTGCTCAAAGGCTCTTTTATATTCATCGGATTGATGATTTACCACTTTAACATCACCTTTTAATTGTTTTGTTATCGGTTTAACAATTTTAGAAAAATCTTTTGTAAATTTCCTATAGAATCCTGCCATACCTAGGAATTGCCTAATTCCCTTTTGGGTTTTTGGTAATGGATAGTCAGTAATAGCTTTGATTTTATTGGGATTAGCTTTTATTCCTTCAGTAGTAATTACGTGACCTAAGAATTCTGTTTCTTTCTTTAAGAATTCACACTTATCTAGTTGAATTTTGAGATTGGCTTTCCTTAATCTTTGGAATATTTTTCGAATTGAGTCGATGTGTTCTTGTAGGGATGTCGAGTAAATAATTATATCGTCAAGATATACCAAGCATATTTTATTCACATAATCAGCCAAAACGCCATTCATCAGCCTCTGGAATGTGGCTGGCGCATTCTTCAGACCAAAAGGCATTCTTTTAAACTCATAATGCCCGTCGGCAGTAGAGAATGCTGTCTTAGGAATACTGTTTGCTTCTATCTCAATCTGATGGAAACCTTTAGCAAGGTCGATCGTTGTGAAATAGTTGCATTTTCCCAACTTGTCAAGAATAGACTCTATATTAGGGATAGGGTATTTGTCATCAACCGTAACATTATTAAGTTTTCGGTAATCAATAACAATCCTCCATTTCTTTTTGCCACTGGCATCCATTTTTTTTTGGAACAATCCAAATTGGTGCTGAGTATGGTGATTGTGAACACTGTATAATATTTTGCTCTAACATTTCTTTTATTTGTTTAGCCACTTCATCAGTATGGACGTATGGATACCGATATAGTTTTGTATATATATGGTCCTCATGTTTTGTTTTGATTTCATGTTTAATTTGGCTCGTGAACGTCAAATTTTCACCTTCACGAAAACAAATATCACGATATTCGCTAAGCGTTTTTTTATCTGAATTTTCTCTTCGTTATTTAAATGGTTTAATCGGAATTCATTATTTTGTTTCTCCCGCATTTCTATATTTTGTTTATCAACAACTAGATTGTAGTTTTCTTCTTTTATTTAGTTTTCACAATAAAGAGTATATTTTCTTTTATTTAATATTAGTTCCTTATTTTTGTAGTCAATATTACCAATTAAGGCATTTAAAACGTCATTTCCTAATAGAATATCGTAATAACTACTAAATTTGTGAACAAATAATTTTAACTTTCCTTGAATATTACCTACTGCATCGATTAATTGTACTTTATTAACTTTAGTATATCCTGTCATAGTTCGAATGGTTCTGCTTTGAGTATCTAATACAGGTGTTTTTAATGTTTTAGGGTTTATAAAGCTTAAAGAAGATCCAGTATCTATTAATGCTTTATATATTTTATTTTGTATTATTAATTTAATGTGTGGTAATCTCCCGAGGCTGGTTGATGAAAATTTTCTTCAATGCCTTCCATCGGCCTTGGAGCGCCATATGTTCTTATTCTTGATTGATTACTGTCATTTTCCCTAGGTTTTTTCATAGGTACACGGTGGCTTGGGTTAAAATTTTGCGTGAACGAGTTTTGATTCTGGGCATTATTGTTGTATTGGGGCCTATAAAAACTTTGCCTAAATGAATTTTGATTCTGGGCAGTATTATTGTTGTTGTATTGGGGCCTATTAAAACTTTGCCTAAATGAATTTTGATTCTGGGCAGTATTATTGTATGGGGGCCTATAATGCTGATTACTGCATGATACTAAATTATGCTCCATTAATAATGCAAACGCTGGTTCAATTTTCGATATGTTGCGAGAAAGGATAAGTGCTTGGGTATGTGGTGGCAAGCCATCACATTCGTTTGTATATATAACTTTAAGAGACTCTAATTCGTTACTCAATTTTATTCCATCCTTTACTCTACATAAGTGCTCATTAATTTGTTTGTAAAATTCTATAACATTGTTCTTAAACGAGATACTTTGAAATAATAATAATAATGTTGGAATGCTAGTCTTCTCACCGAATTCCTGTATGAGTGCCGCTTTTAGTTCGCCCCATGTGTTGATCGTCATTTTCCTCACAATAGTTGTCGCCTCACCATGGATAGTGTTGATGATGTTTATCAAAAATAGACGTTGTTCATCTTCCTTGAATTCGTTTAAGTACTCCGAGACAGATTCTATGCTTCGGATATATTGAGCAAGATCTTCTCTTTTTCCATCAAAGGGTTTTATTGATTTAAGTGTTTTTATTATTATGTCCTTTTTTAATTCCATTTTTACTTTTATTATTTTTATTATTAATTTTTTTGTTGTTTAATTATTAAATTTGATTCGTTTAGTATGTTTATACTTTTTATTTATGAACTCATATATATAATTTTATTTGTGTTGTGTATATATATATATATATATATATATATATATTATTTTGTGTAATTGTTTAGTTTGCTTCCTTAAGTGTATTTATTTATTTATAAACTCGTATGTATAATTTTATATGTTTAAACAATTTTTTATTATTCACTTCACTTTGAGAACTTAAGTTCTTTTTTCGGATACCAATGATTGGTATCCTACCGACTGTGCCAATGAAACTTCAAATTAAACTTTTATTATTTAAAATTTAATTTATTCTTTATTAAGAATATAAAACGGAATTACAAGACAACTTCACGACAGCTTACTTCTAACTGCTCTGAACAATTTTGTTTCTTAAAATTATACCTCGGTAGATAAAGAACTGATATGCTTACTTCGCATAAACCGAAAGACGCTTGTGTTTATGCGAAGTGGCTTTGTTATCCGAGTGCGGATAAAAAGTGCTTAATATGCAGAAGCGAGAGGCAAAAGCAAAGAACGATCTTTGTTCGAATCAATTTCATGTGTGGTCCGATTGGACACATGAAATTGATTATGTGGCACTGTATTGATTATTTAGTAATTTAATTACTAAAACAGATGAACTCTTTCAGTGAGTTCAACTGGGTGGTCGGTTATGTCACTCGTCTTCTGTCATGAAGTTAAGTGTAGCGGAATTAAAAGACTTTTCGTTGTATATAACTATTGATTTGGGAAGTCCGAAAGAATATAGGGTTTCCCTAAGAGGGAGTTTAAAATCCTCTATCGCTTTAGACTTTAGGATCTGGGCCCGGGCATATTTCGAAAATTTGTCAACTGCAGTGAGAAATAGCTTCCTCCTGTAGATAAAGTGTCTATGTGGACTACTTGTCCTGGGTATTCGGGAATTTCTGTTGGTTGGAGTTTGGGCATATTCGGATGTCTGTCATATTTTTTCTCCTTACAAATACTACAGTTTTGTATTATTTTTCTTATTTTATTGGCCATTCCTGGAAAGTAGAATTTTTCTAAAATGTGGGCTTTATTTTCCTTTTTGTTCCTATGTACGCGTCTATTTGTTTCGATTATGATGTTATCCTGACTTCCCACGTCTTTAATGTCGTCAACTTGCATTTGACTGAATCGGACGCGATAGTTACTAATGTTTAAGCGGTAATTTGTTGGATCATGCCCATTATGGATTCTTCGGCTTTTATGCAATTTATGACTGAAGGATTTAAATATTTCTTTAATAGCTCTTCTAATTTATCCAAAGTGAATACTGGTTCGACTAATAGATGACGGTGATAGGTGAGCAGAATCAGTACCAATTTGAAGGAAAATTTGATTCTTAAAGGCGTTAATCGGAACCTCGACAATGGGAATGAGGTCATGTGAAGAACTCTCACTGCTGTGCTGATTGGAGGTGAGGGCATTGAGTTGTGAATGTCGAGGCGGGAGTGATAGAGCGTCTGCTACCACATTGCTTATATCGGGCTTGTATTGAAGTTGGTAATTGTATTCTTCAAGGATGGCTTTCCATCGCTTCATCTTACTATTATTGTTCTTATTGCTAAGAGCAAAATGATGATCCGTCAAGATTTTTATGTAAGCTGACCCGTTTGCTGCGTAGTGTTCTTACGTACTTCTCAACGTTCTTGAAATAATGAAGCCAAGAAATTCTACTTCTTGCTTAAAAAATGGCACTTGTCCAATTGAACTTTCATATTGGCTTCATGAAGTGTTTGGAAAATTGTTTTATATATTCAGAACATATCCAAAATATAAAAAAACATGTTTGCTGAAAATGACGATGTCGTCAATTTACACAAAGCATATCTTCCCGATATGTTTATGCAAAATGTCACCGAACGCGACTTACGAGCGTTGAGCGTGAGTATAATAAAACAAAGTATTACTCTCAAGAAAACAAAAGAAACTTTTAATTAAAGATCAATAATTAAATTTACTATTCGTGTTCCCGTTAGTGACTGCCAACTTATTTCTGTTGCAGTTATCTTTATTTACATGACTTGCATTGGAAATCGTTTACATGGAACAATATTTCTAAGAACAGGTGCTTAATATTTCTTAAAGCTAATGTCATGTCACGCCGGTATACGTGGGAGTTGGTTAAGGTGTTGATTCGCATTGTTGTCCGGGGATTGTATCTTGTTGCTGGGGGATCGTAAGCGTAACTCGTGCAGGTGTAAGGTGTCCGGAATGTGTGGGAACATTTATTGTAAATGAATTTGCTTGGCGTTAACTTATATAATAACCTCATAAATAAAAATGCAATACTTTGATTAAAAAAAAAAACGTTGCATATCTCCAACATTGTGTAATAAGCTTTAATTTCTGTTTGCTTTTATTGCAAATGAAAGCTTTTTAAGCAATTATTTCTCTTGTTATAGCAAGTCCAACGCCACATGTTTGAGTGAATCCTTTTTAATATGGATACTTGCACCTCATCCGTTTGTCAGCCCATACAGGCCAATGTCCAATCTGATCCTGTTGAAAAAGTTTTGGGGAACATGTTATGTGGGGCCTTTATGTTTTTTAGCTTGTATTTCATTCTCTCAACTAACCTTGTGTTTCCTGGTCTTTGCAGGTTTAGGGCCTACTTTACACAGAACTTCTGCAATTTCAAGGCGAAAGTTATTTTCTCATTTGACGAATTATCTTTGTATACACGCTTATATAATAGCCAAGCGTTAGCTATTGTTAAGTCAAGCAGATGGTAAAACATTCTCACTTGCCTTCTTTTACTTCGTGACAAAATTGTATACTTTCCCATAATACTGTCAATCAAGTCAACGCCACTCATGTGCCTGTTATATTCTCCAACGACAAACGGTTGGTCAATGGAGATATATTTTTTGTTCTTTTTTGTCTTATCTCTGACCATTTGACTTCGGGTTCTCGCCGGCAAATGTTGACAATTTTGTTATCCCGCCAAGACGTTACGGAAATATCAAAACTATTTACATTCGCAACATATTCGACGGAGGACCCACGAGGTTCTTATTTTATAATTTTTTCATCCGGTAGTTTTGAGTTGGTTATCCGATTCCTTTTTACTGTTCCCAAACAGAGAATGCCTTCCTTCGCCAAATATTCCAATAATGAAATCAAAGTGAAATAGTTGTTGAAGTAAAGCCGGTAATTCTAATGCCTAGAAATCATTCTCGCTAAACGCATAACAACGTTGGATGAGGCTCCAAGGTCTAGCTCTCCTTAATAGACACATTTTCTTTGCCCGTTTCAGGCTCTACCAAATAAGCGAACCTTGAAACACCACTCTTTACCTGCAATTTATAACCCCGTTTATGCGGTTATCTTGGGGTTATTTGTTCATCAACAGAGAGATATTTTGAAACCCACGCACAAAGGCATCCAATGCCCGATTGCGGTAGGCTTCCACCAGGACATCTATGGTCTCGGAAGAATATGTTTCGGACCGGATTTTACTTATAATAAGTTAGAATTGATGGTTAACCGTAGCATAGAAGTCATCTACTCTAGAGGTTCCTTGCTTCAACTGACTCATCTGGTGCTCGAGTGTCCGAAGGTCCGTTTCTTCGCCTGATTTCCCCGAACCTGTTCTTTCTACATCTGTTATCCTATTCTATTCTCTACTAAGTTTCGAATTGCTTGTCAGGAATCCGTCTGCTCAATGCGAGCAATTTGGTTCTCAAACCCCTCAACTGCTCAGTCCCCGTTAACTGCGTACCTGAATTTGTTATTTCTTCCATATCTTAAAAAGTGGTACCGAAAAGGTTATGGTCTAAATATGTAAGTTATAGATTCGCGTTTCGCGAAAGGTAAAAAAAACACAAGTTCACTGTGGTCGAACGTCAACTGAAAAACCTTGTCTTTATTTCCCTGCTATTTATTACAAAATTTCGCTTATACATTAATTTTAGATTCCGAGAATTGATACATGATTTGCTTAATACTATTTCTTAGAATTAAAAAATACATAAATGCTTAATTGACAATATAGAATCGCGTGGGAAAGGAAATGGAAAATGCACAACTGCTTAATTGGCAGTATCGAATTATATGGGAAATGGGAATGGAAAATATATCAAGTATTTGGGTGTTAATTGAGTTTAATGGGTTCAAAGGTAGGGATCTGGGATGTGTTAATGACCTTGGTTTTTGTTTGACGCTTTAGACAAAAAAGTAATATTATATTAAACTGATTAAAAAGATAGTCAAGTCTGAATTTATCAATAGGTTAGTGCTGGATGAAACATTGGATAACCGTTTTACATTGTCCAAGTGAAGTTTATGAAGGTAATGAAGATTGTTCTGTAGTAAAGGGGGTAAGATATGAGAGGTTCTGGTTTCCCAATTCGTACACCCAAAAAATGTTTTGTAAAATTAACATTTTTGGGTGATTAAAAATATCAAAATTTATATGGTTATCATATCGAAACAACATTTTTTTAAATGTAAATTTAATAATTTTAACTATCGGAATGACATTCAAATATTAATACTATTTTGATAATTTTGTTCACCTTTTAACGTGGTAATAATCAAAATGATATGTTTCCTTGTTTTTTTAAATGTGTATTTAACAATATTAATCTGTAATTAACATTGAAAATATCAATTTTTGAATATCAAATAAACATTAAATATATCAACTTGATATGAAATATCTGATATTTAGAAATTATTTTGAGGTGATTAATGTAATTAAACTATCTTATTAATTTTCAAATTTATATTTAAAAATATCCATTTGACATTACTATTATACTTACCCGTTTCACTCTAGTCTTAATTTTATTTCATTTTTCGATAGTAACATTGAGTTTATAATGGCGCTTTTTGTTAGATTGTTTATTCTTTCATTATAGGCTTTCTTTATCATTACTTTTCTATTATCACTTTCAATATATAATATTTATGTGATCGCTTACTATTTGAAAATCATCATGATCCGGACTTCCGGTAATGTATTTCCATGCAGTGCCGATTAAGTCGAGTGCCCTTTTAGTTTTTGAATATTGAATTGGTTTAATAGAATCTAAAATTTCTTTTGTTTGTATGAGCTCATGAACTAGCATGGGATAAAGTGGGTAGGTTTTGGGAATTGTATTATTAATGTGATAGGTAAGGTCAGATAAACATTTAATATACTGGTCAACGTTTATGTAATGGATTAATTTAAGATCTCCATCTTGAATTTTTGCTTGTCCTTGATTAACCGCTATCATATGTGTCGTAGTATAATCGAGTATTTGTATGTCACAATGTCAACGTCCATGTTAGTGTCAAGTAAAGTCTGTAAAAAATATAAAGTCAGTCGGTCAAAATCTAATTTGTTTCTTATGTACAATTCTTCCAGATTGTGTTCTGATTTTCGACCTAAAATTTTCTTGGACTGTTTCTATGCAATAACGTTCAGTTAATTTCGAGCCTAATCGTCTGTTTATTCTTACGTAAATTTTGTCACCTTCCTTGCAATCTTTAAAACTTGTTCTCTTTTTATTGTGAAACTTAAGGTCATTTTTTTTGTTTCTCGATTAATTTCTCAATATGACCTAATCTACCGAAGAAAAGGTCAACGGGTTTCTTTGAAGTAGTGCAGTGATATGTATGGTTGTACTCATTTACGGCTCTTTCGAGTAGTTCCTCGAAATTTCGGTTAATTATATTTTTGCGTATGCAACGGATAATTTCGGCTAATGTGGAGTGGAAACGCTCCACTTGGCCATTGCCCTCACTGTTGTAAGGGGGTGTCGTGAAGACATTAATTTTAAGATCTTCTTTGAGCATGAATAGAATGGTTTCCGAATTGAACGACTTTTCATTGTCTATCACTATGGATTTTGGTACACCAAACTGGAAGATTATTTCACGTAGAGGACGTCGTATATCTTCAATAGCTTTAGACTTAATGGTTTTTGCCATGGCAAACTTTGTAAATTTGTCAATAGCTGTGAGAACTAATTTTTTCGGTTGAAAATATGTCTAAATGAACAGTATGACCTGGATAGTTGGGAATCGGAGTTTCACTTAGCACCGGGTTACTTGGGTGCCTGTCATATTTATTTTTCTTACAAGTGGAGCAAATTTTTGTAAATTGCTCAATTTTCTTTTTCATGTTAGGAAAATAATACTTTTCCAATATATGAATTTTATTCTCAACAGGGCTTCGGTGAGCTCTGTTGTGGGTTTCGATTATTATTTCCTCTTGTCTGTCTTCTAAAGAAATATTCTGAACAAAAGACTGTGTGAAACGAATTTTGTAATTTAAGCCGGCTACACACACGCAGTTTTAACTGTCCGGTTTGCCTGTTTAGGCCACCTGCGCAGTTATAACTGAACGTGTGTATGATAATGTTGTCAGTTTTTTTGGCCTGAACAGGCGGTCGGAGAAAATTCGAAAATTCAATCGTTTTGCCTGTTATTAGAAAAACCGGAGCGTGTGAAGCATCAGAAATTCAGGCCGTCAGTTTAAAGTGAAATTTACACAGGCCGCCTGTGTTTTCGTATAAAATGTCGTCAGTATATGCCATGTTTACCGAACGAAGAAAACAAAAAACTGATGTGCCTCACATATTTACCGGAGCGTGTGAATGCGCTATGGCGATCCGGTATAACTGCATAGGCGGCCTGAAAAGGCATCTGGGTATACTAACATAACGTTGTTGGATATTTATGCGTTTTTAATTTTGTCGAATGCTTCTAACGGTAAACTAAGGGTAAACGAGTAAATTCATATTTACCGTTATTGATAGAAAATGCTGTCTTTTCTATGTCCGATTCTTTAAGGGGTATTTGATGAAACCCACTTTTTAAATCGATCAAAGTAAAGTATGTAGCTACACTTTCCTAAATTGTAAAGTACATCATTAATTTCGGGGATAGGTATAGTAACTAAATTTAGTTTTCTAAAATCGATTACAAGTCTATATTTTTTTATTCCAGACGCATCAGGTTTTTTTGATACGTTATTTATGGAGGAATTATAAGGTGACCTAGATGGACGTATTATTCCACTTTCTGGGAAATCGTTAATTTGCTTGTCAACTTTATCCTTTAATGCTCTTGGATAAGGGTAAGATCTTGTATAAATAGGATCATCATTTGACTGTAGTTAAATAGGTCAATTGTTTATTTGGTTCACTGAATAAGTTTCGAAATGTGGATACAATATCTCTTAACTGCTTTTCTTGTGAAGAATTTAAATGTGAGGTACGAATGTCAATATTGTTAACTTCTTGGGTCTTGAGTTATTTTAGTGGGAAGCTAAACTTGTTCATAAAATTAACATAACTTTTGTCTGTGTAAATTACTGCACTCAGCTTTCTCAAAGTATCATTTCCTATGATACCATCAAAAGCATCGAGTCCGTTTAAAATGAAAAATTCAATATTTCCTGTTTCTGAACCGAATATTTCAATATTAGCATGATGTGTGACTTTAATTTTTCCATTTATTGAGTTTGCGCAGAATGAGTTATCGTTTAAAATTGGGTTTCTTATAAAGCATGATTTTACGTAGTTTTTGTTGGATCCTGTGTCTAAAAGGAATTTCAATAATTTCCCGCTCTTCATTTTAAATTCGTAATAACTTCAACATCCGTTTGTTTATTTTGTATTAAATTAAACAATACATCGGTTTTAGCAAAAATCTCGGAAAGCGTGTTCAATATAAAACAAAACTCTTTCCCTTCTAATTTAAGCAATAAACTTTCGGCCATTGAAAGTGCGTCATTATCCCATTCTTTTGGATTGCCTAATATTTGGTTAAAAGTTTCAATTATATCTAATCTACAGTTACAAATAACGTTAATTATTCGTGAATGGTAATGCCAGCGAGTTTCTGATACTCCCGGCATGCGTCGGTTTGCTTTTTGTTTCAAAAGATTTGAACGTTTAGTTGATTTATTGAAAAAGCGCACTACAGTATTTATATTGCAAAAAAAAACTTTTAACTCAGGTATATTTTCAAGTGATCGGGATAACACCAAATTTAAAACATGTGCGTAGCAAGGAATAAAATTAGCCATTGGACATGCATCGAGGACCTTTTTTTTAACTCCACCTACTTCCCCGGACATAACCGCGGCACCATCGTAAGATTGCCCTATTAACTTTTCCTTGCAACCGTATACATCAAGTATATTAAAAATGTGTTTTGAGAGCTCTTCTGCATTTCGACTCTCACTCACGTCAAAAAAACCAAGAAACCTTTCCTCTATTCCTTCCTCCGATAAGTATCGCAATACGGCACTTAGTTGTTCCCTATGGCTCACGTCTGGTGTTTCATCGATCATAATGGACACAAATCGCGTTTCACTTATTTCAACTTTAATTTCATCTTTAATCACTGCAGCGATACTATGTATCAAATCGTTTTGTATGTCATTTTAAAGACCCGAAAAAACTCGATGTGCACTTGAACACTGTTCTAAATGGGAGTCTATTAATGTGTCATACTTAGATAAGTATAAAATTGTTTCAACATAATTACCACTATTAATAGAATCTTGCTTTTCGTTGTGACCCCGAAATGCTTGTTCCTGTTTGCCTAAAAGAACTACTGTATCTATAAAACGTTCCATTAACTTACGGTTTCTATCAACTTTTTTGTTGTGAGCTTCAAAGGAATTACCTAAGGAGGTTTCAATGCGATTAGTGCCGAATTCGTGCAAAGATAAACAGCTTCGAATATGTTTTTCCGTTTTGACATGTTTATTTGCGGAATTAACTAAATTGTTTATGTCAGCGTAGCCAGTACGGCTCCAAACACTAGGGGAATTTGAAAGAAGAAGACAAGGAAAGCAAAACATTTTGTTAAGCTTACAACTGCCAGTCAACCAAGTATATTTTTGGTACATGGATGCATTAAAATGCGAAACAAAACCATCCTTGCGCTTATAATCTATTTTCATAGAAGGAGTAGAGCGCCCTATCTCTATAACTTTTTTTTTTTTAAGAAAATTCAACTTACAAAAAGCATTTTCTTCCTCTAAAAGCAAATCTACCAAACAACAATTTACAGTTAATAATGCCATTATCTCTTAATAATTAGCTATTTGAAATTATCTAACTGAAATACTAACTGAAAATACCACAATTAAAAAATTTTCACACTTTTAAATTTCTTTTTTATTGCACATCAATAATTACACTCAAAATTTTCTTTAAGTTACGCATCGCAATCTGCTTCATAACTAATTTTTTCCAACAGAAATAATCTAAAAGAAAAGACAAAATTCACCAATAAGTCGTTGAACATCGGGTTATTTTTTTGCATAAGAAAGCGTGTGTTAAACAGAGAGGAGTCAAACACGGTGAACGATAAAGGGAAAACAAGGAAAGAAAACCAATTTGTTCTAGCTAGCCAGATATTTTATAACACGGCGTTTGTCGGGTTACACTTTGCTTTGTTTTGCTAGCGCTTTGCAGTTGTCTTTCTTATGGGCTATGAAATATGTGGAGTATGGGATAGAGAATAACCATGCAATGATGTGTGTATGTGTGTGCGTAAAGCAGTAGAACGATATGAAAGCGGATGACTTGCAGCAGGTTGAGGGGTTGTTGATAGAATTTGTGGCTTGCGTGTGCTGTGCAGGTGTGGGAAACACAAATATTGTGTTTATATGGGGATATTAAGATTCATGTTGCTTGTTTTATTGGTACATTGTTGAAAAGTAGAATTTCAAAAGGTAACTCGGTAGGAATCGAGTTATATGGACGCCTCGCCACTGCTGTGGAAATCTATTTTGTGTCTGATACCTATTATTGTAATACATTGTTGGGTTTTGCATATTTTTTTCATGCGAAATTGGTTCCTTTTTTGATTCCAGGATTTACTGCATTTTGGGGAGTTTGTCTCGTAACTGACTGTGACATATAGTTTGGTTGATTATTGTTTTGGTACTGATGTCTCATTTGAGGTATGTATTGTTGATTAGGGTAACGTGGAGGTGCTCCATGTTGAACCGAAGACTGGTAGTAATTAGGATGACCTCTGAACTGTGATTGACCAAAATTATTTAATTGATGTCTAGGTGAAGGAGGGTGTGGAATGGGATTATACATTTTTTTGTTTATATTTTGATTTGCATGGGAAGTTCTGAAATTTTGATTTTCAAGCTTAAGACATAAATGCAGAGCTTGGGGTAAATCTACTGGCTCACGAATTGCCAATAATCTAGGAAGATCCCCTTTTAGGCCCCTAATGAAGGTATCAAGGGCTTTATCCCGATATGATTGGGTAAGAAGTCTCATTGACTCGTTACTAACTTCTAAACAACCTATTTTGTTTAGTATGAGTGATAAATGGCTGTAAACCACTTGATAAAAAGATTGTACTGTGTTGTTTCCTTGACCAAGAGATATTAATTGGTATTCGAGGGCACCCAAATCCCTTTTGTCAGCGTAGTGCATGACTAAGCATCTTGATATGCAATTCCAATTCAATGGAGTATTATATGACTCCAATGCTTGGTCTGCGTGGCCAATTATTCTATTTCGTATAATGTTGATTATTCCAAAGTTTTTTGGAGTAGCTCGTATAGATTCGTATGTTTCCAATATACAGTCAACACTTCTCTTCCATGATATAAATTCCCTAGAACTCCCTTTAACACTTTACTACGTCAGGTATCTTGTCTAACTCGAAAATGTCATGTCTATGATCTGATGAAATTGTCTGATCTTCTCCAGCAAATTGATCAGCGTTTGGATTCAAGACACTTTGAACCATAGCTGGTCCCTGAGTTCTTAGCATACGATTTACGATTGAGGATATTAAAGAATCTAATTCGGGAGTTGTCCCAACATCTCGTGCTTGTCGTAAATCCGCTCTGGATGAAGTAGATTGAAAGGAGATGTTGTGGTTTAAATCGTTTGGGTTTTCGCGTGTCACTTGAGTGGGATTTTCTGGGGGAGTTACTAAAGGTTGGGGATTGTTACTAGCTCCTGATCTTGTGTTCGGCATGTTTATATATTTTTTTTGAATCTTATTGATTTTTAGCTTTCACAGAATAATAATTGAAAATAGTATTTAAAACTTTAAAATAATTAAACTTTATTGTTTGGATGATTATATTTTTAAATATGTACGAACTTACTGATACTAAAATGTTAAGCTTTATTTTCTATTTATTTTTAGGTTTCAAAAAAATTATTTAAATATTTAAAGCTTTGAAATAATGAAAATTGACTGTTAGATTATTTATATTCTTAGATATTTTTAAATTTACAAATAATAAAATGTTCACTTATATTTCTTATTAATTTTTAGCTTTCGAAAAAATAGTTATTTTAATATTTAAAACTTTGAAATAATGCAAATTTACTGTTAGATTATTTATATTTTGAAATATTTATAAACTCACAAAAAATTAACTTTCAATTTTTCCATGAGTTGTTGGACAGTGGCGGAAATTCCTGCCGTTGATGAGGCTGCTGGGTCGTACTCGATCTCTTGTACCCGCTGTGCTGTCAAGTTCGCTGGAACTTCTCTTTTTGTGGCGCGAACTGTTGTGCTTTCTTAGGATACGGTTTTTATATTTTATAGTTATTCGCTCACAATCCTTTTAATTATAGCATGAACTATAGTGCTTTCTAAGGACACTGTTTTTATATTTAATAGTTATTCGCGCACAATACTTTTAATTGAAATTGTAGCACGAACTATTGTGCTTTCTTAGGACACTGTTTTTTTTTTATTTTATAGTTATTCTCGCACACACAAACCACTGTCCCTGCTCGGGCGCCAAATAATTTTACTACATAGATTTTGTTTAAAAAAATATTTTTTTATTGGTTGAGGAGAAGCCTCCTTTATTAAACGGAATACAAACTTAAAACTAACTTAACTATTTTTCTATCCTAACTTGCAACCTTTACTTGTCCAGAGCATCGCTGGCGTACGTGATGAAATGTGCAAGGTGTCATCTGTAGACGAGTACTTGTGCAGGTGTCATGTGCCGACGAGGTGCATGACATTGTAAATCATGGGAAACGGAATCGTGGGAAACGGATGCTGACCGAAGCTCGTGTAAAGTGTCCGGTGATAAAAGGAATGTGCGGCTGTTGTGTTAACTTATATAGGCATATAAGTTTTGCACTCACCGATACTGTGTTATTTTTTTTTGTTACTTTTATGTTTTGTTTAACCCTTTTACACTTGTGGATTCCGGAGATGTGCACACGTCCGGATGATGGGGAAACCTTTGTTTAATCTGTTAAAAGAATATATATATATATATATATATATATATATATATATATATATATATATATATATATATATATATATATATATATGTATGCTTATATTTTATGTTGGGTTGTATATATAGTTTTTGTAACATTTAGTTAGTACTTATCTTTTCCATATTGTTTTTTTGATCTCCAACCTCCTTTAAGTTTTCCTTAAATATTAATTTATTTATTTTTTCTAAGCAGGGTGAGGGATAGGTGGAGGATAGGTTTTCCGCTTCGTCGGCAATTCTATCTCACGGCTATTTGGGGACCGCTTCTTCGGAGGATTCCTTCTTTTTCAGCCACCGGGACGTCGGTTGCTTCTTTGGGGTTTTCCTTGGGGGGTGTGCACGAGTTAAGTATACTGCCGAGGAGTTAATTAAAAAAAACAATACCTTTCGTTTGAAGTCAATTTAATTTAGTCCCGCCAATGCTGTGAGGGAGGATTATACGTTCTAGATTGAGGTTGTTGATTAGTGAAGTTGTAGGGGTTATATCTTGGGGGTTGTGACAGTTTTTGATACGAAATGTTCTGTTCCTTAATGCAACAGACGAGAGCGGCGGCTGGTGAGTTAGGCTGCATGGTTCTGACCCTGGAACCAAGAGGTTCGTTAAGGCCACTCAGAAATGCATTCAGGCACATTTCTGAGTACAGATCCTTCTTTGCCTTGATCACGTTGTGATCTTGTTCATGTATCAGGACTGTATTACACAGTGCTGATTGTAGTTCTATGATTGCTCCATAAAACGATTCTACACTTTTTACATATTGTTTTATGCCGTGTAGGTCTCTGATAAGTGAAGTTTCCGTACGCTTGTCGGAGTAGTGTAAGGTTAGGTTTTTTTATGTCGTCCCAAATTAGAGGCGTTCCGTACATATTTAGGATCTCGTTTGCCTGTCCTATTATTTTGTTACGGATGGCCTTTAAGAGGATTTGCCCGTACGAAGTATTGTCCGTTCCTATTATATAGAGTAATATTTCCTCTACATTGTTGAGGAATTCGAATAGAAAACGAGGGTTTCCCTCAAATGTCGGGAGGTCCTTGATGGCGTCAGGGATCCTCAATGAGTTAAAGATATCGTTGCTGTTCGTTGGGAAGGTGTTTGGACTATTGTTTGGGGTAGGGGTTGAAACTGGAATAATATTGTCTGTTGACATGTTTTTTAGGCTTGAAGAAGAAGAGATGCTAAGGATTTCGAGGTTGCTGTCCTCTGGAATTGAGTTTAGACTTTTAGACAATTGTCTTAAGTTGTAGGGAAAGAATTTCTATTTCTATTCCCTCTAATTTTTTTTTATATTTTTTTTATTCATTTAAGAGGTGATCTAGGTAACCGTACCGTTCGCCGGACTAACGACCGCGCCAGTTAAATATCATGCCGAGGAGTTAATTAAAAAAACAATACCTTTCGTTTGATGTCAATTTAATCTACTGAATATTACAATTCTTTAACTTAAAAGCTAACCTACCTATCGCTGTGTAATTCCATGAACTTGGATTTAGAATCAGGCCGGAAACCTGCCAGACACTGGGTCATCACTATATTATCAAGTACGTGGAATTACCTGTGCGAGTACATGCATTTTATTATTATTATTATGTTGCGATTGCGAAATGCAATCCATGTATGTTAAACGTGGGATTGTGAAATGCAATCGATGTATGTTGAAAGAGGGAACTGTTGACCTCTGCACTTGTTGGTGGGCCCCCTTAGAATAGAGCGAGGGCCACAATGACTTCATTGGCGAAGGATTGCAGTGATGGGGGCTGGTCGATCTGGGATTTGGTTTTGGCGATAGTGATGATGATGACTATGACAATGGCAAAAACGGCTACTGATGACATTGTTATGTAGTGAAGGACTTCTTCAGTCTTGACGTTAAGATTGGATAGTTTTGAGTGCGTCAGGAAGTTGTATTCTTTAAGCTTCTCCATGCTTAGGACTTCCTTTGTGGAGTTGATTTCAATGCTGCTGCTAAGTAATGGTGGAACGTGTACGTCATCCCAATAGGTATCAGGAATGTTTTGGTAGGTTATACCGTTTACTTCCGCGTCACAGTTTTTGAAGTGGAGTAGTGCTGTACCTTCGACTGTTAAGGATTTAGTACTGCAAGTAGATTTAATTAGTAATATGGGAATATTTATAAATAGGATAAAATCTGGTTCCGGTTGTGAAATTTCTTCGATTTTGCCGACGTCACTGAAAGGACAATTTGCTGCTTCGTTTGTCATAAGTCTTCCGAGGCATTGAGAATTCTTGAGGTCTTCTTCGTTGTTTGGGGTGATAGGGTAGGAATGCGTATATTAAATATAATATTGGACCCATTGTAATACGCTTGTAGTCCTAAGAACTCATAAATTTGTTCTATTGATTCGACTTTAATATCTTGTTTACTAAGCTTATTTTCTATGTTTTCTAGTTCATTTGTATTTAGTAGAAAATTTGGTATTATGTTTAATTTACTTAGGATCACTGCCTCTGCGATATTAGATAGATGATTGGTTAGTAGTATGGTCCGCGTGTGTAAAAAATAAGTAAACTGCGTGGTGTGATTTATTTCATAAAAAAATGTTTATTAAACAGTTTGCGACTGTCTCGCGTCGTGAGTCGGACCAAAGTGAACGAGACGCTAAAGCAACGTCGTTCACTTTGTCGTTGACATTTACATGTGTACGTGTGTACATTTACATTTGTTCGTTAACATTGGTTTCCGGTTTAAGTGAGGTTGTTGATGGGCTTCGTTCATTAAGTTTTAAATGAGCTAAATGTGTCCGCCACATCACTCCCCCTTACAAATATGTAATTATATGTATGTATAATTATAATTAAAAAAATATTGTATTTTACATTCTAAATGTTATTATCTTTGCAAAAGATAGTTTTATAAAAAAAATTTTTCACGTCGGGGTCACCATTTATGGTCCGCGTGTGTAAAAAATAAGTAAACTGCGTGGTGTGATTTATTTCATAAGAAAAATGTTTATTAAACAGTTTGCGACTGTCTCGCGTCGTGAGTCGGACCAAAGTGAACGAGACGCTAAAGCAACGTCGTTCACTTTGTCGTTGACATTTACATGTGTACGTGTGTACATTTACATTTGTTCGTTAACATTGGTTTCCGGTTTAAGTTAGGTTGTTGATGGGCTTCGTTCATTAAGTTTTAAATGAGCTAAATGTGTCCGCCACAAGTAGGTCAATGTTGAAATTGATCTGGTTAAATATTGTGTTTCGGTTAGTATGTGCTCTTCTCTTTTGACTGTGTTTAATGTTCTGTCCAAAAATTGTTCTATTTTAGTCTGTTCTTTATTAATGTGGGATGTAATGTTTTAAAATCTTTCTATTGTCTGAAAATTTATTTCATGTTGGGTTAGTATATTGTTGGTAAGGTTGTTTATATTCGAATTTATGTGTTCTATTTGTGTGTTAATGTTGTGTGCATCTTGTGCGTCCATATTTCCTGTAATGAACTTAATAGTTGAACCGAGTCCGTTAATCAGCCTTCGTTTGTTTCTTTTAATGGGATATAGTATTGTTATTTTCTTTTCTAGTTCCTGGAGATTAAATTTTGTTATGTGAACAGAGTTGATTAGTGTGGCCCGTCTTCCAAAGAGATTAAGTGTTTTACTGATTTGTTGGATGTTAGTATTGTAGTCTTCTAAATTAATTATATGGATTAGGTTCTTGAGGGTCCTAGTCGGAGAGGGAGTATTCCGCGATCTCTAGGAAGGTTAAAAATTTTTATGAGTTTTGTAGATGTTAGTGGAAGTCTGAAAAGAGGGAGTGAAGCTTATTACAGAGTTCAGTGTCCTGTTCAATTCGATAGATTAAGGAAATTAAGTGTTTATATATTGGATAGCCTAACATTCATGTTCCGTGAATGTTTTTATTCTTCTTATTTTGTATACAAATAACCTTTTTTTTTTTGTAAAAAAAAATGTACCAATGTGAAAGTCAAATACAATCATATGCCGTGAAGTATTTGACCATGGTTTTACTACCTTGTTAACATTCATATTTTCTGAATGTATTTCGTATAATAATAGGGTAGGATAAAAATATGTTAATTGTCATAAATGGAATTCGTATGCAGCGAATGTATTATGTTATTTTAGTTAATTTTTGTTTTCTTAGTTTGCTTTTATGGATTTTCCTATTTCTTTTTGTCATTATTGTAAATTTTTTGTTTTTCTGGAGTATATGCTTGGAAAACCTGGGTGTTAGTTTATTTCGTCTAGCCTCCTTCCTGAAGACGACTTCGTTTTCCTTAGTCTCTTCTGGTTTTAAGTGACTTATTCTTATTAGGTCCGCTATATTCTTCTTCTGGGGGTATAGTGTGATCTGTCTTTTCATTAAAATTATTGATTTCGACAAATTTTGTAGGATTATAACACTCTACGTTGAGTGCGGATTTTAGTATGAAGGTTTGTTCTTTATTAGAAAAATTGGTTATTTCCACAATTGAGTGCCAGTTTTTGGCTTCGTAAAGGCCTTGGCTAATAGAAAGAAGTGGTTGAATTTCTATTGAATTTAAATAGATGTTGCCATGGCGAATCTTGAATGTTTGTGGTATCACTGTTATAGTAGTTATAGTTGGAATTGAAGTTAGTGTTACGTTGGGTGGTATTGAATCTAGAATGTGTAGAATTGTTAGAGTTTTGTTGGTGTCGCGGTCTAAAATCATTGTTATGAGGTATGGTATATTGTGTATTGTTGTTTCTTGTTGGTTGCCTTTGGGGTCTTGGTTGATGAACTGCCGCGCAGGAGGTCTGGGTTCGATTCCCAGCCGTAGCAACACCTAAATGATTTTTCACTGGCCCTCCTCTCGTGATGATCTGACAAATCATCCGAGTAGTATCAATTGTCAAGAATAGCTTATCTCAACTTAGCCGTTCGGAGTCAGCATAAAACAGGAGGTCCCGCCATCGTGCAAGAAGTACACACGCACACATGAATGGTTGTGAGAAAGCTAGGCCCTGGGTACTAACGAGCCTGTTGCGCCAAAAATTTGTATTTTTTTTTTGGTTGCCAATGCTGTGAGGGAGGATTATACGTTCTAGATTGAGGTTGTTGATTAGTGAAGTTGTAGGGGTTATATCTTGGGGGTTGTGACAGTTTTTGATACGAAATGTTCTGTTCCTTAATGCAACAGGCGAGAGCGGCGGCTAGTGAGTTAGGCTGCATGGTTCTGACCCTGGAACCAAGAGGTTCGTTAAGGCCACTCAGAAATGCATTCAGGCACATTTCTGAGTACAGATCCTTCTTTGCCTTGATCACGTTGTGATCTTGTTCATGTATCAGGACTGTATTACACAGTGCTGATTGTAGTTCTATGATTGCTCCATAAAACGATTCTACACTTTTTACATATTGTTTTATGCCGTGTAGGTCTCTGATAAGTGAAGTTTCCGTACGCTTGTCGGAGTAGTGTAAGGTTAGGTTTTTTTTATGTCGTCCCAAATTAGAGGCGTTCCGTACATATTTAGGATCTCGTTTGCCTGTCCTATTATTTTGTTACGGATGGCCCTTAAGAGGATTTTCCCGTACGAAGTATTGTCCGTTCCTATTATATAGAGTAATATTTCCTCTACATTGTTGAGGAATTCGAATAGAAAACGAGGGTTTCCCTCAAATGTCGGGAGGTCCTTGATGGCGTCAGGGATCCTCAATGAGTTAAAGATATCGTTGCTGTTCGTTGGGAAGGTGTTTGGACTATTGTTTGGGGTAGGGGTTGAAACTGGAATAATATTTTCTGTTGACATGTTTGTTAGGCTTGAAGAAGAAGAGATGCCAAGGATTTCGAGGTTGCTCTCCTCTGGAATTGAGTTAAGACTTTTAGACAATTGTCTTAAGTTGTAGGGAAAGAATTTCTATTTCTATTCCCTCTAATTTTTTTTTTATATTTTTTTTATTCATTTAAGAGGTGATCTAGGTAACCGTACCGTTCGCCGGACTAACGACCGCGCCAGTTAAATATCATGCCGAGGAGTTAATTAAAAAAACAATACCTTTCGTTTGAAGTCAATTTAATCTACTGAATATTACAATTCTTTAACTTAAAAGCTAACCTACCTATCGCTGTGTAATTCCATGAACTTGGATTTGGAATCAGGCCGGAAACCTGCCAGACACTGGGTCATCACTTTATTATCAAGTTCGTGGAATTACCTGTGCGAGTACATGCATTTTATTATTATTAAATAAAACACTCTTTTTTCTATTTTCAAATGTTATAGACCATACATATATTTATTATTTAATTAATATTTAAGCGCTCGCGTGATGCGTCTGCATCTTATCACTGCTCGACATCGACTAACTCGACGATTGAGTTCTTACTCAATCGTATTCCATTTCTACCTACACCGGTAGTCCTCTCGTTTTTACATGTTTTTTCTTGTTTTGTTACGTTCAATTCCGTTACAACTCGGCCTTCCTGACCAAAAATCGTCCCGATTTTCACCTGGTTTTACTTTTTTTACAATCAACCCATGGTTTAATGTTGGCCACTTCCCAAATCCCCTCATATGGAACTTGTCCTAATTGCAAACCTTCTACACCTTTTACCAAATACCTGTCATTCGGCAAAATCTTCATTATTCTGTAAGGTCCTTTAAATTTAGGAATAATCTTCCTACATGCTCCAGCTTTACTCTCATAATTCCTAATCATCACGTAGTCATTTTTCTTTTATACTGTTTGGGTTCTAAGACGTTCTTTCAAAAATTTATTTTTATTCTGACTCCTAACTATCTTGTCTGCTGCTTCAGCTCTCATTTTACTTAAATCCCTGTTCATTTTCTGTTCGCTACATTCATTTATACGCTCTTTCAAAAAATCAATTATTATCCCTCTTTGTCCAACTCCAAATAACAATTCACTCGGAGTAACACCAGTACTTCCATGTACTGTGTTATTCAATGCAAACTCAATTTGTGGCAAAACTCTATCTAAGGAGAAAATCGTACCCGCACTTGTCATTTTGGCTATCATTGGACCCAAAGATAGGTTCACTCTTTCGACCTGGCCATTCGCCTGGGGAGACCCTACAGCGACTTTTATATGATGAACATTATTCTCTTCCAAAAACGCTTCAAAATCTTTCGATGTAAAAGCACTTCCACGGTCAGATATCAACGTCTAAGGACGACTATAAGACGAAAAATAAGATCGCATTGAATTTATCACCTGTTTAGTGTTGGTGGTACTCGTAGCATATAGTTTAACATACTCAGTAAAACCATCTATGACTAAAAATACATATTTTTACTTAGCGGTCTTCAATAAAACTGGGCCAAAATGATCCACATGTATGGTATCAAAGGGTGAATCCCCTTTTGGAATGTTATGCATTAACCCTTCGTGCTTTCCAAATTTCGGTGAGAAAGCAATGCACTTCAAACAATTCATAATGTGCTCTTTTACTTTCTGCTTCATTTTATGGAACCAATAAGTCTTCATCATTGCCCAATTACCTTCTCGCAACCCATGTGACCCATTTCATCGTGATAAATCCTCATTACGTTCTCTTCCATACTTCTTGGAACATATAACAAAATCTTCTGCCCTACTTTACGATAAACAAGTCCGTTCCTCATTTCAAAAAAACTACTCTCTCCTTTTTCAAACCTTTCACGAATTTTATTCACGACATCATCTTTATATTGTTTAATAGAAAGGTTTTGCTCAAATGTATTTTCTTCCAATATTAAAATGTTTGAGATCCGACTGAGTGCATCCACATGATGCATCTTACTTCCATCTCGATGTTCAAGTACATAATCATAATTTTGTAACTCCAAAGCCCATCTAGCAATCCTTGGATTTATCTCCTTTTTATTTAATGTTAACGTTAGAGAGTTACAATCAGTTACTATTTTGAAATTAAATCCATGTAGATATACTCTAAACCTTTTCAGCGCATAGATAATTGCTAGGGTTTCCAATTCGAAGCTATGGTATTTAGATTCGTGTTCGGAAGTCCTCTTAGAAAAATAAAATATCGAGTGGAACTTCCCATCTGTTCTTTTCTGCAAAAGTACGGCTCCAAAGCCCAAGGAACTAGCTTCGCAATGTAGTTTATAGGATCATTAGGATAATATAAAGCTAATAACGGTGCTTGCACTAATTTCTCTTTTAGGCTTTCGAAGCAACGCAATTCATCTTCACCAAATTGAAAGACAACATCTTTTTTATCAATCTGTACAGAGGTTGAGTTATAAGTGAAAAACCCTCTATAAATTTCCTGAAATAGGAACATAACCCTAAGAAACTTTATACAGCCTATGAACACTTTGGCACTGGAAAATTAGCTACAGCTTCGATACCTTTTGCATCTGGCCTAATGCTATCTTTTGAAACTGTATACCCTAAATATCTTACCTGTGTTCCATAAACTGGCATTTATCTAAGCGTAACTCTAATTTATTCTGAATTAGTTTATCAAACACTTCTTTCATTATTTCCATATGTTCCTCAACAGTCTCGGTGGCGATCATTATGTCATCGATATAAATCTTGACTTTTCCTGTTCTCAACAAATCATCGAATACCCTATTTACATAATGCTGAAATTCTGAAGGCGCATTTCTTAACCCGAATGGCATCTTTAGGTATTCAAATTGACCCAATGGTGTCACAAATGACGTATATTTTATCGATTCTGGATGTATATTGACATGATGAAACGCACTTTTCAGATCTAGAAGTGTAAAAACCTTTTTATTCACTAATTCGTCTAATAAATCTTCTATTAACGGTATGGGATAGTTATCCTTTAATGTCACCTTATTTAAAACTCGATAGTCTACACATAACCTTATATCTCCCGTTTTCTTCTTCACTAAGACTATTGGTGAGGTATATTCTGATCTACAATGCCTAATAACTCCTTGATCTAATAAACCATCTAATATTCCTTGAACTTGTTCCTTTTCGTAGTATGACAGTCTCCTGGGGGCGCAATGGACGGGCCTTTCATTATTTAATGTCAATCTCATTTCACAACTTACTTCAGGTGTTTCAGGACGCTTTCTGTTTACATAATATTTTTCAAATAATTCATTAAAACTTTTTTTTATCTTACAATCTATCTTTTCGATTGACATTTTCTTGCATTACATCAACCTCAATATTAAATAATTCCTCACACTCTTTTTCGTAACTTTCATTATTTAAATTTATAATATATTCAACAATTTTCATTTTAAATTTTCCAATTTTCAAAAAATCTTTTCCTAATACAACTGCACATTGCATTGGGCCATGTGCCCCAATGAATTGCAATTGAAGCACCGTATAATGGCTGTTGCCCGTGTCCCGATTGCTGCTGACGATGTAGCTTGTTGTTTCGGGAGTCTTAATTTTGTAAAAGCCCTCCAATAATTGGACTTTTGTTTGGAAGCATTGCATGCTTGCCTGCGAGCGTCCTCTTCGTCCATGCTTACTTTGTTGGCCAATATCATTTTTTCGTGGTAGTAGTGTTGAAAAGGCTCATCAACTAACCACTTTCTAGATTCCACAGCTCTTTTTAAAGTCAATCGACTAATACGGTCGCCGAACATTTCCTTCATTTCCTCCAGGAGTGTATCAACTGGGACAGTCATCAGATCTGATAGAGAATGCAACCACCTCAATGCCTTTCCTTTCAACCGGCTTGATATTAAGACTTTGACATTGTTCTCGTTCAATTTGTATGCACTTTTAATGTTCATTAATTGTGCCTCCCATTGTGAGAAGTGATCTCCTTCCCCGGTGAATTCTGCCAGTAAGTCTTTTAAATGGGAAAAATTTAGTTGAGGCGCTGTATATTTTTTGTACTGCTCAATGTTTTCCATTACACACTTTTTCTTCACTCGTTTTTTTTCTCACAAGTCACACAAACGGGTGGGAATTTTCCACTGCGGATTTCGTTGTGTATGAACACGAGGGTGGGTTTTTCTACAAATTCTTTTTACGTTGCCCGTATCCAACTTCTGAGATTGTAGCCGACTCGATTTAATATTAAATAAAACAATCTTTTTCTATTTTCAAATGTTATAGACTATACATATATTTATTATTTAATTAATATTTAAGCGCTCGCGTGATGCGTCTGCATCTTATCACTGCTCGACATCACCGTTAAAAAATTTACTTCGTGACAATATCCTTCAGTGTTAGTATTCCTCATTTAGCGGTTTTTCTTGATTGTCTTCCAATTCTTCAACGGTATTAGTTGCGAAGAGGCGCTGATTTTTCCGCGGTAAATTTTCTTAATCATTATACCTTCGCTGCACTAGATTATTTACAGGTCGATTCATATAATTTACTTGTCGCGTTTGCACTGATTGATCCGTTTCCATCGGTTGAGGTGGTTTTGGATTTGTTGGCCTGGGGCGCGGGGGGCTGTTCCATGTGAGGTTTGGTTGGGTATAGCTCTTTCCTATAATTTTCCGTTAAAGCAATAGTAGGAGTAGTATAATTTATTTAGTAAAATAAACTATTATAAATACATTCTAGATTAATTTTTACAATAAATAATTTTTATAAGATTAGGTTATTTACTTGATACAAATTGACAAATTAATATTTAAATATGTACATTTCTTTTAATATCACAAATTAGTTCTGTTTAAAATCTTTTTAAATTTGTTTCATTTTTTAAATGGCTTGGAAGTTCATTATACAATCTTAAACATTTATGAAAAATTATGTTTTGTGTTCTGGAGTCTTTATAGGTACAAATTGAATCTAAAGTTAGAATTGTTTCTTAATTGATATGGTTAGACATCGTAGACGTATTGTAGATTTTCGAAATCCTGATTGGTTTTCTATTAATACATTATATGTACATACGCACTTTTCCACAATTTTTTCAAGGATTGGCATCATATTGATTGGTCTTAATTTGTCCGATAATTTTGCACCAGTTTCTTTTGGAATCGGTATAACTACTGACTCTTTTAGATTGCTCGGAAATTCGCCATTAATAAACGATTTATTAATGATGTTAACTAATACTGAACTGACCAATCTTCATCTAAAAGATTATAGGATATGAAGGCGGCATCGGCCGGGCCTCTAATTTTTCGTCGTATATGTTGAAGAATTGTTCTATAAATATGTTTAATCCTAACTATCCCGTAATCTCTCAGATTTGATTCCACATTGCGGATCCACGAAATGTACTGTACCGCGTTTCCGTCAAATACATGTAAGTCTCTGACGCAGTCAGGTAGTTTCATGACTTTTATGACTTGGGTTTGTGGGATGGTTTGGGGTGGACCAATCCTGCATTCTAACTGCTGATGGCGGTTACTAATGAGTTTAGTTTGTTCAATTTGGGCATTAATTGCGCATGTTAATTTTACTCTCATGTCTTGCATTTGTTCCATTTTGAATGACACAGTTTCTTAACTTAGTATTAGATGTTATTTCGATTTAAATGTTGGTACAATATAATAGAGATAACAGCAAAAATTAATTGCTTTATGATAAATAATATGGTTCTTATAATAAGTAGATATTTAATTAAAATAAAAAAAAAATGTCCGTTTGAAAAATTATGCGTTTCGCAATAGGTATTTCCCTTTATGAAGAAAAAAAAAGTTGTTTCTTACAATATAAATACAGCTACCAGCATCTTCCTATCGGGTGGTCCGTGTTGTCCCTTTTTGCTGTTACTTACTCGAGGGTTGCCCAACTGTTGGATTTATTCTGGTTCGGCTGTTCCCTTTGCTGGACGTGTTCTTATGTAACGTCTTTTGTGCTTCCGGTTACAGTTGCTCCCTCGTTGGACGTGTTCTTATGTAACGTCTTTTACACACAGTTTATTTTGTTGGGCGTGTTCTTATGTAACGCCTTTTTTACACTTAAATGCACTTGTTTTTTTTTGTATTATGTCTACGAGTAGTACCGTACAATGCCACCACTTAACACTTTTTTTTTGGTAGGGTTGTCCACTTCACACCTTTGTAGGGTATTTCGTACACTTGTCTATATTTTGTAGGGTCGTTCCACTTCACACCTTTAGACACTCGCGACTTTTTATTTCTGGTATATTGAATTTTTGGTTAGCTCGGGCGCCAGTTATAGGTTCGCGTTTCGTGAAAAGTAAAAAAAACACAAGTTCACTGTGGTCGAACGTTAACTGAACAACCTTGTCTTTATTTTCCTGCTCTTTATTACAAAATTTCGCTAATGCATTAATTTTAGATTCCGCGAATTGATACATGATTTGTTTAATACTATTTCTTAGAATTGAAAAATACATAGCTGCTTCATTGACAATACAGAATCGTGTGGGAAAGGAAATGGAAAATGCACAACTGCTTAATTGGCAGTATCGAATTATTTGGGAAATGGGAATGGAATATGGGTGTTAACTTGTATGTGTAATATTATTTGGCTGATTTTGTTCTTCTCTTTTGGGATTTTCCTTTTTAGCTTGTACTGTTTTTAATACTTGTCTATAATTTTTGTTTTATATTTAACGGATGGAAAATTTTTATTTATTGGTTGGGATTGGTTCCCCCTTTATTTTAATGTTGAATAGGATATTAAATTAATTTTCATTTGAAATGCTTAATAATATAGTCTTACTGAGTAAGTACCAGCCAGTTAATATCGTGGAGTAGTCTGCTGCTGATGCTCTTCGTTTGGTTCTGATTATGTATATTATCTAGGTATACAGACGAAACGATTCTGTGGCGCGGTCCGCTCGCGTCGGCTGTCAAAAGGTATCTGCCTATCGTCAGCATTCACAGATTCTCATATCGTGAAGAGAAACAGATACTTACACTTAACAATGATCTGCACAGTGTTCTCCAGCAGTTACTTCTGCAAAACAGTGCTGCCTAACAGCGATCTTTAAAACTTGCTGGTCTCTGTTAACAGATACTTACGCACTACTGAAATCTCTGTAGCACAGTCATTTTTGTAACACAGTGCTGCCTAATAATGATCCTTATGACACTGCTCTCTAAAAGTCCGATAGCTCAATTGTATTCACTTTATATACGTATATTTTAAGGGATTTTGCTTCGGTTCTCTTTCCCAAAAGTATTACTAATTCTTGAGAATTTACTCCTTGCACTATTTTAAGGCACTATTATTTTTGATTTACTGTCTATTATATAAATTAAAACTTTACGCGTTAGTTAAACATAAAAAAATGTATTTTCCAACCTTATGCCTTCGCGGCTGACTTAGAACTAAACTAACAATACAATAAATAACTTGAACCTGCATTTGCCCATGCAGCCCGACGCAAGGTCAGCAGCCGACATCCGTTGGTGTCTCAGGTATAATTCCGATGTCTCATGTGTCCGGTGGAAAGATACTTCATTCGTTTCGTGGGAACGCGATCACGCTTGGGACTGATGTTGTTGCTCATGGGAACCGTATCATGCGTTGTTTGCATAACCAAATGTTTCTGGCGTTAGCTTATACCTTCACTGATTTCTTTTGCAAGTGTTCACTCATGATTTATTTTCCCTTTGCACATTTGCAAATTTATTTCCAGCACTCTTGTTCTTTCAAGGGAATTTTGTATCGGAAATGTGTACTCGTTTTCTCCTCTCCAGAGAAATTACTCATCATATTGTGCATTTGACGATTCAATATTAAGCTTTCCCTTAATATATTCTTTTCTGACAGTTTTTCAGCTTCGTTCTGACAGTGTTTCTGTTTTTGAACAAAATATAATATTTTATAATATAAGCTCCAATTATTCTTTACCTGGTTACGAAGTATATTTTGAGCTTTGATTATGTCCACTTTTTGCAGTTAGTGTTTCTAAGGCTCTAATTATATAATCAAGTTTTTTGGATACATTATTGCGGGATATAATTTCTGTAAAAAAAGATTTGAGTATATTTTTCTATAACAGGTATTTAACAGAATCCATACCTTTTGAATTGTATCTTCTTGTGTTGGTTATTCAGCCTCAAATCTCCTTTTCTTAATTTTGATTTTAGTCGGAGCTAAAGTTTGACTTTCCAAAATTTCAGTATTATTTTCTTCTTGTTATGCGGTTGATTGTATTTCGGTAGAAGTAAGAAAGCCTTCGGTTATGAATTCGCTATTTAACTGGGATGATATCCGAATGTTATAGGTGAAAAAGGTGAAGCTGAACAAAATTGGTATAATTGTCAAAAAGATGACAATTTTTCAGCTTTTTATTACTCACTAGGGCGATTATTTTCTGCCATCTTATTAGTTATTCTTGATATTTTAAGTCTATAAAACAAAAATCTGTAGGCCAACCAAGTGTGAGAAAATCAATGTGAACATCGAGAAAAGCAGTAATGCTAAATGGCAACTAAAATGATTTTGTCTGCGTTAGGCATGCTGTAAAATTTATATAATAATTCAGATTTAAAATATTCACGAATTACTTTAAACGCATTACCTCCCACGCAGCAGTAAGAGTCCTTGTCATTTTCAAAATTTATGTTGAAACTATTGAACTACCTAAATAATCAGGTTTGTATTCTGCTGATATCATTTCATATCATTATCATTGAGCCTTCGATGTAGCTGCTGTAAAATTTGGTTTTTTTTTTTTTATCAAACGTTTTATGTATTGCATATAGTTTTTAAACTGATAGGCTGAGAAGTTATCTAAAGGACCAAACTGTGATACACAAGCAGGCAGGTGAAGAAGGCACTTTATCTTTATCTTCTCCATATAAAATAAGAAAGATCCGAACAAACTCATGTAGTATTTGAGCAGCTACACTAGCGTTTTGTTGACATGAATTTTCGGAGCTGAGCATTTGAATGGCACTACGGACCAAGAGAAAATGGTAATACACTCGGAAACGGATAAGTGCACACCTCATCGGGCACTATTTTGTGTGCACTTATCCGTTTTGTGCACTAATCTATAAGTGCACATTTTTGCACTAATACGTAAGTGCACATTTTTGCACTTATACGTAAGTGCACATTTTTGCACTTTTATGTAAGTGCACATTTGTGCAGAAATCCGTAAGAGCACACTGCATAGTTATGCAATTATTTTTAAACTCCTTAATTTTAACTAAAAAGTACCATTTTTATATGAATATTACACAGTAAAACAACCATATTTTTTATTGTAAAAAACCTAAGCTATGTATGCAGTTTTTACATACAATAAATATAGTTTTAGTAAATACATGGTAAATAAAAATAGTCATTATAAAGTAATGTAGTTACTTCATATTAAAGGCCGTTAATGTGTAGGTACATTACTAAGTAAAGTAGTTATGGATGGAAGTTTGAACCAATGAACCCATTGAAATAAACATTTTGTTTTCCAATTCTTCAAAAATATCTTCACACTTTAAATTGTTTTGATTCATGTATGACCTAAGAATATCTAAAGATTGTAAAGCTTTTTGGCGACTAATTTGTATTTCTTCTACATGATCAACTTCTTCCGATACAACCTCAACATGACCGTCATTTCTAACTTCATTACATATGTCAGCATCGGTAAGTTCTCCAAAGCATATTTCATTTTCGTCAATGTCTAATAATTGAGAGAACTCATCTCTTATATCGGCTGGAATTCCTAGCATTTCATCAACTTCTTCCTCTTCATCGACATCTGTCGATTTTAGGAAACCTGCTTTTTTGAAGCAATTTTTCTTTGTCGTAGGTGTGACTAACCACCAATCTCTTTTTGCCATCTTTAACGCATCTAAAATGGAAATTGATTTTGCGAAATCACTTAAACTGATGTTCTTTTCGACTGCCAGTACTTGTTTTCTTACAATTTGGTGACGGTAATGAGCCTGTGAAAAAAACTTGAAGTTTTAGTATTTGTACATTTGTTTATAATGTAAAAAGTAAACCTTGAAGCTTCTAATAATCCCTTGGTCAAGTGGTTGGATCAGCGACGTTGTACGCGCTGGTAAAAATACAAGTTCTATGTTGGGAATTTCAAAGTTCTCTTTTAATCTATGGCAAGAAGCATTGTCGACAAATAGAAGGATCTTCCTGTTTTTCTTCTCCATTTTAGAGTTTAATTCCTTTAATATTTTGAACCAAACGTCTGCTGTCATCCAAGCTTTTGAATTAAAATAATATTTTATTGGAATCTCTTTTCCCCTGAAGCAGTGTGGTTGCTTAAATTTTCCAATGGAAATTATATCGCCTTCAGTGCCACTCATATTACAGAAAAATAATAACGTTATTCTACTTTTGTCAACTTTTCCTCCGAATGGATTTTCGCCCCTATAAGCCATCGTGCCTGATGGTGCGGCTCTATAAAACAATGCTGATTCGTCGGCATTAAATATATCGTTTTCGTCATATCTTTGTAAAAATCCTGGGAGAACGTTTTTAGTCCAAAATGCTGCTGCAGGTTCATTAGCAGCAAGTTTTTCTCCTCGGGATTTGTAAAATTGAATGTTGTTTTTTAGCTTCCAACGAGACAGCCAACCTGGATTTGGTTCAAAATCCACATCTAACTGAACGGCAAATTTTTTGGCTTGTTCGAGAATCAATGGTCCAGATACTTGACAACCTGTCGACCGCATCTGTTTGAACCACACAGCAACAGCCTCATCCACAATTTCAAAATTACCTTTTTTAAACCTTTTTCTTTTGGTATTTCCATTTTCAGATGCTATTTCCTCTAATTTAGTTTGGTCCTTCAAAATTCGTGAAATGGTGGAGATTGCAACGCCGTATTGAGAGGCGATTTCTTTTCTTCCCTTTTTTTCGGTTTTAATTGCATGGATAACTTTAAGTTTTTCACTAACCGAAAGGCAATTTAATTTGCGTGAATCCATCTACATTTTGATATGTAAACATTAAAAAGACCAATAAATTTTAAGAGTTAAACAAACCTTGACAGTCACTGCAATATAGACACAGACGATTGTTGAGCTGTCAACTGACATTCAGGGGACTAGCTGTTAGCTGACCTTCAGGCTCCAAGATAAATATGTATGTTGTGTCCACACAATTTGTGTTTTTTCTAAAAACTAATAATGAAAATAATGTGCACTTACGAAGAATTTGCACTTATCCGTTTTGCACTTACGAAAACATTTTTGTACCAAAATGTTTTAAATTGGCAAGGGGTTTTCAATAGTGTAGCACTCAAACGCGTTTTGCACTTATGCGGTTTGCACTTAACCGTTTCCGAGTGATCATCGTGAACAGAATCCTTAAGAACTACTAAGGCGCTGTATAGTAGAAAATGTCAAAACTCTGTTGCTTTCCACAGCGTAATATATTCGAGTGTCCTGACAGTTCTGCTGAATTCTGATGGCACAACTTTACCCAATTCTCCTAGCTTTGCGTTAATCATTCGAGTGTTTACTGATTGCCTAGTAATTTTGTTTTGCGTTTGCGTTTTTTTAATAATTCCCAGATCCACCATTTGCATTAGATCCAAGGGAAATTGAAAAACCATTCCAACTCCAATTTTTTCCAGAATGTTCTGGTCTTTTCGAAATTCAATTCGGTGGTGAACTAAACCACGTCTCTGTTGGAATGCGCTCAACAGCTTCCTTATCAGTAACAACATTTTGAACGATTATAGCATCACCTGCATTTGATTCAGTTTCTTCTTCAGCTGATTCCACATCTTCAGTCGAGTTTAGCAGAGTTTCACACGTAACCACTCATTTATTTCGTCATACGTGTAATTCTGTAAAAATGAACACATTTTATATTTCATGTTTTAGTTTATAAGAAACTTTTAGGAATTATACCTGATTATCCACGTTAGCCCGCAAACATTGTAAAGATTCTACACCTTCAGTGTTAATGCTGTCTCTCCAACGCTGTCTTAGAATGGACAATGGAACATCATCTTCTTCATTGAAAAAGGCATTCTCGTCGTCTTTTAAAATCGGGTTCCAACATTTTTCAAGAATTAGAGGGTTAACTTTATCCCAAGATTTTGAAATCAAAACGATGGCATAGCGTAAATTAAACTTCTTTAGAGCAGAAATTATATGCTCATTGTCCTTGGATATAATGGACGAAAGCAAACTGGATTTATAATGCAGCTTTGTAATTCGTATCCCATTCTGATCCATTGGTTTTATTAAAGCAGTGACGTTGGGTGGTAAGAATAAGGTACATATGTCTCCGTTTTGAGCTTTTAAGACTTCTTCCGATGGGTGGCATTGGTCGTTGTCGATTATCAAAAGTGCATTTGATGGGAGGTTTTCCTACTGACCTGAGGAACAAATCTGTTGAAAAACCACTCTTTAAAAATGTGCTTTGGCATCCAAGCATTGGCCTAACATTTGGAAATTTTTTAATGATCGTGGATTTTTGGACTTCCCTATAATCATATGAATGATTTTATATGTTCCTGGTGCGTTGGATCCCAAGAGCAAAGTTACCCTTTGCTTTGCGCTTTTCCCCCAGGAGCATTTTCTCGATAAATGACACGTAGGTTTTTTTTTGGCAGCATTTTCCAAAACAATGCAGTTTCATCTACTTTGTAAAGTTGCTGCATTTCTTTGTTTTAGCGTCAGGATTCTTATTTTTTGTCCTTTGTTTCAACCCCATCTTAAATTTTTCACAAAATTTCGCCAAAACAGAACCTTTCACATATAAAAACACACACGGAATGAATAATTCCTTACGTCCCGAATACCGAACCGGGGGATTCCCAGTATTATAACTGACTTGTCAACATGCTCTGTACCTACAACAGCACCCATAACTGAAATTCAAATTATCAAATCCCTTTAGGGTCAAATCAAATTTTTTCAAGTTAAATAGGCTGTGGAGTATTCAAATTGTTCAACTTACAGAGTACCTAATGCAAAAATTCAAGATATCGAGCCTTAGAAAATGCGTGTTCCAGCTATAAGATACTTATGGGATAGATTTTACAGGTTCAAGCAAGTGGATTGATCAAGTTATCGTATGTTTAAGTTAGCGAGCGTCTATGTATAACAAATTTTTACACAATGTTATTTTTAAAGGTGCTCGCTAAAGCGTTTCGTCCTTAACGTCAAATCTTGTGGGTTACTATTGCCCATAGATCGCAATGAACTAGTACACTTTTCATTAAAACCGACCACGACGTGTAATTGGATTCGTCCAATTTCTCGATCGAATACTTCGAACATTTTATGTATCATTTTCTAGTCAATTTAAATTAGATGTCCTGGGCCCATAACCTATTGGAGTTAAAATTAATTTAATTTAAACTTAATTTTAGTTTTCAAACCGGCAGCGATTCTGCCTCTTAAAGTAATGAACAATTTTGTCTTACAAACTAGTGCTTAAATACTAATCTTGATATGTATAACTGAGGCGATGTGTTCCCACAGGTACTCATGGATTGCACCTGTCGTATTTCTGGGTGTTGGTGATGGTTCTATTATCGGTCGTAGTTCATGGATCTCGTTGACAATCTTTGTTTGTGGTGCGCTTTTCAACCAGAAGATCTTGATTGCGATGAGCAGGATAAGTATGGTTACTGTTGTAATTAGTCCTATGTTGGCAAACATGTGGGTTTGATGCTAAGTATTCTGTGTTATTAAATTGTAATTCTCTCAGCATCTCCATTGAGAGAAGTTCTTCGAAGTTATTAACGTTGGATGCTGGTTGTCCACGGGCTGGCAAAGGTTTATAAGTTGATGCTACTCTGGACTCGAATGTTTTGTTATTTATGGTTACTGAAGAGCTCTGAATTTCGATGATGAATGTTCCCGTTAAGTTAAGAAGTTCATCGCTCGCTTGAAGGGTTCCATTAAGGTCGTTTAGAAGTAATATACCGGGTAGAAATTCTTCGACTTCCGGTATGTGGTGATTGTTTGTCTTAGTGCAGTTCGACGGGGTACTTCGTAATAGGTTAGACAGCCATGATGATTCACTTTAATCTACTAAACTATTTCCATTGCATATTGATATACTATTATAGGTTTTACATGCTGGATTTATTCCGTATGTTTTGTTATTACATTTTAATATATTTTCAAACTTTATTTTATTAATATAATTTTTTCTTTTTTTCTGGTTTTACAAGAAGTGTTTCACATAATTCTGAATTGGTGCTTGGAAGGCTAAAAATATAAATAATTGTGCTCTGATTTGTAGCAATTTTTATGTCTGCAAATTCTAGGACTTCGTCTGTATTTTATATGGAAATTCCTCCCTTTCTAATAATTTTTTTACAATGTCAATTTCTCTGGTAGATAACAAGAAGGGATTAGTAATTTTACTTTTTGCCCATAGTATGGCGTACTCGATATTTAAGAGCTCTTCTTTTGAGTAGTTTGATTTTGTATTGAGTGACTGGAACAAGGTCAATCTCAAATAATTTATTATTTTTTTTAATTTTTTTCAATATATAGTTGTGAATATCTCGTTTGAGTTGTGTGGGGTAGTGGTGAATGGGCAATCGGTTTAAGACGAGTTTGGATTATTTAAAAATTAACATTAACAGGAGATGGTTGAGATAAGGATGTTGATAAGTCTTCAGATGTGGAGTTTGAGATGGCCTCCACAATACGGCGAGCTTCTAGAGTCCTACACGAATCAATCGAGACAGTTAGAATGTTTCTCAAAATTAGATGTCCATATTAGTTTTAGTATTAGACGAGTATTTTCGGAATTGATCTATGTCCCACATGGCATCATCTTAATTAGCTCCAGTACTGACTACCATCATTATCATAGCGAACAGTGGATCAGACTTGACAGATAATTCCCGATATGCTCCATCAGTGAACAGACGAGCCCAGGGCCAAGTTCTCTCATTAGAGTGTCTGCCTACTTCATTGCAAAACTTCACAATGGCTTATATCATTGAATCATGTCGCGCTGTCGCCATGTATTTAAGCAATTTACTCATAGGAACTTTATTTGCATCAGTTGCTCTCTTAAGCCATTCTAGACACCCTAAGCCTACTTGTGATAATGCAAGTAAACCAGCTGATCTGAAAATAGCCTCCACCACGTCGCGAATTTCAGAGGGAGCTTGTGTATGAGAATAGACAACAAGTGTCAAAGCTCGGATACTTCCTGGTTGAAATCTCAGATAGGCAGACTTGAAAGATTCCAGCATACCATCATGAGGTGGGATTGTAATGGAATAGGTATTTCGATAATAAAATAACTTTTGACTCTGTCATTCGTATATTTCATTATATGTAGAGCCACAGCGTTGGGATCTTTTACACACACCCTTAACATCTGGAGACAAATATAACCAACATAGACCAGAGTTGAAGATATTTTGGCTAGATTCCCAGGAGTCCCAAGGGGGAGGTCCAAATCAGCCCAAATGGTGTTATACCATGATCTAGCATCTGTAACTGAAACAGACATAGCAGAAACACTCCCAGCTGCAACAGCCCCTGAGGCACTAGCCTCTTCTGTTCCCGATGCTGCAGGCATTCCCTGACATCTAGATGTCCATGTTGATAGTTCATTTTTGTCAATAACTCCAGGATTAGTCAAAGATGTAGCTGACTGTGGGTTAAAGAACCTATCTGAAATCAGATATGAATCTGTTGACATGGGAATTGAGCATAGAAGGCCAATGACTACCTCATCCATCCGTCCTGGTAACGAGTTGAAAGTATACCAGTTTATAAAAGCTTTTGCATAATTCGTTATGTTACTTAACCTATTGAGTCGGTCTATTGAAACTTTATTTATTATTACTTGCTTATCATTATTTACTAGCAAATTGTCAATCTTATCTTTTAGAATCATGAAGTCGCCATGCTAGGGATTACCGGCTAACCATTTCCAAGCGCTTCCAATGAAGTCAAGTGACCGTTTACTTTTATGGAGAGTTTTGGAGATAGTTCTTGTAGGAGGAAGGGATAAGTAGGATAATTGTTGTTTATTTTCTCGTGGACCAATGTTGATATATTTTCTACCAGTTTCTGGTAGCCCCTAGTTCTATTTCGTGAATAATTTCGACGTTTCCCGTCTGGATCTTAGCCATCCCTGTGTTTATTGTAATTAGCTGTGTGTGGGTGTAATCTAGTATTTGGACGTGTGCTACGCACAAGGGCAGCAGTAATCTATTGGGAGAGAATTTTTTAAGTTTTTATCAGGCTCTTATGTACGGTTTTGCCGGACTTAGTTATTATGGTTGAATTTTTATTTATCCCTACGACTCATTTTTTGTGTCTTGCAGAAAGTTTATTTCCTATCCTTTTATTAGTTTTGACATAGATGACGTCGATTTTTCACTGTCGACTACAATGAATTCGGGGACGCCGAAGGCTAGTTTTAGTTCCCGAAGAGGTTGTTTGATGTCCTTTGATGGTCTAGATTTAATTATTCTTGTTAGGGCGTACTTTGAAAATTTATCTATTGCTGTGAGAACTTTTTTATCTGTGAAATAAAGGTCCAAATGTAGAATTTGGCCAGGGTATTGGGGCATTGGTGTTGGTTGTAAGATAGGTTTACTTAGATGCCTATCGTATTTGTGCTCCTTGGATATTTTGCACATATCTGTAACCTTTTTGATTTTTGCCTGCATCTGTGGGAAGTACCATTTTTGTTGTAATTGGGTTTTATTTTTACGATTGTTCCTGTGAGCGCGATTGTGCTCTTTTAAAATTTCTGTTTCTTGGCGATTTTCTTCAGTTAGGTCTGTGACCATATTTCTAGCATATCTTACTCTATATTGGCGAAAATGTAAAGGGAATATGTCCTGAATTTTGCCTAGGATTGCTTCTTCCGTTTTTATTCCGGTTAAAGTTAAGGGTTAAGATATTTTTTTAGAATATGTATTAGTTTTTCCCGAGAGTATTCGGGTTCCACTATAGTATGGCGGTGGTACGTGGGAAATATTAGTTCGAATAGGTACGACGCCGACGGTGTATCGCCTATACTGAGGAAAATTTGGTTTTTAAAGAGATTTATTGGTTCGTTTGCTATTTGTACTTGTCAGGTATAAATTCAACTTTCCTGATATATCGTCGTCCTCGGCAGAATATTCATAGGCATCTTCATGAACATTTAGGTCTGGAATCAAAGCGCACCAGGATTTGATGTGGTCACTGGATAAAACGTGGAAATCGCTTTTGAGTAACGGAACGATCAGGTAGATCTTCAACAATGTACCGATCATTACCTATAACTTTGGTCACAACATAGGGTCCTTTAAATGCTGGATCTAACTTGTGTGATTCACCCATAGCCATTGGTACGTAGTCCATGACTACTAAATCACCCACGCTAAACTGTTTTGGCTGGCGTCGTATCGTTGTTTCCATTTTTGTTGTTCAACGGATATATTAACTGCCGCTTGTTGGCGATTTTCCTCGACATTGATTTCTATGTCTGGGTCATCCACTAATGCTTGGACAACACGATTATACGAAACGTCTCTAGGGTTAAAGTTGAAAACCAGATTATTTGGTGTGAATTTTGTCGTAGAGTTCATGTGTGTGTGTACCGCGAAAACTGGTTTTAATGCGTTTATAACTGGTTCTGTTTTTGTGGTTCGCACAGCTGTCAAACCGTGTACTTATTAAATGAACATACTATTACTAAAATATGACAATTTCCCCGTTTGCTTTTCGGAAATGGTCCAACGTGGTCAATATTAGTGCTACGGAATGGTATAGGTATGATATCTTGTAAGTGCATCTGGCTTTCTGACTTTCCACCTTTTACTTTATTCATACAGCACTCTGGACACGATGATATATTAGATTTTTCATACCTTCTCATACGCGGAAACCAAAAGTATCTTCCCATGCGTTCCAACGTTTTCTCAATTCCAAAATGTCATGCATCATCATGATTGGATTTGGTTATACGCCATCTGATTGACTGAGGTATTACAAGTTTGTTACCATCCGTGATCCGATACAGTCGACTAGCTACGATGACATTATCCACTACCATCTGAGATAAACATATGGTATCCGCTTTGCCATTAAGTATTTCAAATACTTCGTTGATTTTAGGATCTTGTCTTTGCATTGTATAAACCCAATCTTCGTTCATTGGCGTTATCTTAAATATTTTGTCAGCGACCGTTGACAGCTGCTGTTCTGTTTGATCTAGCACTGGTTGTCTACTCATACCGCCCACATGAGGCATTTGTTCGCCTGGCCGATGAATACATTCGAAATCAAACTCTTGTAATTTGAGCCACCAACGAGCAATTCGAGGTATAAGCATTGTCGACAATTTGAGGGTTGGAATTGCATTGCAATCGGTGACCAACAAAAACCTAGATCCTAGGAGATATACTCGAAACCTTTCCACTGTTTCCGTGATCGCAAAGATTTCCAATTCGTGGCTTGAATATCGGCTTTCCGCAGGACTACATACACGACTAAAATAAAATACCGGCTTTGACCCTTCCTCTTCCTGTTGTAATAGTACCCCTGATTCCTATTGTACTTAGGTTGGTGTGCACTTCATGAAATTTCGTTGGACTGAACAGAGTTAGTACAGGTTGTGATGTTATGGCTTCCTTTAAGCATTTGAATGCTTTGTCCTGTTCCTCCTGCCAGGTGAATTGTTGGTTTTTCTTCAGCAGTTTACTAAGTGGTTGTGCTATCATACTGTAGTCTTGAACGAATTTCCGGAAAAATCCTGTGAAGCCAAGAAATCTGCGAACCTCCGTTTGATTTTGTGGCTTTGCGTATTGACTTATGCATTCCGTTTTTTCCAATCCTGGTTGAATGCCTTTATTCGAAATGATGTGACCCAGAAAGTTCACCTTTGCTTGCATGAATGCGCATTTCGAAGGACGTAATTTCAATCCAGCCTTCTCCATTGCTCACAAAAACTCTTCTAGGATAAGCAATCTCTTTTCAATTGTAGTTGAACATAAAATCACCTCATCAACGTTGCTTATGATGTTGCTTTGGTGTTCGAGACCTCGTATAATGTCGGTTATGATCTCTTGAAATACCATTGGTACATTTAACAAGCCAAATGACATGACGTTGTACTCGAACAACCTATCAGGAGTAATAAAAGCGGTAAACTTCTTACTTTCGTTGTTCAACAGTATTTGATAATAGCCTGATGTCATATCCAGCGCTGTAAAATAGTGATTCCCTGCCAGTTTGGCCAATTGCTCTTCTACAATTAGCATTGGATACTGCTTTTTGAGAGTAACTGAATTTAGTACGCGGTAATCCACGCACAGTCGTTTTTCGCCGCTGCCTTTGGGTATTAGTAGCACTGATGCTGCATGTGGTGACGTACTACGTTGAATTATATTGGGTTTTTGAAGATCAGCAAGTATATGACACAACTCCTGCCTTTGTGCAAATGGAACCTGATACCGTTTTCCCAAAACCGGTTTCGTAGTCGACACTTCGATATTCATTACCGCCGTGTTGAACCTACTAATGTGGGAAAGATCTTCAGAAAAGCAATGTTCATAGCACTTCAAAAAATCGCTCACTTGATTGCGCTGTGCGGTACCAACAGTATAGTTGTGCGAAACCGTTGACCCTCACACTCAAAGTCGGTAAGAATACACTGCGTCGACTCAACTTTAGACCCTCCGAAACCTTTAAGTCGTTTACATGACTGCCTTAAAGCACCTTCGGGTACAGATGTTTCTGCAATCAGTGTGTAATCACTGCCTGTGCCGACAAATGCTGAGTAGTGATGTCCATCAATTCTTATGTCTTTGATAATAGGTGGATATTTTTTTTCTATTCTCTATGCCGATTTGCTTCTTTGCGCCGCAAATTATATTATAACGTTCTGCGACTGACTCGTTTGTCTCGATTTCGGAGATAGTACGGCGCCTAAGGCGTAATCTGATGCATCTGTGGTAAGATGGAATTCTTTGTTGACGTTAGGGTAAGTAAGAACTACGTCTTCGGATATAAGTGAACTTCTGATTTTGTTAAATGCTTCTGTAGCTTCGTCGCTAATTGGACGAGTTTTTTGTTTGACGATTGTTTAGAAACACGGCCGTCTTCCCCTCTTAAAAGGGCTGTCAGGGGTTTGGCCAGTTTGGTGTAGTCTTTAATGAATCTGCCCTAAAAACCTGACAGGCCTAAAAAGGATCGCGAATCTTTGAGTGTGTTTGGATAGGGAAATTTGGCTATTGCTTCAACTTTGTTCGGGTTTGTTTTAATCCCCTCATCGGATATAATGAAACCAAGAAACTCTACGCTATTTTTTTAAAAATTCGCACTTGTCCATTTCTACTTTAAAATAAGCGTTTTGAAGAGTTTTGAAAATTTTAAATAAATTCTTAAAGTGGGAATCTACATCTTTGTAGACGAATGTAGACGAAGCATACCTCACCTATGTGTTCTCGCAAAATGTCATCCAACGTTCTTTGGAATATGGACGGCGCGTTTTTTAGGCCAAATGGGAGTCGAACAATTTCGTACTTCCCATTATTGACTGAGAAGGCTGTCTTTTCTATGTCATCTTCATGTAGTGCGATTTGATGGAGTCCGCTTTTGAGGTATATTACTGAAAAGAATTTGTTTTGTCCAAGTTGGGATAATACCCCATTTATTTCGGGGATCGGATATCGATTTGAAACGGTTTCAGCGTTAAGCTTTCTATAATCGATGACCAATCGATATTTGTTTTCGTTTGAGGCGTCAGCCTTTTTTGGTACCACCCATAATGGTGCGTTGTATGGGGATCGAGAGGGTCTTATAATGGCTCTATGGTCTGATCAGTTTCCTGGATCTGATCGAAGTTCTGATCGACTACACTTTAGATCATAGCGCGACCTTGGGTTTCTAGGGTAGATCCACTTTTGATTTAGCTCTTGGCAATTAATTATTTAAATTTTAAAACTTATTTCCTTATGCAATTAGATAAGTGTATTTTCTTGATTTATACTTTATATGCTTACAGATCTATTGTTGCGTCGAACATCCCTGCGCCGGTGAATTCGATAGTCTCCTTTTTGCTTCTGCTACTTGGGTATCTCCTTCACACTCCCTCGAAGTTTCCTTGATCTACAGATCTCCGATGATGTTCTCCTGGTGGGGCGGCGCACACTACAATTCGGAATGTTTCTTTTCACTTTCGGTCACTTTTCGCGGCGAGCTACTTTAGGTCGGCTTATGCTTAGTTAGGTGAGCTACTTTAGGTAGACTTATGTTTGATTGTTGAGTAAGCGTTCCCGAACTGTTTCGCGTTCTGATTTTCCGTGCTAAGCCCCACGTTGGGAGCCAATTAATTTTATTTAGACTTAATTTCATTAAAAAAAAAACTTTATTTAATTTTCCAACCAGCAGAGATTCTGCCTCTCGAAGTAATGCTTAATTTTGTCTTAAAAACTAGAGCTTAAATACTAATCTTGATATAATTGAGGCGATGCGATGTGTTCCCATAGGTACTTATGGACTGCACCTGTCGTACGTGAAGGAATGCTGCTATTGTAGAGAGGTTTCCCATATCGGTCTGAGTTCTGATGTCTGGATGGTTGATGTGCTGGATGTTGATTGTTGCGCGTGCAGGTTTCGGGTGTCGGCACCTGGTCTGCGCTGGATGGAGTATGGAAATGTTTTCTGTCTTAACTTATACTTATTATATAAATAAAAAACACACAAGAACTTCTATACAGGACAACGTTTTATTTACTGATAATTATACATAAGATAGATGAGGTTTATATAGTGAGGAAAAACATTGCAAAATAGAAAGAATGATGTGTGAGAGGAAATAACGATAGGATGCAAGTAAGAAAGTAATTACATAGGTCATTAGGCTGCGTTGCCAATTATCTTAACTATGGTGCAAGCAATTAGGTTGCGCTGCCAATATACTTTGTTTTACACCATTATCCCATGTTTATATTTTCGCAACAGTCCTTATTCATATATGATCGTATATTTCGTATATCAATTTTTGGAAAATCTTCTCCCCTTACAGCCTACAAGACATGTGGGGATTCTTACACTTTATATCTCTAACCATACCTAGCGCTTGTCATATATATCACAACATTATATATTATATTTTTAAAAATGAAATCATATTTGGCAAGTTTATTACGTTTTAGAGTCCACACTGTAGTTAAAAATCAAATCATTTAAGATAATTATAAACAATTACAATTACATTTTATCAATATAAAAAAAAAGTATTTAAATATTAATTTCAAAAATAATATATGTTCATTTACATTTAAAAAAATTCATAACTAAACATTATCATTATAGATCAGTATATTTCTTATTTACACCAATATTTTTAATTTACACATATTGCAAGCGAAAATAAAAATAAATCTATGTGAAAAATAATATTAAATAATAAAATACGATTTAAAATAAGAAATAATATTTTTAAAATTATCACAATATGTGTAATTATAAATATGCCAGTATTTGAAAGAACATGTTTCTACGGATTGCTTTTTTAAACATATATCAAATATTTATACTTAAAAATCAAATTTAAATTATTTTATAAATATCATAATAAACTTACTACGTAATTACTTTTTTTTTAATATGTTCATTTGTTAATGTTTCCCATTACACATTTTGTTATTCAGTAAGTTTTTTTTATAAATATTAAGCCAATGTTGATATGTTGATATGATAATAGAATTAAGTTAAATACATTTTTTTACGGATAAAAATGACTTTTATTTTATTTTTTACACAAAATAATTTTAAAACATAATTTATATAGAAATTGAAATAATTCTAACCCAAAACATTCGATCCGTCAAAGATCTGCGATAAAAACAAAAGAAAATTAAATCTTTAAAAAATTCGTGTAAATACAATTTGAACAATAATTTACCTTTTTTGAGTGTGAATTGTATGCGGTAAATCGTTATTTATACGTAAAAACCATTTTTAAAAAATCTGCAAAAAATCACCGAAGAGGATTTTCAACCCAACCCCATTTTTTCTACCAGCAATATACATCATCACCAAAAATGGTGAGTACTGCACATTTTCTTTTCATTTAACATTGTTGTTGCTGGTATTCTGTAAAATGTCATATGGTAAGCTAGCTGCAATTAAACATCCTATAAAGCATTAAGCTAGATAGGAATAATTTTGCAAAAGCGGACAAAACGAGGCTGTCAAAGATCAATTACCTCAAATCGCTTATAGTTTCCGATTTGGAAGCTGCGTATGAAGGCATACGAGAGGTCTATGCTGAATACAAGAAGGAGGTTTTGGATGCCATAGACAAAGTAAAGCCCGGGGAAACGCCGAGAGGAAGCGTAACGACCAAATCCGCGTCGGCAGACAACAGTGATGGCAGAGCAAGTGAGCTGAGGTTACCTGTTATCACATTACCAACATTTTCCGGAGGTTATGAGTCATGGAGGTCTTTTCATGATATGTTTGTGTCGTTGGTTCATACAAATTCAACACTGTCAGCGATTCAAAAATTGCATTTTTTGGAGTGCAATGTTAGTGGTGAAGCACAACGACTTCTGAAACATCTTGCCATCGATAATGGTAAATACTCTTTTTCTTGGGAAATACTCAAAGAGCGTTACGATCACAAGAAAGTGCTGGTCAAGTGGTCAACACGCAATTAAAGTTGTTTTTTGGGCAGGCTTCGATGAACAGTGAGACAGCGAATACCATAATGCAAATTTTGGATATGTCTCAACGAATTACCCACTTGTTGGAAAATTTAGATGTACCAATGGCACATTGGGACACCATTTTGATATTTGTAGTTCTAGAGAAGCGGTCACGTACAACTCAGCAACTATGGGAAGAAAAGTTTGGTAGTAGATAACAAAGAATTACCTAAAGTAAAGAATTTTTCGAATTTTTGAAGTACATGTTAAGAACGTTGGAAGCTGTCGAACTACAGTCAACCACTAAAATAGTGACAACTAATACTAAACCAACAACCGAAGTGTTACCACTGTAAACAGCGACACAACACGTTATTACACCCGATTTATGATGGTGCTAATTATACCTCACAATTCAAAAATTTTAACCCTAATGCTCCTCAATAATTCCCGTAAAAATCAAATCCATCAACAACCACCAAATAACTGGTCGTCTGGTAACAACAACTACCACGTCCAAACCAACATTGTTTCACAATGTCAAATCACCTACTGAAAACAATATACCGTCAACGAGTCAGAACTACCGAGTTCATCATGTAAACATTAACTCCCAAGTTCTACTTTCTACAGCACTAGATAGTGTGAGAACAGCTAATGGGAATTTACTGACTGAGAGCCCTGGTTGATCTGGATCTGAGGCATCTTTTATCACGAAAGCAGCCGTTCAACGACTTAACTTGAAGACTGGGTGGACATTTAGTAAAATTATTGGGTTGGCAGAGGTCAGCAGTGGATCAACGAACAAGATCGTCGATCTTAATATTGCGTAACTGGTCTCAAACTTTGCAGTGCGAATGACAGCGCTAGCTATGAAATCCCTGATTGGGCTCCTTCCTGCCAAACAAACTAATATTGAAAAATGGTTTCACCTAGAGGGTTTGCAGCTAGCGGACCACACATTTAACATACCTGCTAATGTAGATATGCTACTGGGAAGTGACATCTATAGACAAATTATTTTTTGAGAGGTGATCCGGAGCAGTGAGTACTTGCGCCCAATAGCACAGAGGACACATTTGGGATGGATTTTGATGGGTAAGGTGACATATTCCGAACCAAAAACAATCCGCACGTTTTTTGCCAAGTCGATATCAACACGATTATGAAGAGGTTCTGGGAGATCGAAGAAGAACTATATGAGAAATACGAATCTGAGGAAGATCAGAAATGTGAGTAACATTGATAATGGCCGGTATCAAGTTCGTCTTCCATTTAAAGATGGCGAATACCCAAGTATCGGATCAACACATCAAGGTGCAGTCAAGCGTTTTTTATCCAACCCGATTCAACATGAAGAATATGTAAAGTGTAAGGCCGAGACTTTTCATTTTTTATTCCCCATCACGCGCCGTCATCCAAGAATCCAGTACCACCACCAGGTTGGGGGTTGTTTTCGAAGCAACTTTCAAACCATTTTTTTGGCTCTTCTTTAAATGACAAGTTGATGGTCGGACCTAAGGTATAACGAATGTTATTGACACCATTTTATGGTGGAGGAAATAAAGATTTTCATTTGCTGGGGATGTTGAAAAAATGTACTGTCAGATCCATGTCAATAAAGCTGATGCAAATTACCAGCTTATTCTTTGGCGAGAAAATCCATCCGACGATGTATCGTTTAGAAACGGTTACATTTGGCTCTGCATCAGCCCCTTATCTAGTCAATAGAGTCATTTGTTACAGCTGGCAGAGGATGAAGCATCAAATTTCCACTGGCAACAACAGTAATCAGAGAGGAAACGTATGTCGATGACATACCAGCGACGTCAAGACCCACGACATCAAGTGCAATCGAAAAGATTCAGATTCGTCGATGGATCAGCACCGACAAAAACATTAGAATGCTTGAAGTCCATGGTTTCAGTGATGCTTCGGAAAAGGCGTGTGCAGCAGCCATTTATTTGCGAGTCCTGGATGGAAATGGTAAAATCCATATGCACATCACGTTATGCTGGATTAGAGCTCCTCCGTCAAAGTGGAAGACATTTATTTGCAACCGAGTCTCCCAGATCCAAAAGTACCTAAGTTGTGTTACATAGAAGCACATACTATCAGAGTTGAACCCAGCTGACGTGGCATCTCGAGGGATTTTTCCTTCGATGATCGTCGAAAACAGGCTATGGTGGGAAGGTCCGGATTTTTGGAAATAGCAATGGGATCCAATATTTCCAGAACAACCGTCATGCTTGGAAACTCATCAGGAAGAACGCTCTACATTGGTCCATCATTGAATTGAAAATACCACTTCCTTCATAAACATGTTGCTTCAACAACAGTCAACACTGAATAAAGTAAAGCGAACAGTAGTGTATTGTCTACGTTTTCGACACAAAGCCAGAAATTTCCAACCGTACTTGGAAGTTTTATCACCGCAGCAGCTTGAGGATGCACTGATGCGAGTTGTACGGTTAGCACAGGAAGAGATGTTTGCCACAGAAGAGGAAACAAGAAGTATAAGGGGTATCAAAACTCTCAACCCATTTAGAGATGGATACGGTATCTTGCGATTTGGTGGCAGGCTATACAACTCCAATCTTCCATTTAACAAAAAAAAAAAAAACACCCAATCTTACTGAAGTCCAATCACCCTCTTGCAAAACACATTATCAGCGACGCACACGATAAGACTCTACATGGTGGTAACGAACAAATGATTGCGTACATTCGCCAAAAGTTTTGGATTTTAAACATAAAGAATACAGTAAAAAAACACATTCATTGCTGCAACATATGCTTTAAGTTCAGAGCCATACCGTTGGTGCAGCTACTGGGCAATCTTCCTGCATCAAGGACGGCAATATCCAGGCCATTTACTTACACCGGAGTAGACTACGCAGGACCAATCGATGTCAAAATAGGATACTTTGTTATCTTTGTGTATGGCGTCAAAGGCTGTCCATATAGAGCTTGTCAGCGATATGACAACAGCAGCATTCTTAGCGGCTTTTCGGAGACTGGTAGCTCGAAGAGGTCTTTGCAAGGAGCTTTTCAGTGATTGCGGACGAAACTTTGTAGGAGGTAACACAGAGCTACAAAAACAACTTAAAGAAGCTAAGGTGTACTGGAGAAATGTGGCAGAGGTACAAGCCAATGACCAAATTCCATCTTAAACGAGTGTCAGGAAATCAAGTTCTGACATGTGAAGAGCTCACCACGCTTCTCACGCAAGTGGAAGCATGTCTCAACTCGAGACCACTGTGTCCACAGTCAGATAGCATTAACGACTTGAATGTCAAGCCATTTTATTATTGGTGAATCACTCATCGCTCCACCGGAATCAGAATATAAGTTAGAGAAAATTTCACATCTTCAACGTTGGAAGAGAGTTCAGACTCTAATTTCTTGATAACAAACGCCCCCCTTAAATGGAATTTAGCCCGCGTAATTAAGTTACACCCTGAAGCCGATAATTTAATACGAGTGGTAACACTTAAAACGAAAACCACGGAATTAAAACGCCCAATTACAAAAATTTGTCCACTTCCCAGTAACAAAACAATACCAACAACAACATACACAACATTCAACACTTTATTAAAATATTAAATCAACACAAGTACACGACATAAAATAATACCAACTTTAAAATCTACAACATTCAACACACTAATTATTCTAATAACTCAGCACAAAAAAAATATAATTAACTTAATAACACATTTACAAATTATAAAACTCAACAAAAACTAATCAATCCATAAAAACAAAAAAATATATAATCCAACACAATTTTTTTTATAATTTTTGCGCACTCAAGGGGTTATGAATACCCTTTCTATGTTGTAGCACAGTGCGGGCGTTAAGAAAATTTGGGATAAGAAGAAAGGAGGTATATACCGATGCACATTGGTTTTAAATAAAGGGTGATCCATTTCGAGGTTCCCTACTTTTTTAAAGAAAAAAACACAGAAAATTCAAATTTAATGGAGAATAATTATTATCATTTGAAAGAACATTATTTGGCATTTATTTTTTAAAGATTATGTCTATCAAATGTTGGCCGTTGCCACGTCGCAGATGGACCATCCGTTGAGTCCAATTTTCGATCACTCGTTCGAGCATTTCGACTGGTAACTGGCGAATGACACGCGTGATGTTTTCCTCCAAGGCCTGAATCGAAGCGAGTTTGTCGGCATAAGCTTTTGACTTTACATATCCCCACAGGAAAAAGTCTAACGGTGTGATATCACACGATCTTGGTGGCCAATCGACCGGCCCAAAACGTGAAATTATGTGCTCACCGAAATGTTCTCTCAATAAGTCCATTGATTGATGCGATGTGTGGGAAGTGGCGCCGTCTTGCTGAAACCAAATGTCGCCGAGATCACGAGCTTCAATTTCAGGCATCAAATAGTCGGTTATCATGGTCCGAGTTGCTGCGAACGGCGCCGAATCGACTCTCCACGGTCTTCGTGTACACTCTCAGCTACGGCCGCTATATTTTCTTCACAGAGTGCTGGACGTGGTCTATTCGGTCGAATATTATCCAATAATGAATGCTGGGTCTCAAAATGGGTGATGGTGTTGCGAATAGTACGCTCAGTAGGCCGATTATGTTGACCATAAGTTGAGCGAAGTCCACGAAACACATTCCTCACAGAACGTGAATTTTCATAATAAAGTTGAACAATTTGTAAACGTTGTATACGCGTAAGTCTTTCCATTATGAAATGCCAAACAATACTAAACAAAAATAAAAAAGTATCTCTACTTGGATCACCCGTTACAAGTTGGCGCAAAAGTAATCCTCCTATCAGAAAATGCTATAAATTTTGCGATTGGCCCCTAATCAGCGTTACCAGATTTAGCAGTTTCCTGCGATTTTAGCAGTTTTTGATCATGAAAATGACCTGCAGCAGGTTTTTTTAGCATTTTCTGTAATTTTAGCAGTTTTTGGCAGTTTTCAAAAAAAAAAAATGTATACATGTTTTTAATTGTTTGGGCGACAGTAAACACGAATACACGATCGTCTTCAAGAAAAATGATTCCAAAGAAGAAATACGCAGAGTTAGGGTCAGAAAGCAAACAAAGTAAACACACATATTTATGGGTGGTGTCGGTGTGGTGGATACCTATTGATGTAACTGTGTAGCATTTCCAAATGGAAAGGGTGCATATAGTTATTATATTGTTTACATAGGCATTGCTTGGACAACGACACTCAATCCAAAGTGTGAACCTATATATTAAATGCGTCGCTCGGTTGCTCTAGCTTTCAGTCATGGCAGTAAAAAATTGGCAAAATCCATTGAGCAATTGGTCAAATCATACTTTTCTCAAAGTAGTAAAAGCCAACGAGAATTTTTAGAATTCCAAGAGTTTTTTTTTGAAACAGAAAAGCATAGGATTTTGCGCCACTAAGACATTAGATGGCTATCGCTACATGCTAACGTCAATCAAATTATAGAACAATGGAGTGCATTAAAACTGTATTTCCAAGGTGAATATTAAACAACAAATTCTGTCCCAAACGAATTTATATTTAATAGTTTGAATGACAGTATAATAATACTATTTATGCTATGGACTACATTTTCCTATGGTAAACAAATTTAACCTTATATTTCAAAGCGATTATGCCAATATTCACTATTTTGATAAAAAAAATAAAAGGAAATGTCAGTAAACAACAATAAGTATCCAACAATAACTAAATTTGCAATATTTATGCTAACTGGCATCTAATACTGCTTGTGAAACAATATTTTTTCAGGTAAATTCGTTAAAAACTAAAAACCGTAATCGCTTCAGTAACGAAAATGTTGCTTTGCAAGTAAAGCAGAGGGTTTCTTAAGGTGAAGGCTGTTATAACTTTGTTCCAACAAATAAAATGGTAACTTTAATAAATTCAAAAATTCTCTATAAAGATTCCGAACGATTTAATTTAATAACTTTGTACATATTTAAATTTAAAAATTTTCATCTTTTATAAATTATCATCTTACATACTAACAAATTTAACTGTAAATGGTTTTTTATTTAACTAAAAAAACGTATTTCTCAAGGAAAAATCGATCGCAGTTTTTTTTAGCATTTTTTTACATTTTCGTTTAGCAGGTTTTGCAGTTTTTCGTCCCAGCTTTAGCAGGTTTAAAAAATTTTATCTGGTAACGCTGCCCCTAATGTCAGTTCTGTTTTGACATTTGTGTAGTAAACACATGCGAAATACACGTTAACAAACAATGTTACGCTACACTGCTCCAGAACGTGGAATATTGGTGACTATTTATTTGAGCAATAATCGGTCGGTGACTTTGGCACAACGTGAATTTCGTCGCAGATTTCCTAGCCGTCCAACGCCTACTGGTGAAACACTGCGACGTTTAGCCACTCGCCTCGAAGAGACTGACACAACACGAGATGCTGCCAGGCGTGGCAGACCCCGGAGTAGCCGTTCTGCAGAGAGTATTGCTGCTGTAGCCGAAGATGTCATGCAAGCGCCGTCGACATCGACCAGACGACGTGCCACGCAAATGGGTATCAGTCGACTATCTTTACAGCGAATTTTGGTACACGATTTGAAGATGTTTCCGTACAAAGTCCAGACGGTGCATCAGCTGTTAGCTGCTGACCGCCAATCGCGTCTAACATACGCTCAAGCCATCCTTAATCACCACCAAGAGGAAGATGATTTTTCATCAAAAATAATCATGAGTGGCCTCATCACTCATTTCCATCTTAGCGGGTACGTAAATAAGCAAAATTTACTCTTCTGGGGCACTGAAAATCCGCGTGTAACCCACGAAGAGCCATTACACCCGCTCAAAGTCACTGTATGGTGTGCTGTTTTCGCTGGAGGAGTCATCGGACCTTTTTTCTTCGAAGACGTCGCGGGCCAAACGCTTACTGTGAATGGTGAGCGCTACAGAGCAATGATCAACGAGTTCTTTTTGCCGCAACTTGATGAATTGGGATTGGAACACATGTGGTTCCAACAGGACGGTGCAACAGCACACACTGCACGTGCCACAACCGATATGCTGAAGGATGCATTTCCCGGGCGCCTAATCTCCCGTTTTGGCGATTTGCACTGGCCAGCAAGATCGCCTGATTTGACCGCTCCAGACTTCTTTTTGTGGGGCTTTTTGAAGTCGCGGGTTTATGTCAACAAGCCTCAGACTCTTGCAGCTCTTATAGACAATATCCGTCAAGAATGTGAGGACCTATCGCCGGAAGTTTTGGCCAAAGTGATGGAAAATGCCATAAAAAGGGCTCAAATGACAATCAACTGTGGCGGCGGCCATTTACATGACATCATATTCTCGACTTGATGTAAAAAAAATTAAAAGACCAAATAAAAATAATCCACAAGAAGAATCAGTTTTTCATTTTTTTTTTAAATTACAGCCAAAAAACATCGGAAGGTTATTTTTGCGCCACTTACTTACAGGTACAAGCTGTAAGTTATAATGGAAAGTGAAAACAGAGTTTGGTAGAGCATTCCATATTCGTGTTGTTCGGTTTATGTACGAATCTCTATATTTAGGCGTTCGTCCGAAGATATGTTTAAGGGTAAACTGATTTGCATTCATAGCGTAACGAGTATTGCGGCTAAATTTTTGAATGGGAGGAATGCAGCTGGCTATTTCATTTGAGCATTGGTTGTTAAGATAGCGATAAATCAATGTTAGGCAGGAGATATTTCGACGATGTTCTAGCGAAACTAGAGAGTTCGCTATTCTAATGTCTTCTATATTTTTTTTCGCATGCTTTTGAATCCTATCTAGAAAGTGCAAAGTTGTTTTTGTTGCACCCGACCAGACGTGGGAATTGAACTCAATTTTAGGGCGTATAAACGCTTTATATGTATATTGTGGCCAGATCAGAAGGATTTCGCTGCGTTTTTTAGTGATATGAAATATGTGGTCGTTCCAACGTAAGTCGTTACTAACACACATACCTGGAAAGTCTTTCGGTTTCTTCGACGTAAGTGCCATTCATGGATAATGGCTATAGATTTTGATTTCGCTTTAACGACGGAAGACAGAATTTTGTTTTGGAAGCATTGAATTCTACTCTGTTGGATTTACCCCATTTGATGATGCTGTCAAGGTCGGAATTCAATGAGCTTAACATATTTTGTCGTTTAGAGTCCACGTTCGAAGATGTGGGACGTGAACCTGAAAACGAATATGAAAGCTGAGAGTACTGTCATCAGCGAAGGAATGAATTGGGTTAGAAGTTGCAAACAGGAGATCATTTATAAAAATGAAAAAGAGAGTCGGAGACTGAGCTTTGAGGGACACCAGCATTTATTTGGTGAGTTGCAGACTTGAACAAACCAACTTGAATTGAACGTTCCGAAAGATAATCACTCTTATTCCACATGGCGTTTTTATTAAACGACAAATGGCGTTTTTTGAGTCGGTTCATTTAAGTGTCGTTTAAGATTAAGTGTCGGTATTCTATTCTCTGAACGCCTGCGCTCTAATTTTTTTCATTCCACATGAGTTCCACAGCAACACCAACAGCTGATGAATGACAGATAGGCAATTTGTTTTGCAATTTGTGATTTAAAACTAACATTCATTTATTATTTATATTAACTACATTCGTAAGTTTATTTCCTGTACTTTTACTTTATTTTGATTAATACTTAATTGCTAAATGCAAATATGAACACCATTGTGATTTTTCTATCGTGGATTAGTGAAGTGGAAATCAACAAAAGAGATTTCATGAGAATAAGCCGAAGTGTAAGATCAAAATCTAAAAAAAATGTCTTTAGCAAATGATATGTATACTTTTTGCCATTCTTTTTTATCTCTTATCGGTGGTCCAAAACCGTTTAACACACCAACGTCTTTCCCTCTAGTTTTAAATATATCTAATTGTGGGACATCAAAATGTATTGTTTCATCTGTTGTAGATTCGTTATTTTCACCCTTGAAGACAAATAAATAACTAAATAACTTATACCTATACTAAAAAGTTGAAAATATAAACAAAACTCACATTTTAAAGCGATTTTTACTACTTGGCGTTTACAAATTTCTCAACGACAAGAAATGGCGTTTAAGTTGTCGTTTTGTGAGACTAAAACGCCTAATAGAATACGAAGTCGAACAACATCTAGCGTTTAATGACGTTAAACGACTCATAAAAAGCCTGCTGTAGGCATTACAGTAGAACATTGTCGTTTTGTGACTTGTCGTTAAACGACTGTTGGAATAAGGGTGCATGTCTAATCAATAGAATAAGTTTTTCGTCGATTCCAAAAGCACGCATTTTAAACAGAAGGGCTTGATGTCATACCCTTTCAAACGCCTTTGAAATATCAAGCGCAACAATCTTGCTTTCGCCACTTTTCGGTGAGATATGTCATCAAATCACCAGTAGACCTGTTGCTGCGAAAACCATACTGCCGATCATTGAGAAGTTTCCGCGTTTCGAGATATTTCATAAGCTGACGATTTATCAGCGTTTCCATGACCTTGGAAAGAAGGGACGTAAGTGCAAGTTGGTAGGTAGTTGTAGAGAAGAAGATTCGCTTTTTTTGGTACAGGCTGGACAACTATTTCTGATTTTATGCCGTATCCCATAGGAGTATATTAGTGTTGATACATAGTTTGTATCATAGAGAAATAATTTATCTACACATACCTGAAAGTATATGGATCGCCTCAGAATCGCTAACTGAGTTGATAAAGTCAAGCCTGTCTGTCCGTCAGTCCGTCTGTAGGTCACAGGTTTTAAGGCCTTAAATTTTTAGCTAGGATGATGAAATTTTGTATATGTGATCCTTGTACGTGCTGTTCGAACAAGTTTAAAAATTTTCAAAATCCGCCCACTGTCACGCCAACTGTCTGAAGAGCATATTTAAAGAATCTAAATATCTATATTTCGTCCATTACTATAAAGTTTTTTGCGGATTTAGTAAAACACCTTTTTTTGGTTAAATTTTCAAATATGTATTCGAAAAAACTTTTGATGCAAAAACTTTAATAAAATTAATATGAACATTTCGTCCTTAGGCTCTATTAACACACGCCCACTTTTTGGGGGAGTTTTCATACAAAAACCATTTGTATACCCTACCCAAAGGCATATGCAATGCAAAAACGTTGTTATTTGCCGAACCATAAAATATTTTGATAAACTGTCTGAACAATATGTTGTAACAATGTATTTTCTATATTTTATAAAGCCCATATTTTGGGGATATTAATTTTAAGGATGGGATGGGATAGGGTATTAAACGATCCGCACAGCGGATTGTAGCCTTCTCATATGTTTTAAACCATTTTTTAGGTGTTTTAGAAAGAAATAAAGGAAATATTTGATTTTAGCAGTTCATGACATCAAATTGCCACAAAAGTCTTGGAATTTGTATAGTTTATGTTTTATAATATAACTAGATGTCTTCAGTTTCAATATTAGGGGTCAGCCATTAATATCCATGAACGCATTTGTTTCGATATGATCTTCCTAAAATATATATAAAATACAATTTTTTTTGGTATGCAGGATTGAAGAGGGTATTAAAAATAGTTAATAAAAAAATATTTCTGATTTTTTAAACCATTTTTAGAGGTGTTTTAGAAATAAATAAAGGAAATATTTGATTTTAACAGTTAATATCATCAAATTGCCACAAATTTATCGGAATTTGTATAGTTTATATTTTGTAATATAACTAGATGTCTTCAGCTTCAATATAAGGGGTCGAAAATTAAATATATTAAAAAATATAAATTTTTTGAGTCAAAAATGATAAGGGGTATACTTGTACTTCCTTCAACCCAAAAATGTTGGTTGTATGCAGAATGGATGATGGTTTTTAAAATAGTTTATAAAAACTCATTCATTTAGGAAGAAATAAAGCTGGCTAAATTATTTATCTATGTGACAAACTATGTTTCAAAAATAAGATACCAATCTGGGATATGATATAAAAATGGAAATAAAAAAGTCATTTATGGGATATGTATTTTTTTATTTATATGAAAATGGACGGAGTGGTGTCTAGTATCAGATTATTAGATAGCCAATTAGGGATAGGTAATGTTTAAAAATAAAAGCATTTTTCCATAACCTTTACCTTGCATCTAGATTCATGAGAGAACGGGTATTCAGATTGATCTCATTAAGCTCCCATTTAAAATCTTAGGAGTTATAAAAATACTTACTTCATTTGATGACCAAGTTATTCTTTGTGGACCAAGGAATTCGCCGAAATTTCAGACATATAGAACTAGAAAACTGCTACTGCAAGTATAAACGTTAAAGCCTATTTGATGGATTTCTGACCATTGAAATGTTTAAAAATAAAAGTTTTTTTCTATAAAGTGTACCTTTTATAGTTTTTGTAAAGTTGCCAGTGGTGATGATTTTTTCTTCATTTAGAATCATGGGAGACCGGGTAGTCGGATTGATTTCATTAGCCTCTCATTTTAATGCTAAGGAGTTAAATATACAATAATGGAAATACTTTCATTTGATGGCGAAGATATTTTATTAATTGATTAAAGGAATGCTATACCTGAAGATTTACATGCTTTCCTTTACTGAAGATATGGTCAAAAGGATATAAGTATACAGTTGTATTTACTCTAATTTTTAAAACACAGCCGAGCTAGGTAGTTTCGAAAATCATAAGTATAAAAATATTGAATAAAAGACATTTTCATCCGTAAAATATTTTTATTTAACATACATTTGTTATTTTATCTTAATTAAACATTGTCTTAATATTTATAAAAAAAAACTTAACGAATAACAAAATGTGTAATGAGAAACATTATCATATGAACATATTAAAAAAAGTAATTACATATTGTGTTTGTTATGATATTTATAAAATAATTTAACTTTGATTTTTAAGTATAAATATTTGATATATGTTTAAGAAAGCAGTTCGTAGAAACATGCATGCAACTATCATATTTATAATTGCACTTATTGTGATAATTTTAAAAATGATTGTTCTTATTTTTCATATTATTTTTCGCATAGATTTATTTTTATTTTCGCTTGCAATGTGTGTAAATTAAAAACATTGGTGTGATTGAAGAATATACTTATCTATAATGAATTTTTTTTGAATCATAAAAATGATCATATATTATTTTTGAAATTAATATTTAAATACTTGTTTTTTTTTGTTTTTATATTGATAAAATTGTAATTGCAATCGTTAATAATAATCTAAGATGATTTGATTTTTAACAATGTGGACTCTAAAACGGATAAACTTGCCAAGTATGATTTTATTTTTAAAAATATATATAATGTTGTGCTAAATATGACAAACGCTAGGTATGGTAAGAGATAAAAAGTAGGAGATTTTCAAAAAATCGATATACGCAATATACGAACATTCATGAATAAAGACAGTTGGGGAAATATAAAAATGGGATAATTGTATATGATCTTTTTAAGACTAAGAAGACATTTTTTTAGATTTAAGGGATTTTCATTTTTTGATTTGTATGTAAAGTACAAAGTGGAAACAGAGTACATACCAAGTTACGTACAACCAAAACGCCGAGTTTATGGTATAGTCAAGGAAATGTTGTATAAGTTAACAATGTAATGTGTCTCAATAAAAAATCACTGTTTACTTGTTGTTTACCACACAAGCTATTCAAACAAAATTATTATTATAATAGAGCTACGCAAAAAATAGTTTTTCTGAAAGCAATCATAATATACGTTTCAAAATACCTTTTTTGAATGCAGATCGCCTTAAAAACAATTGGAAAATCAAAATCATTCTTGTAACTTTTGACATCAACATTTTTGTTTGTGAAAAAGCCATAGAATTAAGCAGATTTTGTTACTACTTTTATAAATAATAAAGCGAAACTTACAGTTATTAACTTATTTTACATATTACATGAAAATAAACTAAAATATACTGGCAACTGTTTTTGGTTTCCTTCAAGGCTACGTTTGTAAATATTTGTGATAAACAATTGTAATCGAATTAAATAGATTTTGGTATTCCTTAGACGAAAAATAAACCAAAATCTACAGTATAAGTTAATAGCAATAACCTTCTTCTGAAACTGGGATAAGATATATCTTATTTAATTGGCGCCCTTAAGGTGGAAACTCTAAATTGTAAAGTGAACCCCAAAAGTTTTTTTTATAAAGAAATAGAGTTGGTGTTAACTAAATTCACAAAGCAACGAACGAGATATCCAGTCATCCAACTGAAGAAATACATTTATCAGCACCCAGATAGAAAATATTAAACGTGACTGAATTCCAACAGAAAGTTTCCTTACCATATCTACATAAACTTCATATTCGTAAGAATGAACGAATCGAGGAATTCAAAGTTACACTGGAAAATAGTAAATTGACCTGGTATGGAGGTAGTGGAACCCTCCACATTTTATTTTGGTAATATTGAACGTCAAAATCAAACCTAAAACTATAACAATAACGACTAAACAACGGAAAGAAGAAACACAATTACAAGCAGAATAAAACTTGATACGGAAGTAATTTGAATCCAAGTTGATAAAATATTGAACGGAAACGTCCAAACTAAGGGAGTGGAGGAGTTAATAGCAAAAACCTCCATTTAGTTGCACTGCACATTTACCTTAAGTACATTCACCCATTCACGCTTTAAACTTACTCTACACTATCAGCACTTTTCAGTATTTAATACCTCGCTCATTATTTGTAATCGAATGAAAAGTCATACTCTGAAACTGAGATAAGATACATCTTATATTGCTTTTATCCTTGTAGGTAGTCTACATATTTATTTTCCAATTTTCATGTACAAAATAACCAAAATCCACCCTTCGCAAAACAGAAGATGTAACTAACCATATATATATATATATATATATATATATATATATATATATATATATATATATATATATATATATATATATATATATATCTATATAAGAATTGTTATATTATTCATTCATTATATTTTGTTATAAATATTTAAAGTTCATTTTTCTTTTAAACAAACCAAACGAAAATTTATTTAACCAAAAAATAGGTGTGGCAAACCTAAATCAACGCTAAAGCAAATAAAAGCTTTCCTCTCGCAAGAGTATATCGTAAGAACATTACGATAGTTGAAACCAATCGGCACTCGCAGAAACATATAAAAGCAGCGCCTTTTACGATGTAAGATCACTCAGGTTTAGCATTTCGCAGCGACGATCGGGTACTATTTTCACTGTTCTGAAAAGTGCTACACTTGTGTACTCTGGTTTGGTATTTCGCAAGGACGCGACGGTCGGGTCTTTCCACTGTTTTGAAAAGTACCAGACTTGTGTTCCTCCGCGCCAATTAAGAGTTTGAGTTGGTCATACGACGGTCGGGTTCTCCACTGTTTATGAACACCACACACTCGTTCGGTATTTTGCTGTATTGACTTCGGGTTGTTCCACAGTCTGCCCTCAGCAAAATCATTATCATTATCATTATTAAATTTTTTTCATTCTTCATTTTTATTCATTTTTTTTATTTGTTGAATAAAGTATTTTTTTTTGGCATTCGCTTAGTCGTTTGCCGCCTAAAAACAGACTTTAATTTTGAACTTTGAAAAGTCCCCACTTTGGGGTATCATTTGGTTAACTGCCTGTTCAGCGTCTGCTGCGGTCTTCGGTAAGCACTCATCGCGGCAGAGAGTTTCGCAAAGCGGCGTTGCTACCAACACGACGGATCCGGTGCTTGATTGTCAGGCAACCCTCGATCCTGAGGGAAGAATCCCCTCGCCTTACAAAGACATATTTTGTTTTGGATTGAAGCGATTTTCGGTTTCTTACTTTGGATGTAGAATACGAGGTGGAGCTACTTTATGCATCGTTTATAATATAGTTTACGAAAGTTCAAAATTCAAATTAAAATAAAGTTAACGGGTCTTAATAAACAAAACACAAGCAAACAGTATGTAAGTTAACACAATTTACGTTCGCCGGCAACCCCATCCAGCGCGGACCAGATGCCGACACCCGAAACCTGCACAATAAACAAATTCCTGCACGTACGACGCTGTGTAATATAAGAGTACCTGTGGGAACACATCGCCGCCGTTAGGTTAAGAATAGTATTTAAGCTGTAGATTTTAAGAAAATGTATCCAGTTCTAAGATAGGCAGAATCGCTGCCAGTTTGGAAACAAAGTATTTTTTTAACAAATTAATTTTAGTTTATTTAACTGGCGCCCGAGCAGGGACCACAAGAGTCGGTTCGTGTTAAAACTAAAAGGTCCCTTAAGTAGTGACATAGTGCGTGCAAAGTTTAGTCCGTAAAAAAATTTCCTAAAGTAGTGATAATTCGGCAAAAGACAGTACGTGGCGCGAACGAAGACTCTCTGTGGTCAACAGTGTGTGATCAAGTTGTTGGTGAAGAAAAAAAAAACTAAAGGGCCCCCTAATAGCCGCTGCAGCTGAAAACTCGGAGCGGAGGAACGGGAAGCGACAAACGCTAGCCGCATCAGCAGATCAAAACCATCAGGACATCGATATATCTCCAGTGGTTTATAGCGTAAGCATAGCATTAATATAGTATAAGAAGTGAAACAATTTATTGGAAAAGAAAACTAGTATATTAAGCAATCTTATTAATTTTCAACCGTTATATTAAGTGTAATATCAATTTTGTGAAAGAAAAATGCCTCTATTAAGATCGGGTAATGACCCTACAGTAATGGCTAACAATCCGCAAGAGGAAGTTCAGCCTATTCAAATAAGTGACAGTGCCACTAACTCATTCCAGTCAAGCGCGTCCAATAGCAATCCTCAACGGACCAACGCTAATCCATCCAATAGCCGCCAAAACATTCAGACCACACCAGATTTCGATTCTTTAATATCTTCGATTGTCCACCGCGTCCTAGAAAGTCAAGGACGTGAAATTATTCAGAACATAATTAACCCCGATGCAAACCAATTCGCTGGTACAGACCAGCGAATTGCTCCAGAGCACCGAGATAGGTTAAACGAATTAGATAGCATACCGGATGTAGTCCGATGTCTGAAAGATTTTGCAGGAGACCCAGGAGAGTTCAGCTCCTGGAAGAAAAGTGTGGATAGGATATTGCAAATATATGAACCCCTCAAAGGAACGCCCAAGTATTTTGGAATTTTAAGCGTTATACGCAATAAAATAATCGGAAGTGCCGACATCGCTCTAGAGTCTTATAATACGCCTCTAGATTGGACATGTATGTCCAGGTGCCTTGTCATGCACTATGCTGAAAAACGCGATCTAAGTACACTAGAGTACCAGATGCAATCGATCGATCAAGGCAATAACACTATCCAAGGGTTCTATCATGTCGTATACTCCCATTTATCTTTGATACTAAATAAACTTTCTTGCATGGACATAAGCTCTGAGTCCATGCATTTTTTAACGCAGACATACAGAGACAAGACTCTCGTTACATTCGTCAGAGGCCTTAAAGGTGATCTACCCCGATTACTGGGTATAAGAGAACCAGTAGATTTGCCTCAGGCATTGCATTTGTGTCTAAAATTAGAAAACCAAAATGTCCGCTCACACCAAACTCAAAGTACTCACCAATCATTCCACAAACAGATTCAAAATCCAATGCCACCGATTCAACAAAGACCCCCATACAATCCTAGACCTATGTATCAAACAAACAATCCTAGACCTATGTATCAAACAAATTACTTACCACCAGTACAGGCAAGGCCCCCGTATAAGTTAACAATAATCATACTTCATTTCCCACATTCCTATATTTCCCACATTCCTATACCTCCATAAGCATCTTATTTCATTTCCCACATTACTATACCTTCACCAGCAGTCTACTTCATTTCCTGCACACTTATTAAATATGATAACTTGCAATACCAAATTATATGTAACTTGTTCTTATACCTATGAAATGACTTGCAAGCAAGTTGATTAATGCACTGTAAGCAAATATAAAATTAAAATAAAATATACCCAATAAAAGCTCAGTCATAAAACTCACACGAAAGACTAAAGATCTTTTATTTACTGGCGCCCAACTTAATTTTTTTCGAATAGTATTGTGTGCTCCTAAAATCTTAGTATTAAGAGAATAGAGCAAGTTAAACGCAAAAACTTCGATAAAGAACCCAAATAATCCAATAGAGGAATCGACTAAAGGAATTGTAGCGGAATTATTAAAGCTCCAAATATCTTCATAGAAAAGGAATAGAATTATTTAATTATAAACAACGCAAATAATCCATCAGTCACCCACCAAAGGAAAATATGCAGATACAAATCTTCATAGCATTTATGGAAATATGGCTAGGCGCTGCAAACATTATTGACTTCTCTTCAGCGTTATTCATTCCGATTCCTGAAGGAGAAGTTGCCATTTACGAAAACCATTTCTACCTGAAACACACTACAAATTTTTCGGATATTGATACAATCATGTCAGAAAATAGAAAAATACTTAATGAAATCAAAAACGAAAGATGCAAAGAAACACTGCTTCAGGACATAAATGAAATTGAACGCTTGTTAATATTACTAAGACCTTCCACGAGAATTAAAAACCCAAGAATACGAACTTACTAGGGCTAACAATAGACAAATTGAAATTAACACGCAATTCCAGGAAAAAATAGACCAAATAACTGACATAATAAATAAAATAAATATAAATGAAATTAATAAACTTGAACCGGCTGATAACTATGAAAAACTAAGTGCAATTATGTCGAAAAGAAATAGGATAATAATTAATATTTTAAATAATAACATCTATTCTCTCATTCTTGCTAAAAATAATATTGTAAATCCATTACTTCTTAGCACAGAAGAAATAGAAATGATTAAAATAAAAGAAAATGTTATTACTGACCTAAGCGATTTGTTAAATATTGCCGATGTAAAAATGTATTACCAATATAATTCTTTAGTGTACTTAATTAAGATTCCAAAAGTTCAAGAAATCTGTAAACTATTTCAAATTATTCCTGTAATTCATGACAACAAAATTATAGATTTAAGTGCAAACATTTCAGCAATTTGTAATAGAATTCAATATCCCTTAAGTGCTTGCAAGAAAGCTCCATTATACTCTTATTGTGAAACAGATTCCCAAAACTCCTGCCTTTTCCAACTCCTTAATAATAACACGGCACACTGCCCAACAACTCATGCTAACGACATAAAAAAAATCGAAGTCGTTAAAAGTGGACTAATCATCGTCAGGGACGTAAACATAACTATAGAAGAAAAAGGCCAACGTATTGTTCTGAATGGAACCTTCCTTGTAACATATGATGCTAAAATCAAAATCAATGGCAGAGAATTTATCACAGAGAAGCCTATTGAAGTAAATCACCTACCAGCACCAAAACGAACCATTTTAAACGAAGTTGTCTTCAATGAAAAAATTACGCTGCCACACTTACGCAAGCTGCACATCATCAACAATCAGAAAATAAAAGAATTTTCGGTTACGCTCGAGACAAGCAGATGGATGTTATATGGCACCATAGGTATACTTGCACTTGTGTTTCTTTACATAAAAATAAGGCCGAGGACAGTAGAAATTACAACAAAAGCAGATAATGGTTCATCAGCGTTAGATAATGACGTTCTAAAACAGCGAGTTATGGACTCAAATAAAGGCAGAACCTTTAACTGAAGGACCTTCTGTACAACTTAGACAAATACACCAACAGAATAGAAACCAATTTCGGCCAGATACTAATATAGCAAGAAGCCACCCACAAAACTATAATCAACAAAATTTTCATATGGAACCTTATGTTCAACCATTCGATGATCTAAATCAAAATGGTAATTTAGACGCAGAAACTCCTGAGATCCCTCAACAAAATGTTGATGAGCAGCCTGCTCAAAATGAATTGAGCGTTTATAATGAAGCAGCAGCGTCATTCGACGATACATATGAACAGTCAACAGATTTTATGGACAATCTTTTTTTAAATTAACAGGCTCTTCGTTGCCATACTTTGAATCTCGCACGAAGAGCGGCAGAATTCTTAGATTCCTTATCGACACGGGATCTAATAAAAATTATATACAGCCTTCCCTTATAGAAACTCCAATAGAAAACGAACAATGTTTTCATGCTAGGTCAGTAGCAGGAAGCATTGAGGTAACACACCATACATATATTAGCCTTTTCGGTCTGCGTGACACAAAAATAAAATTCTTTTTGTTACCCTCTCTTACATCATTTCACGGTATTCTTGGACACGATAGTTTGAAAGAACTATCAGCTGTAATCCATACCAGCAAAGACTGCACGACAATTCGAGATCAAATTAAGATCTGCATCAAATACCAAATATCACAAGACGTTAACTCTATCAGCATTAGAACGAACCATTTGTCTACGAATCAGAGTAAAGCAATACAATCCCTAGTAAAAAACTATCCCTTACTTTTCGATGAGCCGAAGGAAAAACTAACTTTTGCAACTGCTGTCATAGGAGAAATTCGCACTACTAACGAAACCCCCATATATTCCAAGTATTATCCATACCTGATGTCACTTAAAGACGAGGTGGATAAACAAATTCAAGATCTCCTTCATAACGGGATAATAAGACCATCGCGGTCCCCGTATATGAAGGGTTGAAAACTTTTTCGTAAAAAAATTAAATCTTTTGACGAAATTGAATATAAAATCTTCTTTAAGTTCAGATATCCCTGCGTGGGTTAATAGTGGACAAAATGAAGAAATTGTTTTAAAGCTATTTATAAGCAAGTTACCTAATGAGCCAAAACTAATTCTCAACGCTTGGAATCCATCAAACTTAGCAAAAGCGAAAGCTATTCTCATTTTATAACAATTACCATACAGAAATTAGAGCTCAGAACAATCTAAATTTTCCAATCAATAGCAATTTCGTATAAAGGTATCCTAGTCCACAAAACTTTGGACCCATAAATAGAAATATAAACAGACAAGCTTATCCAAGAAACTCAGGAAATTTTCGAAATTATCGGCCAGAATATTTTCAACAGGGCTCTGGATCTTTTAGAAATAGGCGTCAAAATATGGAAGTAGACCACATACAGACAGAAAACTGTCATGGAGGCCAGTTTGAAGAAAATATCCAACCTGAACAATTCAATGATTAATGATTTCAAAATTTTCAACCAGCTACCTTAGTTATAAAGAAAGGTACATTTCATAGTTCCAACAAAACTGAACTTGAAAATCCACTGATACTTAAGTCTATCAGCTCGAAGTCGTGTATTAACACAAAAATAACGATTCCACTTTTTAAGGAGTTCAACAGGCCTTTAGCAAAAATCGAAATGCTTGAAATGGAATTATTTAGTGATTTTGATGGCATAATCGAAAGTAATATTTTAAAGCCTTTACAATCAAAAATCCATTTTCATAATTCACTGCTTATTTTGTTATAAGAAGAAGCTAGATAAGAAGCTAGAATACCATTAGTTTTTAGCAATCTTACAACTCCATTTTCACAAAACGAGATCCATGCCATCAGTCAAAATGAAATTCATTTTGAAAAACCGGATATTAACAATCTGGGATTATTGTTAATTCTAATAGTCCATACAGTGCTCCAATTTGGGTTGTCCCAAAAAAAAAAAAGATAACTCAGACCAACAAAAATTGCGCATTGTTGTGGATTATAGGAAATTCAATGACGCTACGATTGATTATAAATTTCCCATCCCTAATATGGAGGACATATTTTCAAAATTAGGAAATGCCCAATACTTCTCAACCCTTGACCTAGCAAAAGGCTTTCACCAAATTCCTGTAAGTAAAGATGACAGGCATAAAACGGCCTTTTCAACGGCGAGCGGACACTATGAGTTTACTCGAATGCCGTTCGGATTAAAAAATGCTCCAGCGTCTTTCCAAAGAATGATGAACGAAGTTTTTTCTGATTTTGTTAATAGAATTTGTGTAGTATATTTAGATGATATACTTATTTTCTCAACGTCACTTCAGGAGCACATAGATTATCTTAACAAAATCTTTAAAAGACTTCATGAATATAATCTTAAGGTCCAAATCGACAAATGTAACTTTTTAAAGCGTGAAACTGAGTATTTGGGACACATAATTTCTGAGGAAGGTATAAAGCCCAATCCTAATAAGATCGAGTTGATTAAACAGATAAAAGTACCCCAGACCATAAAACAAATAAAATCGTTTTTAGGAGTCACAGGATTTTATAGGAAATTCATTAAGGACTACTCAAAAGTAGTCCTCCCAATGACAAAATGCCTTAAAAAAGATAATAAAATACACGTTAAAAACAGGCAGTACATAGAGTCTTTTAACAAGCTTAAAGAACTTTTATGTAACTGCCCAGTTTTGGCATATCCAAATTTTGACAACCCATTTACGCTCACAACCGATGCTAGCAATTTAGCTTTGGGAGCAGTTCTCTCCCAAAACCAACATCCCATTGCATATGCTTCAAGGACTTTAAATCGCCATGAAATGCATTACAGCACGGTTGAAAAGGAACTTCTCTCCATAGTATGGGCTACAAAGTATTTTAGGCCATACTTGTTCGGGCGTAAATTCGTAGTACAGGTCGTTAAATTTGAAGTTTGAAATAAAGAAATTAATGGAATTTTTATAAAGTATAAAAATATAAAAATATTGTGTTTTTTTTTTGTGTTTAAAATAAAAACACTTTACTACCGGGGCGGAGCTAAATAATATAAGTCGTTTGCCCGACTTCGTTAAAGAACTCCCGGTCGTTGACGGCAATACTACGCAGTATGTATCATGGATATATATAGTAGAAGGGATCCTCAAAGATTTTGAGATCGTGAAATGAAAGCCGATAGATCGGGCAATACTACAGCATATTCGTCAAAAGGTCATAGGTAGTGCTGATGCTGCCCTGATCCCCTACAACATTTTTGACAATGACTGGACAACGATTAAAGAATGTCTCTCCATGCATTATGCAGATAAGAGGGGCATGCGTACCTTAGCAGGACATGAAACCCATTCTACTAACGAAAACTATGAGCAAAGCCGCCTAGCAACTACAGCATCTCAGCAACAGCATCACACAACCGACTTATATGATTAGTCTTCATGTTTCCGTTAGTTAAAGTTATTATTAGGTTCTATGTTAGAGTTAGAGTTAACGAGAGTTGAACTCAGTGTAATAAACAACTATAACATAATAAACGATTTTTGTTTCATTTCAAATCCCAAAAAAACGTAGTTCACACAGCAAATGTTTGCAGAATCATATTTCATTTCACAACAATGAAATGTAAACATTTTGCAAACAAGTTCATTCCTTTCTTACGGGAAGCACTTTGTGCCAACTTTAAATAGAACAATTCAGATACAAAAGTTTTAGTCTTAATCATACAACCGAATCGAGAAGTGCAGCCACGCTTAAGACATCGGCTTTATCGGTATAGATACAAACAAAAAAGAGTTAAAGTGACATTTTGGTGTTGTGACGAGATTTTCGAAGGATTGTCACTACCCTATGTCAATATCAACAGAATATACATAAACATGGACCCAAAAGAAGTAGAATTTTTGTGCTTTAATGACCGAAGAACTACAGCAAAATTGAAAACAATTTACCAGCATACCAACGAAATCTACATCATCAGTTTACCAAACTCAACTACATAGAAGAATAAGAAGAATACACATCTTTAATACAACTATTCAATCAACGCAGTATGATATCCATACTGTTGGGATACATATACATCTTAACCATTGCAACAGCGCACAAATTATAGCCATACTTTAAACATTAAATTAGGCAACGCAAGAACAATACAAACATTCATTAATCTCGTAAGTTATCACAACCCAACACCGACCCGCCATACGAAATATGCAAGCGAAGCACACACGCATTCGCTTGCAAGTTCATACATGTCTACTGGCTGGATACCTGATCGGACACACGCGCATCCGGTTGCACCTTGGCAAGCACCTTCGAACCGTCGCATGAGATCCGGGCGAATATCCGATCTGCATGGGAACTGCAGATCAGCAATTTTAGAATAAAGAAAATTAATGTATCGAGGCTGGTGCGAGGGTTCGCAGAAGTTAGTTCGAATTCGGCGGTGTAATAAAGAAGTCTTGTTAATTATAACATTAAGTGTTTTATTCTAACCTACCAAGTTGCGCACAAGTATTGTGCGGGTAGTAATTTTTTTAGAGAACTTGGAAGAAAATTCCTTTACTCGTACATATCATTGATCTATTGATATACAAAGACAATATTATCAAAACCTCTAAAGCAATAACAACATTCGAACGATGCACTCGACCCACGAGATAAGTGCATGCCAGCGAACCGTACCAGATTCGCTGACATATCATTTTCATGTTTCAACATGGGACCAGAGGTTTCCTATTGTGAAACAATGATCATTTAGTTTAGTTTTTAAGTTGACCTTACAACGATAGAACTGCGGTACAATTGGCTAGTGTAATAAACGCGTAATGAAGTAAAACGTTTTTTTCATTTGTAAGTAGAACTGTCGGCGAGCCTTCGGGCACGCGTTCGCGTTTTTTTTTTTAAGTCCTTATAAAGGACATTCTTAACTGGCGCCCGAGCAGGAACCGGTATAAAGAACTGTGTCCTTTATGTCTGTGCAAAACCTAATACGCTCTATTTGAGTGCACGTCACGGTACCCATGGGAACACAGTTGACCATTTTGGGCATAAGACACAAACATTTCGCATACCCATGGGAACATGCGAATATCCTAGAAGGCTTAGGGATGCAGTGGTGATGGTTGTTCGTGCCATTAGTAGGTTGCTTGCAACCAAACGGGACTAACACGACACCTCCCTCATATGCCGGTCTCCAAACTAACAAACCAATTATTCGGATATTTCGTTCTATCTTTCCCAGTGAAATTTAAGAATAAGAAATTAAAATATGATAAACAAATCAGTGCACATGTGAGTTAATAAATCAACTAAAATTAAAATACAAAGTGTTAATAGTGTCGAAAAGAAAAAAAAGTGAAAGAAATTATAGCCGATGCGAATCAATCGCTTGCAAAATAAAACAAACGATTAAAACATATTCAGCGCCAAACATGATAACCGCCCCATTAAACCAGACTTTCAGGCAGGACATAAAACCCATTCTGCTACAGAAAAGGTTTGATAGATTCCAGCAGCAACCGCACCACTTTTACCCTCGCAGCAATGCGATTCCTCCAAGGCCTAGTGGTCCTAAACCGGTCGAAAGAATGGAGCTGGGGTCAGTACAGAGCCGGCAAGTCAATTATATCAATCGCCCCAATCCCAATAGCCCCAATGGGGGTAACAATCGCCCCAATCCCAATAGCCCCAATGGGGGTAACCCATTTAAGAGTGGTTCGAGGTCCGATGGATTTAGGTCAATCAGGCCTTATAACCAGCAGAGAGTGTATAACACAGAAATGTTATATGAAGAAAACTCAATCGAAGACGAAGCATCCGGAGACGATGTCGCTATACCGTAAATTTTATGAAGGACGCTGGAACGCGAGAGGGGACGAATTTAAGTTTTTTAATTAATACGGGTGCTAATAAAAATTTTATTAGCCCACGTATAACATACGGAGCGTCCCCCCTCACGAAACCCTTGTCAAAAGTCACTGGAAAATTCTTCCAGAAAATCGGAAACGACTCGCTCCTTATTCATTTCTGATGCGTATCCGGATCCCGACATCAATAGTACGCTCGCTAGTCTCGGCAAGGCAAAGTTCTTCACCACGTTAGATCTCACTTCTGGGTTCCACCAGATCCCAATGAAAGAGGCTGACATACCGAAAACGGCATTCTCGACAATGAATGGAAAATATGAGTTCCTTAGGTTGCCATTCGGACTAAAAAACGCACCCGCAATATTCCAGAGGATGATTGACGATGTCCTAAAGGAATATACACTCCCGTTCAACTGAATAGGTACAAGATTTTCGAGAGCGGTTAACCGTTATTGCTCTTAACTGGATGACCGGAATACATTTTTGTAAATGACATTAAAAAATGCATCAAATTTAAGAGAGAATAACAAGAACACAATCATAATATCACCGTTATTACTCGTTTTATTATTAATTTTATATTTGCATGTTTAAATCGTGCCTATTTTTTTGGTTCATCTGAACCATAACGGTTAACCGCTCTCGAAAATCTTGTACCTATTCAGTTGAACGGGAGTGTATAGGCAAAATATGCTATGTCTAAATAGATGCCATTATTGTATGACAATGATTCGGAATCTCATCTTAAGAACATAGATACCGTATTTACTAGACTTCGTGAAGTGAATCTGAAAGTGAACTTAGAAAAAACCCACTTCATAAAAACCGAAGCCGAATTTTTGCGATATCTCATATGTGGTGACGGTGTGCGAGCTGATCCAAAAAAAGTCGCTGCCATTCAACAAATTTCCCCTCCTAATACCTTTAAAGAGTTGAAAAGTTGTCTTGGTCTGACCTCATACTATCGTAAATTCATACGAGACTATGCTAAGATTGCCAAACCACTGACCAATTTGACCAGAGGTGAGTACGCTCAGGTCAAAGCCAATCAGTCCAAGAGAGTTCCGATTAATCTTGACGACGAAGCCCTTCGATCGTTAAACGATTAAAAAATTCTCGACTGAGAACTGAGGTTAACCACTTGTCCAACTCAGAACACACTGAGACGGATAAAGATTCACTGGTGGCCGAGGATGGCTCAACAGACACAGCAAGCGAAATTCGAGGAATTGATTTAGAAGAATCAACGGATTCGGCTCCCGAAGATCGCGGGGCTGACTTGAACGAGTCTACCTGGACAGCCAGCGAAGAGCGATCCTCAGTCGAAACAGCCCATAGCGCTGACCAGGACAGTTCTGATTTGATTCCACATGTCGAGGCTCCGTTGAATGTTTTCCGGAATCAAATTATAATCAAAATAGGTAAAGGTCTGGAAGTTCACGAGGAACCTCATCCAGGTTACTCTCGTCACTACGTGGCTATAACAGAACCAACCGTAATAAATCTGTCCGATGTACTGAAGAAAAAACTGAACCCCAATGTAATAAATGGAATCAAAATCCAGAACCCTATCTAACCTTGCTGCAAGAGGCATATCTTGAGCATTTTACAAGATATAAATTACGAATCACACAACGGGTGATTGAAGATGAAACGAAGATCGGATCTGCGAGTTGATCATGACTCAGCACAGAAGAGCTCACAGAAATGGTCGTGAAAATAAGGAACAATTGTTGGAAAACTATTATTTTCCACGAATGAATTCCTTGGTGTAAAAGTACACTAAAACGTGCGATGTCTGCAATTCTTATAAATATGCCTACCACATACCCACATACCCTTGCGAGATTATTCATTTAGATATTTTGGAACTGCAAAATGAGAAATTTGTTAGCTGTATTGATAAATTGTCCAAATTTGGCAAATTATTTCATATTAAAAATTAAAAATAGATCGGTTCTTCTCTTAAGGGATAAAATTATTAAAATCCTGCACAATTTTACGGTTCCAAAGATCCTTGTTACAGATAATGAACTAAGTTTCCTAAGTCCAATAATCTTGAATTTTATTAAAATGTACACCACTACATCGATTCGAGGTGAACGGCCAAGTTGAGAGACTGCTCTCAACTATAATAGAAATTTATCGGTGTCTAAGGGCCGAACACAAAGAACTGCGAGTTTAAGAACTCGTCAATATTGCGGTCGATAGATACAACAATTCAGTTCACTCAGTCACTAAAAGGAAGCCGAGTGACATATTTTTCGACAGATCACAAAGAATCAATTACCAGAATCTACTGAACTTACTGAACTTTCGCAGCAAGGTTAACAGCGAGCTCAAAGGGGAAATAGAAAGAAAACAGAAAGAAAGAAAAATGTACAGAAACGTAAAAAGAACTTAGCCGAAAAATTACAAAAAAAGGCGATGTCATATACACAGCGTCAAAAGGCGTCCAAGGGAAAAATAAACCCTTATTCCGAAAGGAAACGGTGCTAAAAAATAATAAAGTGACAGTTGTCACATCTAACGGTAGGAAAATCCACAAAACCCACATTAAAAACCTCTAAAAATCAAAAAAAGAAAAGAAAAGAGGAATGTATGCAATGCTTTTAAAGAACGTTTAATCAAATGAGTAATTGTATTAAAATTACACACTTACCATGCACTATACTACAACACCAAGTAGGAATGTAAGAATGTAAAAATTCAAATTATATTATCCAATAAAAATACATAATTACATTCATTCAAATAGCCTTGCAAACAAGAGCTAAATATAAAACTAAAAAAACGTGTTACATAAAAATGTATTCTATTTGAAACATCTAATCTGAATACACCCTATGAAACAGCTTATGAACGTAATAATTCAAGAAAATTTATCATAAAAAAATGTATTATCACATGCATTTAAATATGCTTGCAATCAATATTAAAAAATAAAATTATAAAAATGTATATTTCATACAAATGTTTTATATATGAAATATATAATCTGTATCCATACTATGGAACAGTCAACAGTAGTAATTTATTAATTGTAATTTTATTTTGCACCTTCGTAACATAGCCATTAAGAAAACCTTCAAATTGTATTGAAATGAGATAATATTTTAGTAGCATAGTTATTGAATTAATAAAATAAATTTGTTAATTGATATTTTAACTACTTCATTTTTTGACACTTGAAACGTCTCTATGTTGTATTGTATCGAAGCACACAGAAAATTAGCACTTACTTTTCAGACTACTTTTCTTGGCTATGGTGCGGGGCATCCAGATCTACGAATACAAGTCTCCCTAAGTGACAATCAAGGAGGGCAAAGGATGGATAATCGACGGGTTCATGTCATCGACCTCAACAAATTTGACCAACTTATGGAGGAAATGACAAAGTCCATTGTCAGCAAGGTCAAGGAACGAGACAGAGCCTTGATCCTAGACTTCCATCTGCGACAATTAAACGATCGCATCGGGCTACTAAAAGGAAAACCACCCAGGAAAGCAAGATCAATTGACTGGATAGGAACCGCTTGGAAGTGGTTAGCGGGAAATCCAGATGCGGCCGATTGGAACAAAGTGCTCCAAAACGAACGATTTATATCAGAAAAAGCAATCACCAATACCAGATAAATGACAAGCTTTTTGGAATCACCCAAGACATCACGCAAAAAATAAAATTTCAGGCCGATTGGAACAAGACATCCTTAACGAAGTATTGGTCATTAAGGAAGAAATAAATGAGATTGTACGAGCCTGTCAGATGGCGAAAAGTGGCCATGTAAATACAAATCTTCTAGACATCGAAGAAATAAATAAAATTGTAAACGAGGTTGAAACCTTGCAATACGCCAATGAGATTGAAGCAATTGAATATGGCACCCCATCAGTATATACCAATAATTCGATGCTGTTATATATCCTATCAATACCGAAGGTGAGACACGAGGAGTACAATCTCTTAATAACAAGAGCACCAATTATAAAAACTAAGCAGGTCGAACTAATTTACGACAGGGTTTTAGTTAATCAAGAAAGTGCGTATGGTCTAAAAGGGAAATGCCTTTCCATAAGTAATGCAACAGTATGCTCTGAGTCAGCTTTGGAAAAAATGGCCACGGATACTTGTACCAACAGACTCATAAAAGATGGACCAAAAACCTGCTCTTTCCGTACGAACACTGAAGAGGTGATAGAATTCATCAAGGAGGATACAATTTTCTTAACGAATTTTAAGCATACAAAACATAAAGAGGCTTAGCGAAATCAACTGGATGCTAAGGACTTCCACAGTGGTGACTGGATCAGGATTGCTATTACTAACCATCGTAATCTGGATCATCTGGTGGAAAATCTACGGGCAAATTAGAATACCTGCTCCTTCTGGAATGGACTCATGGAACACCGGATCCCAACTTGGAGTCCCCCAAACTAGCATACGTCAAACTAATTTTTCTGGGTCTGACGTCACATGTAATCTACGGGACGTAGATCTTTAAAGGGGGAGGAGTTAACAAGATGCACTCGACCCACGACATAAGTGCATGCCGGCGAACCGTACCAGATTCGCTGACACATCATTTTCATGTTTCAACGTGTTCCCATAGTCCAGGTGCATTGGGATCGTGTTGCATATATGCCGTCGCCACCGGATACGCGTGCTGTAAGCTATTTGGACATGTCAGCACTTAGCATCGTGGGACCAGAGGTTTCCTAGATGTTGACTTTAGGTGCGTCCATATTAAGTCTGTTGTGAGGCTTCCTTTGCCTCTTGTCTTTAGCAAGTTGGATTTCTGTTGACTGTACTGCTTTTTGTATAATTATAACAAACAAAAATTGAAAATGTATACATATAAGCAAATTGGGTTTCCTAAAAACTTGCATTAAAAAGAAGGTTTTGTTATTTTTTTTTGTATATTATATCAAAAAACATAAAACATAACAAAAAAAATATGATAAAATATGATTGATCAAGTGTAGCAGGCGTAGACATATCGTCAGCGCATTTACCAGCAATGCAAGTACACCGTGGGAATGATGCCGTTGACATGTGTGTGGCAGTCAGTAGGTTAGATTTAAGTTTCGCAATTATAGTTTAGATGTTAAGTAGACGCAAGAACGTAAGGCAATATAAGTGTTTTTTAAGTAAACCCAGCTTTGCCTTTCATTTGGACATAGTCCAAAAATATATGAACTTTTGTAAATAAATTGAACTGGCGCCACAGACGTGTGGCAACGTGTGTGTAAAAAAAATTCTTATGAAAGGATAATATCCGCGTTGTGAAAAGAACTCAAGGTAAAACCCAATAAGTCGAGTATCCTTATTCAAAGAGGAGAAAAAATAACTATAAGAAACTATTGAGAAATTGGTTAAAGCCTACCGGATTTAACGGAGACCAGGTTCATCGGAGACAGGTTCAGGAGAAGGAGACAGGTTCATCCCTAAGCATTATTAATGATACCATAACAGAATTTAAGACAGTTAAAATTAAACCCATTTATTTTACCACAATTAATGGTAAAAATGCAATCGAACATGAAACATATATACCAGCACCAGAGGAGCTCAAATTCAGAGAAGGAGCGTACATCATGTGGAAGGTTAAAAACCTACCAAATAGAATATACCAATTTATAATAGGTACAGACTTATGAAGAAACTTAAATACACTTATTGACTTAGAAACAAGGACAATTATTCTTAATGGACATACATTCAAACTTCAAGGTTATACGTATCAAATTGAAGAAATACACACTTTAGAGACAATACATGACAATGACGTAACAAGACATTTAAAACTAGAGCACTTGAATAGAGAGGAATACCAAGCGGAAACAAAATTAGTATGTAAATTTAGTGAACTTTTCTTTAAAGAAGGAGACATGCTTACTAGCACTCCCGAAGTAGAACACGAAATAAAAACTATTACTGATCATCAAATAAATGCAAAACTGTACAGATACCCTCCAAAACACGAAGATGAAGTTAGAACTCAGATTGCTGAAATGGAGAATCAAGGGATTATAAGAAAAAGTAATACCAAATATTCTAGCCCGCTCATAGTCATCCCGAAGAAAGGTGAAATGGAGAGTAATATAATCCGGATAATACATGAAAAAATCGGTCACTTAGCGGTTGATAAAACGGTTAATAAACTCCGCAAGAGCTATTGGTTTCCGAAGATGAGGAAAAAGGTCAACAACTTTGTACGAAATTGCATTAAATGTATAATATATTCCCCTGCGGCCCGTAGTAACCAACATAACCTCTTTAACATTTCTCGGAAACCTATACCTTTCGACACAGTGCACGTAGATCACTTCGGCCCATTACCTTCGGTGCAATCAGTGCGAAAACATGTGTTGGTAGTAGTAGACAGTTTTACCAAACATGTCAAGCTTTACGCTGTAAAAACAACTAGCACAAAAGAAGTTTGCGCTTCTTTACAGAGGCACTTCGATAACTTCAGCCGACCAAGAAAGATAATAAGTGACAGGGGTACATGTTTCACTTCTCAAGAATTTACAGAATTTATAGATAAAAATAACATCCAACACATTAGAGTTGTCCACAGGCTAATGGACAGGTGGAAAGAGTTAATAGAGTGTTAAAAGCAATGCTAGCAAAGCTGACAGAACCTGTGGGATTGGACAGAACGCGGATTGGGTTAGGAAGCTTGTGGATGTGGAATATGCCATAAACAATACAGAGCATTCTTCTACTCGGAAGTCTCCATGTGAACTTTTATTCGGTGTTGAGCAGAGAGGTAGGATTATCGACGCTCTGACCGAGTACCTAGAAGATTAAGTAGAGCGGGGACGTCGTGACTTAGAAAAGGATCGTTCCGAGGCACTTAAACAAATTGAAAAATCCCAAGAGTATAATCTGAAGTATTTCCTTAAACATAGCGCACCGGCAAAGGTGTATAACATGGGGGATTTTTTAGTAGTAAAAAACGTTGATACAACAACGGGAACAAATAAGAAATTCATTCCAAAATACAAGGGCCCTTACGTTATTAGTAAGAAGTTGCCGAATGAAAAATATGCTGTTAAAGATATTGAAGGTTGTTAAGTGACACAAATTCCTTATGATGGGGTAGTTGCATCGAATCGTTTACGTATGTGGGTAACCCCGGTTGAAGAGTCGGACACTAGCTGCTGATCCCCTAGGCAACACTGAACTTTGAATTTAGAATAAGTTATCCAATCGGGTCGATTGGATGTCAGGAGGGCCGAGTTGTAAACATTTGTAAATAATAACCATTCTCGTAATGTGGTATCGACCTAAGGGTCCTCACGGGAGAAAAAGTATTCATCCATCGCCCATCGGCATGTAAGAAGAACGACCATCTTGAAAATTGAATGACACATTCTTGTACGACGTGGCGTACAAACCGACCACGTTTATTTAAATGGATAAAGAAAACCGATAAAAGTCTTTTGTTTTTATATTACACATTTTAATTAGTCTTGAAAGAAAAAATGCTAGACAAACCGACATACTGTTTAAGAAAATGCAGGAAAACCCAGTAATTGCAAAGGGTTTCGTGAAAGAAAATAAAAAAACAATTGCTGAGTTTTGGAAGCAGCTCACTTTCGAGTTAAACAGCGCAGGCCCACCAGGGAAAAATGAATGTGAATGGAAGAAGGTAAGAATCAATTTTTATTTCTCGTAGCGCATTAACATTGTTCTATTAGGTTTGGACAGACCAAAAACGCTATGTGAGAAAAAAAGTTGCACTCAACAAAATCAATCAAAAAGGAACAGGAGGTGGTCCCAATAAAACCAAACAATTTTCCCCTACCGAAGAGGCCATTTTCCAACTTGTTGGAATGAAGGAAGCAGTTGAAGGTGTCTCTACGCAATCTTTTGGCCTGAATCTTCCTCAAAAGAGAAAAATAGAAGAAGATACTGATCTTTCCATTGAGCAATTGTTGGATGAAATTGATTACGACGAAGAAAACCAAAGCCGTGAAGAAGTTGCAATAGATTTACCTTCAGTTTCATATGAAGTTCCTCCTGAGAATAAGACTGATCAAACAACTGCTTTTACATCGACCAGCCTGAATACTCAAAAGACTAAAATGAGTACTCAAGATATCGTCATCGAGGAACTTCAAGCTCAAAAAGAACTGTGTGCGATTGTTGGCGAAGCAGTTACAGTCATGAAAGACCACAACAAACAAATTCAAAATTGTTTTAAAAAATTATACAGATCTGTGGATAGCCTCAATGATAAAAAAGAATGCAGATTAAAGAAGAAAAGCGACATAACATTGTAATGGAAAATTATAGAAAAGCCGAAATTGAAAATATGATTGAAAAAAATTGTAGGATGATTGAACTGGAAGAAATGAAAATTGAAATTATGCGAGGAGAACAAATGAATTTATAATTTTAAGCATTATAATTATCAATACGACTTAAGTGAGTAACTTTACCCTAACCCTAACCATATGACAAGAAGTCTGAATTTTATTTTTAAATAACATTATATACATATATTTTTCTAGATTATAAGTGAATGTACCTAGTTTTGTTTGTTTTCAATAAATACTTTATTTTTGTTTTCAAAATTAATATACAAGTTAACACGTTCGGCTATTCACCCGACGATAAAAAAGTGCAAGCGCCGCAGTTGCAGCACCTGCCTGATGGTAACGCGAGAACTCTCGGCGATTCTCATGACTCGCATTTCCTGCACGCGCGGACGCGTTCGTGGGAACCAAGGCCAACCCAAGTTTAGATTATAAGTATCTCATATTGTTAACAGTTAGTGCTAAGCGAGACGCGAATCAATATACACTTATTATAACGTTGAGAATTCGGAGTTTTATTCTTTAGAAGAACCGTTGGGCCAACGAAAGTTGGCGTTCGAAATTTTTTTAATACAAGGAACATTAAAATCCTTTACTGGCGCCCGAGCAGGGACCCTGACAAAAGAATAAAAAAGTCAGTGTCTAACAAAAAACAAGAACAAATAGTGCATAAGTGCATAAGTGCATAACTGAACCTAAAAAGGGAAAAAGCGAAGTCAATGTTAAAAGAAAATGCTATACATGAAACCGTATGAAAAGTGAAATGGTGTAATTAGTGTCAAAAAGGAAATCTTATGTGCTTAAAGGAAAGAAAGTGAAAGTTAAACCCTGCTTAGAATTCAAATTCAATACGAATGAATATAAAGTGAATAGACAAAGGTGGAAAAAATTATTAAAAGAAATTGAAAGAACACTTCCAAGTTAAAGAGTGCAGCTTCAAGGAAATACCTACAAATACGCAAAGGAATAAAAAGGAAACCAACGGTGAAAAGAAGACGGCAACAGATAATCAGGAGGGACTCAAAGAAGCACATTAGTAGATGCAAGAATGTCACCGATAGGAGTATAGTAAGATCTAGATTAAGAAATTTATGTGTAACTAAAAAAGGGAATTACTCACTGCCCGTGCAGCAAATTACTTGAGTAAAGAAACATTTTTTTTTAAAAAACATTTATGCCTAGGGGCCAACTTTCCCGAAAAAAGGGGCCGGTTTACTGAAAATTAAATTATCCGTGTGAAGTCCTTCGTACCTTAGTAGGTCGCTGCAAACATACCTGCATTAACGACCAAAAATGATACATACGAACCTTCCGTTAGGACAGTAACTACCCCGAAAGTTTAATGGAAAGCGCTTAGCAGGCGTCCAGGGAAAATAATTAAATTATTATTAAATCAAAGCAAATTAAAATTAACCAATTAAATTAATTAATGAAGGAAAAGCATTTACATTTCCAAAAAGGAAAGAATTAAGAAAATACGTAACAAACAAAAAAGAAGAAAAATCTGTATTTAACAGTATACATATAAAACTGTGAGATATCATAAAAAATTAAAACCGAATTCGATTCTGCCATTAGTTGCGCATTCATTTAATATATCTAAAAATAATTTCATTTGCGCTTACACTATCTCGCGAGGCTAGTATGGATGAGCTTAGGAACTCAGTCACCCAACTCACGGGTGCGGTTAACTCCGTCCTCGAACAGCTTAGGGGGCTGGAGAACCGAATGGGTAGGATTGAACAATCCAGTTCACAGGAAGTGGTTAATTCCGTGAACAACCAGCTAGGTGCAATTTCAGATAGAATCCTAGCCTTGGAACAATTAGGGTTGGCAGGAATTCCTGCCCCACAGACGGAACAACCAGAGCCACTAAAAGGGCCGACTTGCGAACAGGACTTGAGGGACATTTCGAACCTCCCCGATTCCGTCAAGGAGCTTCAACCCTTCGACGGAAATCCCGTGCAGTACGTGTCCTGGGTCCACAGCGTCGAGACCGTCTTAAAAGACTATGAGATAGTTCGTAGTAAGCCCATCTATAGGGCAATACTACAACATATCCGCCAGAAAATCAGAGGCAAGGCAGACTCTGCCTTGGTCTCCTACAATGTGTTTGACAACGACTGGACGGAGATGAAGAGGGTCCTCTCACTTCACTACGCCGATAAAAGGGACATGCGAACCCTTGAGCATCAGCTCAACCAGTTAACACAAGGTAATTCAAGGGTTGATGACTTCTACGCGACAGTAAACCATCAGTTTTCTCTGATTATCAGTAAAATCAGGGCTGAGGTTCACTCAACCGAAACCATGAACGCTTTGGTGGAGACCTACCGAAATCGAGCACTAGATGTGTTCATTCGAGGGCTTAGTGGTGACCTCTCAAGGCTTTTGATCATCCAAAGGCCGAGAACCCTACCTGAAGCATATTCAGCCTGTCTGGAGATGCAAAATTTGAATTTTAGGAGCAACTCGGTGCATGTAAAAGCACCTAACTTGATAACTTCACCCATCAACCAGAATTTCAGGGATAACGCTGGACCTTCCAGAAACTTTGATAGGCCACCAGCTGCAAATAATAACTTTGCTCAAAGGTCATACCCCCATTGGAACTCGGGATTCCAACAGCAATATACACCCCAACGGCCGACAGCTCCAAAACCACATATTAAAATGGAGGTGGACAACTCCGTACAAACTAGGAACGTAAATTATATGAACCGGCCCAACAACAGGTTCAAACGGGAACCGAGGTCCGACAATTACAACCCACGTAAGCAGCAGCGATTGTACCATATTAAATCAGTCGGTTCCGGAAATCTGGAAGAAGTGGGTTCCGCTGATCGTCCTTGCGAGGAATCATCGCCTGAAAATTTTATGGAAGGGGCCTCGTTTCCAGCGTACCATATATAGAGTATGTTACGCGGGACGGGGTCGTTCTAAATTTCTTAGTGGACACCGGGGCTAATAAGAATTTTATTAGACCTAATTTGGTTCCACGCCCTGATCCTGTACAAAAACCATTTTATGTAAATAGCCCCGCTGGGAAAATTCTCATCGAAGGCAAAATTAGTGGAAAATTTTTTCATTATTTAGGTTGTGAATTAAATATTACGTTCTTTGTTCTCCCGAATTTAACATCATTCGACGGCATAATTGGCGACGACACGCTCAAACAATTAAAAGCTGTCATCGATAGGGAAACCAACAAACTTACCATAGAATCCAATAAAGTAATTATCTTGAAAAATCGCACTTCAAATGCAGTTAATCAAATGTTGACCTTAAGTGAAGACATTTCCATGTCTGCTAGATCTAAACTGGAAACCATTTGCGGAAAGTTCCACAGTCTCTTCGGTCCTGTAGGTAACGAAAAAATAAAAACCAATGTAAGAGCCGCAATCCGCACAAACACGGACGAACCAATATATGCTAAAAGCTACCCTTACCCTGCTTGTATGCGGGGGGAGGTTGAGCGACAGGTTAAGGAACTTCTGTCCGAAAACGTTATCCGTCCTTCGAATAGCCCATATAATTCTCCTATATGGGTTGTTCCTAAAAAGCCGAAACCCAATGGCGAAAAACAATATAGAATGGTGATCGACTATAAGCGTTTGAACGCTGTAACGATCCCAGACACGTATCCTATCCCGGATATCAATAGTACACTTGCCAGTCTTGGAGACGCAAAACTGTTCACGACACTTGATCTGACCTCAGGATTCCATCAGATCCTCATGAATGAAAAAGATATCCCGAAGACAGCCTTCTCAACTATGAACGGTAAATACGAATATCTTAGACTTCCGTTTGGCCTCAAAAATGCCCCAGCCATCTTCCAAAGGATGATTGATGATGTGCTCAAGGAGCTAATTGGCAAGATATGTTATGTTTATATCGATGATATAATCATCTTTAGCAAATCTGAGGAAGATCATTTGAGGGACATCGAGACAGTTTTCTCCAAGCTAAACGAAGCCGGATTAAAAATTAATTTGGAAAAAACTCACTTTTTAACCACCAGCGTGGAATTTCTTGGGTATCTAGTTACTCCCGAGGGCATACTCCCAGATCGAAAAAAGGTTAAGGCCATAGAAGGGATCCTTCCTCCAAGGAATCTGAAAGAGCTAAAAAGTTTTCTCGGACTAACATCCTACTATAGGAAGTTTATTCGGGACTATGCTAAAATAGCAAAGCCCCTAACCAACCTAACGCGCGGGGACCTTTCGCATGTTAGAGCCAATCAATCGAGAAATGTTGCAATTTCCCTCGACAACGACGCAATGAAGTCGTTCGAAACTTTGAAAGAGCTACTTACGTCTGCTGACGTCCTGGCATTTCCGGACTTTGAGAAAGGCTTTAATTTGACAACTGACGCATCCGACTACGCCATTGGTGCTGTCCTATCTCAGGGTGAGCATGGTAAGGAAAGACCTGTGGCATACATCTCCCGCTCCTTGAATCGAACGGAGGAGAATTACGCCACCAATGAAAAGGAGATGCTCGCCATAGTTTGGGCTCTCGATAATTTGAGGAATTATCTGTATGGAGCCAAGAGGATCAAAATTTTTACTGATCACCAGCCTCTGACGTTTGCCTTGAGCAACAGAAATCACAATGCCAAGTTAAAACGTTGGAAGGCAAGGATTGAAGAGTACAACTACGAGTTGATTTACACTCCTGGTAAATCAAACTTTGTGGCTGATGCTCTTTCACGATTAGGGGTAGAGATCAATCATTTATCGGATACCAGCACCGAAACGGCTAGCGAGGTGCAGTCAAACTCACGTACAGGAGAGGTCACAGACACCGCAACTGAGGGTTCCCAGACGGATACGGCTGAAGAAGCCGGGGGCTCCCAGACGGGCACAGCTGAAGAAGGACTTTGCGAGCTTTCTGATAGTGATACGGAATCCTGTACGGTGCACAGTGCCGACCAGGATAACTCAGACCTTATACCGCATGTAGAGGCCCCGATCAATGTTTTCAGGAATCAACTGATTTTTAAGGTTGGTATCGATCTGCGCTCTCACGAAGAGCCACACCCTGGCTATCATCGCCATTACATTTCAATAAGCAAGTTACATCGCGACAACCTCGTAGAGATACTGAGGGAAAATCTTAACCCAAGGGTAGTAAACGGAATAAAGATTCCAGAAAGTACCTTGGTTTGCTTCAAAGGGTTTACCTGGAAAACTTTGATACTTACAAGATTAGAGTCACTCAAAGAATAGTTGAGGATGTCGCCAACGAGGAGCGCAGACTCATAATAATAGAAAAAGAACATAGGAGAGCCCATCGCGCTCCCAGGGAGAACAGGGAGCAAGTCCTCGAAAAATATTATTTTCCACAAATGATGTCTCAGGTTAGGAAATTCGCTGCATCGTGCGAAATTTGTGGGTCAAACAAATACGACAGACATCCACTGACTCCTGAATTCCAATTAACGCCGTCCCCGAAATATCCATGTGAGATCCTTCATATGGATATCATGGAAATTCAGAATAAAAAATTCTTAACCGTAGTCGACAAATTTTCTAAATTTTCCAAATTTTTCCATATTAAAGAAAAATCTTCCATATACATTCGATCAAAGCTAATCAAAATATTACACTATTTCACCGTGCCTCGAGTCCTGGTAACAGATAACGAAAGAGGTTTTCTTAGCCCGATAGTACTGAATTTTATAAAAACCCTAGGCGTCAAACTCTATCTGACCCCTTCCTACCGAAGTGAGGTGAATGGACAAATAGAAAGGGTCCATTCCACAATATTGGAAATTTACCGATGCCTTAAGGTTGAAAACCCGGATCTCGGTGTTAAAGAACTCGTCGATGTAGCGGTAGACCGCTATAACAACACAATACATTCGGTAATCAAACGAAAACCTACCGATGTTTTCTTTAACCGATCCCAGAGGGTTAATTATCAGAACCTTCTGAACATTCGTTCTAAAATCAATAGGGACCTGAGGGGTATTATTAAAAGGAATATGGAAGCTAGGAACGTCAGGCTAAATCTAAAAAGAAGTCCGCCCAGGCGGTATTGTGAGGGCGAGGTAGTGTATGCCGCAGTAAAATGCATAAAAGGTAAAAATAAGCCCCTATACAGAAAAGAAATTGTCGCAAAGGACAATCGAGTAACGATAACAACAGCTAGTGGCAAAAGAATTCATAAAGCTCACCTAAAAAACCTAAAAAAAAAAAAAAAAAAAAAAAAAAAAAAAAAAAAATATATATATATAAAAAAGTAAGGGGGAAGGGGGATGCTTCCCTAACCTACCTAAATTAATCTATTAAGAAAAAAACAATTATCAATCTTAAGAAAGGAAAAGATCAATTAAGAAACAAAAAGAAAAAAGAACAGAGACTTATTAAAAAGTCCCCGATAGAAGTAAGAAATCCGATAGAAGTAAGAAATTTCTTTTGAACAATACTATTAAGTCCAACTTGGTGTTTAATTAATTAATTAAGCAATGAAACTAATAAAATTATATTGAAATTGTATTGCAGTTTAGCCTTCTTGGTTCCTGTGCAGGCCCTGCACATTTTTGAGTACACATCGCCAATCGTTACCATTAAGGAGGGCAACGCATGGGTGATAAATGGCTACTTCAAGCTAATCCATGTCATTGACTTAAACAAATACAGCGCGCTCATCGAACAAACCGAACAACTGGCCGCAAAACATGTAGCAGACCAGGAAATGCAACTGGTCTTAACCTACCATCTGAATCAGGTAAAGGATCGATTAAAGGAACTAGGCGAACCAAAGACGAGACGGGCTCGATCTATCAACTGGATAGGGAGCGCCTGGAAATGGCTGGCGGGTTCTCCTGACGCAACTGACTGGGGAAAACTTTTACAGACGCAAACAGACATAATAGAGAACAATAACGACCAATACAGAATCAACGAAAAACTTTTCGAGGCGACGCACGAGGTTATGAACAAAGTTAACAAAATGATTGATGGCTATAATAACGCGGTACAGGAGGGAGAAGCAGAACGATTGAGACACGACTTACTTAACAAAGTACTTATACTAAAGGAAGGGGTGAACGAAGTAATAAGAGCCTGCCAAATGGCCAAAACTGGAATAGTTAATAGTAACATATTAGACGCTGAAGAGGTTAACACTATCATAAATGAACTGGAAACCCTACCTTACCAAAACTTCGTGGAGGCAGTGGAGTATGGACGACCCTCTGTATACAGCAATGGAACCCTTTTGCTGTATGTCCTGGCCATCCCTAAGGTTGGGACCAACATTTTCCATGTAATAAACGCTCGTGCTGCAATCAAGGATGGAAGGCAAATTGACCTTGACTATACGAAACTACTAGTTAATCACGACTTGACTTACGGATAGGGAACACATCAGTATGCGAAGCTAGCGTTTTAAAGAAATTAGCGGAAGACACATGCCTACCCAGGATCCTTAAGGGTGGTATCGCAGCGTGCGACTTCAAAAGCACTAATGAAGAGGTCATAGAACTTATTGGGGAAAATACGATCTTCGTGACAAATTTCAATGGTTCAATTTTAAATAAAAATTCTTCTATTCCTCTAGAAGGTACTTATCTCATCCAACTGGACAATGACACGGTCACCATCAAGGACCAGGAATACTTTGGCGGGTCTGCCACAAGGTTACAGGCACTTCCTGCTGTCCTGGCCAACGTAACCAGCAAAAGGACCAAACCTAATCTGGAATTCGTGCACGACATCAGTGTCCAGAATATCGAACATATCAATACTCTAAAAGAAAACTTTAATTCCTCTATCATTACAGAAATCGCGAATCTGCCTATTATGGAAGAAGATCTACGGAAGGGTCAACATCCCGGAACTTCGCCTGTCTTTTCGTCGAAAACGCATTCCTCGCCCAGCCCAACGCTCAGCGGAAGTTCAACAACCTGCCGGTAACTTAAGCTGTTTCACATGCTCAGCAGTAGATCTGCGGGACGCAGATATTTAAAGGGGCGGCAGTTAACACGTTCGGCTATTCACCCGACGATAAAAAAGTGCAAGCGCCGCAGTTGCAGCACCTGCCTGATGGTAACGCGAGAACTCTCGGTGATTCTCATGACTCGCATTTCCTGCACGCGCGGACGCGTTCGTGGGAACCAAGGCCAACCCAAGTTTAGATTATAAGTATCTCATATTGTTAACAGTTAGTGCTAAGCGAGACGCGAATCAATATACACTTATTATAACGTTGAGAATTCGGAGTTTTATTCTTTAGAAGAACCGTTGGGCCAACGAAAGTTGGCGTTCGAAATTTTTTTAATACAAGGAACATTAAAATCCTTTACTTACATTTGAGGATATACAAACAATTCAAAGAGAATTTGCGATCTCTTTGCGAATGCGCTGGCTCCTTGTCAAATAACTTGTATTTGACCCAGTACTATGGACGTTTTCAATTGCTTCACTTATATCAGCTGTACAATCTGAATATTGTACATCACTTTTATAGTGAATACATATGTTATGAAGTGCTACACAAACATTGATGATTTTGACAGCCTTTGTGGGGGCGTAATATAATTCTCGTGCACTCAACAAACATCTCCACCGGTTTTTTTAGAACACCATTGGTTCTTTTGATTATGTTACGGCAACGAGAGTGAATCTCATTAAATTTTTCTTCAACAGATCTACTTTCAGGTGTTCTGTAAGGTGTTAGAAGCCACGGTTCTAAGGGGTAACCAGCATCTCCTAGAAAAGCGTTAACTTTGTTTCAATTTCAATAATGTTTTCGAAATGCACCCAACATCCAAACGTTTTTAGCATTATTTAAATAATCTTCCTCCATCTTAGCCCTTAAGTCGCTCACATTCCAAATAAAGGAATCGTGACAGGCTCCGGGATGCGTAGCATCTACGAAACGAATCCTTAGCTGATTGTCACAAACCTTACAAAAATAAGTTACATATAACTATTTGAATGTTATTAACACACTTCACTCACAAGTAAATCATTCATGCTACATTTTCCTTTTCTGTTATAGAAAAGGTGTTTATTTGAAGATGGAGATATAATGTTGACATGCGTGCCATCAATACAGCCTATAACACCGGGTATCTTATATTTGGAATAAAAGTCTTGAACAGTTTTTCGTTGTTCGTCTGTCGTTGGCCAAGTTATCCATTGTGGACAAAGTTTTTTTTCAAAAATGTTTAATACTTCGGTAAGTATCACACTGAAAGAGGATTGTGCAAGACCAACATCATGATCCTTTCCTACACCTTTCTGGTAACCACCTTCTGCAAAAAAAAAAACGTAAGCAAGCGGCGAGTTTCACTATTGTTGGAACAGCAAATTTTTTTTTTGCTGCGACTGAAAAGTTGACAAGTACATCCAGCAAATATTTAAAAGCTGATTTGTTTGGCCTAATGTATTGTTGAAATCTGGTAAAATATAAATGTATTAATTTATTTTAACAAACGCTAAACATTTTTGCTAACATACAAGGGTTCAGGCAACTCCAAAGGATTAGAATCATCTCCTAAATGTCTTCGAATCAATTTCACTTGGTTAATTTCTATCTCCTCAGATAAAAACCTCATGGCTATGCTGTGCATTTTAAATGAAATTTAAGTTTATGAAAACTGTTTAGTTTAATGAATACACTTTTCAACTTGTATTTCCCACTACTTGTCAATTGTTCGAAATGTCACAGCTGATTCGAAGTGAAATTTTGTTCGGGTGAAATTAGCAATAACCTTTTTATATTTCGGGCGAACAAAAATTTTCTTCAAAAAAGTGTTTTGTTATTCTAGTCAGATACTTTGAATCTGAGACAAATTCTGTAAAGGATACTTTTTTCGGCTTGTTTGAATTAGAAGAGTCCACAGCTGAAGTAATGCACTAAAAAATTCTAGAAACACTAGCAGCTTTTAGTATTCCTCTTGACAACATGATTGGCTTTTCATCAGACAATGCAGCAGTTATGACAGTGTCTGGTCTAAAAACAAATTAAAAAATAAAAATAAAAAAGTATTTTAACAGTTGGATGTTCCTGTCATAACCTGAGCTATGCTGCGAACCAATACATATTTAGAAATCGGTGAAAAACATATATTTTTACTTCTGCCGTAGGCGAATCAAAAACAGATTTTTAGAAGGCACTCGAGGTTGATAAACATCAAATTTTAAAAGTTTGTCAAACGCGATGGAAATGGTCGTAAAAAGAATAAACAGTGGAATCCATTGCTCAATTTTTTCATACTGCATTCTTTTGAGTAACCCAACTCTAAAGTTACAGACATTTGAGATTTTCTGAAAAAAAAAGAAAATTTGATGTTTCTAAAATTTTATCGGACCTAATTTAACATTCCTTAGCAATTTAAATAAATCATTTCAGTCATAAATAACCAAAAGTCACCTCCTTGACGAAAGTATAGAAACTGTAAAGTTCAAATTAAAAGATCTCAGAAATTCCGAAAACTATCTCCTATATATATGCCTCGAAATATAAACCAAAATATATTCGAGAATAATATATTTTGGTTATATATTTGGTTTTTTTATATAAAGTTAGAGAATGGCAAAAAGTTATGTGCACCTACAGGGTTGATTTCAAATTGAAGAAAGATTTGTTCTTTTAGACGACCGAATTTTAAAGTACCTAGATCCCAAAAAGGTTATCGCTGGAACAATGTCAACAGTTAAAGGACTTACCAGATTTTTTTTCCAGAAAACTCAATGAACATTGAATATCTTAATGATGAGTGGAGGAATTTGATAGGCGAATTGAAATTGCCTGAACATTTTCTCTTTTCTCTGATGAAAAAAAGTTTAATGCTGAAAATCATCAAGAAAAAATGAGAGTTGCTTAAACCCATAGTAGAATCGGAGGTTTCATGGTGTGGGGGTAGATTTCTTATTACGGAACTATGGAGTTAGAGTTCCCTTCCACTGAAATGGCCTCAAACATTTACAAAACTATATTAGAACGGGCTTTTCATGAATGTTCGAAAGTGGTTGCACCTATTCAGTTGGAACGTCAGAATGTGAGGTCTTCTACAGTCTTCTATACTCACCTAATTTAAATGTCATCGCGATTAAGACAGCTTGGAGCGAAATTTCTCTGGATTGACTCAAGAAATTGTACGATTCCATGTAAAGTATAATGTATGAAGTAATTTTAAATAGTGGTGGAAATATACACTACTAAATAAATTAAAAATACTAAACTATAAAACAAAACTGCCTTCTTTTTATAAAAAGAATTCTACTAATAAAGCCCATGTACCTATTCAGGTGAACCAAAAATAGATGCAAGATTTTAATAATGCAAATATATAACTTATAATAAAACGAGTAATAACGGTTATATGTATTATGTTTGTGTTCATTTTATTCTCTATTAAATTGGATGCATTTTTTTAATGTCATTTACAAAAATATATTCCGGTAATCTAGTTAACAGCAATAACGAGAAAATGTTGTATCTATTCAGTTGAAAGGAAGTGTAAATCTAGCTAAAAATATCTTAACAAAAGAAAGCTTCTCTGAAATAAAAGTAGCTACAGACTCTAATTCTATAGTTTATATTCTTAGTTTTAATATTGATAAAACACATTAAGAAAAAGAATTTTATAAATAAAATCGAATATAAAAATATATTGTAATGTACCAACAATTTATACGGCATTAGATTAGAATGTACCTAAGACATACAATAGCATATCAATATTTTCAGATAATAACATTATCTAAAGCACAAAGGCAAACTGCACCAAAATAACCTGCATGTTCCTACTATAGAAGAGAAAGCCCCAGGAGTGATCCTTCTAAATCAATTCGATTGTTTCATCTATAACGATAATGAAACAATAAATTGAAATACATCATCAGGTTTCAAAATTCAACAGTTAGGCCTTTACCCGCAATTGCAAAAATTCAATGGCCGAAGACATCGAGGAATTAGTGTCTTTGGAAATGTTAAAGAAATCCATACCAACAACACCGATGAAATAAAGCATCTAGAATCAGGACACCGAGCAAACATGATTATCAACCTTGTACTAGTCGAAACAATGTCATTACTCATCATTGTTATAAAATGCATCCGAACTTGCAGGCCACCACAGTAATTGACACACGAAACGAACAGTAATGAGAGCTACAGAGTAAACGTGTTACTGATTTGACAATTTGTTTTAGTTAATTTTGATCGAAATACGCGCTCAAATTAATAACTTTTTTGTTTCGATAAATCGTAAGCCTTTCTTTTATCGATTCAAGTTCAGTTCGGTTGTAAAATATAAGTTTATTAACAAAACATTGAAATATGTTGAAATAAAAAGTGGTTACACTAAATAATGTATTTCACCCTTTATAAGATTTATATGTATCTCACTTCTTCGTTGACTACCGATCAATAAACAACTTCTTTTTTAAGTATTTATTTATTCCACAATTCCACATAAATTTAACAGGTAATGGGTACAGCACAAGAAAATTGTTTTATTGAAAAGCTGCATGGCGGCGAAAATGGAAATTTGCAATGCAAAACATGCTCGAATTATCAGATTTGGATAAGTGCATAGCAGACCCCGTGACGGAGACCCCGTGACGTAAGGTGAAAGCAAAGATATATTGTCGATCGATGAGTAACTATACGTACACATTCAAAACGAGACGTCTGCATCTGCAATTTGGAAATACATTGGGTATTCTGTATAAGGATACTAGGTTGACCGGGAAAATTGCTCTTTTGCGAAAGCTGATAACTGTGCGTTTGGAGAACTGTAAGTCGATGACGGATTATATAAACCAAATTATTGGAGCGTCGAATAAATTGGCAAGTATCAATTTTGCGAGTCCCCCAGAATGGCTTGGTGCGATAATGCTTGCAGGTTAAGGGGATCAATTTCGTCCATTCATAATGAGTATCGAGAGCAGTGGCACGGATATCACTGGAGAAGCAATCAAGGCAAAGCTGCTGGATTGTGGTTACACGAAGTCAAGTTCACATACTGAAAGTGCGTTTTACGGAGCTAAGAAGCACAGTAAGATCAGTGGCGGTTCAAAACAAGTTCGTTGCTATGAATGTGGCAAGTTTGGACACATAGCTAGAAAATGTCCGAAGAAGTCTGTTTCATCACTGCAGGAGAACACAAAAGGTGAGACAAGAAAAAAGAATGGGGCTTTTAGAGCAGTTTATCTTTCTCGAGACTTTTCAAAGAAGTCAACCGAATGGTTTATTGATAGTGATGCCTCGCATCATATGACACCAAATTTTGATTTGATTTCCGATTTCAAACAGTCGTCTATTGGCGAGATTTATACGGCCAATAATGAAACTATGGAAGTAAGTGGAAAAGGAAATATGTTTGAATCAAAGAGATATAGTCGTAAAAGGTGTTTTACATGTACCAGTTTTCTCGGCCATCATCATATTCGTGATAGACTCAACGACCGGACAGTAGAAGTCCAGTACATTCTAACTGACCAGATGGTAGCTGACAACCCAACAAAAGCAGTACCAGCAAAAAAACACAAGTTGTGTGTAAATGGGATGGGTATTAATAATTAAGAATATTTGAATTATTTAATGTTTAATAAGTGGGGGTGTTTAAAATAAAAAGTGATAACACTAAATAATGTATTTCACCCTTAATAAGATTTGTATGTATCTCACTTCTTCGTTGACTACCGATCAATAAACAACTACTTTTTTAAACGCTGCTTATTAAGTATTTATTTATTCCACAATTCCACATAAATTTAACAAAATAAACTAAAATTAATTAAACATTTGACATTGTTTCCAACCATTACAACAATTCAGTGTCAGCTCCATATCATTCTGCTCTTCACTGTGTTCTATCGACCATTACAACAATAGAAACATAAAATACCTCGCTGATATACAACCAACACAATCATCAGAACATCCCGCACCAAAACGAACAGCACATTGGATTCCCCCCAATTCGAAAATCGGCGCAGAAATTCATGGAGGACAAAGATAATGTAAGGACAATGATGGATGAAAAACTTCGCCAACAAAGTGAGTTCATTGTATATCTGTTGTCAAAAAAGTGGAAGAATCCGAAAAAAAACCATAACCGAACAGCTCGGCCGTGAGATCAATGCCATTAAAAACAGTGTTTGCGACATAAACAATCGACTTTGCGTTTATCAAAACCGAAGTAAACGATTTAAAAACATCAATTGCGAATGTCACAACTGGGTGCACAAAAAACAAATTGTTGTTAATTGATAAAACCACTGGACTCGCGAAAGAAAATAAACAATTTGATCGCGCTACTGAGGAACTAAACCAGATTAAGCTGTCAATGGATGCTTACGAAAATCGTTTAATCGCGTGTGATGCTTTCATGTTCGGGATTCCGCACTTATCTGATGAAAATTTAAAATCTGTTTTCAACCTTATTTGCAATACGAATAATATTAAACCACCCACTGGTTTATGAAATTTTATTAAAATCCTACGATTTAATTAAAAATTTGCCAGAATTTGACGGTAACCTAGGAGAACTAGATAACTTCATATGTAGTGTGGATACGATATGGAATATATTACGAACGATATATGGGCTCAGGATATTAAAAATAAAATAAAAGGGAAAGCAGCGGACAGACTACGCCTCTACGGAAACCCTGAGAGTTGAGAAGAAATTAAAATTATACTAAATAGACATTTCACAGACCATAGAGATGAAAGGACATGACACCATCAACTAAGCTTCTTTAGACAGACAGGAAATCTAGTAACATTTCATGACTGCATACAAGATATTGTTACAGAGTTGAATACAAAATTAAGACATTCAGAAGCTGGCGCACAGATTCGAGAAGTTTTTCAACCTAGTATAAAACTTTGCTGAATCTAAGGACGACAGATGGCCAGGGCATGTCCAGTTACTTGGGTACATTCGTCGAATTAATAGCTCAGCTTTGTTTCGTTGGAATTTCTTTTATTCTGCTTTCCATTCTACCCAAAACTTGAGAGTTTCGAGACGCGAGTTAGAACAACAACCAATATATGCCCAACATATTTAATTTCGCAATACTAAAGTAAGCATATCATTTTCCAATAAACCTAAATAACATTTTCGCAATGGAAATTCTGCGAATTATGTCTGGAACATTTCCGCAAAAATCAAAAAATAAATTATTTTAAAGTAGCATGGAAATAAAATTGTAACTTATCTTAAAGTCGATGTATAACTAAACAGTAATTGTTTGAAAACCAATTAAACTAATTTTGTTATTTATGTTAAGTTACATTTATATTTTGAGTCGGTATATTTTGTTTAAATAATGACATGTTTCAGTCATTTCATTCGCTAATACCTATTCTTATTACATATTTAAATATTGTTTGCCTCACTGTACATTAATGTTAAATTCTGTTAATTAAATTTAAAATCCATGTCGAACCATTGTGCAGTTGCAGTGCAAGAACAATTTACACGCAATTATCACACCACTCGAAACTGGATTTGGGCTATATGCATTGTTAGTGCATATTTTTTGCATTCCCTTTTGTGCGTGTATTCGTTCTACCACTGCTGCTACACTCGACTGCGACGAACGATCACTTTGATCGTGTTCGCCCACTACATAGCATCTCTAAACCAATTCACCAGATAAGTAATTTAAGCACTAAGCACATATTATATATCTTATATCATATTGTTACTATTATCGTGTATGCTAATAAACCTATATTATTTATACTACCAAAATTCAATTCGAATGTTCACAAAACCGATCATCGTTGGTAATATAATCTGTTCGTTTCGCAACATAAAATTTGGTCCTTCGAAGCCGAATTAATAATTCGTGAATCGTGTGTTATTCGAATAGACAATCGTTAATTCCACGTGTGAATTGTGAAGTGCACTTATATCTAAAGATTACAAGTTCTCTTTGGGTTCTAATAAACTTAAATTAATACTTTAAAAGAGAGTAATCAAGAGCACAGACAAATTACTGTGAAATTTCATTTTGAAACATTTTGTCGTTTGTTCGGTTAACGTTAACTATGAGTGCGTTGAAATTAAGATTGCTGCGTGAAAATGCAAAAGGCCGTTTAGATCGCGCTGCATCTTTCGTGGATACTATTGATCCATCCACATCGGTAGAACTTTTGGAAGTGCGGTTGCTTAAAATTGAGGAAACGTGGTTGGAGTTCACAAAGCTTCATAATGATTACCTGCCATATATGAAAGGTACACTTTTAAAAGACATTGAAGCGGAATTTGCTGAGTATGAAGACAAATATTTCAATGTGCATTCAAAGCATGTGAAAGGTATACGTGAAAGGCAAAGCGGATCGCGTATCGAGTCTGAAAATTCGGCACTAGATCGTTTAGTGACTCAGCAATCCACATTTCTCGAAAAGTTAAATTCGTCGTCGTCTAACAATAGTTCTGTGTCTGTGAATTTACCACCCATTGTGATTCCTTCATTTTCCGGAAATTATAAGGATTGGCCGTCGTTTCGTGATCTCTTCGTGGGGTCTGTCGATAGTAAGAGTAATCTCTCTGCTACTCAAAAGTTTCACTACCTCAAATCATTCCTCCGAGATGATGCGGCCAACCTTTTAAAACACATTCCGATATGTGATTCTAATTATTTGGAGGCCTGGGAGAAGTTAGAATCGCGGTATGACAAGGTGCATTTAATCGTGAAATCGTTTATACAATCTTTTCTGTCGCTTCCTACAGTCAGTGTCGGTAATGCACAAACTCTGCGAAAACTCACTGACGGTGCAGATGAAGTTGTGCGTGGCTTAAAAGCAGTTAAGAAAACGGATCGCGATCCGTGGTTAATTTATCTGTTGCTTAACAAGTTAGATCAAGAATCTAATCAAGCTTGGGCGGAGCATATAGGGGCGCGTGATGATTGCACTATTATCGAACTTTTGGAATTTTTGGAATCCCGGTGCGATGCCCTTGAAGCATGCCAAACAGTGAATCGATCCAGTGTGCCACGTGGCAAACCATCGACAATAAGAGCTCATGTCCTTGAATCTGCAGTACCGAAATGTCCAAATTGTAACCTTGATCATTTGCTTGCCCAGTGCTCCAAATTTGTGGAATTAGACATTAATTCGCGTCGTACTTTCGTGAAAAACAATTCGATTTGTTTCAACTGTCTTCGCGCTGGTCATTCGTCCAATAAGTGTCGGTCTACATTCCGGTGTCGTATTTGTAAATCGAGGCATCATTCGCTGGTTCACCCTGTGGAATCTAACAACAGTCAGGCCTCATCATTTCCTATTCCATCAAATGAAACTCAGCCGTCTACTTCGCAGGGAGCACATTTTCCATTGAACCAACCACTTTTAAACAACCATTCGTACAAATTTAATCTTCGAAAACAAACCTTGTTGCCAACAGTATTAGCTACAGTAGAAGATAGTCAGGGTAATCCAATCGTTTGTCGAGTGTTGCTGGATTCTGGATCTCAATCGTCCTTCGTCGTTGAATCATTAGCTCAGAGACTCGGATATCCACGCAAACACGCTCGAATTTCTATTCTTGGTTTGTCTTCTGCAGATATTGGTTACACCAAAGGGTGTATTTCGTTTAAACTTTGTTCGCGTGTCAACTCTTCAAGTCTGTTTGTCGATGCATATGTTTTAAGTAAGTTGACATCAAACTTACCCTCACAATCGTTAGATGCATCTTTGTGGTCCCATATTACCAAGTTAGATCTTGCTGATCCACACTTTAATATGTCGGCTCCGGTTGATATCCTATTAGGTGCCGACAAATTGTGGAGTATTCTAAAGCCGGAGCAAATATATGTTTCTGATGGTATTCCACTTGCCCAAAATACTTCGTTTGGTTGGGTAATCACTGGTGAAGTTTTCAATAGGGAAATGTCTGAAAATACGAGTTTGTCTTCACTGCATACCTCTATTGACGTGGATACCTTATTGCAGCGGTTTTGGGAATTGGAGGAAATTGCTCCCGCAAAGGAAGAATCATTTGTTAATGATCCTGCAGAGCAACATTTTCGTCAAACATTCAACCGTTCTCCTGACGGCAAATATGTTGTTTGTCTACCCTTTAAGGTCGCACCACCTAGTTTTGGAAAAACCTTGTCATTAGCAGTATCTAGGTTGCATTCTATGGAGCGTCGATTTCGGTATAGCCCCCAGTTGCGTGACTTATATTCGGATTTTATGAGGGAATACCTAGAGCTTGGCCACATGGAGAGAATTCCTTCGGATGAAATAGATGTCGTCGGTGGTAAATGCTTCTACCTTCCACACCACGCCGTTATGAAGCCGGACAGCTCGACTACCAAACTGCGTGTCGTGTTTGATGGTTCTGTGAAGGATTCAAATGGACAGTCCTTAAACAGTGCGTTGATGGTTGGCCCTCCAATTCAACGGGATCTACTTGGCGTCAGTCTTCGCTTTCGACAACACCGTTTTGTCTTCACCGCCGATGTCGTAAAGATGTTTCGACAAATTTGGGTTGACGAACAGGATGCCAACTTTCAACGTATTGTGTGGCGTGAAACTCCCCAGGATGATGTTCAACACTTTCGACTACTCACTGTCACTTACGGCACTGCGTCTGCTCCATTTCTGTCTGTTAGGGTTTTGAAGCAGCTAGCCAATGACTACAGGGACGATTTTCCAAACGCATCTCGAGTTGTTTTGAATGATGTGTATGTGGATGACGTGATGACCGGTACTAATTCGATTAAGGAACTCGTTGCATTAAAATCTGAGCTTGTAGCTTTGCTTTCGATGGCAAATCTACAACTTCGAAAGTGGAGCTCTAACTGTTGGCCTCTACTTGCGGGATTGCCAGCTGATGAATGCGAGTATTCGATAGTTGACTCTGAGCATTCTCTGGTCAAAGTACTCGGCATGTTTTGGAATCCAGCCAATGATGAGTTCTCGTATCGTATGAGTAAACTAACACCATCGTCGTCATCGTCAAAACGGACTTTACTGTCGGAAGTCTCGCGAATCTTTGACCCCTTAGGACTATTGGCCCCATCTGTAGTCTTATTCAAAATATTGTTTCAGGAGCTCTGGACGTCGGAGCTGAATCTTGGCTGGGATGATCCGTTACCATCACATGTGGCAAACCGTTGGAACACATACCGTCAGGAGCTGTCGAACTTTGAACAAATCCGTGTTCCTAGGCACGTGTTTTCTTCTCTTGACGAAGTTGAGCTTCACGGATTTTCAGACGCATCATCGTTGGCATATTCTGCTGTAGTGTACAGCCGTTGCAGACTCGCAGAGGGGCAATTCAAGATGACCATTATAGCTGCCAAAACGAAGGTGGCTCCACTGAAACCGGTTTCTATACCACGGTTGGAACTCTGTGGTGCTGTTCTTCTGACTCGGTTGTTAAACTTTATAACATCCTCGTTTACAACCAAGGCCTTTAAAATATTCGCGTGGTGCGATTCGGAGATTGTGCTACATTGGCTGTCATCACCACCTCGTCGCTGGACAACATTCGTAGCTAATCGCACAGCAGCTATCCTTGAAACGATCCCACGGAATTCTTGGCATCATATCGCTTCGGAATTCAATCCTGCAGACTGTGCCTCGAGGGGTGTGTCACCATCCAATCTCACAGCACATAACCTTTGGTGGACCGGTCCATCTTGGCTATCATTGAGTCATGACTGCTGGCCAAAATCCAATTTTAATTCGGAGACATCGGAGTTTGTTGCCATCGAAGAAAAACAACAATCTCGTCAAACACTTGTCGCATCAATGTATCGTGACATCCTTCAAATACTTGAAACAAATATTTCTTCGTGGTATCGAATGCAAAGAGTCGTCGCGCACTGTCTTCGATTCGTGTTTAACTGTCGTGTCAAGGCTGAAAATCGTCGTAATGCGCCGATAGGTCTGACTGAAATTCAAAATTCAAGACATTTTATTTTAAAAACTATTCAGCAAACTAGATTCAGTGCGGATATTCGGTCTTTAATAGAGCATCGTCAATTACCAGCCAAATCAAGGCTTCTCCAATACTCCCCGTTTGTCGATAATAATGGATTGCTTCGTGTAGGGGGAAGAATTAAACATTCAAATGTTTCGTTTGATATAAAACACCCTATCATTCTTCCTAACTATAACAATATATGTTCTCTTATCATCACAGATATTCACAACAACTATATGCATCCTGGAGTATCAGAGACCTTTGCAATCGTTAGACAGCGATACTGGATTTTGGGTAGCCGAAATGTCATACGAAAGGTCGTTCATAAATGCAAAAAGTGCTTTATGCAACGAAAGTTGACCAGTCAGCAGCTTATGGGCGATTTGCCACCAAGACGAATTCAACCTAGTCGTCCATTTACCAACACGGGCTGTGACTATGCTGGACCTCTGACGATCAAGCTGTCCCGAGGGAGAAACCCGAGATTATCAAAAGCATACATAGCGCTCTTTATATGCATGTGTACGAAGGCCATTCATCTTGAGGTTGTAAGTGACCTTACCACTGACGCATTTCTTGCTGCATTACGACGATTTGTTTCTCGCCGAGGTATGTGTTCCAATATTTATAGCGATAATGGAACCAATTTCAAAGGCGCCCGTCGTTGCTTAAACGAATTGCAAAAATTGGTTCTGGCAGAGGCACATAATGACGTCATCACTTCATCCTTGGCAAAGGATAACATAGCTTGGCATTTCATCCCTCCATCTGCACCACATTTTGGTGGGTTGTGGGAGTCCAACGTCAAGTCCGTCAAGCTTCATCTTCGCCGTGTTGTGGGATCTTCAATTTTGACCTTTGAAGAGCTATACACTGTACTTGCTCAAATCGAGGCAGTACTTAATTCACGTCCCCTTTGTTACCTATCCGATGACGATCTTAATCCACTAACACCAGCTCATTTTCTTATAGGTGAACCATATACTGCTGTTCCCGAGCCAACTCTATTAAACACCCCTGTCAATCGTCTCACACGTTGGAATCACCTTCAGAGTATGGTACAAGGATTTTGGAAGCGATGGCAAACTGAGTACTTAACCACACTTCAGACACGGTCGAAGTGGCAGCAACCGACTACGTGTTTGAAGCAAGGTGACATAGTGGTCATAAAGGAACCTAATCTTCCACCTACCAAATGGCTTCTTGGTAAAATTGAGTCGGTTACACCAGGTCCAGATTCTAAGGTTCGAGTCGTTACTGTCAAAACCAGCCGTGGTACATTTGTTCGTCCTATATCGAAGTTGGCTTTGCTCCCGTGTTCCTGAAACTCGTTCCAGGGGGGCCGGGATGTTTGAAAACCAATTAAACTAATTTTGTTATTTATGTTAAGTTACATTTATATTTTGAGTCGGTATATTTTGTTTAAATAATGACATGTTTCAGTCATTTCATTCGCTAATACCTATTCTTATTACATATTTAAATATTGTTTGCCTCACTGTACATTAATGTTAAATTCTGTTAATTAAATTTAAAATCCATGTCGAACCATTGTGCAGTTGCAGTGCAAGAACAATTTACACGCAATTATCACACCACTCGAAACTGGATTTGGGCTATATGCATTGTTAGTGCATATTTTTTGCATTCCCTTTTGTGCGTGTATTCGTTCTACCACTGCTGCTACACTCGACTGCGACGAACGATCACTTTGATCGTGTTCGCCCACTACATAGCATCTCTAAACCAATTCACCAGATAAGTAATTTAAGCACTAAGCACATATTATATATCTTATATCATATTGTTACTATTATCGTGTATGCTAATAAACCTATATTATTTATACTACCAAAATTCAATTCGAATGTTCACAAAACCGATCATCGTTGGTAATATAATCTGTTCGTTTCGCAACAGTAATATTTTTTTTAAACTAACTGATGTTATAAACATAACTGGCGCAGTCGGGTAGTCTAGTAAAGATTTAGAAGTTGTTAATTGACTAGAATAAATCAGCGGTTTACTGATATAAATAAAGTAACTTACATTTTTTTTGCGTGTCGTAACAACCAACGAAGGTTCATTGAGAATCGTTAATACCAAAACACATAAATTTTGTTCGCACCGTGAATTTTTAATTCCCTTAATACTAGAACCTACAAAAATAATTGATAAGAAAGTGTAGTGTCAAGAGCATATTAAATGAGTGGGAATGAGTGAACATTATAGTAGTAAGACGTGTTCTTAATACTCTCTGTTAAAGTTAACTAAAATCAGTGATACCTACATACATTGTGTTTGTAATCAAATCTGTGAACAATAAAAGGACAAGTGCAAAATCTTTGTTCTTTCATCATGTTTTGATAACTCTAATATTTGGATAACAAATTTTTAATTTTTTTTCCAAATAAACGGTTCCTTTTGCTCAGTTTGATATTTAAGTGAAAATGGAAACGGAGTGCGGTGACAGTAACTGTCCAAAGAAAAAATTCTTCGAAGTGAAGAAGCAATTAAGTGTCATGGTATGTGTAACAGAAGTTACCATACAAAATGTGCTGGCATAAATAATAAATATGCAAATCAATTTTTGTCGGAAAATAAATGTATTGTGTTCATGTGACCTGATTGTCAAAATATGTATAAATCAATTAGTGATAAATTAAGTGACATATCTAAAATAAGTTCCGAATTGAAGGCAGTGATTGGATTGTTAAACAAACCAAAACCGGAGAACATCGAGGAACAACAAAAACAACCAAGTTATGCCGATGCTGCAAAAGTAAAGAATGATTGCATTTTTATCAAACCAAAATGCAATCAGGATAATAATAAAACTGTGGAATATAAGTTAACACACGAGTTCCAACAGTCGAACTAATTCCCACAGTCGGATTCCAAGAATCGCGACTGCAGTGAAATTTGCACTCCAGACAAATTTGCAGGAATTTGACCTGAATGAATGTGAATGGTGCAAGTAGCTTATTAGGCAAAAATAATCAATAAATAAATTTGCAAATAATTATGTGGTTCAGTTTTAAGTTTTGATCGAAATAAAAAGGAAGTTATCCTTCAAAAAAATATTTTTTATTTTCTTTTTCGTGTTAAAATATTAACTGGCGCCCGAGCAGGGACTGAAGACAAAGTTTTTCGTATAAATATATCGAGTGAATTTGTGAAAATAAAGTGTTTTGAAAAAATAATAAAATTATTTTTAAGAACAAAAAGCAATAAAATAATAAAGAAATAAAAACTGATAATAAGTAAAAATCAAAAGCTTCACTTAATTCTAGTGTATGATGACTTGACAGGTGGCAAGTAATAGCCTAAAGACCTATGAAATCAGTGTTATAGTGTAGTGGTAAAATTAAGGCCCCCCAGTAACTGTGTAACCAGTAAAAAGGAGTTCAGCTCGAGAACAGCCGACCATACAGTTTCACCGAAAGACCGCCCTCAGCCCCAACCAACTCAAC